>CM038676.1:140582961-141182961 GCA_021605205.1 Aegilops longissima | reverse complement strand
GATTATGGCGCTTGGGAGATAAGCGAGTTTTACCAGGCTGGTGGGGGACGCATAGCTTCGTCCATCCATATAAGGGGATAAGGATCCACCTTTTCACCTACGCCTTCTTCCTCCTTTGCTCATCCATTTCCGCGCACTCGAGCTCCAGCGCCCAAGTCCGCACATCCCACCTCAACCTTCTCCAACCATGTCCGGAGCGGGAGGCAGATGGATGGCCTCCTCCGTCATGGAGGGGCACATCACAAACTGCGGGAGGCCGGATATTTGTCCAGCGACATCACAAGACAAGCTGCCCGACGCGGGGCAGCTCATTCCAACCCCAGTGCCCCATGAGAGGGTGGTGTTTCTCCCCCACTTCCTCCGCGGAATAGGTTTTCCACTTCACCCATTTGTCCGGGTGCTCATGTTCTACTACGGCCTGACTTCCACGACCTGGCCCCAATTTCATCCTCAACATCTCGGCGCTTATCGTCAGGTGCAAGGCCTTCCTTCGCATCCAGCCCCACTTCGCCTATGGTGAAGACCTTCAATGTCGTGCCAAAGGTTGTGGGCGGCCGCTGCTGGAGTGCGGAGGCGCCATGGTTGGCAAGATGTCCAAAGTCCTATGGCTCGAGGGCTCCTTTGTGGAGACAATAAAGGGGTGGCAATCGGGTGGTTCTATATCACCGAGCCGCGACCCAAATGGGTGGCGGCCCCGAATTCAGATCTGCTTCCCACACGGCTCTCTTCATGGAAAGAGACGGGCCCGACGTGGGGAATTCGACGAGCTATCCGGACTCCAAACATGCGATGAAACCTGGTGGACAAGAATCTCAGCTTGTCAACGTAATCCGTGTGATGCTCATCCGCCGGATTCTCCCATGCCAACAACGGGCCTTCAAATTGTGGGAGTTCGATCCGGCACGGCACCCCACTCTGACAAGGCTCTTCGACACTACGTACGAAGATGCCTGGAAGGTGTTGTTCAAGGGCGCCGAGGCCCCCGCATCCGCTACCGAAGATCGCGGATTGAGCTCGCAGCGTCAAGCCAGCGAGGTGAGTTGTTTTACCCTTTATGGGACTCTTTTTTCATAGTTTGACTCTAGGTGGGATCTAAAACTCCCTAACCTTTAAAAGGACTGGCTGAAGACGTCCGGACAGGTTAGCTGTCCGGCTCCTTTGCCAGAAGACCCAGCGGACGCCTGATTGATGGGGCTGCTGGCTCCGTACCTCATGTGGTGCCGGAGAAAAGGCTAATAAGGAGGCAACGGAACTCAAGGAGCTCCCGACGCCGGTGTTGTCGATTCTCAAGCGTAATCTTCTCCGAGAACGAGGAGGAAGAAAAGAAGCCTCTCCCCAGCCGGGAGGAGAGGAAAGGAAGGCCGCCCAACTGGGAGGCCGGAGGGTCCAAGAAGGAAGAACCTTCCTCCGGACTTCTCCACCAACGCCGACAACAACGAGGAGGATTGGCCAACAAGGGCCAAGCCTCGGCGAGATCGTAAGTATCCGGATACCCATGGCTTTTTATTATTGCATAGTATTCTCTAACGCCAACAATCATGCAGCCCGCCTAAGGGCGAAGTTCGCCGCTTCACGAGCGGGTCCCCGAGTTCATCGGAAATGGAGAGTACTTCACTTCCGCCGCCTCACCTCACGCTGGACGACGCCATGGTGGGGACCCAAGGGGGCTTGGTCAAGAGGAGGTGGCGAAGGAGGCGCCGCAAGCCACCCTCCCGACTCCAGCGCGTGGGGCGAGACCCCAGGGCTCTAAGCCCGACCTCGTCCGGACTCCATGCCGGAACCTTCAGCGTTCCGAGTCCGCAAGCGGTCCTTCAAGAAGAAGGGTAAGACGCCGTGTCCTCCGGCCCAACCGAGGCACCGGATAGCATCGGAGGCGCTTAACAGCGCTTCCATCAGGAGGAGCACCGCACCGCAGGAGTGCGGTGATCCGGACAGTTCAGATCCGCCAAGAGCGGGCTGACCTAAGCCTGTACCAGCCTTCTAACAGGCTTTGAGGTAAGTTTAGAATATGTAAAAATATTACCGTGATAGACAGAGTTCTCGATGCTTAGTTCGGTGTTCGGAAAGAAAACCGGACTAAGGATCTAAAAATATATACGCAGGAGTCTAACATAAGTATGTCAATATGGGAATGCAGGCTACGCTGACCTCTCGCCAAGACCGATCATGGAGGTCGATGCATTGAAGCAAAGCCTCGAGCGGTCCGAGAACGAGCTCGGCCTTGCCAAGAAGCAGCTCGAGGACAAGAAAGGTAAGTAATACCTTATGAAAGAAATATCTTATAGAAAGGTTTCGGTTGCAAAAAATAACAGGAATAGCATGGGTACTGCAGGGGCCACGAACAAGGTGGCGACCCTGAAGGAGGCGGTGTCCGTGGCCGAAAATAAAGCGGCTGCGGAACGCACCGAGCGAGAGAAAGGGGAGGCGCAGCTGGCGGAGGTGCGGCAAGAGCTCCAGACTCTCGTGGAAAAACACGAGAGTTTGGAGCGTGACTCGAAGACCCGAGAGTCCGAGCTTGCCTCGGCTCTTGAGAGTGCCAAAGCTGCTAAGGCCGAGGCCCAAAAAGCCTTCCAGGAGATTGAGGCAATAAAGAAGATCGCGGCAGGTAAGGCATTCTTTATGCAGAGCAAGCATGTGAAAGTGAATTACGTATTACTTACCCGGATTCGGAGCTCTTCAGGAGCGTTCGTAGATCTGCCTCGTAGTGTATCGGATGCTGCCGCGTTCTACCGCACCAAGGAGGGGAGCTCGACGGAGAAGGTGTTCTGGTCTCAGTATGCTGAGGCCGGACATCCGGTGCCCCTAAGCGACCAGCTGAAGCAGCTGGTCGAGCTCCACAAGGTTGCCGAACAGGCCATGCAGGGCCTCATAGTTTGGTTGTGGCCATTGGAAGCTATGCCAGGGAGCTACTTTGGGCTAGTGCGGCGGCTGGTGGACGCCTGTCCACGGATTGAAGTCATCAAGCGCTCCGTCTGCATTGAAGGTGTCCGTCGGGCCCTTGCCCGTGCTAAAGTGCACTGGGCAAGCTGGATGCGGAGAAGCTTGTGACGGACGGGCCACCGAAGGGCAAGGAGCATCGCACACCCGAAATGTACTATGAGGGCCTCCTGAAGGGTGCCCGCCGAATAGCGGATGAGTGCTCCAAAGATGTAATTTTTGAATAGACTCGCATTTGTTATCCTGTACGCTGAAAACTTGTTCATATGCACTAAGCAACGCTTGTTAATTTAAAATATTACCTTCTGTGCGGCCGTTTATCAAATTTGAGAGATGGCAAGTCGTTGGCTTCAGCCCCCATGCCACGAATGCTGGGGTGTTCGGGATAAACTTGAGCACTCTTGTTCCCATTCTTAGGTCCATCTAGGGAGGCGCTCAACGCAACGAACAAGGCAACCGGACTTATGATGCTTGAACACTCTCACTTAGCCATAGAATTCTATAATTTTAAATTTCGGCGAAGCCCTTAGTGTTCGGAAGACCGAGTTCGGGGCGCTATCCACGCCTTGGCTGGACAATTCCGGTTCCTCGCTCTAAGCGGCATAAGTCTTTAGGGACCCGAAAAAACCTCTCGAACAGCGACCGGCTCTCGCCCTATCATGACGGTAAGTTTTAGCTTTCTCCACTGAGGTGCTCGACCCTGCTCCATTGGGGCACAATCGCAGTGGTTCTCCCGGTGCTACCTTAGCCGATATAACGGAACGTAAGGTACCAAAACACGGGAGCCGGGCAAACCCAACTATTGACCCAAGACATGATTCGAAGCCGATTCATATAATGCTATAAGTTCGGGGTGCCGCACTTGTGAAAGTGTTCGGACTTATCACACCATAATTTTGGGGTACTTAAGCCCCTGGTGTATTGGCCGTACCAAAGTGTACGGGTGCGTAATGTCATGAAATGAGCATATGTATAGATAAAGAAAAGAGTGCAATAATAGGCAAAAGCTATGTATTGTTTATTCAAAAGGTACTGCAATGAATGCGAACGATACAAATAGTGCGATAAGCAAGGGATGGGACTATCTAATATGTCCTCCAGGGTAAGCTGCGGATGGTATGTAAAACAGGTATAATGCTCGTAATAGAGACCACCTGAACACTCGACGTGGCTTTCTGCTTCCCTGGTTGTTGCATCGTGAGTTCGGCGATTCTAGTGCCGGACAGGACCTCTGGAAAACGGAGTCCTGAAAGTAAGAAAAAGGAAGAAAAAGGAAAAAAGAAAAAGAATGACACATTCGGGAGCCCCTGGTGTGGTTGAGCCGCATTCCGGGCATGCCGTGGTCGTGCCCCTCCCTTTATGCCCATGGTATCTCCAGAGCGTAGTTATGTACGCGTAGTACGCTTCGCAATTTCGCGAGGGCTGGGTTGGGGCGGATTGCTACGCTGCGTGCTTGAATCGTGCGGCGGTCTTGTTGTAGGTTACCCAGCGCTGCTGATGTTGTCCGGACGCTTAGTGGCCGGACTCGAGAATTGCTGTGAGAGGCTGCTTTGTACCTCCGCCGCGAGGGTCGCCGTGTGCTCCTCCGCTCGAGAGAGCGCTCGGTGTTTCCATTGACCGTGATTACTCCTCGAGGGCCTGGCATCTTGAGCTTGAGGTATGCATAGTGTGGCACCGCATTGAACTTTGCAAATGCGGTTCGTCCGAGCGAAGGCATGATAGCCATCGCGAACGGGACTATGTCGAAGATTAACTCTTCGCTTCGAAGTTATCCGGGATCCAAGACCACTTCGAGTGTAATCGAGCCCGCATAATTGGCCTCTACACCCGTATGATGCCTTTAAAGGTCGCCTTTGTAGGTTTAATTCTTGAGGGTCTATGCCCATTTTGCGCATTGTATCCTCATAAAGCAGTTCAGGTTGCTACCGCCATCCATCGACTCAGTGAGGTGAAATCCGTCAATAATTGGGTCAAGAACCAATGTGGCGAAACCGCCATGACGGATGCTAGTGGGTGGTCCTTCGATCGAAGGTGATCGGGCAGAAGACCATGGGTTGAACTTCGGGCGATCGCTCCACGCATATACGCCCTTTAGTGCACGCTCGCCGCCCCTTTTGGGTATATGGGTTGCGTATATCATGTTCACCGTCCGCACTTGTGTGGGAAAACCCTTCGTCCTTCATTGTTCAGCGGTCGGGGCTCTTCCTCGTCATCGCTATGCAGCCCCTTGTCATTGAGTCCGGCACTTAACTTGCCTGCTTGCTTGAACACCCAACAATCCCTGTTGGTGTGATTGGCTGGTTTTTCGGGGTATCATGTATCCGCACAAGCGATCGAGTATTCGGTCCAAGTTGGACGGGCCCCGGTATTTCTTTTGAATGGCTTCTTCCATCGACCGGTTTAGAGCCTCACAATCCGCATTGACGGTCGATCTTCAGCATTATCGCCGTTAATGCGGTGCTTGTTCTTGTTGCGACGCCGACCTGCCATTGCTGTCTTGGTATCCGAACTATCGTGGTGTTTGGCCAAGTTTTTGCTTCGAGCTAGCTGATGTCCTCTCCCGCACAAAAGCAGGTCATGAGTGTTGTGAGGGCTGCCATGGATTTTGCTTTTCCTGTCCTAGGTGCCGGCAAGCCACTCGTCATGAATGTTATGTTTTAAGGCTGCAAGGGCCTCTGATCCGGACAAATCAACGATTTGATTTTTCTTGGTTAGGAACCGTGTCCGTAATTGTCCGCCAATTCTTCCGCTCCTGAATTATGCGGCTAAGGTCATCGGTGTCCGTGGTCGCACATATGTGCCCCTGGAAGTTATCAAGGAATGCGGCTTCCGTGTCCTCCCAACAACCAATTGATTCTCACTGGCAAGATGTTGAGCCAATGCCGAGCTGGTCCTTTAAGCTTGAGTGGCAGGTATTTGATGGCATGTAGATCATCACCGCGGGCCATGTGGATATGGAGGAGATAGTCCTCGATCCGCACCGCAGGATCTGTGGTACCATCGTATGATTCGATGTTTACGGGTTTGAATCCTCGGGATTTGATGATCCATTACTTCATCTCGAAGCATAATGGGTGTGCGGCGCCTCTGTATTGGGCTATATCACGACGTAGCTCATATGAGCTTTGTCTACTGTGTTCGGCCCGGCCGGGTTTGCTGTATCCGGCGCGACGGTAATCATGAAGGAAATATGCCCTAGAGGCAATAATAAAGTTATTATTTATTTCCTTATATCATGATAAATGTTTATTATTCATGCTAGAATTGTATTAACCGGAAACATAATACATGTGTGAATACATAGACAAACAGATAGTCACTAGTATGCCTCTACAAGACTAGCTCATTGATCGAAGATGGTTATGTTTCCTAACCATAGACATGTGTTGTCATTTGATTAATGGGATCACATCATTAGGAGAATGATGTGATTGACATGACCCATTTCGTTAGCTTAGCACTTGATCATTTAGTATGTTACTTATGCTTTCTTCATGACTTATACAAAGTTCCTGCAACTATGAGATTATGCAACTCCCGTTTACCAGAGGAACACTTTGTGTGCTACCAAACGTCACAACATAACTGGGTGATTATAAAGGTACTCTACAGGTGTCTCCAAAAGTATATGTTGAGTTGGCATGAATCGAGATTAGGTTTTGTCACTCCGATTGTCGGAGAGGTATCTATGGGCCTTCTCGGTAATACACATCACATAAGCCTTGCAAGCATTGCAACTAATGAGTTAGTTGTGAGATGATGTATTACGGAACGAGTAAAGAGACTTACCGGTAACGAGATTGAACTAGGTATTGGATACCGACGATCGAATCTCGGGTAAGTAACATACCGATGACAAAAGGAACAACGATATCGTTATGCGGTTTGACCGATAAAGATCTTCGTAGAATATGTAGGAACCAATATGGGCATCCAGGTCCCGCTATTGGTTATTGACCGAGAATGGTTCTAGGTCATGTCTACATAGTTCTCGAACCCGTAGGGTCCGCACGCTAACGCTTCGATGACGATTCATTATGAGTTTATAAGTATTGATGTACGAAGGTAGTTCGAGTCCCGGATGTGATCACGGACATGACGAGGAGTCTCAAATGGTCGAGACATAAAGATTGATATATTGAAGCCTACATTTGACATCGGAAATGTTCCGAGTGAAATCGAATTTATGGAGTACCGGGAGGTTACCGGAACCCCCCGGGAACTATATGGGCCATAGTGGGCCTTGGTGGAAAGGAGAAAGGGCCAGCCCTAGGTGGCCGTCCTACTAGGACTAGGAAAGGTGGGCCGGCCCCCCTCTCTCTCTTTCCCCCTCCGGTGAATCCTATTCCAACTAGGATTGAAGGGGGAATCCTACTCCCGGAGGGAGTAGGACTCCTGGCAGCGCCTCCCCTTGGCCGGCTGGCCCCTCCCCTTGGCTCCTTTATATACGGGGCGGGGCACCCCATGACACACAAGTTGATCTACGGATCGTTCCTTAGCCGTGTGCGGTGCCCCTTCCACTATATTCCACTTCACCATATCGTCGCGAGCTTAGCGAAGCCTCGCGCCGGAGAAGTCATATCGTCATGAGCTTAGGCGAAGCCCTCGTCGGTGGAGCATCATCATCGCCACCACGCCGTCGTCTTGACGGAACTCATCCCCGACACTTTGCTGGATCGAGTCCGGGATCGCCATCGAGCTGAACGTGTGCGTAACTCGGAGGTGCCGTGCGTTCGGTGCTTGGATCGGTCGGATCGTGAAGACGTCGACTACATCAACAGCTTGTTATAACGCTTCGCTTTCGGTCTCACGAGGGTACGTGGGCGGACACTCTCCCCTCTCGTTGCTATGCCATCACCATGGTCTTGCGTGTTCGTAGGAAAATTTTTGAAATTACTACGCTCCCCAACAAAGGCATCCGAGCCTGGTTTTATGCGTTGATGTCATATGCACGAGTAGAACACAAGTGAGTTGTGGGCGATATAAGTCATACTGCTTACCAGCATGTCATACTTTGGTTCAGCGGTATTGTGAGATGAAGCGGCCGGACCGACATTACGCGTCGCTTACGCGAGACTGGTTTCACCGCCCGAGCACTAGTTGCTTAAAGGTGACCGCGGTGTCTGCTCTCTCACTTTAGTTGAACTGAGTGTGGCTACGCCCGGTCCTTGCGAAGGTTAAAACAGCACCAACTTGACAAACTATCGCTGTGGTTTTGATGCGAGGTAAGAACGGTTCTTGCTCAGCCCGTAGCAGCCACGTAAAACTTGCAACAACAAAGTAGAGGACGTCTAACTTGTTTTTGCAGGGCATGTTGTGATGTGATGTGGTCAAGACGTGATGCTATATTTTATTGTATGAGATGATCATGTTTTGTAACCGAAGTTATCGGCAATCGGCAGGAGCCATATGGTTGTCGCTTTATTGTATGAAATGCAAAAGCCATGTAATTGCTTTACTTTATCACTAAGCAAGAGCGATAGTCGAGAAGCAATAGTTGGCGAGACGACAACGATGCTACGATGGAGATCAAGGTGTCGCGCCGGTGACGATGGTGATCATGACGGTGCTTCGAGATGGAGATCACAAGCACAAGATGATGATGACCATATCATATCACTTATATTGATTGCATGTGATGTTTATCCTTTATGCATCTTATCTTGCTTTGATTGACGGTAGCATTATAAGATGATCTCTCACTAAAATTATCAAGAAGTGTTCTCCACGAGTATGCACCGTTGCTAAAAGTTCAGAGTACCCGGACACCACGTGATGATCGGTGTGATAAGTTCTCGTCCATCTACAACGGGTGCAAGCCAGTTTTGCACACGCAGAATACTCGAGTTAAACTTGACGAGCCTAGCATATGCAGATATGGCCTCGAACACGGAGACCGAAAGGTCGGCGTGAATCATATAGTAGATATGATCAACATAGTGATGTTCACCATTGAAACTACTCCATCTCACGTGATGATCGGACATGGTTTAGTTGATTTGGATCACGTAAACACTTAGATGACTAGAGAGATGTCTGTCTAAGTGGGAGTTTTTAATATGATTAATTGAACTTAAATTTATCATGAACTTAGTACCGATAGTATTTTGCTTGTCTATGTTTACTTTGTAGATAGATGGCTCGTGTTGTTGTTCCGTTGAATTTTAATGCGTTCCTTGAGAAAGCAAAGTTGAAAGATGATGGTAGCAATTACACGGACTGGGTCCGTAACGAGGATTATCCACATTGCTGCATGAAGAATTACGCCTGGAAGCACCGCTGGGTGCCAGTGCCTGCTGCAGAGCAACGCCGAAGTTGTGAGCGTCTGGCGAGCAAAGCGATGACTACTCTATAGTTCGATGTGCCATGCTTTACGGCTTAGAACCGGGTCTTCAACGACGTTTTGAACGTCATGGAGCATATGAGATGTTCCAGAGTTGAAGTTAATATTTCAAGCAAATGCCCGGATTGAGAGATATGAAGTCTCCAATAAGTTCTATAGCTGCAAGATGGAGGAGAATAGTTACACGGTGAGCACATACTCAAAATGTCCGGGTATAATAATCACTTAATTCAGCTGGGAGTTAATCTTCCGGATGATAGTGTCATTGACAGAATTCTCCAATCATCGCCACCAAGCTACAAGAGCTTCGTGATGAACTATAATATGCAAGGGATGAATAAGACAATTCTGAGCTCTTCGCAATGCTAAAAGTCATGGAGGTAGAAATCAAGAAAGAGCATCAAGTGTTGATGGTCAACAAGACCACTAGTTTCAAGAAAAGGGCAAAGGAAAGAAGAAGGAAACTTCAAAAGAACAGCAAGAAAGTTGCTGATCAAGAGAAGAAACCCAAGTCTGGACCTAAGCCTGAAACTGAGTGTTTTACCGCAAGCAAACCGACACCGAAGCGGAACTGCCCCAAGTATTTGGCGGATAAGAAGGATGGCAAGGTGAACAAAGGTATATGTGATATACATGTTATTGATGTGTACCTTACTAGAGCTCGTAGTAGCACTGGTATTTGATACTGGTTACATTGCTAATATTTGCAACTCAAAGCAGGGACTACTGGAATAGACGAGCACCGCAAAGGGCGAGGTGACGATCGGCGTGGGAAATGGTTCCAAAGTCAATGTGATCGCGATCGGCACGCTACCTCTACATCTACCTTCGGGATTAGTTTTAGACCTAAATAATTGTTATTTGGTGCCGCGTTGAGCATGAACATTATATCTGGATCTTGTTTGATGCGAGACGGTTATTCATTTAAATCGAGAATAATGGTTGTTCTATTTATATGAGTAATACCTTTTATGGTCATGCACCCTTGAAGAATGGTCTATTCTTGTTGAATCTCGACAGTAGTGATACACATATTCATAATGTCGAAGCCAAAAGATGCAGAGTTGATAATGATAGTGCAACTTATTTGTGGCACTGCCGTTTAGGTCATATCGGTGTAAAACGCATGAAGAAACTCCATACGATGGACTTTTGGAATCACTTGATTATGAATCACTTGGTACTTATGAACCGTGCCTCATGGGCAAGATGACTAAAACACCGCTTCTCCGTTGTATGGAGAGAGCAACAGACTTATTGGAAATCATACATACAGATGTATGTGGTCCAATGAATGTTGAAGCTCGTGGCGGATATCGTTATTTTCTCACCTTCACAGATGATTTAAGCAGATACGGGTATATCTACTTGATGAAGCATAAATCTGAAACATTTGAAAAGTTCAAAGAATTTCAGAGTGAAGTTGAAAATCATCGTAACAAGAAAATAAAGTTTCTACGATCTGATCGTGGAGGAGAATATTTGAGTTACGAGTTTGGTCTACATTTGAAGCAATGCGGAATAGTTTCGCAACTCACGCCACCGGGAACACCTCAGCGTAATGGTGTGTCCGAACGTCGTAATCGTACTTTACTAGATATGGTGCGATCTATGATGTCTATTTCCGATTTACCGCTATCGTTTTGGGGTTATGCTTTAGAGACGGCCGCATTCACGTTAAATAGGACACCGTCAAAATCCGTTGAGACGACGCCTTATGAACTATGGTTTAGTAAGAAACCAAAGTTGTCGTTTCTGAAAGTTTGGGGTTGCGATGCTTATGTGAAAAAACTTCAACCTGATAAGCTTGAACCCAAATCGGAAAAATGTGTCTTCATAGGATACCCAAAGGAGACAATTGGGTATACCTTCTATCACAGATCCGAAGGCAAGACATTCGTTGCTAAGAATGGATCCTTTCTAGAGAAGGAGTATCTCTCGAAAGAAGTGAGTGGGAGGAAAGTGGAACTTGATGAGGTAATAGTACCAGCTCCCTTATTGGAAAGTAGTTCATCACGAAATCAGTTTCGTAACACCTACACCAGTTAGCGAGGAAGATAATGATGAAGATCATGAAACTTCAGATCAAGTTGTCACCGAACTCAGAGATCAACCAGAATAAAATCCGCACCAGAGTGGTACGGTAATCCTATTCGGAAGTCATGCTACTAGATCATGGTGAACCTACGAACTATGAAGAAGCGATGGTGAGCCCAGATTCCACAAAATGGCTTGAAGCCATGAAATCTGAGATGGGATCCATGTATGAGAACAAAGTATGGACTTTGGTAGACTTGCCGATGATCGGCAAGCTATTGAGAATAAATGGATCTTTAAGAAGAAGATCGCGCCGATGGTAATGTAACTGTCTACAAAGCTCGACTTGTTGCAAAAGGTTTTCGACAAGTTCAAGGGGTTGACTACGATGAGACTTTCTCACCCGTGGCGATGCTTAAGTCTGTCCGAATCATGTTAGCAATTGCCGATTTTATGATTATGAAATTTGGCAAATGGATGTAAAACTGCATTCTTGAATGGATTTCTAGAAGAAGAGTTGTATATGATGCAACCAGAAGGTTTTGTTGATCCAAAGGGTGCTAACAAAGTATGCAAGCTCCAACGATCAATTTATGGTCCGGTGCAAGCCTCTCGAGTTGGAATAAACGCTTTGATAGTGTGATCAAAGCATATGGTTTTATCTGCACTTTTGGAGAAGCTGTATTTACAAGAAAGTGAGTGGGAGCTGTGTAGCATTTACGATATTATATGTGGACAACATATTGTTGATTGGAAATGATATAGAATTTCTGGATAGCATAAAAGGATACTTGAATAAAAGTTTTTCAATGAAAGACCTCGGTGAAGCTGCTTACATATTGGGCATCAAGATCTATAGAGATAGATCAAGACGCTTAATTGGACTTTCACAAAGCACATACCTTGATAAAGTTTTGAAGAAGTTCAAAATGGATCGAGGCAAAGAAAGGTTTTTACCTGTATTACAAGGTGTAAGATTGAGTCGACTCAATGCCCGACCACAATGAGAAGATAGAGAGAAAATGAAAATGTTCCTATGCTTCAGCCATAGGCTCTATCATGTATGCAATGTTGTGTACCGCACTGACGTATGCTTAGCTGTAAGCTTGGCAGGAAGGTACCAAAGTAATCCAGAGTGGATCATCGGACAGCGGTCAAGAACATCCCGAAATACCTGAAAAGGACTAAGGATATGTTTCTCGATATGGAGGTGACAAAGAGCTAGTCGTAAATGGTTACGTCGATGCAAGCTTTGACACTGATCCGGACGATTCTAAATCGCAAACCGGATACGTATTTTTATTAAACGGTGGAGCTGTCAGTTGGTGCAGTTCTAAACAAAGCGTCGTGGCGGGATCTACATGTGAAGCGGAGTACATAGCTGCTTCGAAGCAGCAAATGAAGGAGTCTGGATGAAAGAGTTCATTTCCGATCTAGGTGTCATACCTAGTGCATCGGGACCAATGAAGATCTTCGTGACAATCTGGTGCAATTGCCTTGGCAAAGGAATCCAGATTTCACAAGAGGACCAAGCATATCAAGAGACGCTTCAATTCCATTCGGGACCAAGTCCAAGTGGGAGACATAGAGATTTGCAAAATACATACGGATCTGAATGTTGCGCACCCGTTGACTAAGCCTCTTCCACGAGCAAAACATGATCAGCACCAAGACCCCATGGGTGTTAGAATCATTCTTGTGTAATCTAGATTATTGACTCTAGTGCAAGTGGGAGATCAAGGAAATATGCCCTAGAGGCAATAATAAAGTTATTATTTATTTCCTTATATCATGATAAATGTTTATTATTCATGCTAGAATTGTATTAACCGGAAACATAATACATGTGTGAATACATAGACAAACAGATAGTCACTAGTATGCCTCTACAAGACTAGCTCATTGATCGAAGATGGTTATGTTTCCTAACCATAGACATGTGTTGTCATTTGATTAATGGGATCACATCATTAGGAGAATGATGTGATTGACATGACCCATTTCGTTAGCTTAGCACTTGATCGTTTAGTATGTTGCTTATGATTTCTTCATGACTTATACAAAGTTCCTGCAACTATGAGATTATGCAACTCCGTTTACGGAGGAACACTTTGTGTGCTACCAAACGTCACAACGTGGCTGGGTGATTATAAAGGTACTCTCAGGTGTCTCCAAAAGTATATGTTGAGTTGGCATGAATCGAGATTAGGTTTTGTCACTCCGATTGTCGGAGAGGTATCTCTGGGCCTTCTCGGTAATACACATCACATAAGCCTTGCAAGCATTGCAACTAATGAGTTAGTTGTGAGATGATGTATTACGGAACGAGTAAAGAGACTTACCGGTAACGAGATTGAACTAGGTATTGGATACCGACGATCGAATCTCGGGTAAGTAACGTACCGATGACAAAAGGAACAACGTATATCGTTATGCGGTTTGACCGATAAAGATCTTCGTAGAATATGTAGGAACCAATATGGGCATCCAGGTCCCGCTATTGGTTATTGACCGATAATGGTTCTAGGTCATGTCTACATAGTTCTCGAACCCGTAGGGTCCGCACGCTTAACGTTTCGATGACAGTTCATTATGAGTTTATAAGTATTGGTGTACCGAAGGTAGTTCGGAGTCCCGGATGTGATCACGGACATGACGAGGAGTCTCGAAATGGTCGAGACATAAAGATTGATATATTGGAAGCCTACATTTGGACATCGGAAATGTTCCGAGTGAAATCGGGAATTTACCGGAGTACCGGGAGGTTACCGGAACCCCGAACTATATGGGCCATAGTGGGCCTTAGTGGAAAGGAGAAAGGGCCAGCCCTAGGTGGCGCGCGCCCCCTTCCCTAGTCCTACTAGGACTAGGAAAGGTGGGCCGCCCCTCTCTCTCTTTCCCCTCCGGTGAATCCTATTCCAACTAGGATTGGAGGAATCCTACTCCCGGAGGAGTAGGACTCCTGGCGCCTCCTCCTTGGCGGTCGGCCCCTCCCCTTGGCTCCTTTATATACGGGGCAGGGGCACCCCATGACACACAAGTTGATCTACGGATCGTTCCTTAGCCGTGTCGGTGCCCCTTCCACTATATTCCACTTCAGTCATATCGTCCGGAGCTTAGGCGAAGCCTGCGCCCGAAGAAGTCATATCGTCGCGGAGCTTAGGCGAAGCCCTGCGTCGGTGGAGCATCATCATCGTCCACCACGCCGTCGTCTTGACGGAACTCATCCCGACACTTTGCTGGATCGGAGTCCGGGATCGTCATCGAGCTGAGCGTGTGCGTAACTTCGGAGGTGCCGTGCGTTCGGTGCTTGGATCGGTCGGATCGTGAAGGCGTGCGACTACATCAACCGTTGTTATAACGCTTCGCTTTCGGTCTCACGAGGGTGCGTGGACGGACACTCTCCCTCTCGTTGCTATGCCATCACCATGGTCTTGCGTGTTCGTAGGAAATTTTTTGAAATTACTACGTTCCCCAACAAATCATCCCGCATCGTTGGGCGCCCATGCAATCCGTAGATCGATCTTGTATGTTTTGCCTTATCCTCCAATATATCTCGCAAGTCCGGCGTGTTTTCCCGTGCCTTGGTAGTTTTTGAGCGGCGTCGGGGTGTGGCTTGAGCGGAGGGCCGAGAGGCTTCTCTGTCGCGGCCACGGGTGGCCGGTCTGCCATGTCGTCTTGTGGTGACTTGGGTGCTTCCTCCTCTGATCGAGGCAACGGCCTGCGTTTGGGGTAGCTTTTGGAGGGCGTTCGAGTTCATACTCTTCGGCTGCAAGGACTTCAGTCCATCTGTCAGCTAGCAGGTCTTGGTCAGCTCTAAGTTGTTGCTGCTTTTCTTGAGGCTGCTTGCCG
This sequence comes from Aegilops longissima, assembly GCA_021605205.1. Taxonomy (NCBI): domain Eukaryota; kingdom Viridiplantae; phylum Streptophyta; class Magnoliopsida; order Poales; family Poaceae; genus Aegilops; species Aegilops longissima. The sequence continues at coordinate 141,167,792 of CM038676.1, read as the reverse complement.
TGGCTATAAGTCTGCGTTTGAAAGCCTCTGTTGGCGGGATCCTCGTGCACGACAAATTGCCGCCGTCGAGGCTTGCCTCATCTTCGGAGGGAGGCGATAATTATCGTCCTCAACCTCCTTTTCTGCGCGCACTATCGTGCGGACTTGCTTCTCCTCCTCCCGCTGAGTCCAGCCGGAGGGGGTTGTCTTTAACACTTGTCCGGGTGTTATTATCTCCGTGCGGAATCACCGTTTTATTATGGCGGGATTTAGAGCGGCGCCACGACGTCGGCGTTTGATTGCTTCTTGGAGGGTCATCCTCCGTTGTTCCATCGATGTTCCCATCTTTTGGGATGTCCACCATGTATATGTCATATGACGAGGTGGCCTTCCAGATTGCCACGTAGGCGCTGGGTCTTGGTCGCCTCCGCATCGCCGTCCATACCGTCGATGTCTTGAGTCAAGTCGAGCATGTCGCTTAGATCATCGGCGGTGGCTATAAAGTGGGTGGTTGGTGGGCGTTGAATTTCTTCGTCGTCCGTATCCCAACCTTCCTGTCCGTAGTCTGGCCAGGGCTCTACGGATAAAGAGAGAGACTTTAGTGAATTCAGGATGTCGCCAAAGGGCGAGTGCTGAAAGATGTCACTGGCAGTGAACTCCATGACTGGCGCCCAATCAGATTCGATTGGCAGGGGCGTCCAACCACTCGTCCTCGGTCGGGGAATCCGGCTCCGGATTAAGGGTCGGAGCAGATCTTTGATGCGGCCTCCGAGGCCTTTGCTTTCGGTGTAGAGCTAGATCATGCCCATCGAGACTGTGCGGCACGCTTGGCTGCGGCTCGAATCCGTCGAAGACGCTTGGCTGCGGCTCGAATCCGTCGAAGATCAAGTCTCCGCGGATATCGGTCGTATAGCTCAAACTTCCAAATCTGACCTGATGGCCAGGGGTGTAGCTTTCGATCTGCTCTAGATGGCCAAGCGAATTGGCTAGCAGTGCAAAGCCGCCGAATACGAAGATCTGTCCGGGGAGAAAAGTCTCACCCTGGACCGCGTCGTTGTTGATGATCGAAGGAGCCATCGGGCCTATCGGTGACGACACGAGGAACTCTCAATGAAAGCACCAATGTCGGTGTCAAAACCGCAGATCTCGGTAGGGGGTCCCGAATCTGTGCGTCTAGGCGGATGGTAACAGGAGACAAGGGACACGATGTTTTTACCCAGGTTCGGGCCCTCTCGATGGAGGTAATACCCTACTCCTGCTTGATTAATATTGATGATATGGGTAGTACAAGAGTAGATCTACCACGAGATCAAGGAGGCTAAACCCTAGAAGCTAGCCTATGGTATGATTGTTGTTAGTCCCTACGGACTAAAACCCTCCGGTTTATATAGACACCGGATAGGTTAGGGTTACACAGAGTCGGTTACAATGGTAGGAGATCTACATATCCGTATCGCCAAGCCTGCCTTCCACGCCAAGGAAAGTCCCATCAGGACACGGGACGAAGTCTTCAATCTTGTATCTTCATAGTCTTGGAGTCCGGCCGTGATGATAGTTCGGCTATCCGGACACCCCCTAGTCCAGGACTCTCTCAGTCGCCGAGGACCGTAAAAAACCTGGTCCTGGCGGGGAACGACATGGAGGATCCCGTGCCGAGCCCCCAGTCCAGCCCTCGACCTGGAAGTGGAGGCTCAGTCCTTTCTGCCGGAGGTGGTGGTGAGACGATGCAGGGCGAGCCCCTTCGGGAGGGGTATATCTCCTCCGCCGACCGAGCCAAAGAGCCCCCGATAGAGTCCTCCGCAGAGGAAACCGCGCAGAGAACCGTCGTGGCTGCCGCGGAAGGGGATGAAGCATACGGCCCGGCCACAGATGTTGTCGGGGAAACTAAGGTCCTTGCCCGACAGACCTCTCCAGGTACTCCACTTATGCTCTTTTTCCTTTCTCGTCCTGATTACTCCTCCTGATTTCCCCATCATCTGAAATTCTCGTCCCTTCATTGCTCGTTGGTCTTCTCACCCGCAGCCCCTCAAACCGAAGAGCCAGAATTGCTGGAAGTGGTGGCTTATATAGGAAGGGATGATGTGGACGAGGCCGTTGAGATTGCCGTCACTGAGGGACAGGACCTTGCTGCCGGGAGTGTCAAGGGTTCCCTAACAGTGGTGGAGCACACTTCGAAGGATGCCACGGAAGAGGAGGTGGTGGTTGAGGTGAAGGTTCCCTCCAAAACCATGGATCCACTCCCCTCCTCTGGGATCGTTACAGAGGCTCTGCTGCCCTCCTCAAACGCGTTGGCCATGGTGTTGTCGCTGCTTGGAATGGGAGCCCCCCCCCATCTTTGACAGCAGCCTGGCTCGATGAAGAGCTTCAACGCCTCCTGGCACCGTTGTACCAGGGAGCTGGAAAAGACGACGACTCAGCCGTCGTCGCAATGGATTTGTTCTTCATGGAGTCCATGGTGACGGGCGTGAAGGAGATGCAGGCCCGGCACAACCAGAAGTGCCGGTCGCTCAAGGAGCGGCGCGAGTACGCCGGCAGGGTGGACCGGAAGCTGAAGAAAAAAATGCTTGGAGTTGCGCGAGTGGCACGACAAGCAGTTCAAGGTACTCTTGAGGCAGCAAGAGACGCTCCTGATGACAAGGGAAGACGTCATGGCCCAAGAGGCGCGCCTGACGGACCGCAAGGCGTCCCTGGATGCTAGAGAGCAAGAGATCTCTCTCCGAGAGGAGAAACTCAAAGCCACTCTTCGCGCCAAGGACGACAACCTGGAGGATCTTGTGCGTCAACACACCAAGGAGCTGGAGGACAAGCACGGAGCTGCCCTGGGCATCCTTGCTGCTGACTCTGCCGCTCAACTGAAGAAACTCGCCGATGACCTGGCCACCACATCTGCCGCCAAGACTGACCTTGACCAGCAAGTGGCCAACCTGACGGAAGATCTTGTCGGGAGCGCCAACGAGGTAACGTCCCTCAAAGAAGAAGCACGGAAGGTGGAGATCCTCTTGACCGACCTGCAGTCGCAACTCTCCTCCAAGACTCAGAGCCTTGAGACCACCAACGACACCATTACTGACAGGAAGGCCGGGATCGGCTCCCTGGAGAGTGCGGCAGCGTCCAGCGAATCCCGTCAACAGCTCCTGACCAAGGATCTGGATACTGCCAAGCGTCTCCGGAAAGATGCAGAGGATAAACCGAAGAACCAGTCCGAGCTGGTAAACCTCTAGATCAAGAGCCTGATCAACATCGTTGAGTGTCTTGCTGCCCAAGCTCTGGTGATGGGCATGGATGGCCAAACTTTCTCGGTCAACAAGCACGAGGTCCCAAGCACCAAGTTGGGAGTCTTCTTCAATGAGTTGATGAAGAAGCTGAAGGTGCATGAGGAGGGGAGGCCGAGCGTTTTGCCACCGAGTCCCGGAAGCTCGCCCACGACACCCTCTTCATGGTACTGAGCAACATTGCCTGCCGCCATCCGGACCTTGACCTCTATGATGAATTCAAGAAGCTGTCAGCGGGTGCCGACGTCGCAGCTGCCAAGGAGAAAGCTGCTTCCCGTGTCGCCAGGGTCCTTCACGTCCAAACGTCCTCGCCTAGCCCTCAGACCAAGTAACGGGCCACTGTTGCCCCTGCATTACCCTGTAACAAAACATGGCGTATGCTTCGTGTTTAGGCACTATATTTTTTCTATTTTCATTGAACTGATATTCTTGGCTGGATCTCAAATGTGTGTTTATCCCTTTGAGCTCTATATGTTTGTCTTCGCTTTATCAATCCCTATGTCTGCTCTGGATGCCTGGCGGTATCATATTTCCGTGGTTGTCGTAAGGGTCTGGCCCTTAACATTCATCTTCGTGTGGATGCGTCCCGGCAGGTTTCTCCTAGGTAGCTCTCGACGCAGCCTCTCGCCCTGCAAGCATGGCTCGGGACAGGACAATGGTGCGATCAAAGAAACTAGCCAAGGTTCCATCACATGAGGGTTTTCACGATGCGAACACTTACTAAAGTTAAGGGATAAACAACTGCAAGAATCTAAAATGTATCAACAAGAAGCGATAACATAGACTTAGCTTTCGCTTTAAGCTCCTTTATCCTCTGTCGTGGAAGCCAATCGGGCAGTTCCTTTGTTCCCGGCAGGGTTTGACACACGTCTTGTGAGGCTGCCGGGCAGTGGGGTACAGTGTCGGGCCCTTCCCATCCTCCTTCCTTTCCCCCTTCCTTCTTCTAAATAGCCTGGCGGCAGCTATCGCGTGGACCATGCCAACGCAGACGGCCTTGTCGGAGCACACTTGCCGAGGCATCAACCAACGGATTCATACCAGCGCTTCACTTAGGATTTCCTGAAATAGGGTAAATACTGGACCGAGTATCACGCGGTAGTCATCGACATTGACGAGGGCAGGGGAAAAATGGCTCAATTGCTGAGGAAGGGAAGGAAAGGGAAAGAGGGACATTGCGCCTGCGTGCCCTGTCCCCTTTTCTCGAACGTGCCCGAACAGCGGGCATACCGCCTAGGTCGCCGAGAGGAGCATATCGCCACCAGCGGCGATTTTTGTCATAGCCGTGGCTACGGCATGGCATGAAGATGAACAGCGTGGCGCGGGGATAGCCCCGTTTAGTATATGTATCTTCATGGGTGCCGCAGATGCCAGAGGCTTCGAGCGGGCTACTAGGATAGGGCGCGCTGCTCACACTTTCAGGTTCGCGCAAGTGATCCCCCTACCTGGCGTGCCCAAGATGTCATGGGAAACCACGACCACCTAGGAACCAAGGGCCCCTTGCTGGTTCGGCAGGGGGGGTGTCACATTGCACAAAGAGCAGAAGAGCGCGGGGCAGCGCGGCAGAGATCACACAGGCAATTTTACCTAGGTTCGGGCCACCGTGAGGCGTAAAACCCTACTCCTGCTTTGTTGGATTGATGGTGGAAGAATGGTGGTGGAGCTTAGTACACTTGCCCGGCAGGGTCGTCCCAGGGCACCAGTCGCTACGTGCGTATAGGTGTGTGTGTGTGTGTGTGTGTGTGTGTGTGTGTGTGTGTGTGTGTGTGTGTGTGTGTGTGTGTGTGTGTGTGTGTCCAACTTTCTAACCCTTCCTACGGTTGCCATGGGCCTCCTTTAATAGGTTAAGGGGTCACCACAATGGCAAAGTAGTCATTATGCACTGATAAGATAGCAAACAGTGCTATCGTACCTAACCCTGCAGGCTGACAGGGTGCATTAAATGCACCGCTCAACATCACATCATCGCTTGCCCAGCAAGCCTTGTCGGGCTGCTTCGTCAGCTTCACACCTGCTCGCTTGACACGTTGTAGGACGGGTGTTGTTCGTAGGCAATCTTGTAGAAGGAAGCTGCCATGTGGCGAATGGCTGCCAGTTAATCACTCTGCGGCTTGACACCCCACTGTTTGACGACGTGGGTCGTGGCCTAGTAGTTGGGTGAGGTGGGCTTGCCTCCGCGAGTCCCGGCAGGCCCTGCCGGGATGTCTTGGTCATTTTCTTCCGGGGGTGACCCCGCCCTCCCCGAGCTCGCCTGCCCGGCAAGGGAGGCTTTTCTCCTGATGGTATCTGCTTCTCTGGCTTGATCTTGGTCCCCTTGAGCTGCATGTTGGTTCTTCGAAGATCTTGGTCTCTTGTGCTCTGTCTTGGCCTTGGCTTGTCCGTGCACAAGTTAGGAGAAAATATATACCCCTGTCTATTTTCCCCGACATAGGACGATGGTATTTGGACACCGGAAGTGTTTTGGGACGTACTGGGAAGGAATCGGGTCACCGGAAGGGGTTCCGGGAACCCCCGGGCAAGATATGGGCCTTATGGGCCAATGGAGGGGACAGACAAGCCCACAAGGGGGCTGGTGCGCCCCCTCCCTTGTTTGGCCAGCCCTAGCAAAGGAAAAAGGGGATGGCTAGCCCCTCCTGCCTTTCCCTCTCATGGGAGAAAGGAAAGGGGGGGCGCCACCCTCCCCTGCCTTTTTCCACACTCCAAATAAGGAAAGGGGCGCGGATTCGGAGGGACGCCAAGTAGGATTCCTCCTACTTGGGCGCCTCCTTTGGCTGCTCCTCCCTCCCTCCCACCTATATATATGTGGGAGGGGGCGCCTAGCACAGAACAGACAATTGCCTAGCCGTGTCGCGCCCCCCCACCGTTTACACCCCCGGTCATATTTTTCTTAGTGCTCAGGCGAAGCCCTGCGGAGATCACTTCACCATCACAGTCACCACGCCGTCGTGCTGACAGAACTCATCTACTACCCCGACATCTTACTGGATCAAGAAGGCGAGGCACATCATCGAGCTGAACGTGTGCAGAACGTGGAGGTGTCGTGTGTTCGGCACTTGATCGGTTGAAGCGCAAAGAAGTTCGACTACATCAACAGCACAGTGAAACGCTTCCGCTTACGGTCTACAAGGGTACGTAGAGACACTCTTCCTCTCATTGCTATGCATCTCCATGGATAGATCATTGCGTGTGTGTAGATTTTTTTTGTTTTCCATGCAACGATTCCCAACAGTGGCATCATGAGCCAGGTCTATGCGTAGATGATATGCATGAGTAGAACACAAAGAGTTGTGGGCGGTGATAGTCATACTGCTTACCACCAACGTCTTATTTTGATTCGGCGGTATTGTGGGATGAAGCGGCCCAGACCAACCTTACATGTCCACGCACGTGAGACCGGTTCCACCGACTAACATGCAACTAGTTTTGCATAAAGGTGGCTGGCGGGTGCCTGTTTCTCCTACTTTAGTTGAATTGAATTTGACTACAGCCGGTCCTTGAAGAAGGTTAAAACAGCAAACTTGATGATCACCGTCGGGTTTTTGCTTAGTTAAGAAAGGTTCTTGCTAGAAGCCCGTAGCAGCCACGTAAAACTCAAAACAACAAAGTAGAGGACGTCTAACTTGTTTTTGTAGGGCATGTTGTGATATGATATGGTCAAGATATGATGTGATATATGTTGATGTATGAGATGATCATGTTTTGTAATATCAACAACCGGCAGGAGCCTTAGGGTTGTCTCTTTATTGTATGAAGTGCAAGCGCCATGTAATTGCTTTACTTTATCACTATGCGTTAGCGATAGTTGTAGAAGCAATAGTTGGTGTGATGACCTCGACGCAATGACGCTACAATGGAGATCAAGGTGTCAAGCCGGTGACGATGGAGATCATGACGTTGCTTCGGAGATGGAGATCAAAAGCACAAGATGATGATGGCGTAGAAATTTTTTTGTTTTCCATGCAACGATTCTCAACATGAGGACACCGCAAGATTGAACCTACTACAAAGCACCTCTCCCGCTGAATATAAATCAGTCTAGTTGGCCAAACCAAATGGATAGATTAGAGAGAAATACAAAGCTTTAACAATCACACATAATAAAGTTCAGAAAAGAGTCAATTACTTTCAATGAACAATCTAATCATCATAAACTCACAATTCATTGGATCCCAACAAACGCATCGCAAAAGATTACATCGAATTGATCTCCAAAGAGAACATTGTATTGAAGATCAGAGAGAGAGAGAGAGTGAGAGCCATCTAGCTAATCACTATGGACCCATGGGTCCTGTGGGAACTATTAGCACATCATCGGAGGTGCATCAAGGTTGATGTAGAAGCCCTCCGTGATCAATTCCCCCTCTGGCAGAGTACCGACGAAGGCCTCCAGATGGGATCGTCGAAGAACAGAGACTTGCGGCGGTGGAAAAGTTGTTTTGTTAGTGCATCTGATGGTTTTCCAATATTTGGAAATTTATAGCATTGGAGTTAAGTCAAATGGAGCCACGAGGGGCCCACAAGACAACAGGGCATGCCTTGTAGGTCTTCTAGTCCTCCCCCGAAGCTTCTAGGGTCTCTTTTGGTTCACAAAAAATCTTCAAAAAGTTTCATCATGTTTGGACTCCGTTTGGTATTTTTCGTAAAACCAAAACAAGTAGAAAACAACAACAGACACTAGCCTCCATCGGCGCTCTACATGATCTATTTGGCAATATCGCAATGCCGTTATCTTTAACAAGATAACACTATCATCATCCACCCTTATCAATGTGATCAAGGACGAGGCTTGCTCCTGGGCTAACACCGGAGCCAAAGGATTAAGACTAGTTATCCACGTAACCTGATCATGCACTCTTGGGCCTGAGCACCCCCTTTTCTTCTGCGCATCGGGTTCCCTGACCATGCCAATATGTGTACATGGTTGGGCACTGCCCTGTATTTGCTTTCCCTTATCAATGCAATGATATGCTCTCATGCGTATTCGCAAAAAAATGCGGTGAACCTCAACACCTGAGCCACATGAATGGGAGGGGAATAGTTTGCAACCTACTATTTGACCAATACGGCAAGGTAGGGAAGGGAGGCGCTTGGTGATAAAATGTCCACAAATGTCTAGCGGTCTGGTCACTTAGTCATCCAACATGGCTCAGGAAATCTTTTCGGACCGGTCCGGGCGTTTGAAATCCCACAAACTAGCCCCAAATCAAGCGGATGTTTAGTAAAATTTGGAGGTCAGCCCAAAAAACTTAGTTGGATTCCTTGATTTTCTATATGATCCTCCTCATGTGCGCTACATCTGGGATTTCGCAGACCAACGTCATATACCAACTTACCGTTTCCTTAAAATGCGTATTCCAGAGACATGAGGTTCTAGTTTATCAGAAACCCTGCCATTTTCCCTAAAAATATTTCAAAAGCCCCAATAAATCCCTCTATCTCTCCCAATATCTAGGGGAATTCTCCCAATACTTGCCACGTCAGTCAGCGTGTCACCGCCATTTCCCACCAAGCCACCTTCATGCAACCATCGCATATGCAAGGTTTGGTATTCGGGGAGGTATTGTTGAGGATCTGAGAAAGTACTCCCTCCCTTCCAGTTTGTAGGGCCTGTCTCAAAAAAAAAATTTCTCATTTTGTAAGCCTTGATTTTATTTCTCCCATTCGCATTTCTAGATTTCAAGGTGGATTAAATCGTTGCAAGCAATGATTAAGAGAAAGTTCACCAATGAATGTATGATACGTCTCCAACGTATCTATAATTTTTTATTGTTCCATGCTATATTATATTCTGTTTTGGACATTATTGGGCTTTATTATACACTTTTATATTATTTTTGGGACTAACCTATTAACCGGAGGCCCGGCCCAGAATTGCTCTTTTTTTGCCTATTTCAGAGTTTGGCAGAAAAAGAATATCAAACGGAGTCCAAACGGAGTCCAAACGGAATGAAACCTTCGGGAACGTGATTTTCGGAATGAACGTGATCCAGAGGACTTGGGCCCTACGTCAAGACATCAACCAGGAGGGCACGAGGTAGGGGGGCGCGCCCTCCACCCTCGTGGGGCCCACATTGCTCCACCGACGTACTTCTTCCTCCTATATATACCTCACGCACCCCAAACTACGGACACGGAGCCAAAAACCTAATTCCACCGCCGCAACCTTCTGTACCCATGAGATCTCATCTTGGGGCCTTTTCCGGAGGTCCGCCGGAGGGGGCATCGATCACAGAGGGCTTCTACATCAACACCATACCCTCTCCGATGATGTGTGAGTAGTTTACCTCAGACCTTCGGGTCCATAGTTATTAGCTAGATGGCTTCTTATCTCTTTTTGGATCTCAATACAATGTTCTCCCCCTCTCTTGTGGAGATCTATTCGATGTAATCTTATTTTGCGGTGTGTTTGTTGAGACCGATGAATTATGGGTTTATGATCAAGTTTATCTATGAACAATATTTGAATCTTCTCTGAATTCTTTTATGTATGATTGGTTATCTTTGCAAGTCTCTTCGAATTATCAGTTTGGTTTGGCCTACTAAATTGATCTTTCTTGCAATGGGAGAAGTGCTTAGCTTTGGGTTCAATCTTGCGGTGTCCTTTCCCAGTGACAGTAGGGCAGCAAGGCACGTATTGTACTTTTGCCATCGAGGATAACAAGATGGGGTTTATATCATATTGCATGATTTTATCCCTCTACATCATGTCATATTGCTTAAAGCGTTACTCTGTTCTAATGAACTTAATACTCTAGATGCATGCTAGATAGCGGTCGATGTGTGGAGTAATAGTAGTAGATGCAGGAAGGAGTCGGTCTACTTGTCTCGGACGTGATGCCTATATAAATGATCATACCTAGATATTCTCATAACTATGCTCAATTCTGTCAATTGCTCAACTGTAATTTGTTCACCCACTGTAATACTTATGCTCATGAGAGAAGCCACTAGTGAAACCTATGGCCCCCGGGTCTATTTTCCATCATATTTAATCTCCCGACAACAAGCTATTTCTGGCGCCGTTTTTATTTTGTTTTCTTTACTTGCATCTTTATCATAAAAATACCAAAAATATTATCTTATCATATCTATCATATCTCACTCTCGTAAGTGACCGTGAAGGGATTGACAACCCCTTTATTGCGTTGGTCGCGAGGATTTATTTGTTTGTGTAGGTGCGAGGGACTCGTGTGTGGCCTCCTACTGGATTGATACCTTCGTTCTTGAAAACTGAGGGAAATACTTACGCTACTTTGCTACATCACCCTTTCCTCTTCAAGGGAAAACCAATGCAGTGCTCAAGAGGTAGCAAGAAGGATTTCTGGCACCGTTGCTGGGGAGTCTACGCAAAAGTCAACATACCAAGTACCCATCACAAACCCTTATCTCCCGCATTACATTATTCGCCATTTGCCTCTCGTTTTCCTCTCCCCCACTTCACCCTTGCCGTTTTATTTGCCCTCTCTTTTCCGTCCGCCTCTTTTTCGCTTGCTTCTTATTTGCTCGTGTGTTGGATTGCTTGTTTGTCATTATGGCTCAAGACAATACTAAATTGTGTGAATTCACCAATACCAACAACAATGATTTTATTAGCACTCCGATTCCTCCTCTTACTGATACCGAATCATGTGAAATCAATGCTGCCTTGTTGAATCTTGTCATGAAAGATCAATTCGCCGGCCTTCGTAGTGAAGATGCCGCTACCCATCTAAATAGCTTCATTGGTTTGTGTGATATGCAAAAGAAGAAAGATGTGGATAATGATATCGTTAAATTGAAGCTATTTCCTTTTTTGCTTAGAGATCGTGCTAAAGCTTGGTTTTCGTCTTTGCCTAAAAATAGTATTAATTCTTGGAATAAGTGCAAAGATGCTTTTATCTCTAAGTATTTTCCTCCCTCTAAGATCATCTCTCTTAGAAACGATATTATGAATTTTAAGCAACTTGATCATTAACATGTTGCACAAGCTTGGGAGAGGATGAAATTAATGATACGTAATTGTCCTACACATGGTTTGAATTTATGGATGATCATACAAAAAATTTATGCCGGGTTGAATTTTGCTTCTAGAAATCTTTTAGATTCGGCCGCGGGAGGCACTTTTATGGAAATCACTTTAGGAGAAGCCACTAAACTCCTAGATAATATTATGGTTAATTATTCTCAATGGCACACTGAAAGATCTACTAATAAAAGGTGCATGCAATAGAAGAAATTAATGTTTTGAATGGGAAGATGGATGAACTTATGAAATTATTTGCTACTAAAAGTGTTTCTTCTGATCCTAATGATATGCCATTGTCTACTTTGATTGAGAATAATAATTAATCTATGGATGTGAATTTTGTTGGTAGGAATAATTTTGGTAACAACGTGTATAGAGGAAACTTTAATCCTAGGCCTTATCCTAGTAATTCCTCTAATAATTATGGTAATTCCTACAACAATTCTTGTGCGAACTTTAATAAGATGCCTTCTGAATTTGAGACTAGTGTTAAGGAATTTATGAATTCGCAAAAGAATTTCAATGCTTTGCTTGAAGAAAAATTGCTTAAATTCGATGAATTGGCTAGGAACGTTGATAGAATTTCTCTTGATGTTGATTCTTTGAAACTTACATCTATTCCTCCTAAGCATGATATCAATGAGTCTCTCAAAGCCATGAGAATTTCCATTGATGAGTGCAAAGAAAGAACCGCTAGGATGCGTGCTAAGAAAGATTGCTTTGTGAAAGCGTGTTCTTCTAATTTCTATGAAATAAAGATGAAGATCTAAAAGTTATTGATGTGTCCCCTATTAAATCTTTGTTTTGCAATATGAATCTTGGTAATGATGGGACTGAATATGATCCACCTTTACCTAGAAGGCGTTCCAAAAATTCTGAGTTTTTAGATCTTGATGCTAAAATTGATAAAAGTGAGATTGAAGAAGTTAAAACTTTAGATCTCAATGCACCCACTATTTTGGATTCAAAGGAATTTAATTATGATAATTGCTCTTTGATAGATTGTATTTCCTTGTTGCTATCCGTGCTAAATTCTCGTCAGGCTTATAGTCAACATAAGGCTTTTACTAAACATATCGTTGATGCTTTAATGCAATCTTATGAATAAAAACTTGAGTTGGAAGTTTCTATCCCTAGAAAACTTTATGATGAGTGCGAACCTACTATTAGAATAAAAATTAGAGATCATGAATGCTATGCTTTGTGTGATTTGGGTTCTAGTGTTTCCACGATTCCAAAGACTTTGTGTGATTTGCTAGGTTTCCGTGATTTTGATGATTGCTCTCTAAACTTGCACCTTGCTGATTCCAGTATTAAGAAACATATGGGACGAATTAATGATGTTCTTATTGTTTCAAATAGGAATTATGTGCCCGTATATTTTATTGTTCTTGACATAGATTGCAATCCTTCATGTCCTATTATTCTTGGTAGACCTTTCCTTAGAACGATTGGTGCAATTATTTATATGAAGGAAGGGAATATTAGATTCTAATTTCCGTTAAGGAAAGGCATGGAACACTTCCCTAGAAAGAAAAATAAAATTACCTTATTAATCTATTATGAGAGCCACTTATGGATTGTCTACCAAAGATGACAATACCTAGATCTATCCTTGCTTTTATGCCTAGCTAGGGGCGTTAAACGATAGCGCTTGTTGGGAGGCAACCCAATTTTTTTATTGCTTTTTGCTTCTGTTTAGGAATAAATATTTGATCTAGCCTCTGGTTAGATGTGGTTTTATGTTTAAATTAGTTTTTGTGCCAAGTTAAACCTATAGGATCTTCTTGGATGATAGTTATTTGATCTTGCTAAAAATTGCAGAAACTTTCTGTTCATGAAAATAATTGTTAAAAATCACCAGAACGTGATAAAATATTTATTACAATTGCTGCTGGTCAATAAACAAATTGTCTAGGTCTTCCTATTTTGGCTGAATTTTTGGAGTTCCAGAAGTTTGCGTTAGTTACAGATTACTACAGACTGTCCTGTTTTTGACAGATTCTGTTTTTCGTGTGTTGTTTGCTTATTTTGATGAATCTATGGCTAGTAAAATAGTTTATAAACCATAGAGAAGTTGGAATAAAGTAGGTTTAACAACAATATAAATAAAAATGAGTTCATTACAGTACCTTGAAGTGGTGTTTTGTTTTCTTTAATAACAGACTCACGAGATTTTCTGTTAAGTTTTGTGTTGTGAAGTTTTCAAGTTTTGGGTAAAAGATTTGATGGATTATGAAACAAGGAGTGGCAAGAGCCTAAGCTTGGGGATTCCCATGTCACCCCAAGATAATCTAAGGACACCAAAAAGCCAAAGCTTGGGGATGCCCCGGAAGGCATCCCCTCTTTTGTCTACTTCATCGGTAACTTACTTGGAGCTATATTTTTATTCACCACATGATATGTGTTTTGCTTGGAGCGTCTTGTATGATTTGAGTCTTTGCTTTTTAGTTTGACACAATCATCTTTGCTGGACACACCTTTTGAGAGAGACACACATGATTCAGAATTTATAGAATACTCTATGTTCTTCGCTTATATCTTTTGAGCTATATAGTTTTTGCTCTAGTGCTTCACTTATATCTTTTAGAGCACGGTGGTGGTTTTGTTTTATAGAAACTATTGTTCTCTCATGCTTCACTTATATTATTTTGAGATTCTTAAACAGCATGGTAATTTTCTTAATCCTAATATGCTAGGTATTCAAGACTAGTAAAAACTTTCCTATGAGTGTGTTGAATACTCAGAGAAGTTTGATGCTTGATGATTGTTTTGAGATATGGAGGTAGTGATATTAAAGTTGTGCTAGTTGAGTAGTTGTGAATTTGAGAAATACTTGTGTTGAAGTTTGCAAGTCCCGTAGCATGCACGTATGGTAAACATTATGTAACAAATTTGAAACATGAGGTGTTCTTTGATTGTCCTCCTTATGAGTGGCGGTCGGGGACGACGATGGTCTTTTCCTACCAATCTATCCCCTAGGAGCATCTTGCGTAGTGCTTGGTTTTGATGACTTGTAGATTTTTGCAATAAGTATGTGAGTTCTTTATGACTAATGTTGAGTCCATGGATTATACGCACTCTCACCTTTCCATCATTGCTAGCCTCTTCGGTACCGTGCATTTCCCTTTCTCACATTGAGAGTTTGTGCAAACTTCGTCGGTGCATCCAAACCCCGTGATATGATACGCTCTTTCACACATAAAACTCCTTATATCTTCCTCAAAATAGCCACCATACCTACCTATTATGGCATTTCCATAGCCATTCCGAGATATATTGCCATGCAACTTTCCACCATTCCGTTTATTATGACACGCTCATCATTGTCATATTGCTTTGCATGATCATGTAGTTGACATAGTATTTGTGGCAAAGCCACCGTTCATAATTTTCATACATGTCACTCTTGATTCATTGCATATCCCGGTACACCGCCGGAGGCATTCATATAGAGTCATACTTTGTTCTAGTATCGAGTTGTAATCATTGAGTTGTAAATAAATAGAAGTGTGATGATCATCATTTTCTAGAGCATTGTCCCAAGTGAGGAAAAAAAGAGAAAGGCCATAAAAAAAGGAAGAAGGCCCAAAAAAATGAGAGAAAAATAGAGAAGGGACAATGTTACTATCCTTTTTACCACACTTGTGCTTCAAAGTAGCACCATAATCTTCATGATAGAGAGTCTCTTGTTTTGTCACTTTCATATACTAGTGGGAATTTTTCATTATAGAACTTGGCTTGTATATTCCAACAATGGGCTTCCTCAGATGCCCTAGGTCTTTGTGAGCAAGCAAGTTGGATGCACACCCACTTAGTTTCTTTTGTTGAGCTTTCATGCATTTATAGCTCTAGTGCATCCGTTGCATGGAAATCCCTACTCCTTAACATCAATCGATGGGCATCTCCATAGCTCATTGATTAGCCGCATTGATGTGAGACTTTCTCCCTTTTTGTCTTCTCCACATAACCCCCATCATTATATTCTATTCCACCCATAGTGCTATATCCATGGCTCACGCTCATGTATTGCGTGAAGGTTGAAAAAGTTTGAGATTACTAAAGTATGAAACAATTGCTTGGCTTGTCATCGGGGTTGTGCATGGTGAGAGCACTCTTGTGTGACGAAAATGGAGCATGACTAAACAATATGGTTTTGTAGGGATGAACTTTCTTTGGCCATGTTATTTTCAGAGGACATAATTGCTTAGTTAGTATGCTTGAAGTATTATTATTTTTACGTCAATATTGACTTTTATCTTGAATCTTTCGGATCTAAATATTCATACCACAATTAAGAAGAATTGCATTGAAATTATGCCAAGTAGCATTCCACATCAAAAATTCTGTTTTTATCATTTACCTACTCGAGGACGAGCAGGAATTCAGCTTGGGGATGCTTGATACGTCTCCAACGTATCTATAATTTTTTATTGTTCCATGCTATATTATATTCTATTTGGACATTATTGGGCTTTATTATACACTTTTATATTATTTTTGGGACTAACCTATTAACGGAGGCCCAGCCTGAATTGTTGTTTTTGCCTATTTGAGTTTCGCAGAAAAAGTATATCAAACGAGTCCAAGCGGAATGAAACCTTCGTGGCGTGATTTTTGGAGCGAGCGTGATCCAGAGGACTTGGACCCTCGTCAAGACATCAACCAGGAGGGCACGAGGTAGGGGCGCGCCTCCCAGGCGCGCCCTCCACCCTCGTGGGCCCCATGTTGCTCCACCGACGTACTTCTTCCTCCTATATATACCTCCATACCCCCAAACTACCAGATACGGAGCCAAAAACCTAATTCCACCGCCACAACCTTCTGTTCCCGTGAGATCCCATCTTGGGGCCTTTTTCAGAGCTCCGCCGGAGGGGGCATCGATCACGGAGGGCTTCTACATCAACACCATAGCCTCTCCGATGATGTGTGAGTAGTTTACCTCAGACCTTAGGGTCCATAGTTATTAGCTAGATGGCTTCTTCTCTCTTTTTGGATCTCAATACAATGTTCTCCCCCTCTCTTGTGGAGATCTATTCGATGTAATCTTCTTTTGCGGTGTGTTTGTTGAGATCGATGAGTTGTAGGTTTATGATCAAGTTTATCTATGAACAATATTTGAATCTTCTCTGAATTCTTTTATGTATGATTGGTTATCTTTGCAAGTCTCTTCGAATTATCAGTTTGGTTTGGCCTACTAGATTGATCTTTCTTGCAATAGGAGAAGTGCTTAGCTTTGGGTTCAATCTTGCGGTGTCCTTTCCCGGTGTGATGGGGGGTAGCAAGGCACGTATTGTATTGTTGCCATCGAGGATAACAAGATGGGGTTTATATCATATTGCATGAATTTATCCCTCTACATCATGTCATCTTGCTTAAAGCGTTACTCTGTTCTAATGAACTTAATACTCTAGATGCATGCTGGATAGCGGTCGATGTGTGGAGTAATAGTAGTAGATGCAGGCAGGAGTCGGTCTACGTGTCTCGGACGTGATGCATATATACATGATCATACCTAGATATTCTCATAACTATGCTCAATTCTGTCAATTGCTCAGCAGTAATTTGTTCACCCACCGTAATACTTATGCTCATGAGAGAAGCCACTAGTGAAACCTATGGCCCCCGGGTCTATTTTCCATCATATTTAATCTCCCGACAACAAGCTATTCCTGGCGTTGTTTTTATTTTGTTTTCTTTACTTGCATCTTTATCATAAAAATGTTGGGGAACGTAGTAATTTCAAAAAATTTCCTACGAACACGCAAGACCATGGTGATGGCATAGCAACGAGAGGGGAGAGTGTCCGTCCACGCACCTCGTGAGACCGAAAGCGAAGCGTTATAACAACGCGGTTGATGTAGTCGTGCGTCTTCACGATCCGACCGATCCAAGCACCGAGCGCACGGCACCTCCGAGTTCTGCACACGTTCAGCTCGATGGCGATCCCGGACTCCGATCCAGCAAAGTGTCGGGATGAGTTCCGTCAAGACGACGGCGTGGTGGCGATGATGATGCTCCACCGGCGCGGGGCTTCGCCTAAGCTCCGCGACGATATGACTTCTCCGGCGCAGGGCTTCGCCTAAGCTCATGACGATATGACCAAGTGGAATATAGTGGAAGGGGCACCGCTGCACGGCTAAGGAACGATCCGTAGATCAACTTGTGTGTCATGGGGTGCCCCCTGCCCCGTATATAAAGGAGCAAGGAGGAGGTGGCCGGCCAGGGAGGAGGCGCACCAAGGGGAGTCCTACTCCCACCGGGAGTAGGACTCCTCCTTTCCTAGTAGGAGTAGGAGAGAAGGAGGGAAGGGAGGAAGGGGCGCCCCTCCCCTTGTCCAATCGGACTAGGCCTTGGGGCGCGCGCCTGCCCTAGGCAGCCCCTCTCTTTCCCGCAGGGCCCAATAAGGCCCAATACTTCTCCCGGCTAATTCCGTAACTCTCCGGTACTCCGAAAATACCCGAATCATTGGAACATTTCCGAACTCGAATATAGTCGTCCAATATATCGATCTTTACGTCTCGACCATTTGAGACTCCTCGTCATGTCCCGATCTCATCCGGGACTCCGAACTCCTTCGGTACATCAAAACTCATAAACTCATAATATAACATCCATCGAAACCTTAAGCGTGCGGACCCTACGGGTTGGAGAACTATGTAGACATGACCTAGAACTATTCTTGGTCAATAACCAATAGCGGAACCTGGATGCTCATATTGGCTCCTACATATTCTACGAAGATCTTTATCGGTCAAACCGCATAACAACATACTTTGTTCCCTTTGTCATCGGTATGTTACTTGCCCGAGATTTGATCGTCGGTATCCAATACCTAGTTCAATCTCGTTACCGGCAAGTCTCTTTACTCGTTACGTAATGCATCATTCCGTAACTAACTCATTAGCTACATTGCTTGCAAGGCTTATAGTGATGTGCATTACCGAGAGGGCCAGAGATACCTCTCCGACAATCGGAGTGACAAAACCTAATCTCAAATCGCCAACCCAACATGTACCTTTGGAGACACCTGTAGTACTCCTTTATAATCACCCGATTACGTTGTGACGTTTGGTAGCACCAAAGTGTTCCTCCGGTAAACGGGAGTTGCATAATCTCATAGTTATAGGAACATGTATAAGTCATGAAGAAAGCAATAGCAACATACTAAACGATCAAATGCTAGGCTAACGGAATGGGTCATGTCAATCAGATCATTCTCCTAATGATGTGATCCCGTTAATCAAATGACAACTCATGTCTATGGTTAGGAAACATAACCATCTTTGATTAACGAGCTAGTCAAGTAGAGGCATACTAGTGACACTCTGTTTGTATATGTATTCACACATGTATTATGTTTCCGGTTAATACAATTCTAGCATGAATAATAAACATTTATCATGATATAAGGAAATAAATAATAACTTTATTATTGCCTCTAGGGCATATTTCCTTCAGTCTCCCACTTGCACTAGAGTCAATAATCTAGTTCACATCGCCATGTGATTTAACATCAATAGTTCACATCTATATGTGGTTACCACCCATAGTTCACATCGACATGTGACCAACACCCAAAGGGTTTACTAGAGTCAGTAATCTAGTTCACATCGCTATGTGATTAACACCCAAAGAGTACTAAGGTGTGATCATGTTTTGCTTGTGAGATAATTTTAGTCAGCGGTTGCATCACATTCGAGCCGTAAGTATTTTGCAAATTTCTATGTCTACAATGCTCGCACGGAGCTACTCTAGCTAATTTCTCCCACTTTCAATATGTATCCAGATTGAGACTCGAGTCATCTAGATTAGTGTTTAAAACTTGCATCGGCGTAACCCTTTACGACGAACCCTTTTTCACTTCCATAATCGAGAAACATATCCTTATTCTACTAAGGATAATTTTGACCGCTGTCCATTGATCTACTCCTAGATCACTATTGCACTCCCTTGCCAAGCTTAGTGGTAGGGTATGCAATAGATCTGGTACACAACATGACATACTTTATAGAACCTATGGCTGATGCATAGGGAATGACTTTCATTCTCTTTCTATCTTCTGCCGTGGTCGGGTTTTAGTCTTACTCAATCTCACACCTTGTAACACAGCAAGAACTCTTTTCTTTGACTGTTCCATTTTGAACTACTTCAAAATCTTGTCAAGGTATGTATTCATTGAAAAACTTATCAAGCGTCTTGATCTATCTCTATAGATCTTGATGCTCAATATATAAGCAGCTTCACCGAGGTCTTTCTTTGAAAAACTCTTTTCAAACACTCCTTTATGCTTTGCGAATAATTCTACATTATTTCCGATCAACAATATGTCATTCACATATACTTATCGAAATGTTGTAGTGCTCCCACTCACTTTCTTGTAAATACAGGCTTCATCATGAGTCTGTATAAAACTATATGCTTTGATCACACTATCAAAGCGTTTATTCCAACTCGAGATGCTTGCACCAGTCCATAGATGGATCATTGGAGCTTGCACATTTTGTTAGCTCCTTTAGGATTGACAAAACCTTCTGGTTGCATCATATACAACTCTTCTTTAATAAATCCATTAAAGAATGTAGTTTTGACATCCATTTGCCAGATTTCATAAAGTGTGGTGATTGCTAACATGATTCGGACAGACATAAGAATCGCTACAGTTGAGTAAATCTCATTGTAGTCAACACCTTGAACTTGTCGAAAACCTTTCTGCGACAAGTCGAGCTTTGTAGATAGTAATACTACTATCAGCATCTGTCTTCCTCTTGAAGATCCATTTATATAATATGGCTTGCCGATCATCGGGCAACTCCATCAAAGTCCACACTTTGTTCAGACATATGGATCCCATCTCAGATTTCATGGTCTCAAACCATTTCGCGGAATCTGGGCTCATCATCGCTTCCTCATAGTTCGTAGGTTCATCATGGTCTAGTAACATGACTTCTAGAATAGGATTACCGTACCACTCAGTGCGGATCTTATTCTGGAAGACCTCGTGGTTTAGTAACAACTTGATCTGAAGTTTCATGATCATCATCATTAGCTTCCTCACTAATTGGTGTAGGAATCACCGGAACTGATTCTGTGATGAACTACTTTCCAATAAGGGAGAAGGTACAATTACCTCATCAAGTTCTACTTTCCTCCCACTCACTTCTTTCGAGAGAAACTTCTTCTCTAGAAAGGATCCATCTTAACAACAAATATCTTGCTTCGGATCTGTGATAGAAGGTGTACCCAATAGTTACCTTTGGGTATTCTATGAAGACGCATTTCTCGATTTGGGTTCGAGCTTATCGGTGAAAACTTTTCACATAAGCATCACAACTCAAACTTTAAGAAACGACAGCTTAGGTTTCTTGCTAAACCATAGTTCATACGGTGTCATCTCAACGGATTTAGATGGTGCCCTATTAAACATGAATGCAGCTGTCTCTAATGCATAACCCCAAAACTATAGTGGTAAATCGGTAAGATACATCATAGATCGCACCATATCAAAATAAAGTACGGTTACGATGTTCGGACACACCATAACGTTGTGGTGTTCCAGGTGGCGTGAGCTGTGAAACTATTCCACATTGTTTTCATTGAAGACCAAACTCGTGACCCAAATATTCGTCTCCACGATCAGATCGCAGAAACTTTATTTTCTTGTTGCGATGATTTTCCACTTCACTCTGAAATTCTTTGAACTTTTCAACTATTTCAGACTTATGTTTCATCAAGTAGATATACCCATATCTACTCAAATCATCTTGTGAAGGTCAGAAAAATAACGATACTTGCCACGAGCATCAACACTCATTGGATCGCATACATCGGTATATATGTGTTATTTCCAACAAGTCAGTAGCTTGTTCCATTGTTCCGGAGAACGGAGTTTTAGTCATCTTGCCCAAAAGGCACGGTTCGCAAGCATCAAATGATTCATAACCAAGTGATTCCAAAATCCATCCTTATGGAGTTTCTTCATGCGCTTTATACCGATATGACCCAAACGGCAGTGCCACAAATAAGTTGCACTATCATTATTAACTTTGCATCTTTTGGCATCAATATTATGAATATGCGTATCACTATGATCGAGATCCAATAAACTATTTTCATTGGGTGTATGACCATCGAAGGTTTTATTCATTTAAACAGAACAACAATTATTCTTTGACTTTAAATGAATAACCGTTTTGCAATAAACATGATCAAATCATATTCATGCTCAACGCAAACACTAAATAACATTTATTTAGGTTTAACACTAATCCCGAAAGTATAGGGAGTGTGCGATGATGATCATATCAATCTTGGAACTACTTCCAACACTCATCGTCACTTCCCTTCAACTAGTTTCATTCATTCGCAACTCCTGTTTGAGTTACTACTCTTAGCAACTGAACCAGTATCAAATACCGAGGGGTTGCTACGAACACTACTAAAATACACATCAATAATTTGTATATCAAATATACCTTTGTTCACTTTGCCATCCTTCTTATCCGCCAAATACTTGGGGTAGTTCCGCTTCGATGACCAGTTCCATTGTAGCAAAAGCACTTAGTCTCGGGCTTAGATCCAGACTTGGGCTTCTTCACTCGAGCAACAACTTGCTTGCCGTTCTTCTTGAAGTTCCCTTCTTCCCTTTGCCCTTTTCCTTGAGACTAGTGGTCTTGTCAATCATCAACACTTGATGCTCTTTCTTGATTTCTACCTTCGTCGATTTCAACATCATGAAGAGCTCGGGAATCGTTTTCGTTATCCCTTGCATACTATAGTTCATCACGAAGTTCTAGTAACTTAGTGATGGTGACTAGAGAATTCTGTCAATCACTATCTTATCTGGAAGATTAACTCCCACTTGATTCAAGCGATTGAAGTACCCAGACAATCTGAGCACATGCTCACTAGTTGAGCGATTCTCCTCCATCTTTTAGCTATAGAACTTGTTGGAGACTTCATATCTCTCAACTCGGGTATTTGCTTGAAATATTGACTTCAACTCCTGGAACATCTCATATGGTCCATGACGTTCAAAAACATCTTTGAAGTCCCGATTCTAAGCCGTTAAGCATGGTGCACTAAACTATCAAGTAGTCATCATATTGAGCTAGCCAAACGTTCATAACGTCTGCATCTGCTCCTGCAATAGGTCTGTCACCTAGCGGTGCATCAAGGACATAATTCTTCTGTGCAGCAATGAGGATAAACCTCAGATCACGGATCCAATCCGCATCATTGCTACTAACATCTTTCAACACAATTTTCTCTAGGAACATATCAAAACAAACATATGAAGCAACAACGCGAGCTATTGATCTACAACATAATTTGCAAAATACTACCAGGACTAAGTTCATGATAAATTTAAGTTCAATTAATCATATTACTTAAGAACTCCCACTTAGACAGACATCTCTCTAGTCATCTAAGTGATCACGTGATCCAAATCAACTAAACCATGTCCGGTCATCACGTGAGATGGAGTAGTTTCAATGGTGAACATCTCTATGTTGATCATATCTACTATATGATTCACGCTCGACCTTTCGGTCTCCGTGTTCCGAGACCATATCTGCATATGCTAGGCTCGTCAAGTTTAACCTGAGTATTCTATGTGTGCAAAACTGGCTTGCACCCGTTGTAGATGGACGTAGAACTTATCACACCGATCATCACGTGGTGTCCGGGTACTACGAACTTTTAGCAACGGTGCATACTCGAGGAGAACACTTCTTGATAATTTTAGTGAGAGATCATCTTATAATGCTACCGTCAATCAAAGCAAGATAAGATGCATAAAGGATAAACATCACATGCAATCAATATAAGTGATATGATATGGTCATCATCATCTTGTGCTTGTGA
This sequence comes from Aegilops longissima, assembly GCA_021605205.1. Classification (NCBI taxonomy): domain Eukaryota; kingdom Viridiplantae; phylum Streptophyta; class Magnoliopsida; order Poales; family Poaceae; genus Aegilops; species Aegilops longissima. Next base: position 141,144,671 of record CM038676.1, on the reverse strand, counting down.
TCTCCATCTCGAAGCACCGTCATGATCACCATCGTCACCGGTAGCGACACCTTGATCTCCATCGTAGCATCGTTGTCGTCTCGCCAACTATTGCTTCTCGACTATCGCTACTGCTTAGTGATAAAGTAAAGCAATTACATGGCTTTGCATTTCATACAATAAGCGACAACCATATGGCTCCTGCCGATTGCCGATAACTTCGGTTACAAAACATGATCATCTCATACAATAAAATATAGCATCACGTCTTGACCACATCACATCACAACATGCCCTGCAAAAACAAGTTAGGCGTCCTCTACTTTGTTGTTGCAAGTTTTACGTGGCTGCTATGGGCTGAGCAAGAACCGTTCTTACCTCGCATCAAAACCATAACGATAGTTTGTCAAGTTGGTGCTGTTTTAACCTTCGCAAGGACCGGCGTAGCCACACTCAGTTCAACTAAAGTGAGAGAGACACACCGCCGTCACCTTTAAGCAACTAGTGCTCGAGCGGTGAAACCAGTCTCGCGTAAGCGTCTGCGTAATGTCGGTCCGGGCCGCTTCATCTCACAATACCACTGAACCAAAGTATGACATGCTGGTAAGCGGTATGACTTATATCGCCCACAACTCACTTGTGTTCTACTCGTGCATATGACATCAACGCATAAAACCAGGCTCGGATGCCATTGTTGGGGAACGTAGTAATTTCAAAAATTTCCTACGAACACGCAAGACCATGGTGATGGCATAGCAACGAGAGGAGAGTGTCCGTCCACGTACCCTCGTGACCGAAAGCGAAGCGTTATAACAACGCGGTTGATGTAGTCGTGCGTCTTCACGATCCGACCGATCCAAGCACCGAGCGCACGGCACCTCCGAGTTCTGCACACGTTCAGCTCGATGGCGATCCCGGACTCGATCCAGCAAAGTGTCGGGATGAGTTCCGTCAACCTGACGGCGTGGTGGCGATGATGATGCTCCACCGACGCAGGGCTTCGCCTAAGCTCGCGACGATATGACTTCTCCGCGCGAGGGCTTCGCTTAAGCTCATGACGATATGACCAAGTGGAATATAGTGGAAGGGGCACCGCTGCGGCTAAGGAACGATCCGTAGATCAACTTGTGTGTCATGGGGTGCCCCCTGCCCCGTATATAAAGGAGCAAGGAGGAGGTGGCGGCCAAGGAGGAGGCGCGCAAGGGGGAGTCCTACTCCCACCGGAGTAGGACTCCTCCTTTCCTAGTAGGAGTAGGAGAGAAGGAGGGGAAGGGAGGAAGGGTGCGGCCCCTCCCCTTGTCCAATTCGGACTAGGCCTTGGGCGCGCGCGGCCTGCCCTAGGCAGCCCTCTCTCTTTCCCTTGAGGCCCAATAAGGCCCAATACTTCTCCCGGCTAATTCCGTAACTCTCGGTACTCGAAAAATACCGAATCATTGAACATTTCCGAACTCCGAATATAGTCGTCCAATATATCGATCTTTACGTCTCGACCATTTCGAGACTCCTCGTCATGTCCCGATCTCATCCGGGACTCCGAACTCCTTCGGTACATCAAAACTCATAAACTCATAATATAACCATCATCGAAACCTTAAGCGTGCGGACCCTACGGGTTCGAGAACTATGTAGACATGACCTAGAACTATTCTTGGTCAATAACCAATAGCGGAACCTGGATGCTCATATTGGCTCCTACATATTCTCGAAGATCTTTATCGGTCAAACCGCATAACAACATACTTTGTTCCTTTGTCATCGGTATGTTACTTGCCGAGATTTGATCGTCGGTATCCAATACCTAGTTCAATCTCGTTACGGCAAGTCTCTTTACTCGTTACGTAATGCATCATTCCGTAACTAACTCATTAGCTACATTGCTTGCAAGGCTTATAGTGATGTGCATTACCGAGAGGGCCCAGAGATACCTCTCCGACAATCGGAGTGACAAAACCTAATCTCGAAATCGCCAACCCAACATGTACCTTTGGAGACACCTGTAGTACTCCTTTATAATCACCCGATTCGTTGTGACGTTTGGTAGCACCAAAGTGTTCCTCCGTAAACAGGAGTTGCATAATCTCATAGTTACGGGAACATGTATAAGTCATGAAGAAAGCAATAGCAACATACTAAGCGATCAAATGCTAGGCTAACGGAATGGGTCATGTCAATCAGATCATTCTCCTAATGATGTGATCCGTTAATCAAATGACAACTCATGTCTATGGTTAGGAAACATAACCATCTTTGATTAACGAGCTAGTCAAGTAGAGGCATACTAGTGACACTCTGTTTGTATATGTATTCACACATGTATTATGTTTCCGGTTAATACAATTCTAGCATGAATAATAAACATTTATCATGATATAAGGAAATAAATAATAACTTTATTATTGCCTCTAGGGCATATTTCCTTCAAAAAATACCAAAAATATTATCTTATCATATCTATCAGATCTCACTCTCGTAAGTGACCGTGAAGGGATTGACAACCCCTTTATTGCGTTGGTTGCGAGGATTTACTTGTTTGTGTAGGTGCGAGGGACTCGTGCGTGGCATCCTACTGGATTGATACCTTGGTTCTCAAAAACTGAGGGAAATACTTACGTTACTTTGCTGCATCACCCTTTCCTCTTCAAGGGAAAACCGACGCAGTGCTCAAGAGGTAGCAATGTAAAAGTTCTTGGTCATTTATTGATCACGCATGCATGAACTGCGATTAATACATCGATAAATATACACAATTTCTTGAGAAAAATGAGCTCATTAAGTGAATCTTTTTTGAAAACTATAAAAAACATTACAACACTCACCATCTATCTTGGTTGGTGAGATTTTTGAATTGAGCCATGTAAACCGAAGAGAGGGATTACTTAACCTTCAAACCGAAATAAAATTATTGAGAAATCCCAGACAGCCATGGGGGGGATTTTTGGAGACCTATTGGGGATGCTCTGGCATAAATAAGCTCCTAGGAGTAGCTGGTGAGTGTTGAACTCCTTGGATCATCTAGGGTAAAGATGTGACGGTGGTCTACCTTCTGCTTGGCTCGAGGAGCCCAAGCCGTTGGCCATGGTGGAGCTGTGGTGGCGGTGAGTAAGTAGTGGCAGCGGTGGAGAGATCAGCAGCAGTGGCGGTGCTTCCCGTCACTGCAGGGCTAATTAACCTAGATCGGTAGGTTTTATCGGTGGGGTTGGCGGCTGCGCAATGAACCTCGTAGTGTGTGCCCCGGCCCCCACCTCTTTATATAGCCCGCGTGACAGGGGGCCGTCAACCATGGGTGGGTTGAGTGCCCCCGATCAGGGCGCGGATCAACGGTCCGGTGGGCCGCTGGGCCCACACGAGAAGGAGATCAACCTAACGTTCTCCCCCTTGATCTCAACTTTATTTTTAACCATATAATTTTTCCTCGTTTCATCACAGATCAATACATAGAACATGTTTCATCATCACAACTCAATTGCCGATAGAATCAGACAGCTACAACATACCTCTCTATTCTGAATCAAATTCTGTTCCTTTTGGGCCTCTCATGATCCAGGAATCATAGTCTTTCCCTTAAACCCATGCCGGCTAAGTGTTCCTTGAACACATTGGGTGGTAAGCCTTTCGTAAGCGGATCCGCAAGCATATCCTTTGTCCTTATATGCTCGAGACTTATAGTGTGATTCTGATTTTATCTTTCACAACATAGTACCTTATCTCTATTGTTTTGGCAGCATTACCTGACTTGTTGTTGTGAGCATAGAATACTGTGGGCTGGTTGTCACAGTACATCTTTAGTGGTTTGTCAATACAATCTACCACTTTCAAGTCATGTATAAATTTCTTTAACCATATCGCCTGCCCCGTGGCCTCATAACATGCTATAAATTCTACATACATCGTGGACGATGCAACTATTGACTTTTTGGAGCTTCTCCACGAAATAGGCCCTCCAGCGAGAGTGAACACGTATCCAGACGTGGATTTTCTATCATCTCTGTCTCCTGCAAAATCTGCGTCTGAATACCCTCTTATCTCTAGAGATTCAGATCTCCTGTATGTTAGCATGAGGTCCTTCATGCCTTGCGCATAAGGCAATGCTTTCTTTACCATCTTCCAGTGCTCTATGCCTGGATTGTCTTGATATCTACCGAGTACCCCGGTGATAAAAGCTAAGTCAGGGCGAGTGCACACTTTTGCATACTGTAAATTTCCAACAGCCGAAGCGTATTGTATTGCTTTCATTTGATCAATCTCGTACTGGTTCTTGGGACACTGGAATTTCCCAAAACTATCGCCCTTGACTATAGGAGCAGGTGTGGCTTTACTCGCATGCATATTATACTTATTAAGAACCTTTTCTAAATATGCCATCTGCGATAGTCCTAAAACTCCATTTTTCCTATCATGGTGAATTTCTATGCCCAAAACATATGATGCTTCACCAATATCTGTTATATCAAAATTTGAGGACAAGAACTACTTTGTTTCTTGTAGAAGACTAACATCATTGCTAGCAAGCAAGATATCATCCACATACAAGATTAGGAAAATATATTTCCCATTTTTAAACTTTGCTTAAATGCAGTTGTCCTCCATATTCTCTTTAAATCCAAAACTTTTAATTGTTTCATTAAACTTTAGATACCACTGTCTAGAGGCTTGCCATAATCCATAAATAGATTTCTTTAGGCGGCATCCCATATCTTCGTTCCTTGCCTTCCATGATAAAACCCTTGGGTTGTTTCATGTAAAAAATTTCTTTTAAATCCCCGTTGAGAAATGTTGTCTTTACATCCATTTGATATAACTCTAAATCAAAATGTGCAACTAATGCCATTATGATTCTGAAGGAATCCTTACATGAGACTGGGGAAAATGTCCCATTGTAATCTATTCCTTCTCTTTGTGTAAATCCTTTTTCCACAAGTCGTTCTTCATACTTTTCTACATTCCCTTTAGAGTCATACTTAGTTTTGTAGACCCGTTTACAGCCTACTGTTTTGGCTACTTTAGGAATATTCTCTAAGTCCCAAACATTTTTGTAACTCATCGATTTCATCTGTCTTCCATTGCCTCCAGCCACTTCGATGAGTGAGGGCTTCTCATGGCTTCTTCATATGAGGTGGGATATTTTTCCGTATGAACTACTTTTGTGTTATAGACTTTATAATCAGTAGAAATAGCTGAATTTTTGGGTCTTGTAGACCTTCTAAGGGCCTCAACTTCCAACACCTCTTCTAAAAGTGCCTACTGCACCTCCCCTTCATGCTCAACAACGGGGTCAGTCGGCTCCTGACGGACAGGTTCTGGATCTTGTCCCATAGTTGTCATGGATGGAGTTACAATAGGTGCTTGCACCGCAACCTCAAGGATTGTCGGTGCGGGCACAATAGGTAGTGAGAAAAACGGCTCCTAAATCATCGGATTTGGTGCATGCACCCTCTTCTAGGTAAATTTTCCGAGCTACCATGCTCCCCCTCATCATTTTGTCCTCTAAGAAGACTGTGTGTCTTGTTTCTACAAAATTTGTGTATCTGTCTGGACAGTAGAAACGAAAACCTTTTGATCTATCAGGATAGCTAATGAAGTGGCAACTAACTGTTTTGGGTTCTAACTTTGCAATATATGGATTAAACACTTTGGCTTCAGTTGGGCTCCCCTAGACTTTCAAGTGATGTAGAGAGGGTACTCTCCCTGTCCAAAGCTCATACGGTGTTTTGGGCACCGACTTGCTTGGTACTCTATTGAGAATGTGAATGGCGGTTTTAAGTGCCTCCATCCATAATCCCAATGGCAAGGTGGAATAACTCATCATACCGCACACCATATCCATAAGTGTATGGTTACGCCTTTCAGCTACTCCATTTTGCTGAGGCTCGCTCAGCATTGAATACTGGACCACTATGCCAGTCTCCTATAAGAACTTTGCAAAAGGTCCAGGGACTTGGCCATATGGAGTGTGCTGATGATAACCCACAAGTACAGGGGATCGCAATAGTTTTCGAGGGTAGAGTATTCAACCCAAATTTATAGATTCGACACAAGGGGAGCCAAAGAATATTTGTAGGTATTAGCAACTGAGTTGTCAATTCAACCACACCTGGAGATTAATTATCTGCAGCAAAGTGATCAGTAGCAAAGTACTCTGATAGTTTTGATAGTAGTAGCAACAGACATAGTAACGGTAACAGTGATAGCAGTGATTTTGTAGCGAGTGCAACAGAACAATAGCAGTAGTAACTTGGCAAGATCAATATGTAGGAAAATCGTAGGCATTGGATCGGCAATTTGTTGGATGATATTCATCATGTGACAGTTATAACCTAGGGCGATACAGCACTAGCTCCAGTTCATAAATATAATGTAGGCATGTATTCCGTAAATAGTCATACATGCTTATGGAAAGAACTTGCATGACATCTTTTGTCCAACCCTCCCGTGGCAGCGGGGTCCTATTGGAAACTAAGGGATATTAAGGCCTCCTTTTAATAGAGAACCAGAACAAAGCATTAACACACGGTGAATACATGAACTCCTCAAACTACAGTCATCATCTGGAAGTGTCTCGACTATTGTAATTCCGGGGTTGCCGGATCATAACACGTAGTACGTGACTATAAATTGCAAGATTGGATCTAGAACATAGATATAATGGTGATAACATAAACGTTTCAGATCTGAAATCATGGCACCCGGGCCCAAAGTGACAAGCATTAAGCATGGCAAAGTCATAGCAACATCAATCTCGGAACACAATGGATAGTAGGGATCAAGCCCTAACAAAACTAACTCGATTACATGATGAATCTCATCCAAATCCTCACCGACCAGCGAGCCTATGAAGGAATTACTCACTCCCAGTGGAGAGCATCATGGAATTGGCGATGGAGAAGGGTTGGTGATGACGAAGATCGAAGATCCCCCTCCCTGGAGCCCCAAACGGACTCCAGATCTGGCCTCCCGATGAAGAACGGGAGGTGACGCGGCTCCGTCTCATGGAACGGGATAATTCTTTCTGCCTGGTTTTTTCTGGAAAAATAGGAGTTTATAGCGTCGGTTTCAGGGTCTGCGGGGCCACCAGGTGGGGACAACCCACCTGGGCGCGCTTGGAGGGGGTGGCGCGCCCTGGTGGGTTGTACCCACCCAGGTGCCCCCCCCCCTCCAATGGTTCTTGGCTCCAGTAATTCTCTTTTATTGTATAAATAATCCTCGCAAAGTTTCGCTCCAATCCGAGAACTTTTATTTCTGCACAAAAACAACACCATGGTAGTTCTGCTGAAAACAACGTCAGTCTGGGTTAGTTTCATTCAAATCATGCAAATTAGAGTCCAAAACAAGAGGAAAAGCGTTAGGAAAAGTAGATACGACGGAGACATATCAACTGCCCCAAACTTAAACCTTTGCTTGTCCTCAAGCAATTCAGTTGATAAACTGAAAGTGAAAAAGAAAAACTTGTACGAACTCGTTTGCTCTTGTTTGCATAAATAAGCTTAAACATCACCCAGTATTTCAGCCAATATTATAACTAACTACGTAGACAATAACTCGTAAGAATTATATTAACTCATATCAATGACATAATCAGCTAGCGAGCAATAATAAGATATCTTCAAAAAACATGTTATCAAAACAACCATGATATAATATGACAATAGTGGTATCTGATACGTCTCCAACGTATCTATAATTTTTTATTGTTCCATGCTATATTATATTCTGTTTTGGACATTATTGGGCTTTATTATACACTTTTATACTGTTTTTGGGACTAACCTATTAACCGGAGGCCCAGCCCAGAATTGTTGTTTTTTGCCTATTTTAGAGTTTCGCAGAAAAATAATATCAAACGGAGTCCAAACGGAATGAAACCTTCGGGAACGGGATTTTTGGAGCGAACGTGATCCAGAGGACTTGGACCCTCGTCAAGAAATCAACCAGAAGGCACGAGGTAGGGGCGCGCCTACCCCCCCAGTGCGCGCCTCCACCCTCGTGGGCCCCTGTTGCTCCACCGACGTACTCCTTCCTCCTATATATACCTCACGCACCCCAAACTACCATATACGGAGCCAAAACCTAATTCCACCGCCGCAACCTTCATGTACCGTGAGATCCCATCTTGGGGCCTGTTCTAGCTCACGGAGGGGCATCGATCACGGAGGGCTTCTACATCAACACCATAGCCTCTCCGATGATGTGTGAGTAGTTTACCTCAGACCTTCGGGTCCATAGTTATTAGCTAGATGGCTTCTTCTCTCTTTTTGGATCTCAATACAATGTTCTCCCCTCTCTCGTGGAGATCTATTCGATGTAATCTTCTTTTGTGGTGTGTTTGTTGAGACCGATGAATTGTGGGTTTATGATCAAGTTTATCTATGAACAATATTTGAATCTTCTGAATTCTTTTATTTATGATTGGTTATCTTTGCAAGTCTCTTCGAATTATCAGTTTGGTTTGGCCTACTAGATTGATCTTTCTTGCAATGGGAGAAGTGCTTAGCTTTGGGTTCAATCTTGCGGTGTCCTTTGCCAGTGACAGTAGGGGCAGCAAGGCATGTATTGTATTGTTGCCATCGAGGATAACAAGATAGTTTTATATCATATTCCATGAGTTTATCCCTCTACATCATGTCATCTTGCTTAAAGTGTTACTCTGTTCTTATGAACTTAATACTCTAGATGCATGTTGGATAGCGGTCGATGTGTGGAGTAATAGTAGTAGATGCAGGCAGGAGTCGGTCTACTTGTCTCGGACGTGATGCCTATATACATGATCATACCTAGATATTCTCATAACTATGCTCAATTCTGTCAATTTCTCAACAGTAATTTGTTCACCCACCGTAAATACTTATGCTCTCGAGAGAAGCCACTAGTGAAACTATGGCCCTCCGGGTCTATTTTCCATCATATTAATCTTCCAACACTTAGCTATTTCCGTTGCCTTTTATTTTGCTTTTATTTTACTTTGCATCTTTATCATAAAAATACCAAAAATATTATCCTATCATATCTATCAGATCTCACTCTCGTAAGTGACCGTGTAGGGATTGACAACCCCTTATCACGTTGGTTGCGAGGATTTATTTGTTTGTGTAGGTGCGAGGGACTCGTGTGTGGCCTCCTACTGGATTGATACCTTGGTTCCCAAAAACTGAGGGAAATACTTACGCTACTTTGCTGCATCACCATTTCCTCTTCAAGGGAAAACGAACGCAGTGCTCAAGAGGTAGCAAGAAGGATTTCTGGCGCCGTTGCCGGGGAGTCTATGCAAAAGTCAACATACCAAGTACCCATCACAAACCCTTATCTCCCGCATTACATTATTTGCCATTTTCCTCTCTTTTTCCTCTTCCCCACTTCACCCTTGCCGTTTTATTCGCCCTCTCTTTTCTGTTCGCCTTCTTCTTTCCTTTTTGCCCCTCGCTCTTTCTGCCGTTATGTCTGAAATTGGGGAAATTATTCTCGATATGGACAATAATAATATCATGGAAAATTCTGATGCTCCTGCTGAAGAACCCCCTACATTGCATACAAAAAAAATTTGAATTGGTAGTGGTAATATTATTGGGAAAGGGGTTATTCAGGATTTCTTTACTTGTGCCGGTGCTTTGCCCTCTATGGGCAGTTCTATTCTTCATAGAACTAGTAGTCTTGCGGATGCTATTGCCATGCTTGTAGTTGAACTTGAGAGACAATTTATGCATATGTATCCTTGCATACAGAGGATTTTCCTAGAATTTTCTAACATTGAACACTCTTCTGTTAAGCGTGACGCTACAATCTTTTTGGCTCATGAGTTCAGATTTATTATAAAAGAGGCCAAAGAAATCTTTGCGCATTATAGGGTGGACGATGGACGTCCTCCCATAGAAACTATCTTATTTGATCAAGAGGAAATAATGCGTTTTCAATCTCTAGATTATGTTGCTTTTAATGAAAACCTTAGAAAAAAGGTTCCTACCAATATTTTAATTGATAGAATTTCTGAACTTAATGATGATTTTGCTATTAGAAATAATGAGCTAGGATATTCTCTGGAGTATAGGCTCACAAAGTTCTGTCAAAAGAATGCCTATAATGATGAATTGGTTGTGCAATACGAAGGGCCGAAGGAGGGACCTATACCTCCTAAAATTGATCTTGGGGACTTTTGTCCCATTAAATTTAGCCCTTTTGATTACTTTTGCTTGCCTCAAAGGAAACTTGCTACTGAACGTAGAGAATATGAAATGAGTTTTAATGATCTATCCTATTACTATGGCACTACCTAGATCTATCCTTGCTTTTATGCCTAGCTAGGGGCGTTATACGATAGCGCTTGTTGGGAGGCAACCCTATTTTATTTTTAGTTTTTTGCTTTTTGCTTCTGTTTAGGAATAAATTTTTGTTATAGCCTCTTGTTAGATGTGTTTTTATGTTTTAATTAGTGTTTGTGCCAAGTTTAACCTATAGGATCTTCTTGGATGATAGTTATTTGATCTGCTGAAAATTCCAGAAACTTTCCGTTCACGAAAATAATTGTTAAAAACCACCAGAACGTGATAAAATATTGATTCCAGTTGCTTCTGATCAATAAACAAATTTTCTAGGACTTCCTATTTTTGCTGAATTTTTTAAGTTCCATAAGTTTGAGTTAGTTACATATTACTACAGACTGTTCTGTTTTTGAAAGATTCTGTTTTTCGTGTGTTGTTTGCTTATTTTGATGAATCTATGGCTAGTAAAATAGTTTATAAACCATAGAGAAGTTGGAATAAAGTAGGTTTAACACCAATATAAATAAAGAATGAGTTAATTACAGTACCTTGAAGTGGTCTTTTGTTTTCTTTCGCTAACGGAGCTCATGAGATTTTCTGCTGAGTTTTGTGTTGTGAAGTTTTCAAGTTTTGGGTAAAAGATTTGATGGATTATGGAACAAGGAGTGGCAAGAGCCTAAGCTTGGGGATGCCCATGGCACCCCAAGATAATCTAAGGACACCTAAAAGCCAAAGCTTGGGGATGCCCCGGAAGGCATCCCCTCTTTCGTCTACTTCCATCGGTAACTTTGCTTGGAGCTATATTTTTATTCACCACATTGTATGTGTTTTGCTTGGAGCGTCTTGTATTATTTGAGTCTTTATTTGTTAGTTTACCAGAATCATCCTTGCTGAACACACCTTTTGAGAGAGTCACACTTGATTCGGAATTTATTAAAATACTCTATGTGCTTCACTTATATTTTTTGAGCTATATAGTTTTTGCTCTAGTGCTTCACTTATACCTTTTAGAGCACGGTGGTGGATTTGTTTTATAGAAACTATTGATCACTCATGCTTCACTTATATTATTTTGAGAGTCTTGAAATAGCATGGCAATTTGCTTTAATTAATATCATGAGAAATTTGATGCTTGATAATTGTTTTGAGATATAAAGGTAGTAATATCATAGTTGTGCTAGTTGAGTAATTGTGGAATTGAAAAATACATGTGTTGGAGTTTGTGATTCCCGTAGCATGCACGTATGGTGAACCGTTATGTAACGAAGTCGGAGCATGAAGTATTTGTTGATTGTCTTCCTTTGTGTGGCGGTCGGGATCGCGATGGTTAACTCCTACCAACCTTTCCCTAGGAGCATGCGTAGTAGTACTTTGCTTGAGGGCTAATAAATTTTGCAATAAGTATATGAGTTCTTTATGACTAATGTGAGTCCATGGATTATATGCACACTTACCTTTCCGCAATTTTCTAGCCTCTTCGGTACCGCGCATTGCCCTTTCTCACCTTGAGAGTTGGTGCAAACTTCGCCGGTGCATCCAAACCCCGTGATATGATATGCTCTATCACACATAAACCTCCTTATATATTCCTCAAAACAACCACCATACCTACCTATCATGGCATTTCCATAGCCATTCCGGGATACATTGCCATGCAACTTTCCACCGTTTCATTTATCATGACATACTCCATCATTGTCATATTGCTTTGCATGATCATGTAGTTGACATTGTATTTGTGGCAAAACCACCGTTCATAATTCTTTCATACATGTCGCTCTTGATTCATTGCATATCCCGGTACACCGCCGGAGGCGTTCATATAGAGTCATATTTTGTTCTAAGTATTGAGTTGTAATTCATGAGTTGTAAGTAAATAAAAGTGTGATGATCATCATTATTAGAGCATTGTCCCAAGTGAGGAAAGGATGATGGAGACTATGATTTCCCCACAAGTCGGGATGAGAATCTGGACATAAATTAAAAAAAAGGCCATAAAAAAAGAGAAAGGCCCAAATAAAAAAATTATGAGAGAAAAAGAGAGAAGGGACAATGTTACTATCCTTTTACCACACTTGTGCTTCAAAGTAGCACCGTGATCTTCATAGAGAGTCTCTCATTTTGTCACTTCCATATACTAGTGGGAAATTTCATTATAGAACTTGGCTTGTATATTCCAATGATGGGCTTCCTCAAATGCCCGAGGTCTTCGTGAGCAAGCAAGTTGGATGCACACCCACTTAGTTTCTTTTTGAGATTTCATACACTTATAGCTCTAGTGCATCCGTTGCATTGTAATCCCTACTCCTCGCATTAACATCAATTGATGGGCATCTCCATAGCCCGTTAATTAGCCTCGTTGATGTGAGACTTTCTTCTTTTTGTCTTCCCACATAACCCCTACCATTATACCTTATTCCACCATAGTGCTATATCCATGGCTTGCGCTCATGTATTGCGTAAGAGTTGAAAAGGCTGAAGCGCGTTAAAAGTATGAACCAATTGCTTGGCCAAAATCGGGGTTGTACATGATATGAATATTTTGTGTGGGGAAGATGGAGCATAGCCAGACTATATAATTTTGTAGGGATAACTTCCTTTGGCTATGTTATTATGATAAGACATAATTGCTTAGTTAGTATGCTTGAAGTATTATTGTTTTTATGTCAACATTAAACTTTTATCTTGAATCATATCAAATATGAACATTCATGCCACAATAAGAAGGATTATGTTGAAATTATGCCAAGTAGCATTCCACATCAAAAATTCTGTTTTTATCATTTACCTACTCGAGGACGAGCAGGAATTCAGCTTGGGGATGATTGACACGTCTCCAACGTATCTATAATTTTTTATTGTTCCATGCTATATTATATTCTGTTTTGGACATTATTGGGCTTTATTATACACTTTTATATTGTTTTTGGGACTAACCTATTAACCGAAGGCCTAGCCCAGAATTGTTGTTTTTGCCTATTTCAGAGTTTCGCAGAAAAAGAATATCAAATGGAGTCCAAACGGAATGAAACCTTCGGGAACATGATTTTTGGAACGAACGTGATCCAGAGGACTTGGACCCTACGTCAAGAAATCAACCAGGAAGGCACGAGGTAGGGGGCGCGCCCCCCCTCAGCGCACCCTCCACCCTCGTGGGCCCTGTTGCTCCACCGACGCACTCCTTCCTCCTATATATACCTCACGCACCCCAAACTACTAGATACGGAGCCAAAACCTAATTCCACCGCCGCAACCTTCTGCACCCGTGAGATCCCATCTTGGGGCGTGTTAGGAGCTCACGGGGGGGGCATCGATCACGGAGGGCTTCTACATCAACACCATAGCCTCTCCGATGATGTGTGAGTAGTTTACCTCAGACCTTTGGGTCCATAGTTATTAGCTAGATGGCTTCTTCTCTCTTTTTGGATCTCAATACAATGTTCTCCCCCTCTATCGTGGAGATCTATTCGATGTAATCTTCTTTTGCGGTGTGTTTGTTGAGACTGATGAATTGTGGGTGTCGGTGTCAAAACCGGCGGATCTCGGGTAGGGTGTCCCGAACTGTGCGTCTAGGCGGATGGTAACAGGAGACAAGGGACACGATATTTTTACCAAGGTTCGGGCCCTCTCGATGGAGGTAATACCCTACTCCTACTTGATTAATATTGATGATATGGGTAGTACAAGAGTAGATCTACAACGAGATCAAGGAGGCTAAACCCTAGAAGCTAGCCTATGGTATGATTGTTGTTCGTCCTACGGACTAAAACCCTCCGGTTTATATAGACACCGGATAGGGTTAGGGTTACACAGAGTCGGTTACGATGGTAGGAGATCTACATATCCGTATCGCCAAGCTTGCCTTCCACGCCAAGGAAAGTCCCATCCGGACACGGGACGAAGTCTTCAATCTTGTATCTTCATAGTCTTGGAGTCCGCCGTGACGATAGTCCGCCATCCGGACACCCCTAGTCCGGACTCCTCAAGAGCCCCGAACCAGGCTTCAATGACGATGAGTCCAGCGCGTTGATCGTCTTGACATTGCGGGCGGGTTCCTCCTCCGAATACTTCATAGAAGGTTTTGAACACAAGGATAGTGTCCGGCTCTGCAAAACAAGTTCCACATAACACCGTAGAGAGAATAATTTTTGCACAGATCTGCTGATGTATTCCACGGCGTGACATCACACCACGGCCAGGCCTTTATATGAATCGTTTCTTATTGCTCCACCTCAGCGTGTTTAGCGAGGCGGTTTCCTTGGCACGTCTTATCAAAGCATAGATCGTGCCCCCTTTTTCCAAGATTCTCATCAATACGGACGTGGGTAACTCATCCGCGCCATTGATTACGGCGCTTGGGAAATAAGAGAGTTTTACCAGGCTGGTGGGGGACGCATAGCTTCGTCCGTCTATATAAGGAGATAAGGATCCACCTTTTCACCTACGCCTTCTTCCTCCTTTGCTTATCCATTTCACAAGACTCGAGCTCCAGCGCCCAAGTCCGCACATCCCACCTCAACCTTTCTCCAATCATGTCGAGCGGAGGCAGGTGGATGGCCTCCTCCGTCCTGAGGGGCACATCGCAAGACTGTGGGAGGCCGGATACTTGTCCGCAACATCGCGCCTGAAGCTTCCCGACGAGGCAGCTCATTCCGACCCCTGGCCCCGTGAGAGGTGGTGTTTATCCCCACTTCCTCCATGGACCAGGTTTTCCTCTTCACCCATTTGTCCGGGGCTCATGTTCTACTACGGCCTGGACTTCCACGACCTGGCCCCAATTTCATCCTCAACATCTCGGCGTTTATCGTGGTAATGCGAGGCTTTCCTCTGCATCCAGCCCCACTTCGGCTTATGGCTGAAGATCTTCAACGTCCGGCCGAAGGTAGTGGGCGGCCGTCAAGCGGAGTGCGGAGGCGCCATGGTTGGCAAGATGGCCAAAGTCCCATGGCTCGAAGGTGCCTTCGTGGAGACAATAAAGGGGTGGCAATCGGGGTGGTTCTACATCACCGAGCCCCGCAACACCAAATGGGTGGCGACCCCCGAATTCAGATCTGGCTTCCCCACACGGCTCTCGTCATGGAAAGAGACGGGCCTGACGTGGGGGAATTCGGACGAGACATCCGGACTTCAAACATGCGTCCGAAACCTGGTGGCCAAGAATCTTAGGCTTGTCGACGTAATCCAGGTGATGCTCATCCACCGGATTCTCCCATGCCAACAACGGGCTTTTAACTTGTGGGAGTTTGATCCGGCACAACACCAAACCTTGAGCCGGCTCTTCGACACTACGTACGAAGACGCCTGGAAGGTGCTGTTCAAGGGCGCCGAAGCCCCAGCATCCGCTACCAAAGATCGCGGATACAGCTCGCAGCGTCCAGCCGGCGAGGTAAATTATTTTACCCTTACGGGACTCTTTTTTCATAGATTGACTCTACGTGGGATCTAAAACTCCCTAATCTTTGACAGGACTGGCTGAAGACGTCCGGACAGATTAACTATCCGGCCCCTTTGCCGAAGACCCAGCGGACGCCTGATTGATTGGGAGCTGCTGGCTCCGCACCGTCGTGGTGCCGGAGAAGAAGGCTAAAAGGAGGCCACGGAACTCGAAGGAGCTCCCGACGCCAGTGCTGTCGATTCAAGCGGAATCTTCTCCTGAAGACGAGGAGGAGGAAGAAGAAGCTCCTCCCCTAGCCGGGGAGGAGAAGAAAAGGAAGGCCGCCCCAACTAGGGAGGCCGGAGGGTCCAAGAAGGGAAGAACCCTTCCTCCGGACTTCTCCACCAACATCGACGATGATGAGGAGGATTGGCCTACAAGGGCCAAGCCCCTGGCGAGATTGTAAGTGTCCGGATACCCATGGCTTTTTGTTATTGCAGAGTGTTCTCTAACGTTGAACAACCGTGCAGCCGGCCCAAGGGCGAGTTCGCCGATTCATCGAGCGGGTCCCTGGGCTCGTCGGAAATGGAGAGTACCTTGCTTTCGACCGCCTCCTCGCCTCACGCTGCGGGCGATGCCGCGGCGGGGCCCCAAGGGGGGCTTGGTCAAGAGGAGGTAGCGCAGGAGGTGCCACAAGGTGACCTCCCGGACTCCAGGCGCGCGGGGGGCAAGATCCCCAGGGGCTCTAAGCCCGACCCTCGTCCGGACTCCATGCCGGAACCATCAGCGGTTCTGAAGTCCGGGCAGCGGATCCTTCGCAAGAAGGGTAAGACGCAAGTGTCCTCCGTCCAACCGGAGGCACCGGATAGCTTACTGAGGCGCTTAACAGCGCTTCCATCGAGGAGAACACCGCCTTGTCATGAGTGCGGTGATCCGGACAGTTCAGTCCGCCAAGAGCGGGCTGACCAAGCTCGCACCAGCCTTCTAACAGGCTTTGAGGTAAGTTTTAGAATATGTAAAAATATAACCGCATAGACAGTAGTTCTCGATGCTTAGTTCGGTGTTCGGAAAGAAAAGCCGGACTAAGGATCTAAAAAGATATACGCAGGAGTCTAACATAAGTATGTCAATATGGGAATGCAGGCTGCTGCTGCTGACCTCTGCCGACCGATCATGGAGGTCAATGTATTGAAGTAGAACCTCGAGCGGTCCAAGAACGAGCTCGGACAAGCCAAGAAGGAGCTCGGGGACAAGGAAGGTAAGTAATACCTTATTAAAGAAATACCTTATAGAAAAGGTTTTGGTTGCGAAAAATAACAGGAATAACATGGGTACTGCAGGGGCCACGAACGAGGTGGCGACCCTGAGGGAAGCGGTGTCCGTGGCCGAAAACAAAGCGGCTGCAGAACGCACTCAAGCGAGAGAAAGGGAGGCGCAGCTGGCGGAGGTGCGGCAAGAGCTCCAGATTCTCATGAAAAACACGAGGGTTTGAAGCGTGACTCAAGACCCGAGAGTCCGAGCTGCCTCGGCTCTTGAGAGTGCCAAAGCTGCTAAGGCCGAGGCCCAAAAGCCCTCCAAGAAATTGAAGCACTAAAGAAGATAGCGGCGGTAAGGCATTCTTTATGCAAAGCAAGAATGTAAAAGTCAATTACATGTTACTTACCCAGATTCGAGCTCTCCAGAGCATTCGCAGATTTGCCCGTGGTGTGTCCGATGCTGCCGCATTCTACCGCGCCCGGAGGGGAGCTCCACGGAGAAGGTGTTCGGTCTCAAGATGCTTTGAGGCCGACCATCCGGTGCCCTCGAGCGACCAGCTGAAACAGCTGGTCGAGCTCCATAAGGTCGCCGAACAGGCCATGAAGGGCCTTATAGCGCGGCTGTGGCCATTGGAGGCCATGCCCGGGAGCTACTTCGGCTTTGTGCAGCAGCTGGTGGATTACTGTCCGCGGCTTGAAGTCATCAAGCGCTCCGTCTGTATTGAAGGTGTCCGTCGGGCCCTTGCCCGTGCTAAGGTGCATTGGGGCAAGCTGGATGCGGAGAGGCTTGTGACGGACGGGCCACCGAAGGGCCATGAGCATCGCACGCCCGAAATGTACTATGAGGGCCTCCTGAAGGGTGCCCGCCGAATAGCGGATGAGTGCTCCAAAGATGTAATCTTTGAATAAACTCGCATTTTTTATCCTGTACGCTGAAAACTTGTTCATATGCGCTAAGCAACGCTTATTAATTTAAAATATTACCTTATGTGCGGCCGTTTATCAAATTTGAGAGATGGTAAGTCGTTGGCTTCAGCCCCCATGCCACGAGTGCTGGGGTGTTCGGGATAAACTTGAGCACTCTTGTTCCCATTCTTGGGCCCATCTAGGGAGGCGCTCAACACAACAAACAAGGCAACCGAACTTATAATGCTTGAACACTCTCACTTAGCCATAGAATTCTATAATTTTAAATTTCGGCGAAGCCCCTAGTATTCGGAAGGCCGAGTTCGGGGCGCTATCCACGCCTTGGCCGGACAATTCCGGTTCCTCGCTCTAAGCGGCATAAGTCTTTAGGGACCCGAAAAAACCTCTCGAACAGCGACCGGCTCTCGCCCTATCATGAGGGTCAGTTTTAGCTTTCTCCACTGAGGTGCTCGATCCAGCATAACTGGGGCACGATCGCAGTGGTTCTCCCGGTGCTACCTTAGCCGATATAGCGGAACGTAAGGTACCAAAACACGAGAGCCGGGCAAACCCAACTATTGACCCAAGACATGATTCGGAGCCAATTCATATAATGCTATAAGTTCAGGGTGCCGCACTTGTGAAAGTGTTCGGACTTATCACGCCATAATTTTGGGATACTTAAGCCCTGGTGTATTGGCCGTACCAAAGTGTACGGTTGCAACATGTCATGAAATGAACACATGTATATATAAAGGAAGTAGAGCAATAATAAGCAAAAAATGTGGATTGTTTATTCAAAAAGGTACTGCAATGGAAGCAAAACGATACAAATAGTGCGATAAGCAAGGGATGGGACTGTCTAACATGTCCCCCTCCAGGGGTAAGCTGTTGGATGATATGTAAAACAGGTATAATGCTCGTAATAGAGACCACCTGAACACTCGACGTGGCTTTCCGCTTCCCTGACTGTTGCATCGTGAGTTCGGCGATTCGAGTCCAGACAGGACTTCTCAAAGACGGAGTCCTGAAAGTAAAAAAAAAGGAAGAAAAAGAAAAAAGAAAAAAGAAGTGACACAGATAGGAGCCCCTGGTGCGGTCGAGCCGCATTCTTGGCGTGCCGTTATCTTGCCCCTCCCCATATGCCCATGGTATCTCCAGAGCGTAATTATGTACGCGTAATACTACCTTCGCAATTTCGCGAGGGCTGGGGTTGGGGCCGGATTGCTACTCGTGCTGGTGTCCGGACGCTTAGTGGCCGGACTCGAGAATTGTCGTGAGAGGCTGCTTTGCACCTCCGCCGCGAGGGCCGCCGTATGCTCCTCCGTTCGGAGAGAGCATTCGGTGTTTCCATTGACCGTGATTACTCCTCGAGGGCCTGGCATGTTGAGCTTGAGGTATGCGTAGTGCGGCACCACATTGAACTTTGCAAATGCGGTTTGTCCGAGCAGTGCATGATAGCCGCTGCGGAATGGGACGATGTGGAAGATTAACTCTTCGCTTCGGAACTTATCCGAAGATCCGAAGACCACTTCGAGTGTGACTGAGCCTGTACAATTGGCCTCTACACCCGGTATGACGCCTTTAAAGTTCGTCTTTGTAGGTTTAATCCTTGAGGGGTCTATGCCCATTTTGCGCACTGTATCCTGATAAAGCAGGTTCAGGCTGCTACCGCCGTCCATCAGGACTCTGGTGAGGTGAAATCCATCAATAATTGGGTCAAGGACCAATGCGGCGAAGCCGCCATGACGGATGCTAGTGGGGTGGTCCCTTTGATCGAAGGTGATCGGGCAGGAAGACCATGGGTTGAACTTTGGGGCGACTGGCTCCATCGCATATACGTCCCGTAGTGCATGCTTCCGCTTCCTTTTGGGTATGTGGGTTGCGTATATCATGTTCACCGTCCGCACTTGTGTGGGAAAACCTTCCTGTCCTCTATTGTTCGGCGGCCGGGGCTCTTCCTCATCATCGCTATGCAGCCCCTTGTCATTGAGTTCGGCACTTAACTTGCCTGCTTGCTTGAACACCCAACAATCCCTATTGGTGTGATTGGCTGGTTTTTCGGGGGTGCCATGTATTTGGCACAAGCAATCGAGTATGCGGTCCAAGTTGGACGGGCCCTGGGTATTTCTTTTGAATGGCTTCTTCCGCTGACCGGGTTTAGAGCCTCTGAATCCGGCATTGACGGCTGTATCTTCAGTATTATCGCTGTTAATGCGGCGCTTGTTCTTGTTGCGACGCGACTTGCCATTGCTGTCCTTGGTATCCGGACTATCAGGATGTTTGGCCAAGTTGTTGCTTCGAGCTAGCCAGCTGTCCTCTCCCGCACAAAAGCGAGTCATGAGGGTTGTGAGGGCTGCCATAGATTTCGGCTTTTCCTGTCCTAGGTGCCGGGCAAGCCACTCATCGCGGATGTTATGTTTGAAGGCTGCAAGGGCCTCTGCATCCGGACAGTCAACGATTTGATTTTTCTTTGTTAGGAACCGAGTCCAGCTTTTGGAGGGGCGTTCGAGTTCATACTCTTCGGCTGCCAGGACTTCAGTCCATCTGTCAGCTAGCAGGTCTTGATCAGCTCTAAGCTGTTGCTGCTTTTTCTTGAGGCTGCTTGCCGTGGCTATAAGCCTGCGTTTGAAACGCTCCTGTTCGGCGGGATCCTCAGGCACGACAAACTCGTCGTCGTCGAGGCTTGCCTCATCTTCGGAGGGAGGCGCATAATTATCGTCCTCAACCTCTTTTTCTGCTGCACTATCGTGCGGGCTTGCTTCTCCCTCCTCCTGCGCTGAGTCCTGCTGGAGGGGGTTCTCTTCGGCACTGTCCGGGGTGTTATTATCTCCCGTGCCGGAATCACCATTTTTATTGTGGCGGGATTTAGAGCGGCGTCGCCGACGTCGGCGCTTCAGCTGTTTCTTGGAGGGGTCATCCTCCGTTGTTCCATCGCCGTTCCCATATTTTGGGATGTCCACCATATATATGTCATATGACGAGGTGGCCTTCCAGTGCCACAGAGGCGCTGGGTCTTGGTCGCCTCCGGCATCGCCGCCCCATCTGATCGATGTCTTCTTCGAGTCGTAGTCTAGCATGTCGGTTAAATCATCGGCGGTGGCTACCAAGTGGGTGGTGGGTGGGCGTTGAATTTCTTCGTCGTCCGCATCCCAACCCTCCTGTCCGTAGTCCGGCCAGGGCTTTCCGGATAAAGAAAGAGACTTTAGTGAATTCAGGATGTCGCCAAAGGGCGAGTGCTGAAAGATGTCTGCGGCCGTGAACTCCATAACGGGCGCCCAATCAGATTCGATTGGCAAGGGCGCGGAGGGTTGGAGTCCGGAGAGGAGTCCGCACCACAGTCGAGGTCTTCGCAGAGGACAGGATGGAGTTCGCTCGATCGCCGTAGAGATTGTAGCCCCGGCGGTGTCCAATCACTCGTCCTTGATCGGGAATCCGCTCGTAACTAAGGGTCGGAGCGGATCTTGGTGCGGCCTCGAGGCACCGTTAGCCGCAGAGCTAGATCATGCCCATCGAGACAAGGCGGCGCGCTTGGCTGCGGCTCGAATCCGTCGAAGATCAAGTCTCCGCGATATCGGCCGATAGCTTAAACCTCCAAATCTGACTCGATGGCCAAGGGCGAAGCTTCGATCTGCTCCGGATGGCCAGCGAATTGGCCCGCATGCAAAGCCGCCAACACGAAGATCTGTCCGGGAGAAAAGTCTCACCGGACTGCGTCGTTGTTGATGATCGAAGGAGCCATCGGGCCTATCGGTGGCGACACGAGGAACTCTCAATGAAAGCACCAATGTCGGTGTCAAAACCGCGGATCTCGTAGGGGTCCCGAACTGTGCGTCTAGGCGGATGGTAACAGGAGACAAGGGACACGATGTTTTTACCCAGGTTCGGCCCTCTCGATGGAGGTAATACCCTACTCCTGCTTGATTAATATTGATGATATGGGTAGTACAAGAGTAGATCTACCACGAGATCAAGGAGGCTAAACCCTAGAAGCTAGCCTATGGTATGATTGTTGTTCGTCCTACGGACTAAAACCCTCCGGTTTATATAGACACGGATAGGGTTAAGGTTACAGTCGGTTACAATGGTAGGAGATCTACATATCCGTATCGCCAAGCTTGCCTTCCACGCCAAGGAAAGTCCCATCCGGACATGGGACGAAGTCTTCAATCTTGTATCTTCATAGTCTTGGAGTCCGGCCGTGACGATAGTCCGGCTATCCGGACACCCCCTAGTCCAGGACTCCCTCAGTGGGTTTATGATCAAGTTTATCTATGAACAATATTTGAATCTTCTGAATTCTTTTATGTATGATTGGTTATCTTTGCAAGTCTCTTCGAATTATCAGTTTGGTTTGGCCTACTAGATTGATCTTTCTTGCAATGGGAGAAGTGCTTAGCTTTGGGTTCAATCTTGCGGTGTCCTTTCCCAAAGGATGGGGGGAAGCAAGGCACGATTGTAATTGCTTCCATCAAGGATAACAAGATGGGGTTTATATCATATTGCATGAGTTTATCCCTCTACATCATGTCATCTTGCTTAAAGCGTTACTCTGTTCTTATGAACTTAATACTCTAGATGCATGCTGGATAGCGATCGATGTGTGGAGTAATAGTAGTAGATGCAGGCAGGAGTCGGTCTACTTGTCTCGGACGTGATGCCTATATACATGATCATACCTAGATATTCTCATAACTATGCTGATGTAGGGCGGAACCCTACGTGGATGATCTTTCACGTTGGAGCGGATCCTACGGTGGATTACGACGAACACGCGGAAGAACAAGAGGGAAACACGTGGAGGAACGAGGGAAAACACTCAACCAACAAGGAATCGGTCATACAAATGCTAGATCATCGATCACATAGAGTGGCACAAGATTCAAGATCAACAAAGGAAAGATACAAACGGTAGCCGTTCTTCTCCGTGAGGAGGCCTTGATGGGGTCCACCCTAGAAGGGGGTCTTGAATCCGCTTGGGGGATCTTCTCCGTAGAGGTCCTGATCTCCGAGGAGAAGTAGCCAAGTGGATGAGCAAAGGCTCTCACACAAGAATATGAGCTAATCCAATGCTAACCTAGAAAGAGGAAGGGGATGAAGTATATATAGTCTCGGGGGTGAAGGGGTACATGGGACAAGTCCCGGATACACTGCACGCGGGCAGGGGAGGCCGGATGTCCGGGCGTCGGGCCGGATGTCCGGGCCTTCGCGAGGCGCCGGATGTCCAGGCTACCCGGCCGGATGTCCGGGCTGTGGCGTCTGTTTCTGCCGAATCGGGTGAGGGGCGCCGGATTTCCGGGCTTCAGGCCGGATATCCGGGCTGGGGGCCGGATGTCCGGGCTTGGACGCCGGATGTCCGGGCCCTGTAGGCTTGGCCAGTTTGGCTGATTCTGAGGTAGATGCTCCAGGGGCCGGATGTCCGGGTCCATGGCCGGATGTCCGGGGCCTGGAAGGTGATCTTGCTCGTTTCCGTTGGTTCTCTTCTTCCATGGACTTGGCGGCTTGTCCGTCTTCACGTGCACCCTCGGGAGGTTCCCCTTGATACCTAATCATGTATAGCATATCGGACTTAGGTAGTAGCCATGTCTCTAGTGGATCATATGCGATATCAATAAGGAAGGAGGTCACCTCGTTCTCGAAAGCTCTAGCTCTAGCTCGTGTCATGGGTCCTCTTGGCTCTTGATGAGACGGTTGTGGATGCATGGGGATGATCGTGGGATGCTCCGCATCATCTCCCCCTCCCCCTTGGGAGAGATCCGACCTCGGATCAAAAGCTTCATCTCCATGGAATGGTGCGAGGTCCTTGACATTGAAGATGTCGCTCACGTTGTATTTGTCTCGAGGTAGGTCGATCTTGTAAGCGTTGTCGTTGTAGCGTGCTAGCACGTTGAAAGGTCCATCGGCTCGAGGGAGAAGCTTGGACTTGCGTTCTTTGGGGAAGCGGTCCTTGCGAAGGTGTAGCCACACTTGATCACCAATGTTGAAGACGATGGGTTGCTTGTTGGCGTTGAGCTTGTTTGCTTGACGTTGTACTTGGCGCTCAATGGTGTGCCTTGTATCTTCGTGCATCTTCTTGATGTAGCTTGCTCGTTCACTTGCATCCATGTTGGTGCGCTCTTGGAGAGGAAGTGGTAGGATGTCCAATGGGGACAACGGGTTGAAACCATAGACGACCTCGAAGGGGGACTTGCCGGTAGTCGAATGTCTTGCTCGGTTGTAGGCGTACTCGGCGATGGGTAGACATGCTTCCCATTCCTTGATGTTCTTCTTGATCAAGACACGAAGGAGAGTGGATAGTGTGCGGTTCGTCACCTCCGTTTGGCCGTCGGTTTGAGGATGGTATGCCGAGGAGAACAAGAGCTTGATTCCGAGCTTGGCGCATAGGGTCTTCCAAAAGTAACTCAAGAACTTGACGTCACGATCGGAGACGATTGTCTTTGGTACGCCATGAAGTCGCAAGATTTCCCTACAAAAGAGATTTGCAACATGTGAAGCATCGTCTATCTTGTTGCAAGGAATGAAACGTGCCATCTTAGAGAATCTATCCACAACAACAAACACGGAATCCTTGCCATTTTGAGTCCTAGGCAAACCAAGTACAAAATCCATACTAATGTCTTCCCATGGTTGATATGGAATAGGAAGAGGCATGTAAAGACCATGAGATTGAGCTTTAGACTTAGCTTTGCGACATGTATAGCATCGGTTGGTGAAGCGTGAGACGTCGCGGAACATCTTGGGCCAAAAGTAGTTGTTGGAGAGCATGGCGAATCTCTTGTCGCGTCCAAAGTGTCCCATGAGTCCGCCTCCATGAGCCTCTTACAAAAGGAGAAAACGAAGAGAAGACTCGGGAATGCAAAGTTTGTTAGCTCTCATAAGATAACCACCCTTGATGTAATATTGTTCCCAAGACGTATGCGTCAAACACTTTGCATAAGGAGAAACAAAAGATGGATCATGCTCATACAAGTCTTTTATATGCTCAAAACCAATAACATTCAACTCAAGTTGAGTGACAAGCATGTTTATGCGTGAAAGCGCGTCGGCAACTACATTTTCTTTACCCTTAATGTACTTGATCACATAAGGAAAAGATTCAATGAATTCACTCCATTTTGCATGTCGTTTGTTCAATTTAGTTTGACCTTTGAGGTATTTAAGCGTTTCATGATCGGTATGGATGACAAACTCATGAGGTCTAAGGTAATGTTCCCAAACATGTAGCACACGCACTAAAGCATACAATTCTTTGTCATAGATGGGATAATTGTTGAGCACCGGATAGTTTTTCACTAAAATAAGCAATGGCTCGTTTTTCTTGCATCAAAACTCCGCCAATTCCGTACCACTTGCATCACAATGAACCTCAAAAGTTTTGTCAAAATTGGGCAAAGCAAGAATCGAGCATGAGTAAGCAAAGACTTGAGCTCATCAAAAGTGGTTGATTGCAAAGTTCCCCAAACAAAGGGAGTATTCTTCTTACTCAAGGCATGCAAAGGAGCGGCAATTGTGCTAAAATCTTTCACAAAGCGACGATAAAACCCGCAAGACCAAGAAAACTTCGACTTGTTGCAAATTGGTGGGTTGGGGCCAAGTTTTAATTGCTTCAATTTTAGATTCATCAACATGGACACCCTTTGAGGATACGACAAAACCCAAGAAAACCACTTTGTCAACTCCAAAAGTGCATTTTTTCAAGTTTGCATAAAGGCTTTCCTTGCGAAGAGTTTGCAACACAGATTTTACATGATTGATGTGCTCTTTCATGGTTTTGCTAAACACAAGAATATCGTCGAAGTAAACCACAACAAAGACTCCAACATAAGGACGAAGCACATGATGCATAAGACGCACAAAAGTACCGGGAGCTTCCGAAAGACCCATAGGCATCACTAACCACTCATATAAACCAAATTTGGTTTTGAAAGCAGTTTTCCATTCATCACCCTCTTGTATGCGGATTTGATAATAGCCACTTTTAAGGTCAATTTTGAGAAAAGTTGGCTCCACTAAGTTCATCAAGCATATCATCTAAGCGAGGGATGGGATGCCTATAACGGACGGTGATCGCATTTATAGGTCTACAATCGAACACGCGAAAAACTTCCATCGGGCTTAGGCACAAGTATAACGGGAACGGCACAAGGGCTTAATCTTTCACGTACATGACCGTTGTCGATTAGTTGTTGTACTTGTCGTTGAATCTCCTTGGTTTCTTCGGGATTGACTCGGTATGGAGCTTTGTTTGGTAGAGGCGCCCGGGATGAGGTCGATCGATGCTCAATGCCTCAAGAGGAGGTAGACCCAGAGGTAGCTCATCGGGAAAACATCTTGAAATTCCTGCAAAGAGATTGAAACACCAAAGGTAGCTCGTGAATGGTGTTAGTTTTGGTTCTCCATCCTTGCACACAAGGACAAAGTGCATCACACTCGATGGGTTCTTACACACTTCTCTCATCTCACTTTTGGTGGCAAATAGGATGAGGTTTTTCTCTAGGCTAAGAGTCGCTCAAATTTGGCTTGTGGCTCTCACTCACTTTTGGGTGGATCACTTTCTCTCTTTTCTCTATGATGTGTGGCTTGCTTGTCGGCTATCACTTGAGTAGGAGACATAGGTCGTAGCACATATTCCTTCCCTTTCATCTTGAAGCTATAGTGATTGGTGCGCCCATTGTGGATGACACCACGGTCGAACTGCCATGGTCGACCTAGAAGTAGGTGGCAAACGGTCATTGGGACCACATCACATTCCAACGTGTCTTCATAAGCACCAATTTTGAAGGAGACTTGGACCGTATGCTCGACTCTTATAGTGCCGGAGTCACTTAGCCATTGAACCTTGTAGGGGTGCGGGTGCTTCCTCTTAACCAATTGGAGCTTGGAGCATAGTTCTTCACTTGCCAAGTTGTGGCAACTACCTCCATCGATGATGACCTTGATGGACCGTCCATTGATGCCGGCTTTTGTGTGGAAGATGTGGCATCGTTGGTCTTCTTCTTGTTGATGTTGAAGAGTCAAGACCTTGGAGACAACGAGAGCGGGCTCAATCCTCATCAAAAAGACTTGATCATCTTCATCTTCGCTCACTCACCGGTGCATGGCCACTTGCTCAAGAGCTTCCATCTCCTCTTCACTCATGGAGTCATATGTGCCATCGCGTTGAGGATCATGGTGCGCTTGTTGGTGCATTCAGATGACTTGTGGCTCTCGGCCGCCGCAAGTGAAACACTTGAAGGAGCTTGTCTTGATGGTCTCATCGGTCGGAGTAGAGGATGAAGCACGCGGCTTGAGGTTGCTTGTAGTAGGAGGAGGACGACTTGAACTTGCCGAAGTCTTCTTGTAACTTGACTTGTCGTCGTTTCTTGAAGAAAGCTTGGTCGAAGTTGATGTTGGAGGAGTCGTTGAAGCTTGGTTGTGGGAGGAGCCGTAGGTCTTGTATGAGTACTTGGCGTACTTGAAGTCATCTTGCACTTGGCGCTCCGCCTTTGTAGCTTGATGCACGAGCTCAATGAGGGTTGAGTATGGTTGGAAGTCGGCGATCTTCTTGATGGGATGATTGAGTCCATTCAAGAAACGTGCCATAGTTTGCTCATCATCTTCTTTGACATTGGCTCGAATCATGGCTATCTCCATTTCCTTGTAATATTCTTCAACACTCTTTGTTCCTTGCTTGAGTAGTTGGAGTTTCTTGAAGAGGTCGTGGTTGTAGTAGGTTGGCACAAAACGTGCTCGCATGACATCCTTCATTTGAGCCCAAGTGGTGATTGGAGGTTCACCTCTTGCTTGTCGTCAGCCAATGATTTGTTCCCACCATATGAGCACATAGTCTTGGAACTCAAGTGAGGCCATAGCGATTTTCTTTGCTTCATCGTAGTTGTGCAACCGGAAGATTTTGTCAACCTTCAATGCCCATGAGAGGTAGTCTTCGGGGTCATTGCTTCCATTGAACTTGGGCATGGTGAATTTTAGCTTGTCAGAAGCGTTGCTCTTCATTGTGTTGTTGGCGATGTTGATGATGACGCCCTTGACGTGGATTGTACTCGCCTTTGTGTTGCTCTTGGCGTGGAGGAAGACCATGATCAACTCGCCTTGTTGAACTTGAGGTTGGGGTGGAGCTTGACGAGCTTGTGGAGGGCTTGAGGAACTTGACGCTGTACATGAGGTTGGTAGTTCCTCTCTTGGATTTCTTCTCAAGGGCTTCCTCTTGATTGCGCCGCTCATGATTGCGGTTGGCGAAGGCTCTACTTGATTCTTGAAGGGCACGCTCGCCTCAAGAGCTTGCGCCTCACGTTGTTGTTGTTGAAGACGTTGAGCCTTGGCGCCTTGTTCGCCTTGGTGAAGACGTGCTCGTTCTTCCTCTTGTTGGCGATTTAAGACGTTGTCGTTCTTGAGCTTGAGCAAAAGCCTCTTGGTTTGATTGAGGACGAGGAACTTGATCATCAACTTGCTCTTGTGAATGCTTGTCATGTAGCGGGTTGCGAGATGCATGACGGTCTTGACAAGCGGCACGACGAAGAGTGTTCGAAGTAGGTGTACTTGAGTCGTAGAAGGTGTCGTTGGAGTGTCGACTCGAGCGGCTCCGTCTTGATGATGAAGAAGTTGAATGATGCCGTTTTCTCATCAAAGCGCGGATCTCGTCCATTCTTCCATCGTTTTGTTGCTTGTGAGCGTTGAACTTGTTGTCGAAGTAGTCTCTTGTACGTTGCTCGGAGAGTCGCAAGTCGGTGGCGAGGTTGTCGATGCGGTCGCTCATTGCTTGTTGTTCTTGGTGCAACGCTTGTTGTGCACCAAAGAGGTGGCTCTTGGTGACGATGATGACATGTCGCCGCCTTGCTCGATGAAGAGTGGGTTGGTAGAGGTACTTGGCCTATCCATCATTCCAAGCAAAATGTGAGTGGTAGAACGGAAAAGAACTTATACCAATGTACCTTTGACCGATGTTGAAGATGAATCAAGTTCACTCAAATGCGGACAATGAAATAGCACTCTTGGTACCGATTCTTGTCGGTTCTCACACCTACACAAATAAAAGCTTATGGTGGAGCTCGGTTAGGATGGTGGCACAAAATTTGATGCAATTGTAAGTGAGACTCAATAATGTTGGAAATGATTCACAAATTTGCAAATGCAACAAGTAGACCAATAGCAAGATATGGTACACGGAAACACACACGCAAATAGATAATATGGGGTTATGCAACCAAGGATGAGCCAAAATGTGGAATTCACCAAGATGCTCTTGTTGCACAACACTAGAGAGACGCTAGCACGATTGCACAATAGGCGGATACGAACTTGTGCACAACCTACTAAGCAAAAATGCAACGACTTCTATCCCAAGTATGCTATATGTATGGTGTTTCGATGTGTTGATCCAAGATGATCAAGTATGACAATCTTAATGTTGTATGATGCTATGGTTCTTGCTCATAAGCTCTTTGCTTATCTTTCTCTCTTTGCTTAAAAGCTTGATTGGCTCTTTCTCTTTTGAGCTCTTTTCTCATGCAAAACTTCACGAACCAAGATAGCAATTGTGTATGCGATGACAACTTTGTGACACACAAGTTGATGCTAAGATATGCACCACTTTGGTACGGTATGTATGCTATGGAGGATGATCACTAATGTGCACAAGTCACGTTGCCGGCAATATTCAATGGCTAGTCTCGATGGGTAAGCAACGCAAAAGATGGGCTATGATGGTTATCAATGCAATTGCAAATAATGACAAAGATGTCGACGATGTTACCGTCCTTGGCAAAGATGAGCGGTGGTGATGTTGATGTTGAACCGTACCTAGATAGCCGAAACACAAAAGGATACGGAAACCCCAACTCAAATTCTCAAAGCAAAATTTGGCAACATTGTCGGAATTGGTAGTGGGAAAGGCGATGGTGGTGTTATGCGGAAGTGGTGGAGGTATATGGAAGTGTATGTGGGCACGGGACAAAATTTGGCGAAAGCTAGGCGGTGAACGGGGTGGTGGATGGGGATTGTTGCTACCAGGAGCCGGATTTCCGGGCTAGAAGCCGGATGTCCGGGGCGCCGGATGTCCGGGCTGGTCGGGCCGGATGTCCGGGGTGCCGGATGTCCGGGCAGTTCGGGCCGGATGTCCGGGCTCGAAGAACACCGTGTGGAGAGGTCGAATCCGGTCAAAATTTTGGCGATTTTGTGGATGGAAATTGTGGAAAAGATGGGGAAATGCTAGATCTACCTGCAACACACGAAATCCGCGGATCAAATCCAACAAAACTTCATCACACTAACAAATCACAAAAAAAATTTGGGGCTATTTTTGTGGGGAATTTTCGGAATTAGGACAAAAACAACAAAATCAAGCTAGAAAAAGAGGGGTAGGGGCTCCAATAACGTGATCAACGTGGCTCATGATACCATAGATGATGTAGGGCGGAACCCTACGTGGATGATCTTTCACGTTGGAGCGGATCCTACGGTGGATTACGACGAACACGCGGAAGAACAAGAGGGAAACACGTGGAGGAACGAGGGAAAACACTCAACCAACAAGAAATCGGTCACACAAATGCTAGATCATCGATCACATAGAGTGGTACAAGATTCAAGATCAACAAAGGAAAGATACAAACGGTAGCCGTTCTTCTCCGTGAGGAGGCCTTGATGGGGTCCACCCTAGAAGGGGGTCTTGAATCCGCTTGGGGGATCTTCTCCGTAGAGGTCCTGATCTCCGAGGAGAAGTAGCCAAGTGGATGAGCAAAGGCTCTCACACAAGAATATGAGCTAATCCAATGCTAACCTAGAAAGAGGAAGGGGATGAAGTATATATAGTCTCGATGGCGAAGGGGTACATGGGACAAGTCCCGGATACACTGCACGCAGGCAGGGGAGGCCGGATGTCCGGGCGTCGGGCCGGATGTCCGGGCCTTCGCGAGGCGCCGGATGTCCGGGCTACCCGGCCGGATGTCCGGGCTGTGGCGTCTGTTTCTGCCGAATCGGGTGAGGGGCGCCGGATTTCCGGGCTTCAGGCCGGATATCCGGGCTGGGGGCCGGATGTCCGGGCTTGGACGCCGGATGTCCGGCCTCAGAGGCTTGGCCAGCTTGGCTGATTCGAGGTAGATGCTCCAGGGCCGGATGTCCGGTCCATGGCCGGATGTCCGGGCCCGAAGGTGATCTTGCTCGCTTCGCTGGTTCTCTTCTTCCATGGACTTGGCGGCTTGTCCGTCTTCACGTGCACCCTCGGGAGGTTCCCCTTGATACCTAATCATGCATAGCATATCGGACTTAGGTAGTAGCCATGTCTCTAGTGGATCATATGCGATATCAATAAGGAAGGAGGTCACCTCGTTCTCGAAAGCTCTAGCTCTAGCTCGTGTCATGGGTCCTCTTGGCTCTTGATGAGACGGTTGTGGATGCATGAGGATGATCGTGGGATGCTCCGCATCATATGCTCAATTCTGTCAATTGCTCAACAGTAATTTGTTCACCCACCGTAAATACTTATGCTCTCGAGAGAGGCCACTAGTGAAACCTATGGCACCCGGGTCTATTTTCCTTCATATTAATCTTCCAACACTTAGCTATTTCTGTTGCCTTTTATTTTGCTTTTATTTTATTTTGCATCTTTATCATAAAAATATCGAAAATATTATCCTATCATATCTATCAGATGTCACTCTCGTAAGTGACCGTGTAGGGATTGACAACCCCTTATCGCGTTGGTTGCGAGGATTTATTTGTTTATGTAGGTGCGAGGGACTCGTGTGTGGCCTCCTACTGGACTGATACCTTGGTTCTCAAAAATTGAGGGAAATACTTACGCTACTTTGCTGCATCACCCTTTCCTCTTCAAAGGAAAACCAACGCAGTGCTCAAGAGGTAGCAGTATCTCGCTAGCCCTTTCTGAGACCGCAAAACATAAATGCAGAGCACCTCCGAACTTGAAGCAGCGACTAAACATTGTAATTCATGGTAGAAAAGATCCAGTCATGATGCACCCAACATTAGCTACACACAATGCATAAGCATGACAGCAGTGCTCTCAGGTTCTGGCGCTTATTTGAGAAGGTGATGACACAACATAAAAGTAAATATATAGTGCCTTCACAGAGGGAAGCAATGATTTGCAGAGGTGCCAGAGCTCAAGTTTTTTAAAACCGAGGTAAATGGTATTTTGAGAAATGCACCCTTCTTGTTTACTTCGCGACCATCGGTTATCAATATCTTCCATGCTAAACACATTAGTGGCGGTTCCCAAGCGATAAAGTACAGGTTATTACTCTGTAGGAGTTTTTGCTCGATTATTTGTAAGCTCAATTCTTTTTGCAGTTTGGGACTGGGAATCCCTATTACCGCCCCCTTCTCGTGCAATGGCGAGTGAATAAACACTCAACCTGAGAATAAACCGCTTAGCATGGAAGATACCGACTACCTCCTGTCGCTCTATGAACAATCCAGGCACACGAAAAGGATATTTATTTGTAGTTTTTAGAGGTGGCACATGCAATTTTACTTAGAACGATAGGGTAATACCACAAATTTTCAGGTTTTGGATGTACAAGCAGAGTTCCCACTTAGTACAGGCGAAGGCTAGCAAATAGGTTGAGAAACGGCCAGCTAGATAGCAACAACGGTCATGAACATGCATTATGCATAAGTAACATTGGATACTAGCATGAGTAGGATATGAACACCATGAACATAAATATCATAGAGGCTATGTTGGTTTTGATTCAACTACATGCATGAACATGTGCCAAGTCAAGCCACTCGAACATTCAAAGGAGGATACCATATCATCATACTACATCACAATCATTTTAACGCAATGTTGACATCCAAGATAAATCATTATCCACTCCTAGCTACTTATGCATGGCTTGAGAAACTATAATCTCTAATTGTCATTGCAAACATGTTTGATCATAATACGCTGAATCATGGATACCAGGTTGAACATATTTACAAAAACAGAACAAGTCGAGTTCATACCCATTTCTCTCTGCCACGGCCAGTTCATCTAATATCGTCATTATTGCCTTTCACTTGCACGACCGAACGATATGAAAATAATAATAGTGCAAGAGTGTTGTGGACTAAGCTCTAATCTGCAAATATTTTATTCAAAAGGAGAAGACTCTTTGTTAGATCAACAATAATGCATATGAGAGCCACTCAACATGTTCATCATCGTCTTCTCCTCGGTATGACTCAAAAGAAAGAAAAAGTAATTCAGAGAAACACGCTGAAATATTTTTTGGAGTTTTTGGTTTTTCTAAAAGAAAGCAACTTAAAGAAGGAAAATCAAAAACGAGAAAAACTATTTGCACGGGAAAGCTCCCAACAAGCAAAATAAGAACAAGGAAATATTTTTGAGTTTTCTTTTTTGTACTACAGAAATTTAAACTAGGAAAAGAAAAATAAAAAAGAAGCAGGAAATATTTTTGTATTTTCTCAAAGTTTTTCAAACACAGAAGAAGAAAGCGAGAAAATAAAATTAGCATGGATAATACAATGAAAAAGTGTGGACATGAATGTAATGTTGGTGGAAATACGTACTCCACCAAGCTTAGGCTTTTGGCCTAAGTTGGTAATCAGTCAGTAGCCTACATAATGATCGGAGTGATAGTTCACGGAGGTTCTCGGTGCGGATGCCTCAGCCTGCCGTGCGGCCACAACTGCCGCATTGTGAGCTCGGGCCTCGCTCTCAAGAACAAAATGTCTTCCCCTACTGTTGTAACGCCCTCGATGCGGCTATATCTCCCACGTGTCGAAGCACGACTTAGAGGCATAACCGCATTGAAAGCAATGTCGCAAGTGAGGTAATCTTCACACAACCCATGTAATACATAAGGGAAAGAGATACATAGTTGGCTTACAATCGCCACTTCACACAATACATGAGTAAAGCATTACATCATACCAGATACAATCAAGGTCCGACTACGGAACCATAATAGAAGAAGACTACCCCAAATGCTACACAGATCCCCGATCGTCCCAACTGGGCTCCACTACTGATCAACTGAAACGAAACAAGACAATGAACAAGATCTTCATCGAGCTACTCCTTGAGCTCGGATGCGCCACCGCACGGTCTCATCGGCACCGCAAACTGGTTTTGAAGTATCCGTGAGTCACGGGACTCAGCAATCTCACACCCGCGAGATCAAGACTATTTAAGCTTATGGGTAGGAGAAGGTAGTGAGGTGGAGCTACAGAAGCGACTAGCATATCTGGTGTCTAACATACGCAAATGAGAGCGAGAAGAGAAGGCAAAAGCACGGTCGAACAACTATGATCAAGAAGTGATCCTAGAACAACCCACGCCAAGCATAACTCCAACACAGTGTTCACTTCCTGACTCCGAGAAGAGACCATCACGGTTACACACGCCGTTGATGTATTTTAATTAAGGTCAACTTCGGTTTTCTACAACCGGACATTAACAAATTCCCATCTGCCTCATAACCGCGGGCACGGCTCTCGAAAGTTTATACCTGCGCAGGGTGTCCCAACTTAGCCCATGATAAGCTCTCACGATCAACGAAGGATATTCCTTCTACCGAAGACCGATCAGTCTCGAATCCCGGACTACAAGACATTTCGATAGCAATAAAACAAGACCAGCAAAGCCGCCGAATGTGCCGACAAATCCCGATAGGAGCTGCACATATCTCGCTCGTGGCACACCGGATGAGCAGTACGACGGCAACCGACGATACCCCAAGTTGCCTCGGGCGGCACCGCAAGTGGCTTAATTTGGACCAGCACTGGAGGAGCACCGCCCGGGGTTAAAATAAAGATGACCCTTGAGTCTGCAGAACCCAAGGGAAAAAGGCTTAGGTGGCAAATGGTAAAACCAAGGTTGGGCCTTCTTTGGAGGAGTCTTATTCAAAGCGAACTGTCAAGGGGGTCCCATAAATCACCCAACCGCGTTAGGGACGCAAAATCCGGGAACATAATACCGGTATGACGGAAACTAGGGCGGCAAGAGTGGAACAAAACACTGTGCATAAGGCCGAGCCTTCCACCCTTTACCAAGTATATAGATGCATTAATTAAAGAAGATATATTGTGATATCCCAACAAGTAAACATGTTCCAACAAGGAACAACATCTCCATGTTCCAACAAGGAACAAACTTCATCTTCACCGCAACTAACAACGCTATAAGAGAGGCTGAGCAAAGCGGTAACATAGCCAAACAACGGTTTGCTAGGAAAGGATGGTTAGGGCTTGACATGGCAATGTGGGAGGCATGATAAGCAAGTGATAGGCATCGAGCATAGGCATAGCAAAAGAGCGAGCATCTAGCAAGCAAAGATAGAAGTGATTTCGAGGGTATGGTCATCTTGCCTGAAATCCCGCAAGGAAGAAGAACGAGTCCATGAAGAAGACAGACGGACGTAGTCGAACGAATCCTCACAACTCCGAACGAAACCGGCTAACGAGAGAAGCAAACCGAAAGAAGCAAACAACATGGTAAACAACCATCACATAAACATGGCATGATGCGCAAACAAGTATGATGCATGTCCGGTTTAAATAGCATGGCATGGCAATATGCACAAACAAAACTACAAGTTAAATGGAGCCCAATATGCAACGAGGTGCATATTGACGAAACACCACATCAATTATTTAGTTCACTCCCGATTAGGAACACAACAAAATTACATGTTGTTATAAACATGGCAAGAGGTGAAACATAAGTAAACTAACTAGTTAGGCAAGTTTAAATGAGGCCAGAAGCAACAAACGACAATTCCGGAAAATCCCCATGTCATTTAGCAATTTAAAGCAAACACAGTTTTAACCATTTAAATGTTGTTAACATGATGCGGATGACATAATCAAGGTTTATGCAATTTTTATGAAAATGTTGACATGAGCATGATACGAGGCATTTGTCGCCATGGCGGAAGGAAAAAGGTGCCACGGCGGTGAAACGGAAATGGTGCCACGGCAACATTCCGATTCCGATAACTCGATTGAGATGTCGCAAAAGAAAGTGTGGACGCGGAACATGCAAAAGATGGTGGGTGATCCGGATACCGGTTCCCACGAGACGATGGCATGGCAACGAGGAGGAACAAGCGAGCGACAATTTCGGACACGGTGCAAACGGGCATCTCATACAACATATGCATTTGTCCACGGGCGGTCGCTCCGCGGGTATACCTTTAAGCGTGCCTTTTCGAATGGGTCAAGTTCGCCGAAGGAAGTAGTGGTACACGGGCCGTAGTGGAAGTAGTCGCTCGCGACGGTAGTGGAAGTAGACGCTCTCGGGGGTAGTGGAAGTAGTCGACACGGCGGCGGCGTAGTTGTTCAGTGGTCTTGGCGGTCGTCGTAGCCGCACATGTTCGTGGTGGTACACGGTTCAGAGACGTCAAGCGTCCGCCGTAGTTGTACACAATCGTTGTTGACTTGACGGATCCGAGGGCTCCGGGCGCCGAGGTACTTGGCGAAAACCACGAAGAGGGTACTTGTACTCGCATCATCGTGGAAGTAGTCATTCGCGTTCGCTGGGAGGAACTTGATGAATCCAACGCCTTCGGACGACGGTAGAGGTACTCGCGACGGTAGTGGTACACGCTTTCGTGGATGTTCGAGTCATCGATAGCGGTACTTGACGAATCCCGAAACAGACTTGGCGCCTTCGCCGTAGGGGTACTTTCTGGCGTTTCGGTTCGGTGGTCGTCGGGCGCCGATGTCGTGGTACTTGGCGAAATCCACGAGCCGGTGTGCTTGTTCAGCGCCGGTCTTGCTGGAGGGGTACTTGGCGAATCCGCATAGTCGCACACAGGTCATAGGTCTTGCTCCGAACTCGTGAGGTCGCCGGTCGGTGGCTCACGCGAGCACTCACGGGCGGGCAAGAGAGCAAGCGCTGATGCTCACGCGACGAGCAGGGAAAACAAAGGTCAGCGGCAGGGACTTGGCGCCGGTCAAAGCGGGCGAGCAGAGATGCGGCAAGGAGCTCCGGCAGGGACCAAGGCGGCGGCAGGGGAGGACCCTGGAGGCGGGGCGACGAGCTCGACAATGGGCCAAGCCAGCGAGCACCAGCTGGAGCCCAAGGCCCTTGGAGGTGCAAAGGCGGACGGCGATGCGGCGGCGGCCTGCTGGCTCGAGTGGCACGCGCCATGGCAAGGAGGCGAGGCAGAGCAGGGGCACTCGAGGCAGGGCTACGGGAGCCGGCGGAGACGCGGGGAAGCAAGGTGGTGGTGGTGGAGGACGCGGGGCGTCCGGCCGAAGGCATGGCCATGGACGACGGCGAGGTAGGTCGAGGGCGGCGGCGGTCGCTTGGCGGAGGGAGGAGGCAGTGGCGACGAGCTCGAGGAGCTGCTCTCCTTGAGCGCTCGGGCGACGGGGACGGATGGCGCCGGTGGAGGGAGGAGGCGGCGAGGGGAAAGGGAAAGGGGATCGCGCGAGGAGGGAGGAGCGGTCGAGCGAAGGGGCGCGGCTTCCTCGCGCTGGTTGCGGGCGTGCGCGAGGTGAGAGGCGAGAGGGAGTGTAACATCCCAAATTTTCTATTTGGAATGTTTTACAATTATAGCTAAGCATCTATGCATTTTGTTTGAATTTGAGTGGCATTTGAAGTTTCGTAGTTTTGGAGTTGTTGGAATTTGAATTCAAATTTTGGCAAAGGGAAATTATTTCAAAACTATGCCCGATAAATACTTGAGAAAAGTATGAGAGGAGTAAACATGACACTCCAAAAATATCAGAGGAAAAAACATTGCCAAAAGTTTGAATTCAAATTTGAGTTTTATTTGGAATTTTGAGAAATGAATTTTATAAAGTTTGATTTTGCCCTCGAAAATGTCCAAATTATAGGAATATTCCCTAATCATTTTGATATATATATGTCCTATATAAAATATTTATATTTATTATGTTTTCTCTCTCTCTAAATTCAAAAAATAGAAAAGAGAAGCCCTGGGCGCCAGCCAGCTAACTGCCCAGCCAGGCCGAGGCGGCCCAGCCAATGAGACCAGCCTACCGAGCCAGCCCACCGCCCGAGCCGCCCAAGCCCAAGCCCCCCGCCGAATCACTTCAATCGCCAACCGACCAACGCCTTCTTCACCGACGGTGGACCCCACCACCTCTTCTTCCTTGCTCACGCCAACCGGGCGCCTTCGCCACGAAATCCGAGATCTCCGGATCCTCCCGATCCTCGCCCGATCGCGCCTTTCTCCAAGTCGTGCCCCCTATTTATACCCTCCTCACCCCTGCTTCTCCCTCGCCTCCTCGCCCAGACCCTCGCCGCCTGCAAATCGCTCACTGAGTTCACCGCCGCCGCCATTGCCACTGCACCTGCCGCCTGCCACCCCGAGCTCCATCGACTCGACCCCAAGCTCCTCGCCTCGTCAAGACTCGGCCGGAGACCTCCGCCGACGTCCCCGACCACCGAGCCGCCGGAGTCGCCGCTGCCCGAGCTGCCGCCCGTCGCCGCCTCGGTAAGTCGCCGAGTCCTCCCACCGTTGGATCTAAATGTAGGGCTTAGATTAGACCTCAAGGGGTACGGTTTTAGTTAGGTTTAGTTTAAGTAAACCGTTTAGTTCCGGTTTAGTTAGGGTTTTATTAGACCGGCCGACTCGGTTTAAAACCATGTGCGCTTTTAGTTAAATTACGCCTGTATGCTAGATAGGCCCATTAGCCCGTTTTTCTTTTTAGTAATATTTTTCGTTTCTGTTTTTAACAGAATAGTTTCTGTTTTGTAAAATTCATATCTTTTAATCTACTTAATATTTTTAAGTGATTCTTTTTTGTTGGTTTGCAAATTTCTTGTAGTTTCTGTAGAAAATATAATTAGTCATGTAAAATTATTTAAAATTGCTTTATTTTAGATTTAGACAGAATAGTAATTCTGCTATAAAATGAGTTAGGAATATTATTTGTTTATGATTCTTTTGTCACAACTTTGTTTTGACATTGCCTAACCGTAGGAATTTATTTGAGAATTTTAGATTTAATAAAAAATAGTTTTAATCAGAATCATGTTATTCCTATTTATTTACTTAGCTACTGTTTTCCTATTGTTTTAATTAGCAAATAATTTTATTTCTCCTATGTGATAGTTTATTCTTGATTAGTTTCTGTAACTTTAGAGCATGAACTTTTATTTATAATAAATAAAACTTTTATTTTATTTTTCTTACTAGAATTTGCTTTAGGCCTAATAGGAGTTTTATAATAGATTTTAAGGTGATTCCTTTTGCTCCTAGTTGCATGATGACTTCTTTTCTGTTAAGTTAACAAAAACCCATGCTTAGGTTCTGTTAAGAAAAATTTTGTAGTGCAAAACTATTTCTTGATTGTTGTTGGATATGGGAAAACTTTGAGTTGGATTTCTTTGAGTTTCCTTTGGGTTTTGATTCAATTGTTGTGTGTGTTATGTTACTATGCTGTTACGTAAGTGATCATATGTTTGTATGCTTATTATGATTGTTGTTTGTCTCGGTAGAATTTCCGGAGTGCGAAGCTTGCTACCACGAGTCCCTAGCTTTCAAGGTCGCCAAGAAGGCAAGTCATTGATCATGTTTCTTTACAATACCTATGATTTATATTGCATTAGAATTATACCTCCCCACCATGCATGCAGAGGTGAAATTTTGAAGTTATGTTCTTGAGTAGTATCATGAGGTAGGATGAACCCAATTCCCTTGTTACCATTGCCGGGACGAAGTAGTTTATTTTGCTATGCTCAGAGACGGGTGGTTGAGTGAATTCATAAGGGAGATGTGAGTCAAGATGATGACAACCCCATGAACTTCAAGCTCAAGATGGACTTCAAAACTCACTACTGGTGGAGGACGGTTGACGGGCACCTGAGAACCCAAGTGGTTGGCCGGGATGCATGGAGAAGCGCCATGACATCTTGCGGAAAGCTTCACCCAGCCACGAAGAGATGGATGTATACCCCATTGACCGGAAGCTTACCTGTGCAGCCGCAAGCCATTATGGGCTCTGGCTTGGTCA
This sequence comes from Aegilops longissima, assembly GCA_021605205.1. Lineage (NCBI taxonomy): Eukaryota > Viridiplantae > Streptophyta > Magnoliopsida > Poales > Poaceae > Aegilops > Aegilops longissima. Next base: position 141,104,952 of record CM038676.1, on the reverse strand, counting down.
ACCCTAGTTGTGACTCGGCGGACGGTGCTACGAGATGTAGAAGAACGGTAGGGTTGGATGGGTACCGACAAAGGCCGAGGAACTCTTCTAAGACCCTGTTTCGTTCGTCCCGTCTTCAAACACCATGAAGTGCGAAGACTTAAAAGGAGGGAACGATTCTTGCGGGTAAAGTGCGCAAACCTCTGCAGAGAAAAGATCTAATCGATTAGCCGTGTCCCCGGTTACGGACAATTTGAGCCTCTGGAACTTGGAAGTATTCGGAAATCTCAACATTGAAATTAATAAATTAATTGAGGGGGTTATGACTTAATAATTTGGGAATGAGACATTGGTTGGCGGAACCATCTCAATAACTACCAACAATTTTGTAGTTTTTGCAAACAAGTCCATATTGTAGGGAAAAACTGGCTTTTCGGAAAATGATGAAACTTAGAGCCCCACAGCCAAATTGCATATAGTGTTAGTAATTTTATTGTTATTCTCTTCATCACTTGCCAAGCATATTCAAAATGCTGACCTACACGGCTGCAACGCCTTATGTTGCGAGGAGTATTCGATCAGAGTGAGGCTACGCCCGCTTGGCGATTGCCCTTGGAGTCGGATGGACTCGCTATTCTTCTACGCTCGCAGTTTTACTTAGTTTATTTCTCATGAGTTATTTCTTGGCCAATTTATTCTATTGTAATAAAGACTCGATATGAGAATCGTAATAAATTCAGGTGTGATTGAACTTTGATTATTTCATCAATGTACCGTGAGTGCCAAAGATGATCTTGGGATGGTACATACGAGAGACTTGACCGATTTTGGGTCGGGTCGCACAGAGATGGTATTCGAGCACACACTGACCGTAGGACGAACCCCTAGGATCGGAAAGCCATAGGAAGAGACTAATTATTTTATATCCTTATCATTCCGTAATTCTCCCTGCTCATTTCTCGACTTCTCTCCGATTTTCAACATTCTAGATGGCGCGAAGTTCACCCCAGTTTTGCTACCGGAGTTTTGCCACCAGATGAGACGATGCCTTTCGGCAGGAAGCTGGTCCAGATCGTGAAGAAGCTGAAGATTGCTCTGCCCTCGATCACCGGGAAACCTACCAATGCACTTCCGACGGATACCCGCTACAGGATTGAGGTGCACATTCCAGGGAGAACCTTCGGAGGACATACAGAGCCTATTGACTTTGAGTTTACCGATTTCAACTGGATCCTCGGAAGAGACATGGCGATTTATCGTGCACTTGGACATCTCCGAGAAGAGTACAGGGCCGAGCTCGATCCATCGACTCGCCATGATTTCGCAGAGCGAGGAACGGAGATATCATCCGCACCGTGAGAGGACGACTCCATTCTCTCATATGTCCAAGACTTGGAGTGTCTCCTCAGGAAACGGGAGATCCAGACTCGCCAGAACTCAAGGTTCACAGGAGGCTGTTGTTCCGTGAACTGGAACTGGAGGAGAAGGCACACGCAAACTTCCTTGACCATGAGGAAGAAATCGCGGACTTCATGGAGAGAGTCGACAATCTGAAGATGAAGGTTGCCGCATTAGAGGAAAAGAAGGACTTGGGAGAAGACCTTTTCCGAGTGGAGATGACGGACTTCTCGTGAGCAATGATCAGGATTATGAAGGAGCTCCACCGAGAAAGCCGCAAGAGGAGGCGCCAGATCGAGGACGCCACACCGGAGGACATCGCACCAGAGGACGCAAGGATTATTGATGAAGACATTTAGTCGACCGCCTTGTTATTTTATTTTTTCCGTCGATCAGTTAGGTCGTTATTTTCGATTAGTCGTGAGAATTCTGTAATCGAGTTTGAACCATGTTTGAGTGGATTGAATAAATGATTGGTGTGATTATGATTGTGCATTCATATGGGTAGTGATATTTTCTCATTATACCATTGTTCTATTCTAATTTTCTCATCCACTCCAAAACACCAGATGCCTCCGAGACGTGACCCGGTCTCAACTTCCGCCGAGCTCACCCACTGATCCAGCAGCAGAATGCCCTCATGCGGATGCTCATCCGTAACCGAACAACAACAACAACAATCCACCGCCACCACCCCTCGCTGACAACTTGACTCGATTCCTAAGGCTGAATCCGCCAGTGTTCTCTAGCAGCACCGAGCCGATTGTGGCCGGCGATTGGCTCCGCAAGGTCGGAAGGAGTTAGTCACCGTTGGATGCACCGATGCAGAGAAGGTGCGCTTTGCGACATCAACTTGATGGACCTGCAGCTTCTTGGTGGGAGAACTACACCGCCACTTATCCCATCGCCACCATTACGTGGGATCAGTTCCAACAAAGCTTTCCGCACCGCCATGTTTCAGTTGGAGCCATGAGTTTGAAGAAGCGTGAGTTCCGCAACTTACGCCAGGGGAACCGTACTGTGGGGCAGTACGTGGATGAGTTCAGCAAGTTAGCTCGCTATGCCCCGGATGATGTGGCCACAGATGCCGCAAAGTAGGATAAGTTTCTCGAGGGACTCAATGACGAGTTGGGTATGCAGCTTATGGTGGCTACCTTCACCAACTACCAGGAGCTGGTAGACAAAGCCACCATACTTGAAGGCAAGCAGCAGCAGATTGATAGCCGCAAGCGGAAGTATGGCCAGGGGAAGTACAACTCTGGAGCTCAGCAAAGCCCGTTATGCCCCATACTCGAGAGGCATACCCATCACAACCATGGAGGACATAACCATGGAGGAAATGGGAACAACCGCAACCAAGACAACAAGTCGCAATGGAAATGGCAATGGAAACGCAATGGCAACCAGATCGTCCTTCCCGCCGTAAAGATCTCGAGTCACATCACTGCTTCAAGTGCCGTAAAACAGGGCACTATGCCACCGATCGCGCGGAGGCCAAGCAGAGGAATGGAACGGCAATGGAAGCTCAGCAAAGAAGCTCAATCCTTTTCCTCGAGCTCGGGAACCACATTGACGGGAGGACGCCAATGATCAGCCGACACTATGGTTGGTAAGTTTTATTGAATTCACGCTCAGATTGGTACTCTTTGATTCGTGCAACGATTCATTCATATCAAGGGTAGTTGTGGAAAAGTACGGGCTGCCCACTAAAACCCTTAGAAGCCCCTTCGCGGCCGGGCCCGCAGAGGAGAAATGATGGCAGCTTAGGCTGTCATGCAACCTCAACATCGGGAACCATAAATTTCCGCAGACCTCATAGTATTGGAAACCCAGACCTTGGATGTAATCCTAGGCATGGATTGGTTGACGGTTTGAAGGAACATAGATCATGCTCGCAAGTCGATTCTACTCACCACCCCGGAGCGTAAGAGGATCAAGTATGTATCCGGACGTAGCCGATGAAGAATCAGTGAATTTCACGGAGTTGTTCAGAGGAAGTGCCAGAGTGCAAGATTTTCCGATGTGTTTCCTGAGGAATTACCAGGAATGCCACCGGACAGGGACATTGATTTCTGATTGAGTTATTGCCCGGCACAGCCCCAATATCCAAGAGACCCTATCGGATGCCCCCCAACGATTTGAAAGAGATCAAGAATCAAATTAATGAGCTATTGGAGAAAGGATATGTTCGCCAAGCTCATCACCTTGGGGAGCCCCAGTTCTTTTGGTAGAGAAGAAGGATGGAACCACGAGAATGGTTAGGATTATCGCTCGCTGAACGACGTGACCATCAAGAACAAGTACCTCTGCCGATGATTAATGACCTATTTGATCAGCTAGTTGGAGCCAAGGTATTCTCCAAGATCGATCTTCGATCGTGGTATCATCGCTGAAGATCCGTGAAAAGGATATACCCAAAACAGCGTTCACTACTGTATGGTTTATATGAGTATACCGTCATGTCATTTGATTGACTAATGCCCTCGATACTTCATGAATTTGATGAACAAGGTATTTATGGAATATCTGGACAAGTTTGTCGCGGTGTTCATCGATGATATACTGATTTTCCAAGAGCGAGGAAGAGCATAAGGAACATTTGCGCCTAGTTCGAGAAACTTCGAGAACATCGGTTGTATGCCAAGTTCAGCAAATGTGAATTTTGGCTGAAGGAAGTCGGATTCCTGACATGTTATTTCAGGAGAAGGAATAGCAGCTGACCCCGCCAAGGTGGAATCACCACCAATTGGCGTCGCCCACCTCGACCAAGGAGATCCGCAGTTTTCTCGGACTCAAGGATATTATCGGAGGTTTATTGAGAACTTCTCGAAGATTGCCAAGCCCATGACTGAGCTGTTGAAGAAGGAGGCCAAGTACATTTGGACCGAGGATTGTGAAGCCGCCTTTCAGTGAATTGAAGAAACGCTTTGGTTACAGCCCCAAAGATTGATTTTGCGGACATACACAAGGATTACTGTATATTGTGACGCTTCTCGCCGTGGACTCGGAGGAGTACTCATGCAGGAAGGAAAAGTTGTAGCTTATACCTCCGCATAGCTACGACCTCACGAGATGAATTATGCCACACATGATTTGGAGTTAGCAACCGATCGCATGCACTCAAGACTGGAGACATTTCCTCATCGGAAACCGTTGTGATGTTTACACAGATCATAAGAGCTTGAAGTATATTTTCACGCAGAAAGAGTTGAACCTCAAGCAGAGGAGATGGCTAGAGTTAATCAAGGACTATGACATGAGATTGCATTACCACCCAGGAAAGGCTAATGTTGTAGCAGATGCTTTAAGCCGTAAGAGTTATGTAAATACTCTTATAGCGGGAGGATTACCCCAGGAGTTAGTCGATGACCTCAGAGATCTCCGACTGGAGATAGTTTGTAGCGACCTGACCCAAAATCGGTCAAATCTCTGTGTCTGTACCATCCCAAGATCATGCTGATACTCACAGTACATCGATATAGTAATCAAAGTTCAATCACACCTGAATATTATTACACGATTCTCATATAGAGTCTTTATTACAAGAGAATAAATTCGGCTCAAGGCCAACTCATGAGAAATAAACTACTAATGCTGCGGAAGCGTAGAAGTAAAGCGAGTCCATCCGACTCCAAAGGGCAATCGCCAAGCGCGGAGCGTAGCCTCACTCCTGATCGGAATATATCTCTGCAACATAAGACATTGCAGCCGTGTAGGTCAGCTTTTTGAATAAGCTGGCAAGTCATGAAGAATAACAATAATAAAGTTACTAACACTATATGCATTTTGGCTGTGGGGCTCTAAGTTTCATCATTTTGCGAAAAGCCAGTTTTCTCCTACTACAGTGGACTTGCTTGCATATTACTACAAATTGTTGGTAGTTATTGAGATGGTTCCGCCAACCAAAATCTCATTACCAAATTATTAAGTCATAAAACCCCTAAAATTAATTCATTAGTTTTAGTGTTGAGATTTCCGAATACTTCCAAGTTCCAGAGGCTCAAATTGTCCGTAATCGGGACACGGCTAATCGATTAGATCTTTAACTCGCAGAGGTTTATGACTTTACCCGCAAGAATCATTCCTCCTTTTAAGTCTTCACACTTCATGGTGTTTGAAGACGGACGAATGAAACAGGGTCTTCCAAAGAGTTCTTCTGCTACCGCCGTACCCATCCAATCCTACCGTTTTCTACATCTCGTAGTACCGCCCAGCCAGCGTCACTACTAGGGTTAACCCAGCCAGAGCCCATAATGGCTTGCGGCTGCATGTAAGCTTCCGGTCATGGGGCATCCATCCGCTCTTCATGGCTGGGTGAAGCTTTCCGCAAGATGTCATGGCACTTCTCCATGCATCCCGCCAACCACTGGTTCTCCAGGTGCCCGCAACCGCCCTCCACCCAAGAGTGAATTCAAGTCCATCTTGATTCTTGTAGTTCATGGGGTTGTCATCATCATTGACTCTCACATCTTGCTTATGAATTTCACTTAACCAAAACCCGCTCACGAGCATAGCAAAGTAAACTACTTCATTCCGGGGTCATGGTAACAAGGGATTGGTTCATCCTACCACATGATACTACTCAAGATTAATAACTTCAAAATTTCCAACTACTGCATGCATGGTGGGTGGTGACAATTTCTAATGCACAAAACATAGGTATAGAAAATAACATGATCAAAACTTGCCTTGCGATGATCCTCGTAAGCTAAAGATTCAGAGTAGCAAGCTTCAGACTCGAAACTCTACCGAGACAAACAATGATCACAATAAGCATATAGCATAGGATCACATAATACAATAGCATAACAATAGCAACATAACACACCAAAACAACCAAATCAAAACCCAAGGAAAACTCAAAGAAAACCAACTCAAGTTTCCTACTTCAAATAACAACTAGAATAGTTTTATATAACAAAAATTTTCTCAACATAACCTAATCATGGTTTTAGGTTAACTTAACAGAAAAGATTTCATTAAGCAACTAGGAGCAAAAAGAATTAATTTAAAATCTATTATGAAACTCCTATTAGGCCTAATTCAATTTCTATTAAGAAAAATAAAATAAAACTTTTATTTATTATAAATAAAAGTTCATCCTATAAAGTGACAGAAACTATCCTAGAATAATCAATCACATGTTAAAAATAAATTTATTTACTAATTAAAATAATAGGAAAACAGTAGCTAGTTAATTAATTAGGATTAACAAGATTCTGCTTAAAACTATTTTTTTATTAATCCTAAAATACCCAAATTAATTCCTATGGTTTGGCAATGTCAAAATAAAGTTGGGACAAAAAGAATCATCCAAAAATAATTTTTCTAACTCATGTTATAACAGATTTACTATTCTGACTAAAACTAAAATAAAGCAATTTTAATTAATTTTAACATAGCTAAAAATATATTCTACAGAAACAATAGAAAATTTGCAAACCAACAAAAAAAGAATCACTCAAAAATATTAAACAGAATAAAAGATATGAATTTTTCAAAACAGGAACTATTCTGTTAAAACAGAAAACGAATTTAAATGAAAAAGGGCCTAATGGGCCTAAACTACGCACTGAGTGTAATATAAACTAAACGGCCCTAGGTTTAAACTAGTCGGGCCGGGATAAATAAAATAAACCCTAACCTAAATTAAACAGAAACTAACCGGCGGACCGGTTTTATTTAAAGAAATTCCTTCGGGTGATCTAATCTACGCCAGAGATTGCGATCGGACGGGGGTCTCGGTGACTCACCGGCGCCGACGGCGGCGGCGGGCGGCGGTGGCGAGTGTGCCGACGGCTCCGGTCGTCGGGGAGGGCGGCGGAGTGGCTCGGCGGGTGCGGACGAGCTCGGGGAGGCGTCTGGTGGAGTCGGGCGAGCTCGGGAGGGGCTAGGGCGGCGACGGCGACGAAAATGGCGGCGGCGGGAGGTTCGGGCTCCGGCGACGCGTGAGAGAGAGGAGGGCTCCGGCGAGGGGTAAGGGGGAATGGGGTGCGGGGGCCCGGCTTATATAGGCGGGGGCCTCGGCGTTGCAACGGGGGGCGATCGGGGGGAGATCGGCATCCGGATCTCATGGGATCCGGCGATCGACGGCGGCGCGGCGTGGCGTGGCGGGGTTGAAGGTTGAAGACGGGTGGGCCTGCCTATCGGTGAGAGAGAGAGGCGCGGCAGGCGGGCGACCGGCGCCAAGGGGTTTCAAAAGGGGTGAGGTGAGGCCGGTCTTGGCCTGGCTCGGCTGGGCAGTGGGCACGGCTGGCGCCTCAAGGCCTGGTGGCTTCAAGGCCTGGCTGGGCAGAGGTTGGCTGGCGCTGGGGGTTTTCTTTTTAAATTTATTTTTTAAATAAAACAAAACAGAGATATCTTTTATAATATAAATATTTTATATAGGACATATATATACCAAAATGATCAGGGGAATATTCCCTATCATTTGAACATTTTTCCAAAGGCAAAATCCAAACTTTATAAAATTCCATTTTTTTTCAATATTCAAATAAAACCCAAATTTGAATTCAAAACTTTTGGCATTGTTTCCTCTGATATTTTTGGAGTGTCATGTTTACTCCTCTCATACTTTTGATCAAGTATTCATCGCATAGTTTTTGAAATGATTCCCACTTGCCAAGTTTGAATTCAAATATGAAAACTCAAAATCCTCCTGAAACTTCAAATGGCATTCAATTTCAAACAGATGCATTAGATGCTTAGCTATAATTGTAAAACATTCCAAATAGGAAATTTGGGATGTTACAAACCTACCCATTTTAAGATGAATCTCACCCTCGAGATTCGGGTTGGCTAGCAAATAGGTGCGGTGGTCTCAAGAAGGTCTTCTTCGCTCCCTGTGGCTTCTTCCTCGGTGTGGTGACTCCACAAAGACCTTGCAAAACTTGATGACCTTGCTGCGGGTGACTCGCCGCAGTCTCGAGAATTCGACGGGTTTCTCTTTGTAGGTCGATCACCGCTGTCAGTATGGCCTCTAGGGCACCGTGTCTCTCAACGGAATATTGGCCATGTCGGCATGACACTTCTTCACCGAGAAACATGGAAGACATCATGAACTCCGGACAATCCTTCCGCAATTCCAACTTGTAAGCAACTTCTCCACGACGCTCGAGGATTTTGTAGGGCCAATAAATCGGGTGCTAACTTTCCTTGACACCAAACCTCTTGATTCCACGAAGTGGAGACACACGAAGATATGCTCGGTCTCCCACTTCGTATGTTACTTCTTTGCGCCATCGTCGCATAACTCTTCTGTCTCGATCGTGCTATCTTGAGTCTGTCTCAATCAGCTTGACTTTCTCTTCGAATCCTCGATAAGGTCGGAACCAAAAGTGATCGATCTCCAACACTATCCCACAAAGAATGGTGTTCTCGCACCTCCTTCCGTATAGAGCTTCGAAGGGGCCATCTTCGATCGGATTGATAATCTGTTGTTGTATGAGAACTCACAGATGGCAAATTATCATCCCAGCTAGACCCATAGTCTAGTACACAAGCTCTCAACATGTCCTCCGTAATCTGATTGACTCTCTCGGTCTGTCCATCTGCTCTCATGGATGAAAAGCTGTATCAATTCCAGCCTCGCACTCCAAAGTTTCATGCAACCGCTTCCAAAACTTTGAGGTAAACTGTGTTCTCTATCGACACGCATTTTCCTCGAACTCCATGCGCATATACGATCCTGGTCATGTATATCTTGGCCAACTTAGCACTGGTATAGGTAGTCTTCATGGGAATGAAGTGAGCTACCTTGGTCAAACGATCAACCACTACCCAGATAGAATCATAACCTGAACGGGTCCCGGTAATCCCGTGATGAAATCCATTCCAAGTTTCTCCCATTTCCAATCGGGAATCGGCAAAGGTTGAAGTAACCCTGCTGGCTTCGATGTTCTGCCTTTACACGCTGACAAACATCGCACATCGCCACGCACTCGCAATATCCTTCTTCATACCGCCCACCGTAAACTTTCCTTCAAATCCGTGTACATCTTGGTGTTACCGGGGTGAATCGAGTACGGTGAATAATGAGCCTCCTGAAGAATTAGCTTCCTGAGTTCGGGATCATTGGGTACATAAATACGATCCTCGAACCATATAGTTCCGTGCTCATCCTTACGGAATCCTTTAGCTTTTCCTTCATTCATCTTTTGCTTTATCTCATCAATTTCCTTGTCCGTCTTCTAAGCTCCACGAATCCTTTCGGTCAAAGTGGACTGAACTTCCAGAGTTGCAACATATCCTCTCGGAACTATCTCCAGTCGGAGATCTCTGAGGTCATCGACTAACTCCTGGGGTAACCCTCCTGCTGTAAGCGTATTCACATAACTCTTACGGCTCAAAGCATCCGCTACAACATTAGCTTTACCTGGGTGGTAATGCAATCTCATGTCATAGTCCTTTATCAACTCTAGCCATCTCCTCTGCCGAGGTTCAATTCCTTCTGCGTGAAAATATACTTCAAGCTCTTGTGATCTGTAAACATCACAACGGTTTCCGGCGAGGAAATGTCTCTGTGTCTTGAGTGCATGCACTACGGCTGCTAACTCCAAATCATGCGTGGCATAATTCATCTCGTGAGGTCGAGCTGTCCGGAGGCATAAGCTACAACTTTTCCTTCCTGCATGAGTACTCCTCCGAGTCCTTGACGAGAAGAGTCACAATAAACCTGGTATTCCTTGTGTATGTCCGCAAAATCAACACCGGGCTGTGACCAAACGCTTTTCAATTCCTGAAACTGGCTTCACATTCCTCGGTCCAAACATACTTGGCTTCCTTCTTCAACAGCTCACCATGGGCTTGGCAATCTTCAAGAAGTTCTCAATAAACCTCCGATAATATCCTCGCGAGTCCGAGAAAATCGGATCTCTTTGACTAAGGTGGGTGACTCGCCAATCGGTGACTCGATTCAACCTTGGTGGGATCAACTGCTATTCCTTCTCCTGAAATAACATGTCCGAGGAATCCAACTTCCTTCAGCCAAAATTCACATTTGCTGAACTTGGCATACAACCGATGTTCTCAAGTTTCTCCGAACTAGACGCAAATGTTCCTTATGCTCTTCCTCGCTCTTGGAGAAAATCAATATATCATCGATGAACACCACGACAAACTTGTCCAGATATTCCATAAACACCTTGTTCATCAAATTCATGAAGTATGCAGAGCATTAGTCAATCCAAATGACATGACGGTATACTCATATAAACCATACCGTAGTGAATGCTGTTTTGGGTATATCCTTTTCACGGATCTTCAATCGATGATACCCCGATCAAGATCGATCTTAGAGAATACCTTGGCTCCAACTAGCTGATCAAACAGATCATTAATCATCGGCAGAGGGTACTTGTTCTTGATGGTCACTTCGCTCAACGCACGATAATCCACAACCATCCTCAAGCTTCCATCCTTCTTCTCTACCAAAAGAACTGGGCTCCCCAAGGTGATGAGCTTGGCGAATATATCCTTTCCCCAATAACTCATTAATTTGATCCTTGATCTCTTTCAACTCATTCGGTGGCATCCGATAAGGTCTCTTGGATATTGGGGCTGTGCCGGGCAATAACTTGATCAGAAATTCAATATCCCTGTCCGGTGGCATTCTGGTAATTCCTCCGAAACACATCGGAAAGTCTTGCACCATCGGCACTTCCTCCCAACAACTCCCGTGAGGGAATTCACCGATTCTTCATCCGGCTGTGCTCGCTACATACTTGATCCTCTTCCGCCCGGGTGGTGAGCAGAATAGACTTATGGGCACGCCTATGTTCCTTCAAACTTCGTCAACCAATCCATGCCTAGGATTACATCCAAGGTCCGGGTTTCCAACACTATGAGGTCTCAAGGGAAATTTATGGTTCCCGATGTTGAGGGTTGCATGACAGCCTAAGCCCGCCATCATTTCTCCTCCTGCGAACCGACGCCAAGGGGGCTTCTAAGGGTTTTAGTGGGCAACCCGCATTTTTCCACAACTACCCTTGATATGAATGAATGCGCTGCACCGTAATCAAAGAGTACCAAACTGAACGTGAATTCAATAAAACTTACCAACCACGTTGTTCCGGCTGATCATAGACGCCCTCCACGCCAATGTGGTTCACCCGAGCACGAGGGAACGGATTGGGCTTCTTCGCCGAGCCTCCATTGTCGCTTTCCATTCTCCGCTTGGCCTCCGGCAGTCGGTGGCATAGTGCCCCGCCTTCCGCACTTGAAGCGGTGATATGGCTCAAATCCTTCGAGCCGGGCAGAACGATGCTGATTTCCATTACCGCTTCCATTGCCATTGCCATGGCCTGACTTGTTGTCCCGGCTGCGGTTGTTCCCATTTCCTCCATGGTTATGACCTCCATGGTTATGATGGGTGTGCCCTCCCGAGTATGGTGCATAACGGGCTTCGCCGAGCTCCCGAGTTGTGCTTCCCGGCTATACTTCCGCTATGCTTTCAATCTGCTGCTGCTTGCCTTCAAGTATGGTGGCCTTGTCTACCAGCTCCGGTAGTTGTTGAAGGTAGCCACAATAAGCTGCATACTCAGCTCATCGCTGAGTCCTCGAGAAATTTCTCCCGCTTATGCATCTCGCGCCACATCATCGGGGCATAGCGAGCTAGCTTGCTGAATTCATCCACGATCACGCCACAAGACGGTTCTCTCGGGCGTAAGTTGCGGAACTCACGCTTCTTCGCACTCATGGCTCCAAATGAGACATGAGCGGTGCGGAAGGCTCGCTGGAACTGATCCCATGTGATGGCACCGATGGGATAAGTGGCGTGTAGTTCTCCCACCAAGAAGCTGCAGGTCCATCAAGTTGATGCGCTGCAAAGCGCACCTTCTCTCGTGATCAAGGCATCCAACAAAGTGATTAGCTCTCTTCCGACTTTATGAGCCAATCATCACCACAATCGCCTCAGTGCTACTAGAGAACATCGGCGGATTCAGCCTCGTAAATCGAGTCAAGTTGTCCATGGGGGTGGTGGCGGTGGATTGTTGGTGTTGTTGTTCGATTCGGATGAGAAGCTGCATAGGGCATTCTCGCTGCCGGAGCAGCTGGGTGAGCTTTGGCGGAAAACCAAAGGTCACGCCTCTGAGGCATCCGTGTTTTGGAGTGGATGAGAAAATTAGAATAGAACAATGGTCTATGAGAAATAACACTACCCATATGAATGCACAATCATAAACACACCAATCATTTATTCATTCCACTCAAACATGGTTCAATCTCGATTACAAAAGCTCATGACTAATCGAAGGAAATATCGGCCTAACTGATCGACGAAAAGGAAAAAAATAACATGGTGGTCGACTAAAAGTCTTCATCAATAATCCTTGCGTCCTCTGGTGTGATGTCCTCCGGTGTGGCGCCTCCTCTTGTGGCTTTCTCCAGTGGAGCTCCCTTCAAAATCCTGATCATTGCTCACGAGGGGTCCATTATCTCCACTCGGAAAAAGGTCCTCTCCCAAGTCCATCTTTTCCTCTATCGCGGCAAGCTTCATCTTCAGGTCGTCGATTGCTCCATGAAGTCCGCGATTTCTTCCTCATGGCCAAGGAAGTCTGTATGCGTTTCTCCTCTAGTTCCAGCCACGGAACAAAAGCTTCCGTGTGTCTTCGAAGTTACGGCGAGTCCGAATCTCCCGCTTCCGAGGAGACACTCCAAGTCCTGGATGTAAGAGAGAGTGGAGTCGCCCTCCACGGCACGGATGATATCTCCATTCCTTGCCTCGCGAGAAACCATGGCGAGGTCTCGAGGGATCGAGCTCGCCCAGACTCCTCTCGAGGTGTCCAAGTGCTCGATAGATCGCCATGTCCTTCCGATGATCCAGCTTGAAGTCGGTGAACTCAAGTCAATAGGTTCCGTGTGTCCTCCGGGTTCTCCCGGGATATGCACTTCAATCCTATAGCGGTGTCCGCTTGAAGTGCATTGGTTGGCTTCCCGTGATCGAGGGTAGAGCAATCTTCAGCTTCTTCACCATCTCGACCAGCTTCCGCCAAGGGCATCGCCTCGTCGGGCCGGCAAAACTCCGTAGCAAAACGGGGTGAACTTGACGGCCATCTAGAATGTTGAAAATCAGAGAAGAGTCAGAATTGAACAGGGGAGAATTACGGAATGATAAGGATATAAAGTAAATGGTCTTTGCTTATGGCTTTCCGATCCTAGGGGTTACGATCCTACGGTCAGCAGGTGCTCGATACCATCTCTCAGAGCGACCTGACCCAAAATCGTCAAATCTCCGTGTCTGCATTCCATCCCAAGATCATGCCGATACTCACAAGACATCGATATAGTAATCAAAGTTCAATCACACCTGAATATTATTACACGATTCTCATATAGAGTCTTTATTACAAGAGAATAAATTCGCTCAAGGCCAACTCATGAGAAATAAACTACTAATGCTGCGAAGCGTAGAAGTAAAGCGAGTCCATCCGACTCAAAGGGCAATCGCCAAGCGCGGAGCGTAGCCTCACTCCCGATCGAATATATCTCTGCAACATAAGACGCTGCAGCCATGTAGGTCAGCTTTTGAATAAGTGGCAAGTCATGAAGAATAACAATAATAAAGTTACTAACACTATATGCATTTTGGCTGTGGGGCTCTAAGTTTCATCATTTTGCGAAAAGCCAGTTTTCTCCTACTACAGTGGACTTGCTTGCATATTACTACAAATTGTTGGTAGTTATTGAGATGGTTCCGCCAACCAAAATCTCATTCCCAAATTATTAAGTCATAAAACCCCTCAAATTAATTCATTAGTTTTAGTGTTGAGATTTCGAATACTTCCAAGTTCCAGAGGCTCAAATTGTCCGTAATCGGGACACGGCTAATCGATTAGATCTTTAACTCTGCAGAGGTTTGCGACTTTACCCGCAAGAATCATTCCTCCTTTTAAGTTTTCGCACTTCATGGTGTTTGAAGACGGACTAATGAAACAGGGTCTTCCAAAGAGTTCTTCTCGCTACCGCCGTACCCATCCAATCTTACCGTTTTCTACATCTCGTAGTACCGCCCAGCCAGCGTCACTACTAGGGTTAACCCAGCCAGAGCCCATAATGGCTTGCGGCTGCATGTAAGCTTCCGTCATGGGGCATCCATCCGCTCTTCGTGGCTGGGTGAAGCTTTCCAAGATGTCATGGCACTTCTCCATGCATCCCGCCAACCACCGGGTTCTCCAGGTGCCCGCAACCGCCCTCCACCCAAGAGTGAATTCAAGTCCATCTTGATTCTTGTAGTTCATGGGGTTGTCATCATCATTGACTCTCACATCTTGCTTATGAATTTCACTTAACCCAAAACCCGCCTCACGAGCATAGCAAAGTAAACTACTTCATCCGGGGTCATGGTAACAAGGGATTGGTTCATCCTACCACATGATACTACTCAAGATTAATAACTTCAAAATTTCAACTACTGCATGCATGGTGGGTGGTGACAATTTCTAATGCACAAAACATAGGTATAGAAAATAACATGATCAAAACTTGCCTTGCTTGATGATCCTCGTAAGCTAAAGATTCAGAGTAGCAAGCTTCAGACTGAAACTCTACCGAGACAAACAATGATCACAATAAGCATATAGCATAGGATCACATAATACAATAGCATAACAATAGCAACATAACACACCAAAACAACCAAATCAAAACCCAAGGGAAAACTCAAAGAAAACCAACTCAAGTTTCCTACTTCAAATAACAACTAGAATAGTTTTATATAACAAAAATTTCACAACATAACCTAATCATGGTTTTAGGTTAACTTAACAGAAAAGATTTCATTAAGCAACTAGGAGCAAAAAGAATTAATTTAAAATCTATTATGAAACTCCTATTAGGCCTAATTCAATTTCTATTAAGAAAATAAAATAAAACTTTTATTTATTATAAATAAAAGTTCATCCTATAAAGTGACAGAAAATATCCTAGAATAATCAATCACATGTTAAAAATAAATTTATTTACTAATTAAAATAATAGGAAAACAGTAGCTAGTTAATTAATTAGGATTAACAAGATTCTGCTTAAAAATATTTTTTATTAATCCTAAAATACCCAAATTAATTCCTATGGTTTGTCAATGTCAAAATAAAGTTGGGACAAAAGAATCATCCAAAATAATTTTTCTAACTCATGTTATAACAGATTTACTATTCTAACTAAAACTAAAATAAAGCAATTTTAGTTAATTTTAACATAGCTAAAAATATATTCTACAGAAACAATAGAAAATTTGCAAACCAACAAAAAAAGAATCACTCAAAAATATTAAACAGAATAAAAGATATGAATTTTTCAAAACAGGAACTATTCTGTTAAAACAGAAAACGAATTTAAATGAAAAAGGGACTAATGGGCCTAAACTACGCACTGAGCGTAATATAAACTAAACGGACCTAGGTTTAAACTAGTCGGGCCGGGCTAAATAAAATAAACCCTAACCTAAAATAAACCGTAAACGAACCGGGCCGGACCGGTTTTATTTAAAAGAAATACCCCTTCGGGGTGATCTAATCCACGCCAGAGATTGCGATCGGACGGGGGGTCTCCGTGACTCACCGGCGCCGACGGCGGCGGCGGGCGGCGGTGGCGAGTGTGCCGACACGCTCCGGTCGTCGGGAGGGCGGCGGAGTGGTTTCGGCGGGTGCAGACGTGTGCTCGGGAGGCGTCTGTGTGGAGTCAGGCGAGCTCGGGAGGGGCTAGGGCGGCGACGGCGACGAAAATGGCGGCGGCGGAGGTTCGGCTCCGACGCGTGAGAGAGAGAGGGGGGCTCCAGGAGGGGTAAGGGGGAATGGGGTGGGGGCCCGGCTTATATAGGCGGGGCCTCGGCGTTAACGGGGGCGATCGGGGAGATCGGCATCCCGGATCTCGCGATCCGCGATCGGCATGCGCGCGCGTGGCGTGGGGGGGGGGTTGAAGACGGGTGGGGCCTGCCTATCGGTGAGAGAGAGAGGGCGCGCGGTGGGGCGACGGCATGCCAAGGGGTTTCAAAAGGGGTGAGGTGAGGCGGGTCACTGGGCAGGCTCGGTGGCCAGTGGGCACTGGCTGCTACTGGCCTGGTGGCTTCAAGCACTGGCTGGGCCAGAGGGCTGGCTCGCTGGGGTTTTCTTTTTTTAAATTTATTTTTTAAATAAAACAAAACAGAGATATCTTTTATAATATAAATATTTTATATAGGACATATATATACCAAAATGATCGGGAATATTCCTATCATTTGAACATTTTTCCAAAGGCAAAATCCAAACTTTATAAAATTCCATTTTTTTCAATATTCAAATAAAACCCAAATTTGAATTCAAAACTTTTGGCATTGTTTCCTCTGATATTTTTGGAGTGTCATGTTTACTCCTCTCATACTTTTGATCAAGTATTCATCAGGCATAGTTTTTGAAATGATTCCCACTTGCCAAGTTTGAATTCAAATATGAAAACTCAAAATCCTCTGAAACTTCAAATGGCATTCAATTTCAAACAGGATGCATTAGATGCTTAGCTATAATTGTAAAACATTCCAAATAGGAAATTTGGGATGTTACATAGTTCCGAGAGGATATGTTGCAACTCTGGAAGTTCAGTCCACTTTGGCCGAAAGGATTCGTGAAGCCCAGAAGTCGGACAAGGAAATTGATGAGATAAAGAAAAAGATGAATGAAGGAAAAGCTAAAGGGTTTCGTAAGGACGAATACGGAGCTATATGGTTCGAGGATCGTATTTATGTACCCAATGATCCCGAACTCAGGAAGCTAATTCTTCAGGAGGCTCATGATTCACCGATTGATTCACCCCAGTAACACCAAGATGTACCGGATTTGAAGGAAAGTTTCGTGGATGTGAATGAAGAAGGATATTGCCGAGTGCGTAGCAAGATGCGATGTTTGCCAACGAGTAAAGGCGAACATCGTAAGCCAGCAGGTTACTTCAACCTTTGTCGATTCCCGAGTGGAAATGGGAAAACTTGGAATGGATTTTATCACAGATTACCCAGACCCGCTCAGGTTATGATTCTATCTCGGTAGTGGTTGATCGATTGACCAAGGTAGCTCACTTCATTCCCATGAAGACTACATATACCAGTGCTAAGTTAGCCAAGATATACATGACCAGGATCGTATGTCTGCACGGAGTTCCGAGGAGTATCGTGTCGATAGAGGAACACAATTTACCTCAAAGTTTTGGAATCGCCATATGAAACTTTGGGTACGAGGTCGAGTTCAAGACAAAGATTTCATCCGCATGTGATGGACAGACCGAGAGAGTCAACCAGATTACGGAGGACATGTTGAGAGCTTGTGTGCTAGACTATGGGTCTAGCTGGGATGATAATTTGCCATACGCAAAGTTCTCCTACAACAACAGTTATCGCACTCGATCAAGATGGCCCCTTCAAGCTCAGACGGAAGGAGGTGCGTAACACCATTGCTGTGGGATGGTGTTGAGATCGAACACTTTTGATTCCGATCTTATCGAGATTCCAAGAGAAAGTCAAGCTGATTCGGATAGGCTCAAGATAGCTCAATCGAGGCGTAAGAGTTATGCCAACAAGAACGAAGGAAGTAACTTACGGCGCGGAGACCGAGCATATCTTCGTGTGTCCCACTTCGTGGAATCAAGAGGTTCGTGTCAAAGGAAAGTTAGCACCCGATTCATTGGCCCCTACAAAATCCTCGAAAGGCCGTGGAGAAGTTGCTTACAAGTTAGAATTGCCGAAGGATTGTCCAAGTTCATGATGTCTTCCATGTTTCTCAATCAAGAAGTGTCATGCCGACATGGCCGATATTCCGCTGAGAGACACAAAGGCCCCTAGAGGCCATACAGCTCGACAAAGATCTCGACTTATAAGGAGAAACTCGTCTGAAGTCTCGAGATCTGCGAACAGAGTCACCCGCAGCAAGATCATCAAGTTTTGCAAGGTGCTGTGGAGTCATCACTCCGAGGAGGAAGCCACCTGGGAGCGAGAAGAAGACCTCCTTCGAGATCACCCGCACCTATTTGCTAGCCAACCCGAATCTCGAGGGCGAGATTCATCTTAAGGTGGGTAGGTTTGTAACATCCCAAATTTTCTATTTGGAATGTTTTACAATTATAGCTAAGCATCTATGCATTTTGTTTGAATTTGAGTGGCATTTGAAGTTTCAGAAGTTTTGGAGTTGTTGGAATTTGAATTCAAATTTTGGCAAGGAAATTATTTCAAAACTATGCCACGATAAATACTTGAGAAAATGTATGAGAGGAGTAAACATGACACTCCAAAACTATCAGAGGAAAAAACATTGCCAAAAAGTTTGAATTCAAATTTGAGTTTTATTTGGAATTTTTGAAAGTTTGGATTTTGCCCCTGGAAAAATGTCCAAATTATAGGGAATATTCCCCTAATCATTTTGATATATATATGTCCTATATAAAATATTTATATTTATTATGTTCTCTCTCTCTCTCTCTAAATTCAAAAAAAAATAGAAAAGAGAAAGTCTCTAAGCGCCACCAGCCAACCGCCCAGCCAATGAGGCGCAGCCCACCGAGCCAGCCCACCCGCCCGAGCCGCCCACGCCCAAGTCCCCCCCGCCAATCCTTCCGAATCGGCCAACCGACCGAACGCCTTCACCGACGGGTGGACCCCACCACCTCTTCTTCCTCGCCCACGCCAACCGGCGCGCGCCACGAAATCCCGAGATCTCCGGATCCTCCCGATCCTCGCCTGATCGCCTCTTCCAAGTCGTGCCCCTATTTATACCCTCCTCACCCCTGCCTCCTCTCGCCTCGCCTGACCCTCGCCTTCGCCGCAATCGCCACCTGAGTTCACCGCCGCCATTGCCACTCGCACCTGCCGCCTCGCCACCCCGAGCTCCATCGACTCGACCCCGAGCCCCTCGCCATTCCGCACCGCTGAGACCTCCTTGACGTCCCCGACCACCGAGCAGCCGAGTCGTCGCCGCCCGAGCTGCCGTCGCCGTCGCCGCCTCGGTAAGTCGCCGGAGTCCTCCCCACCGTTGGATCTAAACGTAGGGCTTAGATTAGACCCCGAAGGGGTACGGTTTTTAGTTAGGTTTAGTTTAAGTAAACCGGTTTAGTTCCGGTTTAGTTAGGGTTTTTATTAGACCGGCCGACTCGGTTTAAAACCATGTGCGCTTTTAGTTAAATTACGCCCAGGGCGCTAGATAGGCCCATTAGCCCGTTTTTCTTTTTAGTAATATTTTTTCGTTTCTGTTTTTAACAGAATAGTTTCAGTTTTGTAAAATTCATATCTTTTAATCTACTTAATATTTTTAAGTGATTCTTTTTTTGTTGGTTTGCAAATTTCTTGTAGTTTCTATAGAAAATATAATTAGTCATCTAAAAATTATTTAAAACTGCTTTATTTTAGATTTAGACAGAATAGTAATTCTGCTATAAAATGAGTTAGGAATATTATTTGTTTTATGATTCTTTTGTCACAACTTTGTTTTGACATTGCCTAACCGTAGGAATTTATTTGAGCATTTTAGATTTAATAAAAAATAGTTTTAATCAGAATCATGTTATTCCTATTTATTTACTTAGCTACTATTTTCCTATTGTTTTAATTAGCAAATAATTTTATTTCTCCTATGTGATAGTTTATTCTTGATTAGTTTCTGTAACTTTAGAGCATGAAATTTTATTTATAATAAATAAAACTTTTATTTTATTTTTCTTACTAGAATTTGCTTTAGGCCTAATAGGAGTTTTATAATAGATTTTAAGGTGATTCCTTTTGCTCCTAGTTGCATGATGACTTCTTTTCTGTTAAGTTAACAAAAACCCATGCTTAGGTTCTGTTAAGAAAAATTTTGTAGTGCAAAACTATTTCTTGATTGTTGTTGGATATGGGAAAACTTTGAGTTGGATTTCTTTGAGTTTCCTTTGGGTTTTGATTCAATTGTTGTGTGTGTTATGTTACTATGCTGTTACGTAAGTGATCATATGTTTGTATGCTTATTATGATTGTTGTTTGTCTCGGTAGAATTTCCGGAGTGCGAAGCTTGCTACCACGAGTCCCTAGCTTTCGAAGGTCGTCAGCAAGGCAAGTCATTGATCATGTTTCTTTACAATACCTATGATTTATATTGCATTAGAATTATACCTCCCCACCATGCATGCAGTAGGTGAAACTTTGAAGTTATGTTCTTGAGTAGTATCATGAGGTAGGATGAACCCAATTCCCCTTGTTACCATTGCCCGGGACGAAGTAGTTTATTTTGCTATGCTCGTAGACGGGGTGGTTGAGTGAATTCATAAGGGAGATGTGAGAGTCAAGATGATGACAACCCCATGAACTTCAAGCTCAAGATGGACTTCAAAACTCACTACTGGGTGGAGGACGGTTGACGGGCACCCTGGAGAACCCAGTGGTTGGCCGGGATGCATGGAGAAGCGCCATGACATCGTGCGGAAAGCTTCACCCAGCCACGAAGAGATGGATGTATACCCCATTGACCGGAAGCTTACTGCAATGCAAGCCATTATGGGCTCGCTTGGTCAACCCTAGTTGTGACTCGGCGGACGGTGCTACGAGATGTAGAAGAACGGTAGGATTGGATGGGTACCGCAAAGGGCCGAGGAACTCTTCGAAGACCCTGTTTCGTTCATCCCGTCTTCAAACACCATGAAGTGCGAAGACTTAAAAGGAGGGAACGATTCTTGCGGGTAAAGTGCGCAAACCTCTGCAGAGAAAAGATCTAATCGATTAGCCGTGTCCCCGGTTACGGACAATTTGAGCCTCTGGAACTTGGAAGTATTCGGAAATCTCAACATTGAAATTAATAAATTAATTGAGGGGTTATGACTTAATAATTTGGGAATGAGACATTGGTTGGCGGAACCATCTCAATAACTACCAACAATTTTGTAGTTTTTGCAAACAAGTCCATATTGTAGGGAAAAACTGGCTTTTCGCAAAATGATGAAACTTAGAGCCCCACAACCAAATTGCATATAGTATTAGTAATTTTATTGTTATTCTCTTCATGACTTGCCGCATATTCAAAATGCTGACTTACACAGCTGCAACGCCTTATGTTGCGAGGAGTATTCCGATCAGAGTGAGGCTACGCCCGCGCTTGGCGATTGCCCTTTGGAGTCGGATGGACTCGCTATTCTTCTACGCTCGCAGTTTTACTTAGTTTATTTCTCATGAGTTGGCCTTCGCCTAATTTATTCTATTGTAATAAAGACTTGATATGAGAATCGTAATAAATTCAGGTGTGATTGAACTTTGATTATTTCATCAATGTACCGTGAGTGCCAGATGATCTTGGGATGGTACATGAACACGTAGACTTGACCGATTTTGGGTCGGGTCGCTCTGAGGAGATGGGGATCGAGAGGAGGCGCGGCCAGAGGGAGAGATCGAGATGAGGGGGTCGGGGCTAGGGTTAGATAGGCAGGGGTCGGCTGGGCCTTGGGCCATGGAGGAGCTGGGCTGGCCTGGTTGGGCTCTCTTCTCCCTCTCTCTTTTATATTTTCTTTAGCAGAAAACAATTAAAGAGAAGAAAAGAAAGAGAGGGTTAGGAAAAGGATTTATGATGGGGACAATTTTCCGGACTCAAAAAAATATGCTTGTTCCAAGAAAAATAGAAGTGGGCAAGACCGAAGATTTAAATTCAAACTCATTTGTAATTCAAATGGGTTTGAACTAGGACTTGATAAAAGGAAGGTCCAAAAATGTTCGGATTTTTGGTGGAGCTCCGGAATATGATAAAAGAAATTATGGGCAATGTTGGAGACCAAGAATTAAGATAACAAAGGCATTGGGAATTATTTGCAAGTGGGTTATGGTGATTCCAAAACAATGGAATATTTTTATAATATCTCCCTAAATATCGGGAGGGTATGTTATAAAGAGAAGTCACCCTTCCCTCGATTTAAATGGACCGAAGATCCATACGATTTTATTTAGTTGAATTTTAAAAATTAATGATATGATGGCATGATGACATGATGCAATGCAAAAATAAAAGAGCAAGCACAAAAGAAACACACGGCGAAACCCGGAATAGCTGGAAGTCTTCTAGAGCATCGGTCTCGGGGTGTTACAACTGTGAACATCAAAGAGAGCAGGTGTAGGCAAATATGTGTGCACAGCAGAACTTTTATTAAACAACAATTTATAGGTGAAATTATGGGGTTCACCTCTAAGGATCTTATGACGTTTCATAGCATCAAAGTCTAAATATTGCGTGGGTAAAATAGGGTCATAGGGCAAAGGTGAAACACCCAGCTCTCTTGCTAAGCATGTGGCATAAATTCCACCATAAAAATAACCACCACTAGCGTTGTGTTGCAACCTGCGTGCAACAATCGCTCAAAGATTATAACTTTTGTCACCGGTGAGAGCGGTGTGTATGAGGCTCAAGTCTGGAGAACAAAGTGTACTACAATCTTGTTTCCCTACAATATATTTTCCATTGAATAATGCAAAGTACTGAATTGCGGGAAAATGAATGCTCTTTATTCTACCTTGCGTCACTCCCCTAGTCTCACCATAGCAAAGGCTAGTCAAGAATGTTTCAAACTCAGATCTTGGTGGTTCGTCAAGTGAACCCCAGAATGGAATTTTGTAGTAGTGAGCAAATCTCTCTAAAGATATGGTAAATGAATTTTCATACAGTTTAAATGACACCCTAGACTCACGGGGATGGAATTTAAATCCTTTGACAAATGATTCAGTGAGAGTGAGGTGTTGCTTGCACTTATCTAAAATGTAGGGACCGAGCTCGGCATTGTAAACATATTGCTCAAATTCCTCTTTAATGTCCATACTCACCATATAATCATTGCATGGCCATAAGCATGTTCTGGTGGCGGCATCTCGTATGGAACTTTCACTTGGTTCAACATAAGACCGACGAGCAGAACTGCTACTAGAAGATGCCTCCAAGGATCTCCTCCTCGAATAACTCGTTCCAAAAAGGTTCATCGTATTCACGTACAATTTCTGAAAAATTTTGGGTGACAAAAATTTGTCAACAAAACTTCACAATATTGAAAGCAACTACTCATAGGGATGCATAGAGGCCATAGAAAGCATTCAAACTACTGAAAACTCTAAGAATTCAACATGCAAGATCATCTACAGCAGCACCAAGAGTAGCTAATTATTCAAAATATAAACCACTAAAGCAAAAACTAATTGGACAAACGGAGGAGTCACATATGAAGCAATAATCCCCCGAAATAGTTTCAGAAATGGAGCTTCGAGCAAAGAGATTGAAATCCGCGTGTTTGAGAGCAAGAACACGAGAGAGAGAGAGAGAGAGAGAGAGAGAGAGAGAGAGAGAGAGAGAGAGCAATGGTGATTTTTTCAGGAGGTAGGTGGTGATGTGGGATGAAGGGATAAGTGAGGGGGGCCACGTGGGGACCACAACCCACCAGGGCGCGCCTGGGGGTCCTAGCGCGCCCAGGTGGGTTGTGCCCACCTGGTGCACCTCCCTCTGATGTTATTAGCACCAAAAAATCCTAAATATTCAAAAAAAAAATCGTATTAAATTTTCAGAGCATTCTGAGAACTTTTATTTTTGGATCATTTTTTTATTGCACGGGAAATTCAAAAAAGTGACAAAACATGGCATTTTATTTTATTTAACTAATAAAAACAGAAAACAAAAGGTAGGGATAGAAGGTAGTGCTCACTAAATTCATCAACTTCATACCTCTCAAAAATGATCCATTATAAGGTTGATCAAGTCTTATTAACAACCACTTTCGATTAGCATGAAACCGAAGAACTTTCGTAAATCACTAAGTTACCACAACGGGGATATGAATGTCCCCAACAATAAGCATTTCATATTTCTTTTAAACAGTAGGTAGAAGTAGTTGAAAACTTCGAATAGTGATTATTGGAGATTTTTCAATAACATTAATACCATTCACTTGGAATTATTTCTTCGGAAAGTGCACCGTATGCTCATTACCATTCATATGAAAAGTGACCTTGCTTTTATTGCAATCAATAACATCCCCTGCGGTATTCAAGAAGGGTCTACCAAGGATAATCGACATGTTTGTCGTCCTCGGGCATCTCAAGTATAGCAAAGTCAGTCAAAATAATAACATTAGCAAGAACAACAGGCACATCCTCACAAATACCGATAGGTATGGCAATTGATTTGTCAGCCATTTCCAAAGATATTTCAGTAGGTGTGAGTTTATTCAAATCAAGTCTTTTATATAAAGAGAAAGGCATAACACTAACACCAGCTCCCAAATCACATAAAGCAGTTTTCACATAATTTATTTTGATGGAGCAAGGTATAGTTGGTATTCCCGGATCTCCAAGTTTTTTAGGTACTCCATCTTTAAAAGTATAATTAGCAAGCATGGTGGAGCTTTCAGCTTCCGGTATTTTTCTTTTGTTGGTGATGATGTCTTTCATGTACTTTGCATAAGGAAGCATTTTTAGGATATCAGTCAAGCGAGTTCGCAAAAATATTAGCCTCCGCATTTCAGCAAAGCGTTCAATTCTTCGTCATCTTTCTTTTTAGTTGACTTAGGTGGAAAGGGCATAGGTTTTTGAACCCATGGTTCTCTTTCCTTACCATGTTTTCTAGCAACAAAGTCTCTTTTATCATATCTTCTATTCTTGGGTTGTGGGTTATCAAGATCAACTGTTAGTTCTATCTCAACATCATTGTATGGTTCTTTATTATTTATTTGAGTATCTTCATGAACCTCATCATTATATTTTTCATTATCAGAAGGTGAGTGTTCATTACCAGATTGAGTTTCAGCATCAGAGATAGAAACTTCATTATCATTATCAGGAGGTTTTTCTACTTCAGGTACACTAGAAGCATGCAAAGTCCTATCATTTTCTTCTTATTTTTCTTTTTAGAAGGACTATGTGCATCGGTGTTAGCCCTTTGAGAGTCTTGTTCAATTCTTTTTGGGTGTCTCTCAAGATAAAATGGTTCCCGAGTCACCTTACCTCCTCTAGTAGCTACTCTATCAGCAAAGTCATTTATATTGTTGTTCATTTCATCTAACAACTCTCTTTGAGATTTAGCAACTAGTTCTAACTGAGTTTGAACCATAGAAGCATGCTTTCCCACACCTCTAACATCAGTTGAGATTCTAAATAACAAGTCACTCAAGTGAGCAATCATATCAGAATTGTATTTCAACTGTTTCATAACATTTGCATTGAAGAGATCTTGCTTTCTTATGTAATTTTCAAACTCATAAAGGCATTGGCTAGGGTGCATATTGTGAGGATTATCATTATCATTGAATTTCATTAGAGAATTTACCTCTACCACCTTAGTTGGTGGTGGTGTATCAAGCCCATGTATTTCTTCGATAGGAGGTAAATTTTTGACATCCTCAGCTTTAATACCTTTTCTCTCATAGATTTCTTTGCTTCTTGCATATCTTCTGGACTAAGATATAACATACCCCTCTTCTTCGGAGTGGGTTTAATCGTTCTTTTAGGAGGAGTCCAATCATCATATTTTTTCAATATGTTATTCAATAATTCTTCAGCTTGCCCAATAGTTCGTTCCCTGAAAACACAACCAGCACAACTATCTAGGAAATCCCTAGAACCATCGGTTAGTCCATTATAGAAGATACCAAGTATTTATTTTTTCTTAAGAGGATGATAATGCAAAGCATTAAGCAATTGGAGAAGCCTCCTCCAAGCTTGTGGTAGACTCTCTTCTTCAATTTGCACAAAGTTAAATATTTCCTGTAAGGCAGCTTGTTTCTTATGAGCAGGAAAATATTTTTTAGAGAAGTAATAAATCATATCCTGGGGACTACGCACACAACTAGGAGCAAGTTTATTGTACTAAGCTTTAGCATCACCCTTTAATGAGAACGGAAATAATTTGAGAATATAATAATGGTGAATCTTCTCATCTTGAGCAAAAAGGGTGGCTATGTCATTCAACTTAGTCAGATGTGCCACAACAGTTTCAGTTTCATAACCATGGAAAGGATCAGATTCAACCAAAGTAATCAACTCTGGGTCGACAGAGAATTCATAATACTTATCATAAAAAAAGATAGGTGAAGTAGCAAACTTAGAATCACATTTCATTTTAGCATTCAAAGATTTTTCTTTATACTTGCATAATAATTTCTCTAGATCATCTCTATCCTTACAAGGAAGAATATCTCTAGTTGCCTCCTCGCCCATAACATAATCTTCTGGTACCTTAGGAAATTCATATCAAGGAGGACTAGTTCTAATAGGTGTTTCAAGATTTTTAGTTTCAAGCTCTTCATCAGTTTCAACAGTTTCATCAGTTTTAGCATTCTCAAAAGCTTTAGTTCTAGCAATTTGTTCATCAAGAAATTCACCTAGTCGCACATTATTATCAAGAAAGGTACTAGCATCATCATAAACATCATTCACAGCAGAAGTAGCATCATCAATAACTTGCGACATATCAGGATTAATAGCATGTGGTGGTGTTGCAAGTTTACTTATAATGTAAGGTGAATCTAAAGCGAATCGGATGGCGTTCCTTACCTCCCTCGTTCTAGAGGGAAAAATCTTAGTCTTAGCATCCTTCAGATTCTTCATAGTGATAAATTGATAATAATTCCAAGTGACTCAACAAATATAGCTATGCTCCCCGGCAATGGCGCCAGAAAAAGGTCTTGATAAACCACAAGTATAGGGGATCGCAACAGTTTTCGAGGGTAGAGTATTCAACCCAAATTTATAGATTCAACACAAGGGGAGCCAAAAGAATATTTGTAGGTATTAGCAGCTGAGTTGTCAATTCAACCACACCTGGAGATTAATTATCTACAGCAAAGTGATCAGTAGCAAAGTAGTATGATAGTTTTGATAGTAGTAGCAATAGCAATAGTAACAGTAACAGTGATAGCAGTGATTTTGTAGCGAGTGCAACAGTAACAATAGCAGTAGTAACTTGGCAAGATCAATATGTACGAAAATCGTAGGCATTGGATCGGCAATTTGTTGGATGATATTCATCATGTGACAGTTATAACCTAGGGCGATACGGCACTAGCTTGAGTTCATAAATATAATGTAGGCATGTATTCCGTAAATAGTCATACGTGCTTATGGAAAGAACTTGCATGACATCTTTTGTCCTACCCTCCCGTGGCAGCGGGGTCCTATTGAAAACTAAGGGATATTAAGGCCTCCATTTAATAGAGAACCGGAACAGAGCATTAACACACGGTGAATACATGAACTCCTCAAACTACGGTCATCACCGGGAAGTGTCCCAACTATTGTCACTCCGAGGTTGCCGGATCATAACACGTAGTAGGTGACTATAGCTTGCAATATCGGATTTAGAACATAGATATAATGGTGATAACATAAACGGTTCAGATCTGAAATCATGGCACCCGGGCCCAAAGTGACAAGCATTAAGCATGGCAAAGTCATAGCAACATCAATCTCAGAACATAGTGGATACTAGGGATCAAGCCCTAACCAAACTAACTCAATTACATGATGAATCTCATCCAACTCCTAACCGATCAGCGAGCCTACGAAGGAATTACTCACTCCCGGTGGAGAGCATCATGGAATTGGCGATGGAGAAGGGTTGGTGATGACGAAGATCGAAGATCCCCCTCTCCGGATCCCCAAACGACTCCAGATCTGGCCTCCCGATGAAGAACAGGAGGTGACGGCGGCTCTGTCTCGTGGAACAGGATAATTCTTTCTCCCATGTTTTTTTCTAGAAAAATAGGATTTTATAGCGTCGGTTTCAGGGTCTGCAGGGCCACCAGGTGAGAACAACCCACCTAGGCGCACCTGGAGGGGGTGGCGCGCCCTGGTGGGTTGTGCCCACCCAGGTGCCCTCCTCCGGTGGTTCTTGGCTACAGTAATTCTCTTTAATTGTATAAAATATCCTTGCAAAGTTTCATTCCAATCCGAGAACTTTTATTTCTGCACAAAAACAACACCATGGTAGTTCTGCTAAAAACAGCGTCAGTCTAGGTTAGTTTCATTCAAATCATGCAGATTAGAGTCCAAAACAAGAGGAAAAGCGTTAGGAAACGTAGATACGACCATGGTAGCCCCCCCCCCCCCCCACGGTCAGATCTGACTATCTTTATTCTTTTATCATGTTGATTTTCACGTCAGCTTTGAATATCTTAAATTTATCCAACGCTTAAGATCTTTCTTTGATTGGATAAATGTAACCATATCAGGAGTAATCGTCTGTGAATGTTATGAACGAGTCATAGCCATCCACACTTTTCACCGGAAATGTTCGACAAATGTCAGTGTGAATGATTTCTAGTGTTCCTGTGCTACGGTTTGCACCCTTCTTGATTTGTTTTACATACTTTCCTTTAATGAAATCTATGCATTGTTCTAAGTCTGAGAACTCTAATGGAGGAAGAATTTCATTTTTAACTAGTCTTTCTATTCCCCCCTTCTAAATATGGCACAAGCGACAATGCCATAATTTCGATGAGTCGTGAGTTATCTTTCTTTTCTTTTGTTCTTTATTTGACGGGGAAACATGCTCATTCACATTACACACAGAATACACTTTTTCACGCAGTGATAATAAATAAAGCTCAGTGTGAAGTAAAGCATCACCCACATAAGCCTTATTAAACAATATGGCACACTTGCCATGTCCAAAATAACATTCATAATGATCTTTGTCCAAACAGGAAACACTAATCAAGTTTCTGTGACACGAAGGAACATATAAAACATCTCTAAGCAGAAGCGTGAATCCATCAGCTAACTCCAGGGATGTGTCGTGACAGCTTCAATTTCTGCTTGAACTCCATTTGCAACCTCAATGCATCTTTCGCTTCTTTGCATAGTCCGCGTCGAATGGAATCCCTGTAATGAATTTGCAACATGGACGGTTGAACCCGAGTCAATCTACCAAGTAGATTTCGGAAACTGTGTATACAAGGATTTATTTACAAAGTAAACAATGTTGTTACCTCTCTTTGCCATTATTGACTTCAGCCAAACTGGGCAATCTTTCTTGTAGTGCCCAGTCTTCTTACAATGGAGACATGTGTCTTTGTCCACTGGAAAATACTTGCTGATGCTGATGGTGCGTGGAAGCTTTTCCATGTGGCTTTGAAGGAGAACCTTTGCCACATTGATTGTAGTTCTTTTTCTTATTGTCCCTCACATAATTCATAGAACCATCATATGAGGTTTTAAGTCTTTCCTCTTCTTGCACACACATGGCTATAGTCTTTTCAATGCCCCGTTTTCCACGCGACATGTTGTAGTTGACAACAGAAGTGGCAAACTCTTTTGGCAGTGAAGCCATGACCAGGTGAACAACTAGTGCAGGCTTGAGCTCCAAATCCTCATTCATGGGTTTAAACTTAGCTTCCATGTTGCTCATCCTGAGGATGTGCTCTCTTATGCCATGTCCACCGCCTATGTACTTTTCTGTCACCAGCTGCTTTAGCAACTGGGTAGCATATATCTTTGAAGAACCAGTGAACTGGCTCTTTATCTTTTCAAGAAACCCCCCTACAGAAGTACACTCTGCAATTGAGCCCACAATAGCGTTCTCAATTGTGTTCTTTATGAAAGTCGTGCACTTTTTATTGGCATTGACCCACTTTTGGTTTTGATGGAATATAACATCTCCACTGGAGCATGATCCTTTTTCTTTTCCCCCAAGCAGCATCATCTTCTTTTGCACCTCTGACTGGCTCTGCTAGTTTGACCGGCCGTGGAGTGTCCACAACCCAGTCCACCTCGACAAAAGCCAAGTCAACTTTCTTTCTCCACTCAGTGTAGTTATCACCTCTTAGGGTTGGAAGATTCTTGAGGCAACTCATCAAGTGGTACCCTCGTGAAACCACTATTGAATGAGATCATAACAACAATTGCATGCATTAATCCAACATTGGTCAAAATTAAAACATACAACTATTTATGCAATTAAATCTATATCACCGTTGGGCAAAAGTAGAAATAAATGCACCTTTCATAACAATAACAAATCATGATCATATTATTAACAACGTTGGCCATAAAAATAACAGGATCATAATTGTTTCAATAATCACTTTAACATGCTCTTTAAAATTTAATTTTACTTTTGTTTTACTTACTTTTAAAAGAGCACTTTTATTTATTTGCAGCGGAAAACATGAATAAAAAATTCATGAAATTTTTAATTTTCAGAAGTATTTCTTTTACTTTTCTATTTTCTAGACAAATTTTGTTGGATTAATTTGAATAGAAAACAGAAAAGGCTATATAAAATTGACCAAAATCTGGACAAAAAATCAAAAATATGCTTCTGAAAATAATAATAATAATAATAATAATAATAATAATAATAATAATAATAATAATAATAATAATAATAATAATAATAATCGGCCTGGTCTGCGGCTTGCTCTTGGCCCAGTCCACGGCCTGCCATTCGCGCGCGCTCAGTGCGTCAACGCGTCGCCCCTGGCCGAAAACGGCCCAGCCCAGTGCCCGCCAGCAACTGCAGCCCGGCGCACGCGAGCCGGCCTCTTCCCCTTTCGGCCCAGCGGCGGCTTGGGGTTTGCGGCCTGGCCATCGGATTCCATCCGACGGCCCAGTGCGCAGATCGGCTGAACAAAAACGCCCGATCCAGCACCGCTCGAGAGAACCCTAGCCACTTTCCTCTTCTCTCACCTCTGTATGCCTCACTCCCGCGCGCCGGGCCACCGCGCCGCGCCAGTCGCCGACGACGGCGATGAAGTCGTTGCGCCACGCGAGCTCCCTTCCTGTCTCCTTTCCTTTCTCCCATCCACCACCGCCCATGCGAGAGATAGAGAGAAGGGCATGGCTGTGGCCCCTCCTCTAACCCCATGCGTGCCCGACGACGGCTCTCCGATGCGGCGGCGCCCCCCTTGTCCCCCTTGCTGGCGCGTGCGTGCATCCGTAGGTGGGCGCACCGCCGTCAAGCGGTTCAACGGCGGCGCCCATTGACGGCGACCGCGCGGCCGTCCGGTAACTGTAATCCATGCTTTCGGCAATGGAGAAGGCGTAGTGCACCCCACTGCCTGTGTTCTTGTTCCGAACGGCTCGGTTTGCCGATGCCCGTCCGGATCGAGAGGAACGGGGCGGCTCGACGGCGGCACACTTTTTCGATGAATGAACTCTTTTCCCTCTGTCTCTCTTAGGGTTAGTGTTAGGAGAGGGATCATCTCTGTGATTTTTTTGCCATCGAAAACTAATCTAGAACCCTAGATGGCTCTGACACCATTATTAAACTCCTTGGATCATCTAGGGTAAAGATGTGACGGTGGTCTACCTTCTGCTTGGCTCGAGGAGCCCGAGCCATAGGCCATGGTGGAGCTGTGGCGGCGATGGAGAGAGCAGTGGCAGTGGCAGTGCTTCCCGTCACTGCAGGGCTAACCTAGATCGGTAGGTTTTGTCGGTGGGGTTAGCGGCTGTGCGACGAACCTCGTAGTGCGTGCCCCAGCCCCCACCTCTTTATATAGCCCGCGTGACAGGGGCCGTCAACCATAGGTGGGTTGAGCGCCCTTGATCAGGGCGCGGATCAAGGGTCCGGTGGGCCGTTGGGCCCACACGAGAAGGAGATCAACCTAACAGTGAGTTGACAATGACACGAACCATATCTATTTACCAAGTTACTAAGCTCCTTAGGGATGGTGGGCCGTAGTGGCTCGGGACCTTGGGGGTCGTTGGTGGGAGCCGTTTCTAAGAGTGTGTTTCCTGCTCGAGGAGGTATGAGCCTACTAGCAGGTAATCATGGTGTTTGTATGGGGCTAATATGAACACTATCAGTGGCCACTGTCGGATTTCGGGTTCCGGCAAAACCCTCGAGGTTCGAACACTGGGGTGCGCGCGAAGATTTCCCCCTACCTAATCATGCCCCTCATCACGATCTCAAAGCTTAGCTCGACGAACTCACAACACAAGAGACACGAGATTTATACTGGTTCGGGCCAACGTTGTGGTGTAATACCCTACTCCAGTGTGGTGGTGGTGGATTGCCTCTCAGGCTGAGGATGAACAGTACAAGGGGAAGACAACCTCCTGAGGAGAGGTGTTCTTGTGCTTGGTGGGTGTGAGGATTATCTGAATCATTTCTAGTCTGCCTCCTATGGTGGTGGCTAGTCCTATTTATAGAGGCCTTGGTCCTCTCCCCAAATATTAAGCAGGAAGGGATGCCACAATGGCCAGTTTGAAGGGGGACAACTAGTATAAGCTATCCTGACAAAAGTAGTCTTCGCCTGCTAAAGGCTCTGGTGGTGACACCGTCTTGGGCTCCACGTTGACCTCCGTCTTGGGCTCCACGGTGACCTCCGTCCTGCCGTTCTGCTGGTCTTGGTCTCGTTGCACCGATATGGAAACCATTGCCTGATGCCTCGGGACTCCTCGCCTGCGATTACTCCTTTAGCACCAAAGAGGAAACGAGGATATTGTGCGCGCTGGCGCCCGCCTGGCTCCAGTCGTCATGGCTTGCGTCACTTGAACCTCGCGAGGTGTCCCTTGTCTTGATCTCTCCGCCCCTCGCGAGCCAGCCTGGTGAGGCCGTTCCCGAGGAGGTCCTGTGTCGTCTGCCTCGTGAGGCTTGGCCCCTCGCGAGGGTCTTGAGTGTTGGTTGGTGAAGATGAGCCATACGGGGTCGGCAAGTCTGAGGACCCCCGTTCCCAGGACGCCGACAGCCACCAACGTTGCGATGTGTTACAACATCACGTTGACCCATCCAACAACTCTCTCCACCCACCAAGTAAGACCATACCGACAAAAAGAACTAACGCATGCATAATTAAATGTCAGCCCAACCAGGCTCAAACACATAACGAGCCGTCGTCTGACAACTATGAAACACATTGTTAAAATATATTGCCCGCCTCTCTCTACCAATTCGGACTTTTGAATGAGTTGGCTGGGGTATGAATTTAATATGGTATCAAAGTCAGGAGGTCTTGAGTTCAAGACCATACCAACGCAGTATGAAAAATGATTCTACAGCCTACATAAATCCCACGTCTATGGATTAAACAAGCCTAGATGTGAGGGGGGTGTTGAAATATATTACCCGCTTTTCTCTATCAATTCGGAAGCAAGAAGGGTAGATGACCGGTCGCGGCTAGGGTTACTGAGTCGGCCGCCTCCTCGCCTATGGGAAGAAATTTTTCACTAAATGAAGTTTTTTGGAACTCCATGATGCTCTACAGTTGCCACTTCCCGTGATTTGTACGAAGCAATTACATAGAATGGTATTAACCAGTCCATTTTCTCGGTACCGACAACAATGAAATAGCCCCTCAAAGGGAGGAGGTATACAGACTTGGCAACCTAAGCTTTAGTGAGCATCAAACTTCAGCGTCTTGGCGATCTCATGCAGGAGGTCCTCTGCACTTCTTTTCTTTGTTTTGGTGTGGAGCTGTCCACTCCTGGTACTTGTGCAAGCTGCCGGTGAAATCGGTGAACAGCGCGTCGACTCCGATCTCTCTGAGCCAGTACTCATATTCAGCATAAGGGTCTTGATGGAAGTTGAAGTGCAGGTATGAGTTCTCATTTCTGAATGTGTATGGATGCACCTGGAACGCCACCATGATTCAGCAAGGTACTGTTCATCTAAGACCTGGCATATGTATATGTACATGTATAACAGAGAGAAACGTGTTGCTCACCTGAAGATTCAGAGCATGTGCCCGTGCCACAAGATCGGTTGCAGGGCCTAAATGATTATTCTCTGGGGGGATAATTGTATCCTTCCATGGCCCAATCCCAATTACATACTTCCTTATGAACGCGAGATAGCCGTTCGAAGTTATTTCATAGTATGACTGCAGGTTAGAAATGGTCTTTGAAAACTAGGAGTTTTCGGGTGATGAACTTGGTACAAAAAAAAAGTAGGGCTTACTGCTGATCTTACCTGGTTGGTATCTTGAGTTGGAACTGTGGTTTCGTCCATCAGAAGTAGTTTTGGAGCATTTGTGATGTTTGAGATGTAAATTAGTGAAGTTGGAGCAAAGGATTGGATGAATAGCGGCTTCTTGAGCCAATCCTCAGACATATATTTGCCTTTGTAGCCATACTTGAGAAGCATCTCGACAAACTTGTCCTCAAACTTCTTGCCACCAGACCACTTGACCTGCATGTTTATTCAAAAATCATAGTGGAAAAATATTCAAGAAATCAGTAGATATTAAAATTGGTTCATTTCTTAAGTAAACAAAGTGTTCCAAGGAGTTAGTCAGGTTGAAATCACCTACATGCTGGTTGATGAAAATAGGATTCTTGATCTCTGGGTATATTCCGACCACCCTGTCCGCATGAAGTGCAATCAAGATAAACTCATCAAATGTAAGAATATTGTACTTCCCTGCAATATAGTAGGAGAACATTATTAGCAGTAGCAAAGAAACAAGAGTTATGTAATTTAAAGGACATTAAATAGTACTCCCTCCGATCCAAAATAAGTACCGCAGTTTTGAACTGGGGTTATATTAGAATTAAACACGGCTTAGGTATTCCATACATGTACGTATACATGTGTGGCCGACTAGGACTAGTATTAGAAACCGACTTGGTTTGCTTATGCTAGCTAGGCTGAGCTGCATATATATATGCCTGTACCCCCAACCCTGTAACACAACGAAAAGAGCAATACAAAGAAAAAGCCCAGGAGCGACACGCCCCTGTAGCTATCAACAAAATCCATCGATCAGTTTTTCCGTTCGCCAAGTTACGTTCGCTCCACCGAAACAAGAGATCGATCCTGTCATAGCTAGTCAAACCAAGTTCGTGTACGTACGTTCCTAGACGTGTGTACGTGCACTGTTCCTGAAGATCAATCAAGCTGCCTGCTTGCTAGCTTCGAAGCTAGTTTTGCACGTAGGCGTGAGCTTCTCTGGTTGATTTGATCTAGCGGTGTTTCAAAAGCCAACAATTGGTATCAGAGCCTCGACGATCTACGATCTACGATGACAGATAGCGACGCTGAGTCTGTCAAGTCCGGCAACGGCGGTTCCAAGGTGAACAAGTCTGGCGACGGCGGTTCCAAGGCGAACAAGAACGGTGACAAGGTGAAGAAGGGAGGCAAGTCAGCAACCAGTGGTGGTGGAACAGGCGGCGCCAACGTACAGGCGCATCGCAACATCCCCATCGAGTGTGGGAGGCCATCACTGACGACGACGTCGACGAGGAGTACGACGAAGGTGCCATGGCCGCCATAGCCCAGTCTGTGCCGGATTCCGTGCTGATGACATTGGCGGAGTTCGAGACAACAAGAGAGGCGTGGAACGCACTCAAAGAGATGAGGATCGGAGAAGATCGCGTCACGAAGGCTCGGGCACAAGTGCTGAAGCGCCAATTTCACAAGTTGCGATGGAGGAAACTGAATCGGTGAACGACTATGCCATGCGCCGACTACTTTGGTGGGAGAAATCCGCGCTTGTGCGAAGCTCGAGGAGACCGAGATTGTGGAGAAGTTTTTCAGTTCGGTGATCGATAAATTTACGTACATCATTGGCACGCCGAGCAGCTTTACGACATCGACGACATGACCATAACGGAGGCGATCGGACGCTTGCGGACATGGGAAGAGAATGCTCGTGGTTGTCGGAAAGGCAAAGGAGGAGGTGGTGACCAACTCATGTACTCACGCCGCAGACCGGGAGTCCCCAAGTAGCAAAGGAAGGCGCAACGCTGGCGAAGGCTCAAGCAACGCGAAGCGCGCGGACAAACCAAAGAAGGCAAAGAAAAGGCAAGCCACAAGGTCGTGGTAAGGCGGACCGATCTAAAGAGCGGAAGCCACGGAACTTGGATATGTCCGAGGTCAAGTGCTATAACTGCAACGAGATGGGTCACTTTGCAAAGGATTGTCCGGAGCCTAACAAGCGGAGATCAAGGCAAATTTGGCGAAGCAGAAGACGAACGTCCAGGTCTTCTCGATGGCGAAGTTTGTGATCTCGCCCAAACGATGGTTGTAAAACTAAACCGAAGGTGCTACTTCATGAGAAAAAGTAACACCAAGGTTATCCGGAAGCGAACGTGTCGTGGTATCTAGACACGGGTGCCGTAACCACATGACGGGTGCAAGGAGAAGTTCCTCGAGCTAGAATATGATGTTCAAGGCTCGGTCAAGTTCGTGATGGTTCAAATGTGGAGATTTGCGGGCAAGGCTCTGTCCTCTTTGAGGGTCTCACAGAGAACATCGCATACTCACCGGAGTGTACTACATCCCACGGCTTCAAACAACATCATCTCTGCCGGGAAACTTGACGAGAATGGATGCAAGGTGGATATCGAGAACGGAGTGATGACGATCTTCGACAGCCTCCAAACGTGCTAGCTGCGTGTGAATCGCACGCGAACAGGCTCTATATCCTCAACCTTGATCAATCTCAACCAGAGTGTTGGCTCGCCAAGAGTGATGATGATTCGTGGTTATGGCATGCTAGATTTGGACACGTTAACTTCTACGCCTTGAAGAAGATGTCAAGATGGAGATGGTATCTGGATGCCGCTTATCGACCATGTTGATCGAGTATGTGACGGGTGCTTGGTTGAAAACAGCACCGCAGCCGCTCCTGCTAAGTCTACCTATCGTGCAAGTGATGCACTCGAGCTGCTTCATGGTGATCTATGTGGCCCTATCACCCCAAAGAACTCACGGAGGAAAGAAGTACTTCTTCCTTGTGGTAGATGACTACCGAGATACATGTGGGTCGTTCTCCCACGATCTAAAGATGAGGCGCTTGAAGCGTTCAAGAAGCTGAAGGCTGCAACGGAGATGGAACACAAGTTGAAGGTTCGCGCTCTACGGATAGATCGCGGCGGAGAGTTTACGTCAAACGAGTTCAATGACTACTGCGAGAAGATTGGCATAAAGAGGTTCCTCACGGCACCTTATACGCCGCAGCAGAACGGGGTTGTTGAAAGGCGCAATCGAACCGTCGTTGACATGGCGAGAAGTTTACATGTCCAGGTGGTTGGCAAGACACCCAACCAAGGTGGTTGGCAAGTTTACATGAACCGTCGTTGCCAATCGAACCGTCGTTGACATGTCCAGGTGGTTGGCAAGACACCCAACCAAGGTGACCACAATGGAAGTGATCACCATGGTGCCGACACCGACGACGACGCGCATGGATCACAAGGTGATAGCGATAACAACGCGCACGACACTGGCGGAGATCTCGACAATGAGGCGCATAGTGACGATGACAATCAAGATGATGGTCATGGTCACGATGACTACGCCGACGACGCGGATGCCAACGACCCAGCATCTACCACGCCCGAGACTCAACGGTCTTCCTCAAGTGCATCGACGCCGACACAATTTGTGTCGCCCCCTTCGCAAGCCACGACGGATTCTTCCGGGCCTCGTCGCTACAAGCCCCTCAAGAAAGTCTACAAGTACGCAAAGCTAGTTACACTAGAGTACTCCGATTTGTGTTTACTCAGAGTTGAGGTGCCGGCGAACTTCGTAGAGGCGAGCAAAAGTTCAAGTTGGACGCACGCCATGGATGAGGAGATGAAGGCGATCGAGAGCAATGGCACGTGGACTTTGGTAACCCGACCTCCGAACCAAAAGGCCATAGGTTTGAAGTGGGTTTACAAGTTAAAGAAGGACACGAAGGGTGCCATTTTGAAGTACAAGGCAAGATTCGTTGCAAAGGGCTACGTACAACGTCAAGGAGTTGACTATGAGGAGGTGTTTGCACCGGTTGCTCGAATCGAGACGGTGAGAGTGCTCCTAGCTTTGGCAGCACAAGAGGATTGGAAGGTTCATCATATGGATGTTAAATCCGCTTTCCTCAACGGTGATCTCACAGAAGAAGTGTACGTGGAACAACCCCTCGGCTACGAGAAGAAAGGAGAAGAAGGGAAAGTTTTCAAGCTCAAGAAGGCAATTTCAGGGCTGAAGCAAGCGCCAAGAGCTTGGAACGCAAAGTTAGACCGAAGTTTGGTCTCGCTCGGGTTCAAAGGATATCCCCTCACGGATCCGAAAGACAGTCTACCAAATACTGACGAACAGATGAAGGTTGAAGACGCGACCAAGGAGAAGCACTGGCGTCAAGCTACGGACGAGCTGACGACAGGAAAGACGGCCCTGAAATGCTACGAGTGACGGCAAAAGCAATGCCAAAGATAACCACTGCAAGTAGCAGCAATTATGTTTGGGACCCAGGTCGAATGAAGAGAAGCCATGTTTAAGGGGTGAATATTAGAATTAAACACGGCTTAGGTATTCCATACATGTACGTATACATGTGTGGCCGACTAGGACTAGTATTAGAAACCGACTTGGTTTGCTTATGCTAGCTAGGCTGAGCTGCATATATATATGCCTGTACCCCCAACCCTGTAACACAACGAAAAGAGCAATACAAAGAAAAGGCCCAAGAGCGACACACCCCTGTAGCTATCAACAAAATCCATCGATCAGTTTTTCCGTTCGCTAAGTTACGTTCACTCCACCGAAACAAGAGATCGATCCTGTCATAGCTAGTCAAACCAAGTTCGTGTACGTACGTTCCTAGACGTGTGTACGTGCACTGTTCCTGAAGATCAATCAAGCTGCCTGCTTGCTAGCTTCGAAGCTAGTTTTGCACGTAGGCGCGAGCTTCTCTGGTTGATTTGATCTAGCGGTGTTTCAAAAGCCAACAGGTTAGTTCAAAACTGCGACACTTATGATGGATCGAAGGTAATAACTAAAAAAGTATCAACGCATCCCAGTTACACACGACTGAGACTAATATGATTCTATTTCAATGTTGATGGCAAACATGAGAATCATATTTAAGGGCAGTAAAATGCAATAAAAAAATAAGAAATAGAGAAGTCAAAAGTTATACCATTGTACTGTTGATCCCTGAAACTGAACCGCTGTTTCACCCTCAGTGATTTCAGTTCTCTTAGTGTAAAATCCACTGGAAGCAAGAAGAACTCCAAAAGTCAGAAGTAGACTCTCGACCAAAAAATGTTAGAAATAGCAAGTTAGCAACAAAAGAAGCTTGAGACACAGTTTCACATACCGATAAACCACCCAGTCATATTTACTCCCTGGACTTCATAGGTTCTCTTCCTGCCAGCGAACTCGGTACGGTTGGCGATGTCGGTCGTGTCATCCAGTGTTACATCATGAAAACATATCAGATGACCGTCCTCTGATGCAAGTATATCAGTCTCTATGAAGTCTGCACCTTCCTCGATAGCCCTCTGCCATAAACAATGCACAAATATATTCAGGTTCGGTTTAAAAAAAAGAATCAGGCTTGCATCAAGATATTGGATTTCAGTCTTCAGAGAATCTCCACGAGTTTAAAAAACAGACTAACAATCTGGACATGACATGATCTTCGGGATATTGTTCAGCATACACCTCCTTTCATCATGGTTGGGCATGTGAATGTGCTGTCCTAAAATTATACTATAGTCTTCTCCGATACTGAAGACTATTAGGTTCAATTACTACTTGCTATAGAAATGGATGTATCTAGAATTAAAAATACGTCTATATACATCCATTTATGCGACAAGTAATTCCGGACGGAGGGAGTAACAGTTGAATTTGACGTGGCACTAAAATATACTACTACCATCTGAATCTGATGCAACATAGAAGGAAGGGTAGGTAATTGAGGAGTAAATTGGTGGTTACCAAATATGCGGCAGCTGTCTCTTCAGGTATTTCGCCATTGGAACCCCTGTGGGCAATGTTGTAAGGTCTGGATGTCTGTAGTGGCTGCTTCTTGTGGTTTACATCCAGCTGACTGTGGCGACGGGCGGCTGGGTTGGCATCGGATCCTCCAATGAATAGGAGCACAAGGACAATGACGGAGGCGTGCCCTGTGAGAGAATGCATTCAGTTTATAGGATCTTGAAACTAAGCAAATACTGAAGATTCTGACGAACCAATTTGATACAAATTCCATCTTTGCCATATGAAGTTGCGCTACTCCGAGATGAGAGAGAGAGAGAGAGAGAGAGAGAGAGAGAGATTGATTGAAGCCATGGTGTGGCACTTACAGAGGGAATCCATGGTGCTTCTGCTGCCTCCCTCCTTGCTTCCTTCTCCTCATAAGCGTAGCCTCCTCCGCCTATCGAGTCTCAGAGAAGCTTTTAAGAAGCGGTGGCCTGGCACGGAATATTTTCCTTTGAGAGCGACACACCCAAAAAAGTCTTGTAAGTGGCGACGCTATTTGGATTTGGATTTGGACATGGCGTGTTCTTTGATTTTCTGAAGGGGAATGGAGTCGATTGGAGTCGGAATACCACCGGCTGTCCCGTACCTATCGCACAGTCGTCGCCCGTCGCCCGGTACAGCAGGGTTGAGAGGGTGTCGACAAGTTTGCTGTCAGTCAACGATTTCAGCGGTCAATGAAATCCGCTGAGTTCACTAATTGCAGAGGGTCACATCCTATGAGGAATCTGCTGGGTAATGGGCATGCCCATCCGTCCTAGTTTGAAGAGACTGCAGGCGTGAAGAAAATGATTCTGAGTTCCGAACCTCACATATTATAACACATATATACACAAGTGAAAAATGCTAAGGCAAAATACTTCTACTTTGATGCATCCCTAAACACATCGAGGATGAAGATCTGCCGATACCCCTTCATGATAAAGGACATGGTGGGCATTTTAGAAAAACTCCTCAGTACCGTCGGTACGTGCCATCCGCATCGTACGCCGTATCCGTACTCGTACATACACGTCGGTGGTGTGTTAACGCGTCGCACGACCGACGATCAGACCAGCCAGAGGACGCAGGCGGTTACCCACACGGCACGACAACACATTGTCTGCCACACGCGTCGTCGATGGGGATTCAGAGGCGCCCGTTAATGGCGCCTAACGCCTCCACCGGCACCCACCCACCTCCCCCTCCTTCCCATATATGCAGCTTCCACCTCTCTTCACCGCTGTGTTCGCCTCCATAGCCTTAGCCGCCGCCGCCGCCGCCGCCGCATTCACGCCCAAACCCTAGCCGTCCACCTCCACCTCCCACCTCCACGGGCATGTGGCGCTACGACGGCGGGGCCGGAAGCATACGACGACGACACACAACCTCAACGTCCAGGAGGCCGAGGACCTCGCTCCTTTCGGCACGCTGCCGGACACACGCCTGCCGTCAGGATGACATCTGAGCATCAGAGGCGTTCCAGTGGCGCCAGTTCCTGCCGTCGGCTTCGTCACCATGATCTGCAACATTGTTGTGTATCAGGCGCGCCTACCATCGGCGGCGAGGGGGGTCTGTCCTACGCCTCCTACGCCCCCAGAACTCTCTTTGGCCGTGGATCCTCGCCC
This sequence comes from Aegilops longissima, assembly GCA_021605205.1. Lineage (NCBI taxonomy): Eukaryota > Viridiplantae > Streptophyta > Magnoliopsida > Poales > Poaceae > Aegilops > Aegilops longissima. The sequence goes on along the minus strand of CM038676.1, from coordinate 141,063,338 downwards.
AGGATCGCGTGGACTGGATCCAGACGCCATGTACCCACCCGTTTTGGGAGGGGCGCAATTACCGTCACGTGTTGGCCGCGTATCGCGCACAAGTCCGTGTCAGGGGCGTTCCGGTGCCGCCAAATGGTGACAGCGGCTCTACGCCATGAGGCGTGTCTTCATCAATCCGGAATAGAGCTCCACGGCGCGCAACAGCCTCCGTGTCCCTACGAAGGATCTGGTGCCGCCTTGCCAGGGGACTACAAAGTGGCCAGCGAGCATGGCGACCTGGAAGACTCATCGGGGGTTCCTCCAAGCAATTCGTGAATCAAAGGTGCCGCGGCGCCACCCTGACAACTCGGCGGACGTGCTGGGGCTTCACATCGCGCTTGCCACTTCAGTGACCTCGGCTGGCATCATCGACCTCGGGAGCGATGACTCCCTCGGCCTCGGCAGCTACGACAACAAGTAGATGAGGATTAGGAATGTGACTAATTATGTTTAGACTCAAATTTCATTTGAATCCTCTGAAAATCCTAAAATTTAATAGAAATTTGGGTTGTTTGAATCTTATTATTTGAATGAATTTAGATTTGTTTGGATGTCATTTGGATTGCTGAAAATTATTGAAAATTCCTAATAAATCCCTCCATCTCTCCCAATATCTGTGGTAATTTGACATCTCCTAATACTTGCCACGTCAGCTTGTCACCCCCATTTCCCATCGCGCAGCCTACACGCCGTCGCTGCACCACCACCTGCACGCTGCCGTTTAGAGGCACGCTGCCGTTTAGAGAGAGAGGGAGGTGCCACATTGACAAGTGGGGGCAATATGTCAGGTTCGGTACCGGGGAAAGGGTTATTTTTTTGGGAAACTTCAAAGAGCTTTATCCAACAAAAGCGGTCCTCGAACAATCAACTAGCAGGCCACTGTGTTGACGCTTGAAAATGGCATGATCGCAAAGAGTGACTTGAGGCGCAAGATGAGGTCAAATTTATAATTTCATGTCACCATTGGATGGTGATGTGATGTCTACTATGTAACATTTCTTCTTGTAGACGTTGTTGGGTCTTCAAATGCAAAATTTTGTAGGACAGTAGCAAATTTCCCTCAAGTGGATGACCTAAGATTTCTCAATCCGTGGGAGGCGTCGGATGAAGATGGTCTCTCTCAAACAACCCTGCAACCAAATAACAAAGAGTCTCTTGTGTCCCCAACACACCCAATACAATGGGAAATTGTATAGGTACACTAGTTCGGCGAAGAGATGGTGATACAAGCGTAATATGGATAGTAGATATAGGTTTTTGTAATTTGAAAATATAAAAACAGCAAGGTAGCAAGTGGTAAAAGTGAGCGAAAACGGTAATGCAATGCTTGGAAACAAGGCCTAGGGTTCATACTTTCACTAGTGCAAGTTCTCTCAACAATGATAACATAATTAGATTATATAACAATTCCTCAACGTGCAACAAAGAATCATTTCAAAGTTTCTATCGGAGAACGTAGGACGAAAACGTGCATCAACCCTATGCATAGATTACCCCAATGTCACCTCAGGAATTCGTGAGTTGAGTGCCAAAACATACATCAAGTGAATCAATAGAACATCCCATTGTCACCACAGATATCCCATCACAAGACATACATCAAGTGTTCTCAGATCCAATACTCAATCCAACATAACGAAACCTCAAAGAGCAAGACTCAATTCATCACAACAAGAGATAGAGAGGGAAGAAACACCACATGATCCAACTATAATAACAAAGCTCACGGTACATCAAGATCGTGCCAAATCAAGAACACGAGAGAGGGAGAGAGATCAAACACATAGCTACTGGTGCATACCCTCAGCCCCAGGGTGAACTACTCACTCCTCGTCATGAAGAGCGTCGGGATGATGAAGATGGCCACCGGTGATGGTTTCCCCCTTTGGCAGGGTGCCGGAACGGGCTCCCGATTGGGTTTTCGTGGCTACAGTGGCTTGCGGCAGTGGAACTCCCGATCTAGGTTCATTTCTGGGGGTTTCTATATTTATAGGAATTTTTTGGCGTCGGGAACAAGTTAGGGGGGTCCACGAGGCGACAACAAGGCAGGGGGCATGCCCTAGGGGTGGGCGTGCCCTCCACCCATGTGGATGCCTCATGGCTCTTCTGGCCCAACTCTTTTGCTTCGGGGGCTTCTTCTGGTCCATAAAAAATCACCGTAAATTTTTAGCTCATTTGGACTCCATTTGTTATTCCTTTTCTGTAAAACGCAAAAACAAGGAAGAAACAGAAACTGGCACAGGGCTCTAGGTTAATAGGTTAGTCCCAAAATCATATAAAATAGCATATAAAACATCCAAGATGGATAATATAATAGCATGGAACAATCAAAAATATAAATACGTTGGAGACGTATCAAGCATCCCCAAGCTTAATTCCTGCTCGTCCTCGAGTAGGTAAATGATAAAAACAGAATTTTGATGTTGAATGCTAGCAAGTGCACAAGTTTGATCAATGATAATTTCAATCACTTTTTCTAGCATCATTATATATCATAACAGTAGATCATCTCATAAAACTTCTCATGATCAAGTAACAAGCTATTCACATGTTAAAGCATAGACCATAAACTTTCTTGAAAACTAACAAACTATGTTCTCAGTCATCAAACAAATGCAATTCATCTTATTTTCAGGAAGGGTCTATGTAAGAGCTTTGATTTAGCAAATTCCATATACTCAGTGCTACCTCCTGAGCACTGCGTTGGTTTTCTCTTGAAGAGGAAAGGGTGATGCAGTAAAGTAGCGTAAGAATTTCCCTCTGTTTTTGAGAACCAAGGTATCAATCCAGTACGAGACCACGCTCGAGTCCTGATACGTCTCCAACGTATCTATAATTTTTTATTGCTCCATGCTATATTATCTATTGTTTTGGACTATATTGGGCTTTATTTTCCACTTTTATATTACTTTTGGGACTAACCTATTAATCGGAGGCCCAGCCCAGTATTGCTGTTTTTTTGCCTATTTCAGTGTTTCGAAGAAACGGAATATCAAACGGAGTCCAAACGGAATGAAACCTTCGAGAACGTGATTTTCTCATCAGATAAGATCCAGGAGACTTGGACCCTCCGTCAAGAAAGCCACGAGGCGGTCACAAGGGTGGAGGGCGCCCCCCTAGGGCGCCCCGCCTCGTGGGCCCCTCAAGCTCCACCGACGTACTTCTTCCTCCTATATATACCTCGCACTTCAACAGATCGACACGGAGCCAAAACCTAATTCCACCGCCGCAACTTTCAGATCCACAAGATCCCATCTTGGGGCCTGTTCGAGCTCACTGAAGGGATTCCACCACGGAGGGCTTCTACATCATCATCATAGCCTCTCCGATGAAGTGTGAGTAGTTTACCTCAGACCTTCGGGTCCATAGTTAGTAGCTAGATGGCTTCTTCTCTCTTTTTGGATCTCAATACAATGTTCTCCCCCTCTCTCGTGGAGATCTATTCGATGTAATCTTATTTTTGCGGCGTGTTTGTTGAGACCGATGAATTGCGGGTTTATGATCAAGATTATCTATGAGCAATATTTGAATCTTCTCTGAATTCTTTTATGTATGATTGAGTTATCTTTGCAAGTCTCTTCGAATTATCCGTTTGGTTTGGCCAACTAGATTGGTAGTTCTTGCAATGGGAGAAGTGTTTAGCTTTGGGTTCAATCTTGCGGTGTCCTTACCTAGTGACAGAAAGGGTTGCATGGCACGTATTGTATTGTTGCCATCGAGGATAACAAGATGGGGTATTTATCATATTGCATGAATTTATTCCTCTACATCATGTCATCTTGCTTAATGCGTTACTCTGTTTTCATTAACTTAATACTCTAGATGCATGCTGGATAGCGGTCGATGAGTGGAGTAATAGTAGTAGATGCAGGCAGGAGTCGGTCTACTTGTCTTGGACGTGATGCCTATATACATGATCATACCTAGATACTCTCATAACTATGCTCAATTCATCAATTGCTCAACAGAATTTGTTCACCCACCGTAAAATACCTATGCTCTTGAGAGAAGCCACTAGTGAAATCTATGGCCCCCGGGTCTATTTTCATCATATTAATCTTCCTACGCTTTATTATTGCTTTTCTCTTTACTTTGCCTTTCTACTTTACTTTGCATCTTTATACCAAAAATACCAAAAATATTATCTATCATCCCTATCAGATCTCACTCTCGTAAGTGACCGTGAAGGGATTGACAACCCCTATTCGCGTTGGTTGCGAGGAGTTATTTGCTTATGTAGGTACGAGGGACTTCCGCGTGGCCTCCTACTGGCTTGATACCTTGGTTCTCAAAAACTGAGGGAAATACTTACGCTACTCTGCTGCATCATCCTCTCCTCTTCGGGGAAACCAACGCAAGCTCAAGACGTAGCAAGAAGGATTTCTGGCGCCGTTGCCGGGGAGTCTACGCAAAATTCAACATACCAAGTACCCATCACAATCTCTTATCTCTCGCATTACATTATTTTCCATTTGCCTCTCGTTTTCCTCTCCCCCACTTCACCCTTGCCGTTTTATTTGCCCTCTCTTTTCCGCTCGCCTTGATGTCTTTCTTGGCTCGTTTTCTCGCTTGGTTGAAATAGTTGAGTATTTATTCCTAAACAGAGAAGCTAATATCTATGGATCCTCATCCGCTTGCCAATCTTTTTAAGAGATCCAATTATGATGAACCAATTCCTAGTGATTTGGATGCACTAGATTATCTTTATAAGCTTTTGCCTGAAATCCGTAAATCTGAAAATTGTGATGAAGTGCTTCACGATAGATCTTTGAATAAAAAGCATGATTGCAATGATTTTATTATAAATTCTATTGATGTAAATTATGCTAATAATATGCAAAACCCTAAGCTTGGGGATGCTAGTTTTGCTATGTCCAATAGTCATGATTGGGGAGATTCTTCTCATGATCTTGAAAATTTATTTAAGCCCCATGATGAATATAAGATTGATAATAATGTTTGCAATAATATTGAAAGTGGGTTTGGAAGAGTGTCAACTTTATATCCCACATATTTGGATAACATTTAATCTTATGAAATTTTGATAAAAGTGGGCTTGGAGAAATCATGACTTTAGTTAATGATAATCCCACTATTTTGGAAGAGTGTCAACTTCACATGCATGTGGATCATGTTGAGAATATGTTATGTGATAGCTATATTGTTGAATTTTCTTATGATCCTACATGTAATTATTATGAGAGAGGAAAATATGGTTATAGAAATTTTCATGTTACTAAATTACCTCTCGTTATGTTGAGATTGCTATTCTTCCTTTCCGCTTCCTTGCATATGCTAGTTTTTGCTTGGTACGATAATTTGTTTGCCTATAATATGCCTATGCATAGGAAGTATGTTAGACTTAAGTGTGTTTGTCACATGTTTTATGATGTGCTCTTTGTGCCTCAATTCTTGTCTTTCTTCTGAGCATCATAAAATTATCAATGCCTAGCTAAAAGGCTTTAAAGAAAAGCGCTTGTTGGGAGACAACACAATATATTTCCTTGCTGCTTAGTAATAAATAATCCATCTACCTTCTGTTTAGATATGGTTTTATGTTTTAATTAGTGTTTGTGCCAAGTTAAACCAATAGGATCTTCTTGGACGATAGTTATTTGATCTTGCTGTAATTTCCAGAAACATTCGGCTCACGAAAACAATTGTTAAAAATCACAAGGACGTGATAAAATAGTGATTCCAATTGCTGCTGATCAATAAACAAATTTCCTAGGTCTTACTATTTTGGCTGAATTTTTGGAGTTCCAGAAGTTTGCGTTAGTTACAGATTACTACAGACTGTTCTGTTTTTGACAGATTCTGTTTTTCGTGTGTTGTTTGCTTATTTTGATGAATCAATGGCTAGTAAAATAGTTTATAATCCATAGAGAAGTTGGAATAAAGTAGGTTTAACACCAATATAAATAAATAATGAGTTCATTACAGTACCTTGAAGTGATCTTTTGTTTTCTTTCGCTAACGGAGCTTACGAGATTTCTGTTGAGTTTTGTGTTGTGAAGTTTTCAAGTTTTGGGTGAATTTTTTTGATGGATTATGGAACAAGGAGTGGCAAGCGCATAAGCTTGGGGATGCCCATGGCACTCCCATGATAATCCAAGAACACCAAAAAGTCAAAGCTTGGGGATGCCCCGGAAGGCATCCCCTCTTTCGTCCACTTCCATCGGTAACTTTACTTGGAGCTATATTTTTATTCACCACATGATATGTGTTTTGCTTGGAGCGTCTTGTATTATTTGCGTCTTTGCTTGTTATTTTACCATAATAATACTTGTTGTACACAACTTTTGAGAGAGCCATACATGAATTGGAATTTGTTAGAATACTCTAGGTGTTTCACTTATATCTTTTGAGCTTGATAGTTTTGCTCTATGTTCTTCACTTATATCTTTTGAGCTTTATAGTTTTGCTCTATGTGCTTCACCTATATCTTTTGAGCTTGATAGTTTTGATCTAGTACTTCACTTATATCTTTTAGAGCACGGTGGTGGATTTGTTTTAAAGAAACTATTGATCTCTCATGCTTCACTTAGATTATTTTGAGAGTCTTAAATAGCATGGTATTTTGCTTAATAATAATATGCTTGGTATTCAAGATTTGTAGAACTTTCTTTTGAGTGCGTTGAATACTAAGAAAAGTTTGATACTTGATAATTGTTTTGAAATATGAAGGTAATAATATTAGAGTCATGCTAGTTGAGTAATTGTGAATTTGAGGAATACTTGTGTTAAAGTTTGTGATTCCCGTAACATGCACGTATGGTGAACCGTTATGTGATGAAGTCGGAGCATGATTTATTTATTGATTGTCTTCCTTATGAGTGGTGGTCGGGGACGAGCGATGGTATTTTCCTATCAATCTATCCCCCTAGGAGCATGCGCGTAATACTTTGCTTTGCTAACTTGTAGATTTTTGCAATAACTATATGAGTTCTTTATGACTAATGTTGAGTCCATGGATTATCGCATTTTCTCACCTCCACCATTGCTAGCCTTTCTAATACAGCACATTTCATGGGTATCATACACCCTCCATATACCTTCCTCAAAATAGCCACCATACCTACCTATCATGGCATTTCCATAGCCATTCCGAGATATATTGCCATGCAACTTTCCACCGTTCTGTTTATTATGACACTCCATCATTGTCATATTGATTAGCATGATTATGTAGTTGACATCGTATTTGTGGCAAAGCCATCGTTCATAATTCTTTCATACATGTCACTTATGAGTCATTGCATATCCCGGTACACCACGGGAGGCATACACATAGAGTCATATTTTGTTCTAAGTATCGAGTTGTAATTGTTGAGTTGTAAGAAAAATAAAAGTGTGATGATCATCATTTTTAGAGCATTGTCCCAGTGAGGAAAGGATGATGGAGACTATGATTCCCCCACAAGTCGGGATGAGACTCCGGACGAAAAATAAAAAATAAGGTAAAAGAGGCCATAAAAAGAGAAAAGGCCCAAATAGAAAAAAGAGAGAAAAAGAGAGAAGGGACAATGTTACCATCCTTTTACCACACTTGTGCTTCAAAGTAGCACCATGATCTTCATAATAGAGAGTCTCTCGTTTTGTCACTTTCATATACTAGTGGGAATTTTTCATTATAGAACTTGGCTTGTATATTCCAATGATGGGCTTCCTCAAAATGCCCTAGGTCTTCGTGAGCAAGCGAGTTGGATGCACACCCACTTAGTTTCTTTTGTTGAGCTTTCATATGCTTATAGCTCTAGTGCATCCGTTGCATGGCAATCCCTACTCACTCACATTGATATATATATTGATGGGCATCTCCATAGCCCGTTGATACGCCTAGTTGATGTGAGACTATCTTCCCTCTTTTTGTCTTCTCCACAACCACCATTCTATTCCACATATAGTGCTATATCCATGGCTCACGCTCATGTATTGCGTGAAGATTGAAAAAGTTTTGAAAATGTCAAAAGTATGAAACAATTGCTTGGCTTGTCATCGGGGTTGTGCATGATTTAAATACTTTGTGTGGTGAAGATAGAGCATAGCCAGACTATATGATTTTGTAGGGATAACTTTCTTTGGCCATGTTATTTTGAGAAGACATGATTGCTTTGTTAGTATGCTTGAAGTATTATTATTTTTATGTCAATATGAACTTTTGTCTTGAATCTTTCAGATCTGAATATTCATTCCACAATTAATAAGAGTTACATTGAAATCATGCCAAGTAGCACTCGCATCAAAATTTCTCTTTTTATCATTTACCTACTCGAGGACGAGCAGGAATTAAGCTTGAGGATGCCTGATACGTCTCCAACGTATCTATAATTTTTGATTGCTCCATGCTATATTATATATTGTTTTGGACTATATTGGGCTTTATTTTCCACTTTTATATTACTTTTGGACCTAACCTATTAACCGGAGGCCCAACCCAGAATTGTTGTTTTTTCCCTATTTTAGTGTTTCGAAGAAACGGAATATCAAACGGAGTCCAAACGGAATGAAACCTTCGGGAACGTGATTTTCTCATCAGATAAGATCCAGGAGACTTGGACCCTCCGTCAAGAAAGCCACGAGGCGGTCATGAGGTGGGCGCCCCCTAGGCGCGCCCCCTCCTCGTGGGCCCCCCAAAGCTCCACCGACGTACTTCTTCCTCCTATATATACCTACGTACCCCAAACAGATTAGATACGGATCCAAAAACCTAATTCCACCGCCGCAACTTTCTGTATCCACGAGATCCCATCTTGGGGCCTGTTAGAAGCTCCGCGAAGGATTCCACCATGGAGGCTTCTACATCATCATCATAGCCTCTCCGATGAAGTGTGAGTAGTTTACCTCAGACCTTCGGGTCCATAGTTAGTAGCTAGATGGCTTCTTCTCTCTTTTTTGATCTCAATACAATGTTCTCCCCCTCTCTCGTGGAGATCTATTCGATGTAATCTTCATTTTGCGGCGTGTTTGTTGAGACCGATGAATTGTGGGTTTATGATCAAGATTATCTATAAGCAATATTTGAATCTTCTCTGAATTCTTTTATGTATGATTGAGTTATCTTTGCAAGTCTCTTCGAATTATTCGTTTGTTTTGGCCAACTAGATTGGTAGTTCTTGCAATGGGAGAAGTGTTTAGCTTTGGGTTCAATCTTGCGGTGTCCTTACCCAGTGACAGAAAGGGTTGCAAGGCATGTATTGTATTGTTGCCATCGAGGATAACAAGATGGGGTATTTATCATATTGCATGAATTTATTCATCTACATCATGTCATCTTGCTTAAGGCATTACTCTGTTTTCATTAACTTAATACTCCAGATGCATGCTGGATAGTGGTCGATGAGTGGAGTAATAGTAGTAGATGCAAGCAGGAGTCGGTCTACTTGTCTCGGACGTGATGCCTATATACATGATCATACCTAGATACTCTCATAACTATGCTCAATTCTGTCAATTGCTCAATAGTAATTCGTTCACCCACTGTAAAATACCTATGCTCTTGAGAGAAGCCACTAGTAAAATCTATGGCCCCCGGGTCTATTCTCATCATATTAATCTTCCTACGCTTTATTATTGCTTTGCTCTTTACTTTGCATTTCTATTTTACTTTGCATATTTATACCAAAAATATTATCTATCAGATCTCACTCTCGTAAGTGACCGTGAAGGGATTGACAACCCCTATTCGTGTTGGTTGCGAGGAGTTATTTGCTTGTGTAGGTATGAGGGACTTGCGCGTGGCCTCCTACTGGATTGATACCTTGGTTCTCAAAAACTGAGGGAAATACTTACGCTACTCTGCTGCTTCATACTCTCCTCTTCGGGGAAAACCAACAAGCTCAAGACGTAGCAAGTCCCACAAACCTACAAAAACAAATAAGAACCTCACAACCAACGCGATAAAGGGGCTGTCAATCCCTTCACGGTCACTTACGAGAGTGAGATCTGATAGATATGATAAGATAATATTTTTGGTATTTTTATGATAAAGATAAATAAAGATGCAAAGTAAAATAAACGACAATAGAAATAGCTAAGTGTTGGAAGATTAATATGATGGAAAATAGACCCGGGGGCCATAGGTTTCACTACTGGCTTCTCTCAAGATAGCATAAATATTACGGTGGGTAAACGAATTACTGTCGAGCAATTGATAGAATTGAGCATAGTTATGAGAATATCTAGGTATGATCATGTATATAGGCATCACGTCTGCGATAAGTAGACCAAACGATTCTCGCATCTACTACTATTACTCCACACATCGACCGCTATCCAGCATGCATCTAGAGTATTAAGTTCATAAGAACAGAGTAATGCTTTAAGTAAGATGACATGATGTAGAGGGATAAACTCATGCAATATGATATAAACCCCATCTTTTTATCCTTGATGGCAACAATACAATACGTGTCTTGCTGCCCTGCTGTCACTGGGAAAGGACACCGCAAGATTGAACCCAAAGCTAAGCACTTCTCCCATTGCAAGAAAGATCAATCTAGTAGGACAAACCAAACTGATAATTCGAAGAGACTTGCAAAGATAACCAATCATACATAAAAGAATTCAGAGGAGATTCAAATATTGTTCATAGATAAACTCTATCATAAACCCACAATTCATCGGATCTCGACAAACACACCGCAAAAGAAGATTACATCGAATAGATCTCCAAGAAGATCAAGGAGAACTTTGTATTGAGATCCAAAGATAGAGAAGAAGCCATCTAGCTAATAACTATGGACCCGAAGGTCTGAAGTAAACTACTCACACATCATCGGAGAGGCTATGGTGTTGATGTAGAAGCCCCCCGTGATCAATGCCCCTCCGGCGGAGCGCCGAAAAAGGCCCCAAGATGGGATCTCACGGGCATGTAGGTTGCGGCGGTGGAAATAGGGTTTTGGCTCCGTATATGATGTTTCCAGGGTATATGGGTATATATAGGAGGAAGAAGTACGTCGGTGGAGCAACGAGGGCCCCACGAGGGTGGAGGGCGCGCCTGGGGGAGGTATGCGCGCCCCCCTACCTCGTGCCCTCCTCGTTGATTAGTTTACGTAGACTCCAAGTCCTCTAGATCACGTTTGTTCCAAAAATCACGTTCCCGAAGGTTTCATTCCGTTTGGACTCCGTTTGATATTCTTTTTCTGCGAAACACTGAAATAGGCAAAAAACAGCAATTTGGGCTGGGCCTCCGTTTAATAGGTTAGTCCCAAAATAATATAAAAGTGTATAATAAAGCCCATTAAACATCCAAAACAGAATATAATATAACATGGAACAATAAAAAAGTATAGATATGTTGGAGACGTATCAAGCATCCCCAAGCTTAATTCCTGCTCGTCCTCGAGTAGGTAAATGATAAAAACAGAATTTTTGATGTGGAATGCTACTTAGCATAATTTTCAATGTAATTCTCTTATTTGCGGTATGAGTATTCAGATCCGAAAGATTCAAGATAAAAGTCTAATATTGACATAAAAATAATAATACTTCAAGCATACTAACTAAGCAATCATGTCTTCTCAAAATAACATGGCCAAAGAAAGTTATCCCTACAAAATCATATAGTCTGGCTATGCTCTATCTTCATCACACAAAGTATTTAATCATGCACAACCCCAATGACAAGCCAAGAAATTGTTTCATTCTTTTGATGTTCTCAAACTTTTTCAATATTCACACAATACATGAGCGTGAGCCATGGACATAGCACTATATGTGGAATAGAATGGTGGTTGTGGAGAAGACAAAAAGGAGAAGATAGTCTCACATCAACTAGGCATATCAACGGGCTATGGAGATGCCCATCAATAGATATCAATGTGAGTGAGTAGGCATTGCCATGCAACGGATGCACTAGAGCTTAAAAGTGTATGAAAGCTCAACAAAAGAAAGTAAGTGGGTGTGCATCCAACTCGCTTGCTCATGAAGACCTAGGGCATTTTGAGAAAGCCCATCATTGGAATATACAAGCCAAGTTCTATAATGTAAAATTCCCACTAGTATATGAAAGTGATAACATAGGAGGCTCTCTATCATGAAGATCATGGTGCTACTTTTGAGGTACAAGTGTGGTAAAAGGATAGTAACATTGTCCCTTCTCTCTTTTTCTCTCTTTTTTTGTTTGGCCTTTTCTCTCTTTTTTTATGGCCTCTTTTTTTTGTCCGGAGTCTCATCCCGACTTGTGGGGGAATCATAGTCTCCATCATCCTTTCCTCACTTGGGACAATGCTCTAATAATGATGATCATCACACTTTTATTTACTTACAACTCAAGAATTACAACTCAATACTTAGAACAAAAATGTGACTCTATGTGAATGCCTCCGGCGGAGTACTGGGATATGCAATGAATCAAGAGTGACATGTATAAAAATTATGAACGGTGGCTTTGCCACAAATACGATGTCAACTACATGATAATGCAAAGCAATATGACAATGATCAAGCGTGTCATAGCAAACGGAACGGTGGTAACTTGCATGGCAATATATCTCGGAATGGCTATGGAAATGCCATAATAGGTAGGTATGGTGGCTGTTTTGAGGAAGGTATATGGTGGGTGTATGATACCGGCGAAAAGTGCGTGGTATTATAGAGGCTAGCAATGGTGGAAAGGTGAGAGTGCGTATAATCCATGGACTCAACATTAGTCATAAAGAACTCATATTCTTGTTGCAAAAATCTATTAGTTATCGAAACAAAGTATTACGCGCATGCTCCTAGAGGGATAGATTGGTAGGAAAAGACCATCGCTCGTCCCCGACCGCCACTCATAAGGAAGACAATCAATAAATAAATCATGCTCCGACTTCATCACATAACGGTTCACCATACGCGCATGCTACGGGAATCACAAACTTTAACACAAGTATTTCTCAAATTCACAACTACTCAACTAGCATGACTCTAATATCACCATCTTCATATCTCAAAACAATTATCAAGCATCAAACTTCTCATAGTATTCAACGCACTTATAAGAAAGTTTTTACTAATCTTGGATGCCTATCACTTTAGGACTAATTTATCAATTTAAGCAAATTGCCATGCTGTTTTGTAGGACTCCCAAAATAATAGAAGTGAAGCATGAGAGAACAATAGTTTCTATAAAACAAGACCACCGCCGTGCTCTAAAAGATATAACTGAAGCACATAGAGTATTCTAATAAATTCCGAATCATGTGTGTCTCTCTCAAAAGGTGTGTACAGTAAGGATGACTGTGGTAAACTAAAAAGCAAAGACTCAAATCATACAAGACGCTCCAAGCAAAACACATATCATGTGGTGAATAAAAATATAGCTCCAAGTAAAGTTACCGATGGACGAAGATGAAAGAGGGGATGCCTTCCGGGGCATCCCCAAGCTTTGGCTTTTTGGTGTCCTTAGATTACCTTGGGGTGCCATGGGAATCCCCAATCTTAGGCTCTTGCCACTCCTTGTTCCATAATCCATCAAATCTTTACCCAAAACTTGAAAACTTCACAACACAAAACTCAACAGAAAATCTCGTGAGCTTCGTTAGCGAAGAAAACAAAACACCACTTCAAGGTATTGTATTGAACTCATTATTTATTTATATTGGTGTTAAACTTACTGTATTCCAACTTCTCTATGGTTTATAAACTATTTTACTAGCCATAGATTCATCAAAATAAGGAAACAACACACAAAAAACAGAATCTGTCAAAAACAGAACAGTCTGTAGTAATCTGTAACTAACGCAAACTTCTGGAACTCAGAAAAATCTACCAAAATAGGACGACCTAGATAATTTATTTATTGATCTACTGCAATTGGAATAAATATTTTATCATGTTCTGGTGATTTTTAACAATTGTTTTTGTGAACAGAGAGTTTTTGGAATGTTCAGCAAGATCAAATAACTATCATCCAAGAAGATCCTATAGGTTTCAATTGGCACAAACAGTAACTAAAACATGAAAACAAATCTAACCAGAGGCTAGATCAAATATTTATTCCTAAACAGAAGCAAAAAAAACAAAAAACAAAAATAAAATTGGGTTGCCTCCCAACAAGCGCTATCGTTTAACGCCCCTAGCTAGGCATAAAAGCAATGATAGATCTAAGTATTGCCATCCTTTGGTAGGCAATCCATAAGTGGCTCTCATAATAGATTCATAAGGTAATTTTATTTTCTTTCTAGGGAAGTGTTCCATGCCTTTCCTTAATGGAAATTGGAATCTAATATTTCCTTCCTTCATATCAATAATTGCACCAATCGTTCTAAGGAAATGTCTACCAAGAATAATAGGACATGAAGGATAATCTATGTCAAGAACAATGAAATCTACGGGCACATAGTTCCTATTTGCAACAATAAGAACATCATTAATTCTTCCCATATGTTTCTTAATAGTGGAATCCGCAAGGTGCAATTTTAAAGAATAATCATCAAATTCACGGAAACCTAGCAAATCACATAATGGTTTTGGAATCGTGGAAACACTAGCACCCAAATCACACAAAGCATAGCATTCATGATCTTTAATTTTAATAATAGGTTCCCACTCATCATAAAGTTTTCTAGGGATAGAAACTTCGAACTCAAGTTTTTCTTTATAAGATTGCATTAAGGCATCAACGATATGTTTAGTAAAAGCTTTATTTTGACTATAAGCATGAGGAGAATTTAGCACGGATTGCAACAAGGAAATACAATCTATCAAAGAGCAATTATCATAATTAAATTCCTTGAAATCCAAAATAGTGGGTTCATTGATATCTAAAGTTTTGACCTCTTCAATCCCACTTTTACCAATTTTTGCATGAAGATCTAAAAACTCCAAATTTTTGGGACGCCTTCTAGGTAAAGGTGACTCATCTCCAGTCCCATCATTATCAAGATTCATATTGCAAAACAAATATTTAATAGGGTACACATCAATAACTTTTAGATCTTCATCTTTATTCTCATAAAAAATTGAAGAACACGCTTTCACAAAGCAATCTTTCTTAGCACGCATCCTAGCGGTTCTTTCTTTGCACTCATTAATGGAAATTCTCATCGCTTTGAGAGACTCATTGATATCATGCTTAGGTGGAATAGATCTAAGTTTCAAAGAATCAACATCAAGAGAAATTCTATCAACGTTCCTAGCCAATTCATCAACTTTAAGCAATTTTTCTTCAAGCAAAGCGTTGAAATTATTTTGCGAATTCATAAACTCCTTAACACTAGTCTCAAATTCAGAGGGCAAATTATTAAAATTTCCATAAGAATTGTTGTAGGAATTACCATAATTATTAGAGGAATTACTAGGGAACGGCCTAGATTAAAGTTTCCTCTATACGCGTTGTTACCAAAATTATTCCTACCAACAAAATTCACATCCATAGATTCATTATTATTCTCAATCAAAGTAGACAAAGGCATATCATTAGGATCAGAAGAAAACTTTCAGTAGCAAATAATTTCATAAGTTCATCCATCTTTCCACTCAAAACATTAATTTCTTCTATCGCATGCACTTTTTTACTAGTAAATTTTTCGGTCTGCTATTGAGAATAATTAACCATAATATTATCTAGGAGTTTAGTAGCTTCTCCTAAAGTGATTTCCATAAAAGTGCCTCCCGCGGCCAAATCTAAAAGATTTCTAGAAGCAAATTTTAATCCGGCATAAATTTTTTGTATAATCATCCAAAGATTCAAACCAAGCTTTAGCATGATCTCTAAGCGAAAAAGGAAATTGCTTCACTTTAACAATATCATTGTCCACATCTTTCTTCTTTTGCATATCACACAAATCAACGAAGCTATTTAGATGGGTAGCGGCATCTTCACTAGGAAGGCCGGCGAATTGATCTTTCATGACAAGATTCAACAAAGCAGCATTAATTTCACAAGATTCGGCATCGGTAAGAGGAGCAATCGGAGTGCTAAGAAAATCATTGTTGTTGGTATTGGTAAAGTCACACAATTTAGTATTATCTTGAGCCATCGTGGCAAGCAAGCAATCCAACACACAAGCAAACAAGAAGCAAGCGAAAAAGAGGCGAACGGAAAAGAGAGGGCGAATAAAACGGCAAGGGTGAAGTGGGGGAGAGGAAAAGGAGAGGCAAATGACAAATAATATAGTGCGATGGATAAGAGTTTGTGATGGGTACTTGGTATGTCTTGACTTGTGCGTAGACCTCCCCAGCAACGGCACCAGAAATCCTTCTTGCTACCTCTTGAGCACTGCGTTGGTTTTCCCTTGAAGAGGAAAGGGTGATGCAGTAAAGTAGCGTAAGTATTTCCCTCAGTTTTTGAGAACCAAGGTATCAATCCAGTACGAGACCACGCTCGAGTCCCATGCACCTACACAAACAAATAAGAACCTCGCAACCAACGCGATAAAGGGGTTGTCAATCCCTTCACGGTCACTTACAAGAGTGAGATCTGATAGATATGATAAGATAATATTTTCGGTGTTTTTCTGATAAAGATAAATAAAGATGCAAAGTAAAATAAACGGCAATAGAAATAGCTAAGTGTTGGAAGATTAATATGATGGAAAATAGACCCGGGGGCCATAGGTTTCACTAGTGGCTTCTCTCAAGATAGCATAAGTATTACGGTGGGTAAATGAATTACTGTCAAGCAATTGATAGAATTGAGCATAGTTATGATAATATCTAGGTATGATCATGTATATAGGCATCACGTCCGCGACAAGTAGATCGAAACGATTCTGCATCTACTACTATTACTCCACACATCGACCGCTATCCAGCATATGCATCTAGAGTATTAAGTTCATAAGAACAGAGTAATGCTTTAAGTAAGATGACATGATGTAGAGGGATAAACTCATGCAATATGATATGAACCCCATCTTTTTATCCTTGATGGCAACAATACAATACGTGCCTTGCTGCCCCTGCTATCACTGGGAAAGGACACGGCAAGATTGAACCCAGTGCTAATCACTTCTCCCATTGCAAGAAAGATCAATCTAGTAGGCCAAACCAAACTGATAATTCAAAGAGACTTGCAAAGATAACAAATCATACATAAAAGAATTCAGAGGAGATTCAAATATTGTTCATAGATAAACTTGATCATAAACCCACAATTCATCGGATCTCGACAAACAGACCGCAAAAGAAGATTACATCGAATAGATCTCCAAGAAGATCGAGGAGAACTTTGTATTGAGACCCAAAGAGAGAGAAGAAGCCATCTAGCTAATAACTATGGACCCGAAGGTCTGAAGTAAACTACTCACACATCATCGGAGAGGCTATGGTGTTGATGTAGAAGCCCTCCGTGATCAATGCCCCCTCCGGCGGAGCGCCGAAAAAGGCCCCAAGATGGGATCTCACGGGTACAGAAGGTTGCTGCGGTGGAAATAGGGTTTTGGCTCCGTATATGATGTTTCCAGGGTATATGGGTATATATAGGAGGAAGAAGTACGTCGGTGGAGCAACAAGGGCCCCATGAGGGTGGAGGGCGCGCCTGGGGGAGGTGGGCTCGCCCCCCTACCTCGTGCCCTCCTCGTTGATTACTTTACATAGACTCCAAGTCTTTTGGATCACGTTTGTTCCGAAAATCACGTTCCCGAAGGTTTCATTCCGTTGGACTCCGTTTGATATTCTTTTTCTGCGAAACACTGAAATAGGCAAAAAAAACAGCAATTTGGGCTAGGCCTCCGGTTAATAGGTTAGTCCCAAAAATAATATAAAATTGTATAATAAAGCCCATTAAACATCCAAAACAGAATGTAATATAGCATGGAACAATAAAAAATTATAGATACGTTGGAGACGTATCACTCAGCTATCATATAGTCTTCCATGATTGCTACCACTCAAAGCATATTTTTAGAACAAATAGCATCCATCGAGCACAAAGAAAGATAGGGGCTTAAAGTTTCCCCTCCCAACTTATTTATCATATGGATAATTGTCAATAATAATAATTCATGATCAAATATATTTGAATGGTCATATATATGCTTAGATCTTTCCCCATCACATGATGCTTGCCAACTAAAGAGTGGGTTGGAATGAGAAGGAATACTACTGACTCTTGCACAAGATTAAAAGATAGGCCCTTTGCAGAGGGAAGCAGGGATTTGCAGAGGTGCCAGAGCTCGAAGCTTTTAAAACGGAGGTGAAAATAATTTGAGAGGTATGCTTTCATTGTCAACATAACGACTGAGAGTTTCCAATATATTCCATACTAGACACATTATAGATAGTTCCCAAACAGAAAGGTAAATTTTTTACTCCCCCTCCACCAACAATCACACTCCACGGCTGGTCCGAAACAACAGGTACCGTCCATACCAACAAGAGTCCTGGGGGAGTTTTTTTAATTATTTGCAATTTTGTTTTTGATCTTTTGATCATAGTACTGGGCATCCCAATTACCAGCCACTTTCTCGTGAATGACAAGTGAATAAACACTCATCGTGAGAATGACACACCTAGCATGGAAGATACTGACGGCCCCTAGTCGCTACATGAGTGATTCGGGCATACAAAACAGATTATTATTTGAAATTTTAGAGTTTGGCACATGCAAAGTTACTTGGAACGGCAGGTAAATACCGCATATAGCTAGATATGGTGGACATTCATGGAAGAAACTTGGTTCAAGAATTTTGGATGCACAAGCAGTATTCCCGCTTAGTACATAAATTTTGGCTAGCAAAAAAATTCTAAATAGCAAGCACCACATGTTGGAGGATCCATAACAATATAACTTCTATACAAATATACCCAAGCATAACTCATTATGTTGTCTTCCTTGTCCAACTTTAACTAATTTGCTCAAGTTTGAAAATAACTAATGGGGCTCACAATCATATAAGATGTACAAGATAGTATATTTATATGTGAAATCTCTCTTCCTTCAATATTCTTTCATGAATTGTTCAAGTGACCAATACTATGCTTGCTAACTTTCAATAAATTTACCGCCTCTATTTCTTATATGTGAATTCATTACTCCCCATGGCATAATCATGTGAAACATATATAATTTCATATTTATGATATTCAATTCAGTCAACCATTTACTCATAGGATATAAGTGAAGCATGTGAGTAAATGACAAACTACTCCAAAAAGATATAAATGAAGATCAATGAGTAGTCAAATAATTAAGTAGCTATGTGAAGACTCTCTCTCATAAAGAAAATTTAGATCTTAAGTACTTTATTCAAACATCAAGAAAAAAAAATGACATTCCAAGAATAGCACATATCATGTGAAGAAGCAAAAAACTTAGGCTCAACCAAAACTGACCGATCATTGTTGAAGAAGAAAGGTGGGATGCCAAGCGGGGCATCCCCAAACTTAGATGCTTGAGACTTCTTGAAATATTAACTAGGGATGCCTTGGGCATCCCCAAGCTTGAGCTTTTGTGTCTCCTTAATTCCTTTTATATCATGGTTTCCCTAAATATTAAAAACTTCATCCACACAAAACTCAACAAGAACTCGTGAGATAAGTTAGTATAAATCAATGCAAAACCTTATCATTCTCTACTGTAGAAAATCACTAAAATTATTATTTAACATTGCATACTAAATGCCTCTGCATATTCAACACTTCTATCCTCAAATAGAATAATTAAATAAGCAAACATATGCAAACATAACAGCAATTTGTCTAAACAGAACAGTCTATAAAGAATGCAAGAAAATTCATACTTATATAACTCCAAAAATTCTAAAAAATACCAAACTGTAGAATTTTTTTACTCATTGTGTAAAAATTTCAAGATTTTATCATGTTCTGACATTTGTTAACAATTCGGACAATGATAGAAAACTTTCTGTTTTCAAAACAACAACATATGGACTTGCAAAATAAGCATGGTAAAGGCTGTACTTGACTCTTTTTATTGAACTAAAAGATGCAAAAAATTATTCTAAATAACAACAAGCAAATAAAACTAAAATAAAATGATGCTCCAAGCAAAACTCATATCATGTGACGAATAAAAATATAACTCCAAGTGAGGTTACCAATAATGTTGAAGACGAAAGAGGGGATGCCTTCCGGGGCATCCCCAAGCTTAGTTGCTTGGGTATTCCTTGAATATTACCTTGGGGTGTATTGGGCATACCCAATCTTAGGGTCTTGCCACTACTTATTCTCCTCATATCGATGTCTCACCCAAAACTTAAAAACTTCAATCACACAAAACTTAACGGAACTTCGTGAGATGGTTAGTATGATAAAGACAAATCATTCACTTCGGTACTGTCAAGACAAGACTCATAATTGTTCTCACACAATTCCTACTGTACCTTATCATTTACACAATTTATATCACTCATATAAGCTATGCAAACACTAAAACAAGCAAATTATGCATTGAAAATAGAATCTATCAAAAACAGAACAGTCTGTAATGATATGATCAACTACCATACTTCTGTTATTCCAAAAATTCTGAAAAATTAGGACAACGTAGACAATTTGTATACCAATAATGTGTAAGCAATCAGAATTTTACCGCTCTTCAGTGAATTTAGAAAATTCTGTGACTGGAAGCAAATGTTTCTGTTTTTGCACAGAATCAAGTCAACTGTCATCCACACTATCCCAAAGACTTTACTTGGCACTTCATTGAAACAAAAGCTATAAAACATGATTACTACAGTATCTTAATCATGTGAACACACAAAAACAGTAGCTATAAATATTGTGTTGTCTCCCAACAAGCACTTTTCTTTAATGCCTTTCTAGCTAGGCATGATGATTTCAATGATGCTCACATAATATATAAGAATTGAAACACAAAGAGAGCATCATGAAGCATATGACTAGCACATTTAAGCCTAACCCACTTCCTATGCATCGGGATTTTGTGAGCAAATAATTCATGGGAACAAGAATCAACTAGCATAGGTAGGCAAAACAAGCATAACTTCAATATTTCAACATATAGAGAGGAAACTTGATATTGTTGCAATATGTAGAAGCATATGTTCCTCCCTCAGAATAATTTTCAGTAGCATCATGAATGAATTCAACAATATAATTATCACATAAAGCATTCTTTTCATGATTCACAAGCATAGAAATGTTACTACTCTCCACATAAGCAAAATTCTTCTCATTCATAGTAGTGGGAGAGCAAATTTAACAAAATAGCTATCATGAGAGGCATAATCCAATTGAAAATTAAAATCATGATGAGAAGTTTCATGGTTATCAATATTCTTTATAGCATACATGCCATCACAATAATCATCCTAGATAGCAACTTTGTTCACATAATCAATTGGGACCTCTTCCAAAATAGTGGATTCATCACTAAATAAAGTCATGACCTCTCCAAATCCACTTTCATAAATATTATAAAATTCAACACCCTCCAAAATAGTGGGATCATTACCTAGAGTTGACACTCTTCCAAACCCACTTTCATCAATATACATCATAAATAGGAGGCATGCTATCATCATAATAAATTTGCTCATCAAAACTTGGGGGACAAAAAATATCATCTTCATCAAACATAGCATCCCCAAGCTTGTGGCTTTGCATATCATTAGCATCATGGATATTCAAAGAATTCATACTAACAACATTGCAATCATGCTCATCATTTAAAGATTTAGTGCCAAACATTTTATTGACTTCTTCCTCTAACACTTGAGCACAACTTTCCTTACCATCATTTTAACGGAAGACATTAAAGAGATGAATAATATGTGGCAACCTCAATTCCATTTTTTTGTAGTTTTCTTTTTATGAACTAAACTAGTGATAAAACAAGAAACTAAAAGATTCAATTGCAAGATCTAATGATATACCTTCAAGCACTAACCTCCCCGGCAACGGCGCCAGAAAAGAGCTTCGTTGACGGGATGTGAGTACCACTTACCTAGCCTCCCCGGCAACGACGCTATAAAAGAGCTTGATGTCTACTACGCAAGATTTCTTCCTGTAGACGTTGTTGGGCCTCCAAGTGTAGAGTTTTGTAGGACAGTAGCAAATTCCCCTCAAGTGGATGACCTAAGGTTTATCAATCCATGGGAGGCGTAGGATGAAGATCAAAGAACCCTGCAATCGAATAACAAAGAGTCTCTTGTGTCCCCAACACACCCAATACAATGGTAAATTGTATAGGTGCACTAGTTCGGCAGAGAGATGGTGATACAAGCGTAATATTGATAGTAGATATAGGTTTTTGTAATCTGAAAATATAAAAACAGCAAGGTAGCAAGTGGTAAAAGTGAGCGAAAACGGTATTGCAATGCTTGGAAACAGGGCCTAGGGTTCATACTTTCACTAGTGCAAGTTATCTCAACAATGATAACATAATTAGATCATATAACAATCCCTCAACGTGCAACAAAGAATCACTCCAAAGTGTCTATCGAAGAACGTAGGACGAAAATGTACATCAACCCCTATGCATAGATTACCCCAATGTCACCTAGGGAATCCGCGAGTTGAGTGCCAAAACATACGTCAAGTGAATCTATAGAACATCCCATTGTCACCACAGATATCCCATCACAAGACATACATCAAGTGTTTTCAAATCCAATAATCAATCCAACATAACGAAACCTCAAAGAGCAAGACTCAATTCATCACAACAAGAGATAGAGAGGGAAGAAACACCATATGATCCAACTATAATAACAAAGCTCGCGGTACATCAAGATTGTGCCAAATCAAGAACACGAGAGAGGGAGATCAAACACATAGCTACTGGTACATACCCTCAGCCCCGAGGGTGAACTACTCCCTCCTTGTCAAGGAGAACGTCGGGATGATGAAGATGGCCACCGGTGATGGTTTCCCCCTCCGGCAGGGTGCCGAAACAGGCTCCCGATTGGGTTTTCGTGGCTACAGAGGTTCGCGGTGGCGGAACTCCCGATCTAGGTTTATTTCTGGGGGTTTCTGTATTTATAGGAATTTTTGGCGTTGGGAACAAGTCAGGGGGGTCCACAAGGCGACAACAAGGCAGGGGGGCGCGCCCTCCACCCTTGTGGATGCCTCATGGCTCTTCTGGCCCAACTCTTTTGCTTCGGTGGCTTCTTATGGTCCATAAAAAATCACCGTAAATTTTCAGCTCATTTGAACTCCGTTTGATATTCCTTTTCTATAAAACTCAAAAACAAGGAAAAAATAGAAACTGGCACTGGGCTCCAGGTTAATAGGTTAGTCCCAAAAAATCATATAAATGCATATAAAACATCCAAGCTGGATAATATAATAGCATGGAACAATCAAAAACTATAGATAGATTGGAGATGTATCAGATGGCTCTCTTCAAGCCGATCAAAATAGATATAGAGATGGTCCAAAACAGAGCTCGGATGCAAAAGTTATGACAATCTTAGAGATGCTCGTATTGACATCAGATTAAAGAATGACACGAAATGTAATTAAGATGGCCTCGGATGAAAAAGTTTCAACAGCAAAGTTCTTAATCTCGTCGAAACGTACGATTTTGATATAAAAATCATCCCCATTCGAGATCGTATGCGAATTCTACAGGCAAAACTATGCGCTGCAGCAATGTTTGGCCGGATCATCCGAGCCGGGGTCTAGATCATCCGGCCGGAGGCCGCACCTACGGCCCAGCCAACAGTAGGTTTACGACAAAGCCGGATGATCTGGGTCTACTCCCGGATGATCCGGGTGAGGCCGGACAATCCGGGCAAGAGTCCGGACGTTCGGACAATTTTTCTGCTGCAGATGTTAGAAAACAGCCCGAAACACCCTCAAGATGACCTCAAATGGGGACATATGCTCACATGAAACTACTAAGTCCGAGCTCCCGCGTCGCCCCCGTGGACGGCTCGGGAGCAAACCCTAGCCGCCCGCAGCAGCACCAACTACCACCCCTCCCTCTCCTCGCCGCTGCCGGCAGTGGTCGCTGGGCAAAGCCCACGCGGCTGGGCGGCGGCGGGGCCCATTCTCCTTCTGCTCAGAAGTGTTGGCGCGGGCCGGGACTTTTGGCGGGAGCTTGAGTGGCTGCGCGCGCTCGGGACGGCCCTGCTGGCCGGGCGAGGCAGCGCATGGAGGCGTGGGTGTGCGGTGCCGCGAGCGCGCAAAGCGCTGGCGTCGATCTGCCGCGGTAGCTGCCACGCAGCTCGCAGGCGCAGATCTCTGGTGTGGTTGCGATGGAGGGCTCCTCTGGCGCAGCGTCTTTGGTGAGCAGTCGGTAGCGAGGCGGGCTGGCGGCGGGCTGGAGGGCGCCGCAAAGTCGCGCCGAACGAGCGCAGGCTGGAGCGCGTGGCAGGTCGCGCCGGGCGCGGCTGGAGCACGTGCCTCCAGCAGGAGTTGTGGAAGGCCTCCGGTGAGCGGGCTCTAGGTCTGCGCTGCGGCGGGGGAGAAGGTCAGGCGGGAGTGAGTCCTTCGGCTGCGCACGGGCTGTTCCGCGGCTATGTGCCCCGGCGGCTGTGGGCTCGTTGGGCTTCAGAGGGCGGCATGTGGCAGGTCGGGCCCCGGTGCCCGGTTCTGCAGATGGCTGCGATGGCCATCGGGCACATGGGGCTGGCGGCTATCTAGCACAGACCGGCAGCAGTGACAGATATCTGGGCCCCGTCGTCCAGATCTGGAGGTTGCGGCGGACGTTGGGCGCATGGTGCCGGCGGCCGTCGGGCGAGTGCGTGTGGTGGTGGTCTGACCTGGGTTGGTGGTTGGCGGTGTAGCGCCGGGTGAAGACCTTGCTGCCGGTCTTTGGGACGGGGCAGGCGACGGCGACGGTTGAGGGCGCCGCTTCCTTCTTGAAGGCGTCGCTAAGGCGTTTCTGCTTGCTCCACCACGCGAAGAAGCTCGGGGGAAACCCTTGATCCCTTGGGATCGGGCGATGATGGCGACGCGTGTCACACCTCTTGGGGCATCATTATAGGAGCTTCTTGCCGGCCAGAGGGACCAGTGATAGGTGGGGGAGGTCTTTCGTGCTACTTGGTCGTGTACGCCTGCTTCTGTGGCAACGATGACGGTGGTGAGCTCTGTCGGAGGCATGTAATTGGTCATGGTAGTCGGCTCTTCTCCGACGTGTTCGTGAGATTACCTCGGCTGCCTATTGTTGTGAAGTAGAAGCTACGGTGCGGGGCCCAATGGCGTACGATGACGGGCGATAGGTAGTCCGTTCGACGATCTTCCATGACGCCAACCTTTTTAGTTTCTCCGTAGTTCTTTGCCGGAGTCGGAGATGTGTTGTCCTATTGCGGGCTGATGGCGATCTGCCGTGTGAGTGTAGTGTTGTTGTGCATCCAATAGGGTTGTCGTTTCACTTATTTCTCTTTGATCTTCGGATCTTCCCCATATTGTTCTTCTGCTGCTTTCTGCTAAATCCAATTGAAGCCAGAAATTTGTTGGATCATTCAAAAAAAAGATGACCTCAAATGGAAAAGTGTTCAACAGCCAAGTTGTGCGTCTCATCGAAACAATTGATTTTGATATAAAAATCATATTAATTCGAGTTCGTATGCAAAAGTTACAGTCCAATTACTGAACCGATGTCAGAAAACTGGGTTTAGCCGGATCATCCGGACCTAGAGTCGGACATCCGGGCCAGAGGAGGTCGTGAGAAGTCCAAATTTGGCTAGATTTTGATGATTTGGACGGAAAGGCAAGTCTTTTTCTTGTACGGGAAGTCCATCCGCCTCTTATATAGACAAGAGGTGACGGCCGATTGAAAAACAACACACAATCAACAAAATCATCTAGCACTTTTTACCTTTACTTTTATCTCTCTCCCTTGTTCTTCTTCTTCCTCGTTCTTTGTTCGTTCTTCTTCATTGCAGGGCGGCGAACCTCGAGGCCCTAGGTGTCGGGGAAACGACACCTATGGGATCACGTGGATCCCTTCTACGGTTTGGCAGGGAAAGAGGTGTACACAAAGAGCAGATTCAACAATCAACACGAGGGATTTTTACCCAGGTTCGGGCCGCTGAGAGCGTAAAACCCTAGTCCTGCTTTAGTGTATTGAGTGTTCTTGAGCTTTGGCTAGCTGCTACGCATGCCAACTGGGCCAAAAAGTCCAAAAATGACCCTTCCTGCATCGCCTTGGGCCTCCTTTTATACCAAGGGGCTACCACGGTGGTGTACAGGCATACAGGAGGTGTAAAGTAGCTACAGTGTACATGCTTATCACTGACGTCTTAGGACAAATACATTAAATGCTCTATTTGCGTGCCCCTAACTTTATCAGGGATGGAAACAGAGCCCTTCCCGTCCATCGCCGCCTCACCCCATCTTGACATGCACCTAGGATGACGAGGCATGCAATGCCAGGCTGACTGGCTAGCCGCTGTGCTGGAGCGGTGGCAGGATCTTCACGAAGATCTGCATGCCATCATGCAGGCGCTTGCCAGGCTGGCAGGCTAGCCGCTGTGCTGGAGCAGCGGTAGGGTGGGCGGAACCTTGCCGTGTGCGAGCCTTGCTGCGGCGTCCCAAACGTCTCCGGCAAGAATCTTGCCAGGACCTCGCAAACGTTCCCGGCAAGAATCTTGCTGGAAACTTTGCCTTCTGGTCTTCACAAAGATCTGCATGCCACCACGCAGACGCCCCTGGGTCTTGGTCTTGACATTGTTGATGGTGTCAGAGCTCTCAACCTCAAGGGAGATACCTTGCCGGTGCTTCGCTTCACAAACCATCCCGGCAAGGATCTTGCCGAGAGCCCAGCTTGTGGTTTTCTGTTCTCTAATTACTGGCTTGGACGCTGTCTTGGTCGACTCGTATTCGCTTCCAGTCATCCCCGTCAGGCCTCGTCGCG
Organism: Aegilops longissima; assembly: GCA_021605205.1. Lineage (NCBI taxonomy): Eukaryota > Viridiplantae > Streptophyta > Magnoliopsida > Poales > Poaceae > Aegilops > Aegilops longissima. The sequence continues at coordinate 141,036,592 of CM038676.1, read as the reverse complement.
GGTACGACTACAACTGCCCATGCACAAGTAAGAGGTACTGAAGGGGGCCCAACTTTAGTACACCGACAGAAGCCCTCGGGACTGGGCCACACACGGGCGCGAGGCGTTGTTGGGCTTGGCCCAAACAGTGCACGGGCACGCGTGGCAGGGGTTAATGGCTATAATCATCTCGTCTGATGTGCTTCCCCATGATCCACATTGAGTGCGCGACGTGGGGTATGTGAGCGGAACGGCCACAGCAGTAGCACGCCTGTGAAAACGCCTTCACATCGAACAGTAAAGAGGCAGCCTCACGGCTTCCACATAAAAAGAGGAATCCGTAGAGGCGCTGCTCATTTACCTCTCGCCCGTTCCAATCTAGGAACTGCCTTCATCTCCTTCCTTGAGCCCAAACCAGAGCCTCCTCATCCGTCTGCCGTCGCTGCGCTCTCACCGCCCTCGCCTCCTGCCCTCCCCCGGCTGCTATGGCGCCCAAAGCGAGCAAGGACAAAGAAGTGCCCAAGGCAAGCAAGGGCAAGGATGCGCCGAAGAGTGAGTTGGTGAAGATGCAGAAGAAGAACGTCGTCTTCGCCCTGACGCTTGACGCGCGCGGCCTGAAAGACTGGTACTGTGCATGTGGGGAAGAGCGACAAAGTGGCATCCTGACACCCCCGTCATCCCGGCTTCTTGCTCCCAGCCTGCTCCAGATAAATTCCCCTTCTTTGTCGATTACTTCTACTGCGGGCTCTGCCCCCCATTTTCGGATTTCTTCCTCGATATCATGTACACATTCAGCTTCCACCTCTTGGATTTTACGCGGAATGTCGTGGCATGTATGTCCATTTTCGCCCACCTTTGCAAGAACTTCGCCGGAGTGGTCCCAAACACCGCCCTTTTCCGCCATTTCTTCATCCCCCGCATTCAGCCAGGAGAGGCCCTTTTCTGGCTGCGTCGCCTGGATCCCAAGGGCATGGAACAAGGATACGTACCCAGACAAGCTCTACCGCGAGAAGTGGGATGAGTGGCGGGGCCGATGGTGCTGGATCACGGAGGAAGATCCGCAGTCGTTCTGTATGCCCCGGAAAAAGAAGCTGACCCGTGGCAATGGTTGGAGCGCCCTCGACCCTCGAGACGGGAAGCTCACAATTGCAATCGATAGGATCAAGCGCCTGAGAGCTGTCGGGCTCACAATCGAGATGATTGGCGCCGACTTCCTCCGCTGCCGCATTGCCCCTCTGCAGAACAAGGGGAGACCAGCCTGGGAGTACCAGAACGCAGCGGATATCATGAGGCTGCGCCCTAGTCTAAACAACAACTTGACGGTGATGCAGCACGCAGCCCTCTGCCACAAGATGTTCAGGACCGAAAGCAAGTACAAGATGCCGGCAAGAGTCATTCCCCTCTACAACAACACTGCCCTGAACTCGATCATTGCCATGATGCCGGTATTCAATGCCCATGGCCTTGACTAGACCTGGGCTGAGACATCCGTGGAGCAGGCAAAGGATTTCTTCAACAATTTGTCGCAGCGGGCTGTTCGGGAAGAGACGAACCTCATCCGCCCCACCACCGAGGAAGAAGTGGTATATATTGTTAGCAGGGCGGAAGAGGCAGCCCTTGCCGTGGAGGTCGGTAGCGTTGGCTTTGTGGAAGACGAAGCCAGTGAAGAAGAAAACCTTGCCGAGCAGGGGAGCCGAAGAGAAGCCGTACGAGGAGCCCCCGGCTCTAGGGAAGAAGAACCGTGTCCTTCGACGTGCCATCTCCGGCGAGCCAGTCCAGCAAGCTTCTTCACACGAAGAGGTCCCCGGCAAGGGGGCAGCCGGCAAGGGGCCCAGCAGCAACATGTGCGCTAGACGAGGCGCGTGACCGCGGCAGCGAAGAAAGCAGTGGGGGCGGTGCATGAAACGGTGCCAGCAACTGAAGTAGGCTCACATCAGGCCGACGTTCCTGCCACGGCCAAGCGGCCCAGGTCCCCTTCTTCATCCCTTCGTACGGACGTTATAGAGGAGGGTGCCTTCAACCTTGCTACTTTTAGCCCGGAGGGAGAAGAGAGTCCGGAGGAAGAAGAGTAGGTGCCCTACCGCCTCCTCTATCCCTTGAATTTATGATTTACTTATCTTTATTTGTTCTTGCTTTGGCCTATAACCGCAGGGATACGGTAACGCTGGCGCAGAGGGTGGCGAAGAAGGCCAAGACTTTGATGGGCAACGAGCCCCCAGCAAGCACCGCAGGTGCGCTGGAGACCATCCTCATCAGCCCGGAACCCAGCCCACGACGCAGCCCCCAACCCAGCCCCCAGCGTGAGTCCACTACTCATTTCCCGCTTGCAGGTGTTGGGATGTACATCTTCACTGCTGACCTTGTCAGGTTTGCAGGAGAAGAACATCAACAGGAAGAGTCGCTGACAGCCGCCCCTGACATGTCGCCTCCGTCAACCATGCCGCCCAGGGGTGGATCCCCGGCAAGGGCTTCCACTGACGAGCCCACCCGCGTGGAGGAAGAGCCGACAAGCACGGGCGCCGGCAATCCTACACTGCCAACGAATGTTGTCGGGGAGGGAGCCACCTCCCAACAGCTCGTCACAGGTAAGTGGCCTGCTTCCTGGCACTTGTCATTTTTCCTGTCTTGAATTTGAACCTTGGTTTCATCTTTTTTCTCCTCCTCGGCTTTCAGATCTCCCATTGACGGAGCACATGGATGTCGACGTCATCATCGAGGAGACCGCCAAGGATGCTGCCGCCAGAGTCGCTGCTGACGAGGCTGCCAAGGACATGCATGAAGAGGCCGCCAAGGGGTCTGCTAGGGAGGTCGGCAAGGAAACCAGCGACCGCACTGACGGCATTCCTGCCGCAGGAGCGCCTGGTGCTACATCGGTCCCGGAGCCCTCAGTTGCCTAGGAGGCAGTTGTCGAGGACCAACCGTCAACATCCGAAGCCCCTCCCTCAAGAAGATACCTGAAGGTTGGCGACAACCTGTTCGTCAGCATCCCGGGGAAGGCAAGCACCGGAGCGCCAACCGAAGGGGAGACTTTCGACGAAGAAGTTATTGTTGCTGCCGGGCTCAAGGTTGTCGACGAGCCGTGCGCCAGCAGCAGTGGATCCAAAGAAGATCAGCTCCTCCAGGCCAAGAGTGACAACTTCCGGAAGCTCCAGGCGCTTCACCGCACCCGAAAGGAGAAGTTGGACTCCAGGGCAACAGTTGTCGACGCAACAGAGGCAGACCTCCAGAAGCGCGTCAAGCAAATGCAGGTCTGGTTTGCCGAGGGCTGGCAAGAGCTGGGGACTAGCCGGGAATAGTTGATCCAACGTTGGGACGGGCTCCTTTTGAAGCGGTCCAACGTTGAGAAGGCACAGGAAGAGGCCGCCCAACAAGGCGCCGCAGAAGATGCTCAGCTAAGGGAACGCCGTGTCGGGCTTGATGCTCATGAAGAGGACCTTGCCGCTCGTGAGGAGGCACTTGCCGCCAAGCTCTGTGGCAAGGATGAAGAGATTGAAAAGCTTGTCGCGCAACAAACCCAAGAGCTGGAGCAGGAACACAAGAAAGCACTTGATGCTCTGGCATTGGACCATGCCGGCAAGCTAAAGGAAGCCGTCGATGCCACCAAAGCTGCAGAGGTCGCCAAGAACGAGCTGGCCGACAAGGTGAAGAAGCTAGAAGAGGATCTGGAGGAACACGGCAAGGAGCTCTCGACGCTCAAAGGTGACAGAGAGAAAACTCTCTACGACCTGGTAGAGATGCAAACCACCATATCCGACAAGACCAAATAGCTCTCCGCAGCCAACGAATCCATTGCCGATCTGAAACTGAAGCTGACCACATTGGAGGAGTCCCTTGAGAGCAGCATGTCTCGTGAGAAGACCCTGACCAAGAACGTCCAGGACGAGAAGGAGCTGCTTGAGAGCACCGCCGCCACTTATAACAACTATGAAAAAGGCATGGGGATCTGGACTGAGCACCTCGTTGACGTCGCGGAAAGGCTCGCAGCACAACTGTCCACCATGGGCCTGCCGAACTTCAGATATTCTTCCGAGGAGAGGGTGTCTCCGAGCGCCAGGCTGACCATGTTCTTCGAGGCCCTCCTCGACGCCCTGAAGCTGCTCCACTCCAGCTGAGCAACCCAAATGGCCAGCGAATCCCGCAAACTCTGTCGGGCCATCCTCCTCAAGGTTCTCATTAAAGTGTCGCACAGGAACCCCAGCCTCGACATCACCAACGTGCTCGACCGCTTGCCAAAGGACGCAGACTACAAGGCGCTGTAAGAGCTTGTCGCGCCTATTGTTGACAAGGTGGACCGAATCAAGAGGGTCGAAGGCCAGCGCAGGGATTAGCCGCTTCATTTCTTCTTGCCACCATGAATTCATGCCCAAGACAATTTATCTTAAGTTAGAATTGAAGCGACTATTGATGTAATATAACTTGCTGTGTTTTGGATGAATGCATGCTATCTTTCTTGTCTCATTTCTCTCTGTATGGCATACACCCTATGCTTTATTGGGAAAAATTTGTCGGTGCATGCACCCTTGCCGCGAGCGCTTTGAGGAACGGGTCCTTAGCAGCCTACTAGGGGTGTTGCTGTCGGCAAGATACCTTGTCGTTCTCAGCGCAGCCACTCGAACTGTTGAGCCGACTCGAAACAGGGCAAGGGCACAACCGATCATGACAAGGTTCCTTCGCGTACAGGTTTTCCATACAAGAACCGAAGTCGTCCAAGGAAAATAACTTTATGTTTAAAAAGACATTTACTCAAGGTTTCGCAACTTAGCTTTTTGTTGTCGCACTTTTTCCCGCAAGATGCCACTTCGAACGTCGCCTGTTGGTGTCCATATCCCATACCATCTCCCCCCGGCAAACGTGCACGCGAGGAAACCTTCTATGCTTTGAGAAAAAGAAAGAAGAGAAAATAGGAACATGGAACCTTGGCGGTTCATCAGTACTTGCCGGAAACAAACGTAGTACAATATCTTGGACAGACATGCATATAGATAAACATGGAAGTCGACAAGAACTGTACACACTTAAACTTACTCAACTGTGCACAGGGTCTGCGCCTGGCTTTGTACATAGGGTTATATGCCTTGCCGGCAAGGCTAGTACAAAAGGGGGTTGTCGTGGGACCCGGTAACCGCGCCTTATGGGTAAAGCTTGCGAAGATGTTCGATATTCCAGGAGTTGCTCATTGGAATGCCATCTTAGGTCTCCACGCAGACTGCCCCTGGCCTGGTGACTCATATTACTCGATAAGGTCCTTCCCACTTTGGCGTCAACTTGTTAGAATTCTTGGCCGACTGAACGCGCCGAAGAACAAGGTCGCCTTCCTCAAGGCTTCGGGCATGAACCTTGCGGCTATGGTAGCGGCGCAAGACTTGCTGGTAGCACGCTACTCGCACAGCAGCCTGAAGACGATCTTCCTCAAGGAGTGTGGCATAATCTTGCTGCAACTGCTCTTGCTCAAGCTCATCATAAGCGAGCACTCAAGGCCACCTGTGTATGAGTTCTGTGGGGAGAACTGCCCTCGCCCCATACACCAGGGAGAAGGGCGTCTGGCCGAAGGCTCGATTTGGTGTCGTCCAGATTGACCAAAGAACTGCCGACAACTCATCAATCTAGCGCCTTCCGCACTTGTGCGGCCTGTCGAAAGTCCTCGTCTTGAGATCCTGTAGCACTTCAGCATTTGCCCTTTCCGCCTGGTAGTTGCTTCTTGGATGAGCAACAGAAGCAAAACAGATTTTGCTGCCAAGGTCTTCGATATATTGCATGAAGGTGCGGCTCGTGAACTGTGTGCCGTTGTCGGTGATGACTCTGTTTGGCATGCCAAAACGGCAAACTACTCCTCTGAAGAACTTGACGGCTGATTGTGCTGACATCTTTCTCACTGCATTCACTTCCGGCCACTTTGTGAACTTGTCGATTGCGACGTATGCTACCTCTTGAGCATGCGTTTGTTTTCCCTTGAAGAGGAAAGTGTGATGCAGCAAAGTAGCGTAAGTATTTCCCTCAGTTTTTGAGAACCAAGGTATCAATCCAGTAGGAGGCCACACGCAAGTCCCTCGTACCTACACAAACAAATAAGAACCTTGCAACCAACGCAATAAAGGGGTTGTCAATCCCTTCACGGCCACTTGCAAAAGTGAGATCTGATAGAGATGATAAGATGATATTTTTGGTATTTTTATGATAAAGATTAAAAGTAAAGAAAGCAAAATAAACGGCGACAGAAATAGCTTGTTGACGGGAGATTAATATGATGGAAAATAGACCTGGGGGCCATAGGTTTCACTAGTGGCTTCTCTCAAGATAGCACAAGTATTACAGTGGGTGAACAAATTACTGTCGAGCAATTGATAGAAAAGTGCATAATTATGAGAATATCTAGGCATGATCATGTATATAGGCATCACGTCCGTGACAAGTAGACCGACTCCTACCTGCATCTACTACTATTACTCCACACATTGACCGCTATCCAGCATGCATCTAGAGTATTAAGTTCATAAGAACAGAGTAACACATTAGGTAAAATGACATGATGTAGAGGGATAAACTCAAGGAATATGATATAAACCCCATCTTTTTATCCTCGATGGAAAAAATACAATACATGTCGTTTCCCCTACTGTCACTGGGATCGAGCACCGCATGATTGAACCCAAAGCTAAGCACTTCTCCCATTGCAAGAAAGATCAATCTAGTAGGCCAAACCAAACTCATAATTCGAAGAGACTTGCAAAGATAACCAATCATACATAAAAGAATTAAGAGAAGATTAAAATATTGTTCATAGATAATGTTGATCATAAACCCACAATTCATCGGATCTCGACAAACACACCGCAAAAAGAGTTACATCGAATAGAACTCCAAGAAGATCGAGGAGAACTTTGTATTGAGATCCAAAGAGAGAGAACAAGCCATCTAGCTAATAACTATGGACCCAAAGGTCTGTGGTAAACTACTCACACATCATTGGAGAGGCTATGGTGTTGATGTAGAAGCCCTCCATGATCGATGCCCCTTCCGGCAGAGTGCCGGAAAAGGCCCCAAGATGGGATCTCACGGGTACAGAAGGTTGCCGCGGTGGAATTATGTTTTCGTGGTGCTCCTTGATGGTTTCGGGGTACGTAGGTATATATAGGAGGAAGAAGTAGGTCGGTGGAGCCACGAGAGGCCCACGAGGGTGGAGGGCGCGCCCACGGGGGGTAGGCACGCCCCCTACCACGTGGCCACCTTGTTGATTGATTGACGTCCACTCCAAGTCCTCTGGATCACGTTTGTTCCAAAAATCACGCTCCCGAAGGTTTCATTCCGTTTGGACTCCGTTTGATATTCCTTTTCTGCGAAACACTGAAATAGGCAAAAAACAACAATTTGCACTGTGCCTTGGGTTAATAGGTTAGTCCCAAAAATAATATAAAATTGTATAATAAATCCCATTAAACATCCAAAACATAATATATAATAGCATGGAGCAATCAAAAATTATAGATACGTTGGAGACGTATCAAGCATCCCCAAGCTTAATTCCTGCTCGTCCTCGGGTAGGTAAATGATAAAAACAGAATTTTTGATGTGGAATGCTACTTAGCACATTCTTCAATGTAATTTTATTTATTGTGGCATGAATTTTCATATCCGAAAGATTCAAGATAAAAGTTTAATGTTGACAGAAAAATAATAATACTTCAAGCATACTAACCAAGCAATTATGTCTTCTTGAAATAACATAGCCAAAGAAAGCTTATCCCTACAAAATCATATAGTTTGGCCATGCTTCATTTTCGTCACACAAGAATGCTCTCATCTTGCACAACCCTGATGACAAGCCAAGCAATTGTTTCATACTTTAGTAATCTCAAACTTTTTTTAACTTTCACGCAATACATGAGCGTGAGCCATGGACATAGCACTATGGGTGGAATAGAATATAATGATGGGAGTTGTGTGGAGAAGACAAAAAAGGAGAAAGTCTCACATTGACGCGGCTAATCAATGGGCTAGGGAGATGCCCATCAATTGATGTCAATGCAAGGAGTAGGGATTGCCATGCAACGGATGCACTAGATCTATAAATGTATGAAAGCTCAAAAAAATAAACTAAGTGGGTGTGCATCCAACTTGCTTACTCACAAAGACCTAGGGCATTTGAGGAAGCCCATTGTTGGAATATACAAGCCAAGTTCTATAATGAAAAATTCCCACTAGTATATGAAAGTGACAAAAGAAGAGACTCGCTATCATAAAGATCATGGTGCTAGTTTGAAGCACAAGTGCGGAAAAAGGATAGTACCATTGTCCCTTTTTATAAAAAAAATTGGGCCTTCTTTTTTTGGCCATTCTCTCTTTTTTTATTTGGGACTCTATTAATAATGATCATCACACCTCTATTTATTTACAACTCAATGATTACAACTCGATACTAGAACAAAAGTATGACTCTATATGAATGCCTCCGGCGGTGTACCTGGATGGGTAATGAATCAAGAGTGACATGTATGAAATAATATGCATGGTGGCTTTGCCACAAATACGATGTCAACTACATGATCATGCAAGGCAATATGACAATGATGAAGCGTGTCATAAAACGGTGGAAAGTTGCATGGCAATATATCTCGGAATGGCTATGGAAATGCCATAATAGGTAGGTATGGTGGCTGTTTTGAGGAAGATATAAGGAGGTTTATGTGTGATAGACCATATCGTATCATGGGGTTTGGATGCACCGGCGAAGTTTGCACCAACTCTCAAGGTGAGAAAGGGCAATGCACGGTACCGAAGAGGCTAGCAATGATGGAAGGTTGAGAGTGCGTATAATCCATGGACTCAACATTAGTCATAAAAAACTCATATACTTATTGCAAAAATCTACAAGTCATCAAAAACCAAGCACTACGCGCATGCTCCTAGGGGGATAGATTGGTAGGAAAATACCATCGCTCGTCCACGACCGCCACTCATAAGGATGACAATCAAAGAACGCCTCATGTTTCAAATTTATTACACAACGTTCACCATACGTGCATGCTACGGGACTTGCAAACTTCAACACAAGTATTTCTCAAATTCACAACTACTCAACTAGCACAACTTTAATATCACTACCTCCATATCACAAAACAATCATCAAGTATCAAACTTCTCTTAGTATTCGACGCACTTTAAAGTTTTTATCTTGGATGCCTATCACATTAGGACTAATTTTGTAACCAAAGCAAATTACCATGCTATTCTAAAGGACTCTCAAAATAATATAAGTGAAGCATGAGAGATCAATTATTTCTATAAAATAGAACCACCGCCGTGCTCTAAAATATATAAGTGAAACACTAGAGCAAAAATGTTTAACTCAAAAGATATAAGTGAGGCATAAAGAGTATTCTAATAAATCCCGATTAATGTGTGTCTCTCCCGAAAGGTGTGTACAGCAAGGATGATTGTGGTGAACTAAAAAGCAAAGACTCAAATAATACAAGACGCTCCAAGCAAAAGACATATCATGTGGTGAATAAAAATATAGCTCCAAGTAAAGTTACCGATGGACGAAGACAAAAAAGGGGATGCCTTCCGGGGCATCCCCAAGATTAGGCTTTTTGGTGTCCTTGGATTTTAAATTGGGATGCCTTGGGCATCCCCAAGCTTAGGCTCTTGCCACTCCTTGTTCCATAATCCATCAAATCATTACCCAAAACTTCAATACTTCACAACACAAAACTTAACAGAAAATCTCGTGAGCTCCGTTAGCGAAATAAAACAAACCACCACTTTAAATTACTGTAATGAACCCATTCTTTATTTTTATTTGTGTTAAACCTACTGTATTCCAACTTCTCTATGGTTCATAAACTCCAGTACTAGCCATAGATTCATTAAAATAAGCAAACAACACACGAAAAACAGAATCTGTGAAAAAAAAACAGTCTATAGTAATCAGATTTGTTCGGAAACTTCTGGAACTCCAAAAATCCTGAAAAACAAGGAAAACCTAGAAAATTTGCGTACTGATCTACTGAAAAAATAATTGGTATTTTATCACGTTCTGGTGAGTTTAAACAATTATATTCGTGAGCGCAAAGTTTCTGTCTTTTTCAGCAAGCTCAAACAATTATCACCCAAGAAGATCCTATTGGTTCTACTTGGCACAAACACTAACTAAAACACACACAAAAATCTAACCAGAGGCTATATCAAAGATTTATTACTAAACAGAACCAAAAAGCAAAAAACTAAAATAAAATTGGGTTGCCTCCCAACAAGCGCTATCGTTTAACGCCCCTAGCTAGGCATTGATAATTTTAATGATGCTCACATCAAAGACAAGAATTATAGCTCAAAGAGAGCATCATAGAACACGTGATAAACACATATAAGTCTAACATACTTCCTATGCATAGGCATTTTATAAGCAAACAAATTATCATAGAAAGCAAAAATTAGCATATGCAAGGAAGAAGAAAGAGACGATAGCAATCTCAACATGACGAGAGGTAATTTAGTAAGATAAAAATTTCTACAACCATATTTTCCTCTCTCATAATAATTACATGTAGGATCATAGGCAAATTAAACAAAATAGCTATCACATAGCATATTCTCAACACGATCCACATGCATGCGAAGTTGACACTCTTCCAAAATAGTGGGATTATCATTAACTAAAGTCATGATCTCTCCAAGCCCACTTTTATCAAAAATACCATAAGATTGAACATTCTCCAAATATGTCGGATCTAAAGTTGACACCCTTCTAAACCCACTTTCAATATTATTGCAAACACTATTATAAATCTCATATTCATCATGGGGTTTAAATAAATTTTCAAGATCATAAGAAGAATCACCCCAATCATGATCGTTGCAACAAGTAGTAGACATAGCAAAACTAGCATCCCCAAGCTTAGGGTTTTGCATATTATTAGCACAATTGACATCAAGAGAATTTCTTGTAAAATCATTGCAATCATGCTTTTGATTCAAGGAACTATCAAGTATGGGTGCAATAGCAACGATCTCATGCTTAACATAAGGAACTATAGCAAATTCATCTTCATAAATATTGGCATCATGGCCACAAGAATAGCAAGCATCATGTTCATCAAGGGATATTTCAATCAAATCATCGGAATCATCATTATCTACAGATTCATGCATATCATTATTTTTTCCAAAGCAACGGTCATTCTCTCAATAAATTCTTTGACATAGACATTATGAGCATAGTTTTCATAGCAATATTTAAGTATGTCAAAATTTTCAGATTCGTAGAGAGTAATATCATACTTTTCAATCAAAGAAGCAACTTCATAAGCACCCTTAAAAGGAACAAATTCTTCAATTTGTTTGACATCATAGTAACTATAAACACCCTTTGCATAAGAAGATAAGATTTCATTTTCATTAAACTCACATAGGTAGGGAAGGTGTTTTTTAGGGTTCTTAGAGCAACAAGTGAAATCATAAATTTCACAAAGATTCCAAGCATAACACAGCAATCTGTTTATTTGATCCCATAAGAGTCTCCCTTTTTCAGACAAACGGTGACACACAAAATGAGCATGCTCATCTAAAGATTTCCCATCAACTAGGCTAGTTGGGGTTTTAGCACGAGCGCATAACGATCGAAGATGATCCAAGTAGAACACTTTAAGTGGATCCATATCAATAGATTTTTAGCAAGCAAAGACGCAAGCAAATAGAAGGCACATGGAAACACAAACAAAGATACATACGGGAGGAAGGCGAACGGAAAAGGAGGGTGAATAAAACGGCAAAGGTGAAGTAGGGGAGAGGAAAATGAGAGGCAAATGGCAAATAATGTAATGCGAGGGATAAGAGTTTGTGATGGGTACTTGGTATGTCTTTACTTGTGCATAGACTCCCCGGCAACGGCGCCAGAAATCCTTCTTGCTACCTCTTGAGCATGCGTTGGTTTTCCCTTGAAGAGGAAAGGGTGATGCAGCAAAGTAGCGTAAGTATTTCCCTCAGTTTTTGAGAACCAAGGTATCAATCTAGTAGGAGGCCACACGCAAGTCCCTCGTACCTACACAAACAAATAAGAACCTTGCAACCAACGCAATAAAGGGGTTGTCAATCCCTTCACGGCCACTTGCAAAAGTGAGATCTGATAGAGATGATAAGATGATATTTTCGGTATTTTTATGATAAAGATTAAAAGTAAAGAAAGCAAAATAAACGGCGACAGAAATAGCTTGTTGACGGGAGATTAATATGATGGAAAATAGACCCGGGGGCCATAGGTTTCACTAGTGGCTTCTCTCAAGATAGCATAAGTATTACAGTGGGTGAACAAATTACTGTCGAGCAATTGATAGAAAAGTGCATAATTATGAGAATATCTAGGCAGGACCATGTATATAGGCATCATGTCCGTGACGAGTAGACCGACTCCTGCCTGCATCTACTACTATTACTCCACACGTCGACCGCTATCCAGCATGCATCTAGAGTATTAAGTTCATAAGAACAGAGTAACGCATTAGGTAGGATGACATGATGTAGAGGGATAAACTCAAGCAATATGATATAAACCCCATCTTTTTATACTCGATGGCAACAATACAATACGTGTCGTTTCCCTACTGTCACTGGGATCGAGCACCGCATGATTGAACCCAAAGCTAAGCACTTCTCCCATTGCAAGAAAGATCAATCTAGTAGGCCAAACCAAACTGATAATTCGAAGAGACTTGCAAAGATAACCAATCATACACAAAAGAATTCAGAGAAGATTCAAATATTGTTCATAGATAATCTTGATCATAGACCCACAATTCATCGGATCTCGACAAACACACCGCAAAAAGAGTTACATCGGATAGAACTCCAGGAAGATCGAGGAGAACTTTGTATTGATATCCAAAGAGAGAGAAGAAGCCATCTAGCTAATAACTATGGACCCGAAGGTATGTGGTAAACTACTCACACATCATCGGAGAGGCAATGGTGTTGATGTAGAAGCCCTCCGTGATCGATGCCCCCTCCGGCAGAGCGCCGGAAAAGGCCCCAAGATGGGATCTGATGGGTACAGAAGGTTGCAGCGGTGGAATTAGGTTTTCGTGGTGCTCCTTGATGGTTTCGGGGTACGTAGGTATATATAGGAGGAAGAAGTAGGTCGGTGGAGCCACGAGGGTGGAGGGCGCGCCCAGGGGGTAGGCGCGCCCCCTGCCTCGTGGCCTCCTCGTTGATTGCTTGACGTCCACTCCAAGTCCTCTGGATCACGTTTGTTCCAAAAATCACGCTCCCGAAGGTTTCATTCCGTTTGGACTCCGTTTGATTTTCCTTTTCTGCGAAACACTGAAATAGGCAAAAAAACAGCAATTTGCACCGGGCCTTGGGTTAATAGGTTAGTCCCAAAAATAATATAAAAGTGTATAATAAAGCCCATTAAACATCCAAAACAGAATATATAATAGCATGGAGCAATAAAAAATTATAGATACGTTGGAGACGTATCAACGTACAAGTACTCAAAGCCCCCGACAACACGGGGAAAAGGGCCCAATATGTCGAGCTCCCAGACCGGAAATGGCCAGGAAAGAGGGATTGTCTGTAGAGCTTGAGCTGGTTGATGCAATTTCTTCGGATGGAACGAACACGCTTCGCACTTGGTTACTAGTGCAGTTGCATCCTGGAGGGCACTGGGCCAAAACAAACCTTGCCGGAATGCCTTACCGGCAAGAGCTCTTGATCCTATGTGAGAGACACATATGCCTCCATGTATCTCTGCCAACAGCTCCAGTCCATCCTCCCGAGAAATGCACTTCAATTTCACGATGTTTGGCCTATTTATGTACAGGACATCGTCCACAAAATGGTACATATTAGATCGACTGGCTATTTTCTCCGCTTCTTCCTATTCCTCGGGGAGTTCCCCTGTTTGGAGGAACTGGACGATGTGTTGTGCCCATGCTGGAGCCTGAGGCTCGACAGCAAGGACTAAAGGCATGTCTTCTGCCGCGGGAACAGATGTATCTACAGCGAGGGCTCGAGGCCCTGCCGGAGCCTGTCGCCCCCCGACAAGCTTGGCGTCGTCCCCGACAACTTCATTGTCGGCGGCTCCTGGGAGCTCAGCGGGAAAGTACTTGCCGGAGCTCAAATTCCTTCGTTTGTCTTGCCTTGTTGGTGGTTCAACAAATGGCTGAGTCAGTTGGAGCACAAAAGTCCCTGGTTCCACAGGTAACTTGAGGGCAACACGTTTTGACAGGTCGTCAGCAATGTTGTTCTCTGCACGAGGAACGTGCTCTGCTTGCAGACCGTCAAAATGCTCCTCCAATTTCCTCCAAAGCTTCCATCAACGGGCTCTGACTATCCTTGTTAACTTGCTTGATGACAAGCTGTGAATCACCTCTGACAATGAGCTTCTTGATTCCAAGGTCTGCTGCGACCCTGAGACTGGCAAGCAGTCCCTCATATTATGCAGTGTTGTTTGTTGATCTCTCTAGGGGAAAGTGCATCTGGACTATGTATTTGAGGTTCTCTCCCGTGGGTGTGACAAGCAGCACCCAACACCGGTGCCTTGCAGCAAGAAGGCTCCATCAAAATACATAATCCACTCACGGCTCGTTTCCTTGCCGGGGAGAGTGGTCTCTTGAATCTCTTCGTCAGGCGTTGAGGTCCACTTTGCAATGAACTCCGCCAAGGCTCTGCTCTGAATTGTTGAAGTGCTTTCAAACCTGAGACCAAAGTTTGACAATTCTAATGCCCACTCCATAATCCTTCCGGTCCCATCATGGTTGTGTAAGATCCGTTGCAACAGGAAGCGAGTGATGACGGTGATCTCATGTGCCTGGAAATAGTGGCGCGGCTTCCTCGAGGCCATAAGGAGGTTGAAGAGCAACTTCTGCACACCAGAGTATCTTGATCTATCCCCCTGCAAAAGGGAGCTGACAAAATAAACTGGGTGCTGCACCATCTTCTTCTTCTGTGTCCCTTCATTTGCTTGCACAGATCCGGCCTTGCCGGCACCAGACTCTGCCGGGGAAGGTCCCTCCTTGCCCGCACCAGACTTTTCCGGGGATGATCCCGGCTCGTTATTTGGCGGCCTCGCCGCTGCCGCTGCTTCTTCATCGACTTCTCTCTGTGCCACTAGCGCAGCACTGACCACTTGGTTCGTTGCCGCTAGATATAGCAGCAACGGCTCTTGCGGCTTAGGCGCGACTAGTGTTGGCGTAGAGGAGAGGTACCTCTTCAAATCTTGCAGTGCTGCCTCCGCTTCCGGAGTCCATTTCATTGGATCTTGAAAAAGGGCAGGGCACGCTCAGCAGATTTGGAGATGAACCTTCTCAAAGCAGCAACACAGCCAGCAAGTCGATGCACATCTTTGACTCGTCTTGGTGCTTCAATCTGCTCAATCGCCTTGATCTTGTCGGGGTTCGCTCCAATCCCACGCTAAGACACAAAGAATCGGAGAAGCTTGCTGGATGGGACGCCAAACACACACTTCTCGGGATTGAGCTTGAGATTGATCTTGTGCAAATTTGCAAATGTTTCATCTAAATCTTGTATGAGCATTGCTTTGTCTTTGGTTTTGACCACTATGTCATCCATATAAGCTTTTATATTTCTATGTAGTTGGGGCTCAAGACTGATCTGAACCACTCTTGCGAACATTGAACCAGCACTTTTCAACCCGAAAGGCATTCGTATAAAACAATATGTACCACATGGGGTGATAAACACGGTCTTCTCTTCATCTTCCTTCGTCATGAAGATTTAATGGTACCCTGAGTAGGCGTAAAGAAAAATCAGCAGATCGCACCTGGAAGTGGAGTCCACGATCTGGTCGATGCATGGCAAGGGGAAAGGATCCTTTGGACAGGCTTTATTGTTATCTATATATGTTTGGGAACATAGTAATTTCAAAAAAAATCCTACGCACACACAAGATCATGGTGATGTATAGCAACGAGAGGGGAGAGTGTTGTCCACGTACCCTCGTAGACCGAAAGCGGAAGCGTTATAACAACGCAGTTGATGTAGTCATACGTCTTCACGGCCCGACCGATCAAGCACCGAAACTACGGCACCTCCGAGTCCTATCACACGTTCAGCTCGACGATCCCCGGACTCCGATCCAGCAGAATGTCGGGGAAGAGTTCTGTCAGCACGACGGCGTGGTGACGATCTTGATGTTCTACCGTCCCAGGGCTTCGCCTAAGCACCGCTACAATATTATCGAGGACTATGGTGGAGGGGGGCACCGCACACGGCTAAGAGATCCAAGGGATCAATTGTTGTGTCTCTAGGGTGCCCCCTGCCCCCGTATATAAAGGAGCAAGGGGGGAGGTGCGGCCGGCCAGGAGGAGGCGCGCCAGGACGAGTCCTACTCCCTTCCTTGTTGGAGTAGGAGAGGAGAGGGAAGGAGAGAGAGGGGGAAAGGAAGGGGGGGCGCCGCCCCCTCCTTGTCCAAATTGGACTTGGGGGGAGGGGCGCGCGGCTGCCCCTTGGCCGCCTCTCCTCTTCCACCACTTGGGCCCATGAGGCCCATTAACCTCCGGGGGGGTTCCGGTAACCCCCAGTACTCCCGTATATATCCGATAACTCCCGAACCCATTCCGGTGTCCGAATATAGTTGTCCAATATATCAATCTTTATGTCTCGACCATTTCGAGACTCCTCGTCATGTCCGTAATCACATCCGGGACTCCGAACAAACTTCGGTACATCAAAACTCATAAACTCATAATATAATTGTCATCGAAACCTTAAGCGTGCGGACCCTACGGGTTCGAGAACTATGTAGACATGACCTAGAATTGTTTCCGGTCAATAACCAATAGCGGAACCTGGATGCTCATATTGGCTCCTACATATTCTACGAAGATCTTTATCGGTCAAACCGCACAACAACATATATTGTTCCCTTTGTCATTGGTATGTTACTTGCCCGAGATTCAATCGTCGGTATCTCAATACCTAGTTCAATCTCGTTACCGACAAGTATCTTTACTCGTTACGTAATGCATCATTCCGTAACTAACTCATTTAGCTACATTGCTTGCAAGGCTTATATTGATGTGCATTACCGAGATGGCCCAGAGATACCTCTCCAACAATCGGAGTGACAAAACCTAATCTCAAAATACGCCAACTCAACATGTACCTTTGGAGACACCTGTAGAGCTCCTTTATAATCACCCAGTTACGTTGTGACGTTTGGTAGAACACAAAGTGTTCCTCCGGTAAAGGGAGTTGCATAATCTCATAGTTATAGGAACTTGTATAAGTCATGAAGACAGCAATAGCAACATACTAAACGATCAAGTGCTAAGCTAACGGAATGGGTCAAGTCAATCACATCATTCTTATAATGATGTGATCCCGTTAATCAAATGACAACACATGTCTATGGTTAGGAAACATAACCATCTTTGATTAATGAGCTAGTCAAGTAGAGGCATACTAGTGACATTAAGTTTGTCTATGTATTCACACATGTATCATGTTTCCGGTTAATACAATTCTAGCATGAATAATAAACATTTATCATGATATGAGGAAATAAATAATAACTTTATTATTGCCTCTAGGGCATATTTCCTTCAGTCTCCCACTTGCACTAG
Source organism: Aegilops longissima (assembly GCA_021605205.1). NCBI lineage: Eukaryota > Viridiplantae > Streptophyta > Magnoliopsida > Poales > Poaceae > Aegilops > Aegilops longissima. Next base: position 141,019,037 of record CM038676.1, on the reverse strand, counting down.
AGTCAATAATCTAGGTTACATAGTAATGATTCTAACACCCATGGAGTCTTGGTGCTGATCATGTTTTGCTCATGTAAGAGGCTTAGTCAAAGGGTCTGCAACATTTAGATCCGTATGTATCTTGCAAATCTCTATGTCTCCCACCTGGACTTGGTCCCGGATGGAATTGAAGCGTCTCTTGATGTGCTTGGTCCTCTTGTGAAATCTGGATCCTTTGCCAAGGCAATTGCACCAGTATTGTCACAGAAGATCTTCATTGGTCCCGATGCACTAGGTATGACACCTAGATCGGAAATGAACTCTTTCATCCAGACTCCTTCATTTGCTGCTTTCGAAGCAGCTATGTACTCCGCTTCGCATGTAGATCCTGCCATGACGCTTTGTTTAGAATTGCACCAACCGACAGCTCCACTGTTCAATATAAACACGTATCCGGTTTGCGATTTAGAATCGTCCGGATTAGTGTCAAAGCTTGCATCGACGTAACCATTTATGACTAGCTCTTTGTCACCTCCATAAACGAGAAACATATCCTTAGTCCTTTTCAGGTATTTCAGGATATTCTTGACCGCTGTCCAGTGATCCACTCCTGGATTACTTTGGTACCTCCCTGCCAAACTTATTGCTAAGCATACGTCAGGTCTGGTACACAACATTGCATACATGATAGAGCCTATGGCTGAAGCATAGGGTACATCTTCATTTTTTCTCTATCTTCTGCTGTGTTCGGGCATTGAGTCTAACTCAATTTCACACCTTGTAATACAGGCAAGAACCCTTTCTTTGCCTGATCCATTTTGAACTTTTTCAAAACTTTATCAAGGTATGTGCTTTGTGAAAGTCTAGTTAAGCGTCTTGATCTATCTCTATAGATTTTGATGCCCAATATGTAAGCAGCTTCACCGAGGTCTTTCATCGAAAAACTTTTATTCAAGTATCCCTTTATGCTATCTAGGAATTCTATATCATTTCCAATTAATAATATGTCATCTACATATAATATCAGAAATGCTACAGAGCTCCCACTCACTTTCTTGTAAATACAGGCTTCTCCAAAAGTCTCAGATAAAACCATATGCTTTGATCACACTATCAAAGCATTTATTCCAACTCCGAGAGGCTTGCACCAGTCCATAAATGGATCACTGGAGCTTGCACACTTTGTTAGCACCTTTTGGATCGGAAAAACCTTCCGGTTGCATCATATACAACTCTTCTTCTAGAAATCCATTCAGGAATGCAGTTTTGACATCCATTTGCCAAATTTCATAATCATAAAATGCGGCAATTGCTAACATGATTCGGACAGACTTAAGCATCGCTACGGGTGAGAAAGTCTCATCGTAGTCAACCCCTTGAACTTGTCGAAAACCTTTCGCAACAAGTTGAGCTTTGTAGACAGTTACATTACCATCAGCGTCAGTCTTCTTCTTGAAGATCCATTTATTCTCGATGGCTTGCCGATCATCGGGCAAGTCAACCAAAGTCCATACTTTGTTTTCATACATGGATCCCATCTCAGATTTCATGGCCTCAAGCTTCCTCGTAGTTCGTAGGTTCGCCATGGTCAAGTAACATGACTTCCATAATAGGATTACCGTACCACTCTGGTGCGGATCTTACTCTGGTAGACCTACGAGGTTCGGTAGTAACTTGATTCGAAGTTTCATGATCAATATCATTAGCTTCCTCACTGATTGGTGTAGTTGTCACAGAACCAGTTCTTGTGATGAACTACTTTCAATAAGGGAGCAGGTACTGATTACCTCATCAAGTTCTACTTTCCTCCCACTCACTTCTTTCGAGAAACTCCTTCTCTAGAAAGGATCCGAATTAGCAACAAAATCTTGCCCTCTCGATCTGTGATAGAAGGTGTACCCAATAGTCTCTTTTGGGTATCCTATGAAGACACATTTCTCCAATTTGGGTTCGAGCTTATCTGGTTGAAGTTTCTTCACATAAGCATCGCAGCCCCAAACTTTAAGAAACGACAACTTTGGTTTCTTGCCAAACCACAGTTCATAAGGTGTCATCTCAACGGATTTTGGTGGTGCCCTATTTAACGTGAATGCGGCCGTCTCTAAAGCATAACCCCAAAACGATAGCGGTAAATCAGTAAGAGACATCATAGATCGCACCATATCTAGTAAAGTACGATTATGATGTTCGGACACACCATTATGTTGTGGTGTTCCGGGTGGCGTGAGTTGCGAAACTATTCCTCATTGTTTCAAATGTAGACCAAACTCATAACTCAAATATTCTCCTCCACGATCAGATCGTAGAAACTTTATTTTCTTGTTACGATGATTTTCAACTTCACTCTGAAATTCTTTGAACTTTTCAAATGTTTCAGACTTATGCTTCATTAAGTAGATATACCCATATCTGCTTAAATCATCTGTGAAGGTGAGAAAATAACGATATCCGCCACGAGCCTCAACATTTATTGGACCACATACATCTGTATGTATGATTTCCAACAAATCTGTTGCTCTCTCCATAGTTCCGGAGAACGGCGTTTTAGTCATCTTGCCCATGAGGCATGGTTCGCAAGTACCAAGTGATTCATAATCAAGTGATTCCAGAAGTCCATCAGTATGGAGTTTCTTCGTGCGCTTTACACCAATATGACCCAAACGGCAGTGCCACAAATAAGTTGCACTATCATTATCAACTCTGCATCTTTTGGCTTCAACATTATGAATATGTGTATCACTACTATCGAGATTTAATAAAAATAGACCACTCTTCAAGGGTGCATGTCCATAAAAGATATTACTCATATAAATAGAACAACCATTATTCTCTGATTTAAATGAATAACCGTCTCGCATCAAACAAGATCCAGATATAATGTTCATGCTTAACGCTGGCACCAAATAACAATTATTCAGGTCTAAAACTAATCCCGATGGTAGATGTAGAGGTAGCGTGCCGATCGCGATCACATCGACTTTGGAACCATTTCCCACGCGCATCGTCACCTCGTCCTTAGCCAATCTTCGCTTAATCCGTAGTCCCTGTTTCGAGTTGCAAATATTAGCAACAGAACCAATATCAAATACCCAGGTGCTACTGCGAGCATTAGTAAGGTACACATCAATAACATGTATATCCCATATACCTTTGTTTACTTTTCCATCCTTCTTATCCGCCAAATACTTGGGGCAGTTCCGCTTCAATGTCGGTCATTTTGCAGTAGAAGCACTCTGTCTCAGGCTTAGGTCCAGACTTAGGTTTCTTCTCTTGAGCAGCAACTTGCTTGCTGTTCTTCTTGAAGTTCCCCTTCTTTTTTCCTTTGCCCTTTTTCTTGAAACTAGTGGTCTTATTGACCATCAACACTTGATGCTCCTTCTTGATTTCTACCTCCGCAGCTTTTAGCATTGCGAAGAGCTCGGGAATAGTCTTGTTCATCCCTTGCATATTATAGTTCATCACGAAGCTCTTGTAGCTTGGTGGCAGTGATTGAAGAATTCTGTCAATGATACTATCATCAGGGAGATTAACTCCCAGTTGAATCAAGTGATTATTATACCCAGAAATTTTGAGTATATGTTCACTGACAGAACTATTTTCTTCCATTTTACAGCTATAGAACTTATTGGAGACTTCATATCTCTCAATCCGGGCATTTGCTTGAAATATTAACTTCAACTCCTGGAACATCTCATATGCACCATGTCGTTCAAAACATCGTTGAAGACCCGGTTCCAAGCCGTAAAGCATGGCACAATCGAACTATCGAGTAGTCATCGCTTTGCTCGCGAGACGTTCTTAACGTCGTCGATTGCATCTGCAGAGGCACGGCACCCAGCGGTGCTTCCAGGTCGTAATTCTTCTATGCAGCAATGAGGATAATCCTCAAATTACGGACCCGATCCGTGTAGTTGCTACCATCATCTTTCAACTTAGCTTTCTCAAGGAACACATTAAAATTCAATGGAACAACAAAGACGAGCCATCTATCTACAACAAACATAGACAAGCAAAATACTATCAGGTACTAAGTTCATGATAAATTTAAGTTCAATTAATCATATTACTTAAGAACTCCCACTTAGACAGACATCTCTCTAGTCATCTAAGTGATCACGTGATCCAAATCAACTAAACCATGTTCGATCATCACGTGAGATGGAGTAGTTTCAATGGTGAACATCATCATGTTGATCATATCTACTATATGATTCATGTTCGACCTTTCGGTCTCCGTGTTCCGAGGCCATATCTGTATATGCTAGGCTCGTCAAGTTTAACCTGAGTATTCCGCCTGTGCAACTGTTTTGCACCCGTTGTATTTGAACGTAGAGCCTATCACACCCGATCATCACGTGGTGTCTCAAAGACGAAGAACTTTCGCAGCGGTGCATACTCGAGAGAACACTTCTTGATAATTAGTGAGAGATCATCTTAAAATGCTACCGTCAATCAAAGCAAGATAAGATGCATAAAGGATAAACATCACATGCAATCAATATAAGTGATATGATATGGCCATCATCATCTTGTGCATGTGATCTCAATCTCCGAAGCACCGTCGTGATCACCATCGTCACCGGCACGACACTTGGTCTCCATCGTAGCATCTTTGTCGTTTACGCCATCTATTGCTTCTACGACTATCGCTACCGCTTAGTGATAAAGTAAAGCAATTACAGGGTGTTTGCATTTCATACAATAAAGCGACAACCATATGGCTCCTGCCAGTTGCCGATAACTTCGGTTACAAAACATGATCATCTCATACAATAAAATATAGCATCACGTCTTGACCATATCACATCACAACATGCCCTGCAAAAACAAGTTAGACGTCCTCTACTTTGTTGTTGCAAATTTTACGTGGCTGCTACGGGCTGAGCAAGAACCGTTCTTACCTACGCATCAAAACCACAACGATAGTTTGTCAAGTTTGTGCTCTTTTAACCTTCGCAAGGACCGGGCGTAGCCACACTCGGTTCAACTAAAGTGAGAGAGACAGACACCCGCCGGTCACCTTTGAGCAACGAGTGCTTGCAACGGTGAAACCAGTCTCGCGTAAGTGTACGCGTAATGTCGGTCCGGGCCGCTTCATCTCACAATACCGCCGAACCAAAGTATGACATGCTGGTAAGCAGTATGACTTATATCGCCCACAACTCACTTGTGTTCTACTCGTGCATATGACATCTACGCATAAAACCTGGCTCGGACACAACTGTTGGGGAACATAGTAATTTCAAAAAAATTCCTACGCACACACAAGATCATGGTGATGTATAGCAACGAGAGGGGAGAGTGTTGTCCACGTACCCTCATAGACCGAAAGCGGAAGCGTTATAACAACGCGGTTGATGTAGTCGTACGTCTTCACGGCCCGACCGATCAAGCACCGAAACTACGGCACCTCCGAGTTCTAGCACACGTTCAACTCGATGACGATCCCCGGACTCCGATCCAGCAGAATGTCGGGGAAGAGTTCCGTCAGCATGACGGTGTGGTGATGATCTTGATGTTCTACCGTCGCAGGCTTTGCCTAAGCACCGCTACAATATTATCGAGGACTATGGTGGAGGGGGGCACCGCACACGGCTAAGAGATCCAAGGGATCAATTGTTGTGTCTCTAGGGTGCCCCCTGCCCCCGTATATAAAGGAGCAAGGGGGAAGGTGCGGCCGGCCAGGAGGAGGCGCACCAGGAGGAGACCTACTCTCACCAGGAGTAGGACTCCCTCCCTTCCTTGTTGGAGTAGGAGAGGAGAGGGAAGAAGAGAGAGGGGGAAAGGAAAGGGGGCGCCGCCTCCTGTCCAGTCGGACTTGGGGGGGGCGCGGCTGCCCCTTGGCCGCCTCTCCTCTTCCACCACTTGGGCCCATGAGGCCCATTAACCTCCGCGGGGGTTTCGGTAACCCCCCGATACTCCGGTATATATCCGATAACTCCCGGACCCATTCAGGTGTCCGAATATAGTCGTCCAATATATCAATCTTTATGTCTCGACCATTTTGAGACTCCTCGTCATGTCCGTAATCACATCCGGGACTCTGAACAAACTTCGGTACATCAAAACTCATAAACTCATAATATAACTGTCATCAAAACCTTAAGCGTGCGGACCCTACGGGTTCGAGAACTATGTAGACATGACCTAGAATTGTTTCCGGTCAATAACTAATAGCGGAACCTGGATGCTCATATTGGCTCCTACATATTCTACGAAGATCTTTATCGGTCAAACCGCACAACAACATATATTGTTCCCTTTGTCATCGGTATGTTACTTGCCCGAGATTCGATCGTCGGTATCTCAATACCTAGTTCAATCTCGTTACCGGAAAGTCTCTTTACTCGTTCCGTAATACATCATCCCACAACTAACTCATTAATTGCAATGCTTGCAAGTCTTAAGTGATGTGCATTATCGAGAGGGAGTGACAAAACAGAGTGACGAAACCTAATCTCGAAATACGCCAACTCAACATGTACCTTTGGAGACACCTGTAGAGCTCCTTTATAATCACCCAGTTACGTTGTGACGTTTGGTAGCACACAAAGTGTTCCTCCGGTAAACGGGAGTTGCATAATCTCATAGTTATAGGAACTTGTATAAGTCATGAAGAAAGCAATAGCAACATACTAAACGATCAAGTGCTAAGCTAACGGAATTTGTCAAGTCAATCACATCATTCTTCTAATGATATGATCCCATTAATCAAATGACAACACATGTCTATGGTTAGGAAACATAGCCATCTTTGAGTAATGAGCTAGTCAAGTAGAGGCATACTAGTGACATTAAGTTTGTCTATGTATTCACACATGTATCATGTTTCTGGTTAATACAATTCTAGCATGAATAATAAATATTTATCATGATATGAGGAAATAAATAATAACTTTATTATTGCCTCTAGGGCATATTTCCTTCAGTATAATCAATGCACAGCCTCCATTTTCCATTCGCCTTGTGCACCACAACCAGATTGGCCAACCACGTCGGTTGGAGCACTCCTCTGACCAAACCTGCCGCTTCCAACTTCCTGATCTCTTCAGTAATAAACTCTTGCCGCTCCAAAGCTTGCTTCCTGACCTTCTGCTTGACGGACCGCGCATGAGGACAGACAGCAAGATGGTGCTCAATCACCTCCCTGGGAACGCCTGGGATGTCGAATGCTTGCCATGCAAACGCTTCGACATTCGCTCGCAGGAAGGCAATGAGCGGGCTTTCCTATTTGCTGTTGGGGGTGGAGCTTATAGTGAAAGCTCCGCCCATGCCATCCTCCTTGACGGGCACCTTCTTAGTTTTTGGTGGGGCTGCCTTGGACTTCTTGCTCTTGCCGATGGAGCTCTCTGGCACTTCCTCGACGGGACCGCAGCACTCTGAGGAGGTGCGCTTGCCGGAGTGTGTGCAAGAGGTCTTGTCGGTCTTCTTTCGCCGGGGAGCTCCAGTGGCAGGAGCAGGCGCCTTAGCGGCAGGTGCTACAACCGCGTTATATGGCAACGAGATCTTGGTGACATCAAAAACGATCTTCCCCATCCTGTAGTTCAGCTCTCCATCAAATGTGGCTGGTAGTGTGATCTTACTCTTCGGCTGGCTTCTTCCTGGATTGATCCTTTGAAACGTGCCTGTCTCTTCAAGATCTCCATCAGGAATCTATAACCTCTTGATCACTTTGGGCGAGATCAAGTTCAGATCGGCCCCACCGTCGACTAACATTTTTGTCACCTTGAGGTTGCGAATTGTTGGCAAAACCAACAATGGAAAACACTCGACCGCTGTTGTGCGGTGAGTGTGACCCTCAGCGTCAAAAATGATGGACGTGTTGGACCATTTCAACGCCTTCTAGGCATCGATCGATGGCTCTGTCGCATTGATCTTGTGCGTCCACTATTTAAGTTGGCGGTGAGAAGAATGCAACGAGGCACCACCATCAATGCACATGGCTTCTGTGGCTTTTTGAAACTCATGCTCGCTGGACTCGCCGTCCTCTTCGTGGTCATCATCTCCCTCCTTCTTGTCGCGGCCTCGAGCAGGCCTCTCCTGTTGCTTCTCCTTGCCGCGGCGGCCACCACGCTTCTTGTCGGACCCCTCAGTACCATGCTGGCCCTTCTCCTTGTCTCGCCTCTCATATTCAACTTTCTGCCTCTCGACAAGCTGCTCAACTTGTCGGCAGTTCTGGAGGTCATGGCCCTTGGTGCGATGGATCTTGCAATACTGCTTGTCGGTGCCCTCCGGCTTGTCGGCAGCCGCCAAGGCCTGACAGGCGGCGCACCTGGCAACCTCCTTGCCGGGTTCGTCAACCTTAGCCTTATTGGTGGTGTCGGGGTTGCCGGTTTCCTCTATGGCAAGCACGGTTTTTCCCTTGCGCTTCCTGTTACGCCGTCGGCCCTTCTTTGCCGGGGCGATGATGTCTTCGTCTCTGGAGTCAGTTCCCGTGCCGGCATCTTCGCCGGGGTACTTCCTTCCTTCTTCAGGCCGAGCACATCTATCAGCTAAAACATAAAGCCCGGCAGCATCCCTAACCTTGTTCATCGCCAGCTCTTCACGCATCTTGCGATTGTGCACATTCTAATGAAACGCGCTGATAACAGCGACAGGATGAACATCTGGGATGTTGTACTGCACACGGCTGAATCTATGTATGTACTTGCGCAAGGATTCGCCATCTTTCTGGAGGATGACATGTAAATCGCTTGCCTGGCCAAGAGCTTGGTGGCCTCCGGTAAAGACGCCAACAAACTTGTGACACAGATCCGACCAAGAAGAGATGGAATCTACTAGCAGGCAGGGGCGGAGCCAGCGTTGAGGCGTTGGGTTCAAGTGAACCCAACGATTTTCTGCTGCCATGTACGCATATGTAGGTTATCGTGTGCGTGAACCCATTAGAAAATCACGGCTGCACCCATCGGAATTTGGAATTCACAAACGAAAGCCTTTTAGGCCAGAAATCTTCACGAGAGTAGCCCAGCTAAGGCCCATGCGTTAACTGTTACTGTCCCATGCGTGCGTTAGATGACTCATAATGCATCAGGTCGGATGTGTTGTGAATCGACGACTCTCGCTCGCCAAGACTTACCACGGTGAATCGACGACTCCCTTTTCACAGATCATAACGAGGGGCAAGTTGTGGGTGATGCATTGGTAATTAATTGATTGGAATGGTTGAAAGGGAGCACACTATAACTGGTATGTTTTGTTGTTTTCCTTTGCAAATGTTATACTGTTTTGTTTTTAATGTATAGAATATAAGTGATATCATCTGGCTCCGCCCCTGCTGGCAGGTGCATCAACCACGACCCGACGTTGGGCTTGAGTACCAACGGGAAGTAGTTGGCAAGCACCTTGCCGTCTTGAGCCCCGACAGCTTGGATTGCGATGGTGTAGATGCTCATGAACTCAGACGGTGAGTCCTTCGGTCGTATTTCTCCGGGACTTCTAGTTTGAACATGCGGGAAGTGGGCTACTGGAATCACCGCAGCTCACGGGTAAAAGCTGGACAGCCCACCTCATAAGGTGAGTCACCAGAATGCGCGTCGCAGGCTTCTCTATAGTGGGCCATGCGCGTCTGTCAGATTGATGGCGCGCTTCTCGCCGCTGCTCAATGTTAGTTCGAGTGTCTTCTTTGACCCGTTCCCGAAGAACTTGACGTTGGTCGCGGCGAGCTCGTGGATCGGACGATGCCGTGGACCCATCGTCGCGTGCATCGACCCGCCGAGCTGGCGACCGCTGTCGTCGTGGTGGAGGGGAGTGCACCATGGTTGAAGCGCCTCCTATTCTTTCGCTGTCGGCACGCGCCGGCTCGGTGGACCGATGCCTCGAAGGACCTGCCTCCTGCTGCCCATCTTTATTGGTGAAACAGATAAGGCTCTGGATAGCAGCTCTCCATTCTTCGAGCTTCTCCGCAGCGGGAGGAAAATCAAGGAGTAGATGTGCTCGCGCCAACGCTTCTGCTGGTGTGAGCGGCAGCGACAGGTGCGAAGAACGTGAGGTGCTCCGACTCCTAACCATGTTAGAAGGAGCTCCACCACGGTTCCGCGGCCGTGCGCCATTTCCACCAGCATCTTGGCGTGCATGTTGGCCCTGCGCATCTTGAGAATGATGCTAAGGGCCCTTTCCATGGGGACTCTCGGGGTCACCAACATCGCGACACTGCTCGTCACACGCGACCTGGGAAGACCACGGCGCATGCGTCGGCGAGGGTGTCTTGGAAATTGCCTTTCCACACTTGGAGGTCGCTGTGTCGCCCGTAGGGACCACGGCTCCGTCCTTGGATCCAGCGGGGCGCAGCTCGTCGTCGCGGTCGTGGACGATACCGCTCGCCTAGCTTCGGTCGCCAGAACATCGTGGATGCTCGTGATCTCCACCTCTGCCGCCATCCGCGTCTACCCTGTCACCCGTCCGTGTTGGTACGGGCAGATCGACCGCAGATGAACCAATCGCTGTGATACCCTTCTTCTTGAGAGACATGATGATGAAGATGTTGAAGAAACTGACGCGCTAAACTGCTAGATCAGGTTTGCACAACCTCTTCCCCTATCTGGCGCGCCAAAGATGTCAGGGAAACGACACCTATGGGATCACGTGGATCCCTTCTACGGTTTGGCAGGGAAAGAGGTGTGCACAAAGAGCAGATCCAATGATCAACACGAGGGATTTTTACCCAGGTTCGGGCCGCTGAGAAGCATAAAACCCTAGTCCTGGTTTAGTGTATTGAGTGCTCTTGAGCTTTGTCTAGCTGCTACGCATGCCAACTGGGCCAGAAAGTCCAAAAAAAGTCCCTTCCTGCATCGCCTTGGGCCTCCTTTTGTACCAAGGGGCTACCACAGTGGCGTACAGGCATACAGGAGGTGTAAAGTAGCTATAGTGTACATGCTTATCACTGACGTCTTAGGACAAAGGCATTAAATGCGTTGTTTACGTGCCCTAACTTTATCGGGGATGGAAATAGATCCCGTCCCGTCCGTCGCCGCCTCACCCCATCTCGACACGCACCTAGGATGATGAGGCATGCAATGCCAGGCTGACTGGCTAGCCGCTGGGCTGGAACGGTGGTAGCATCTTCACGAAGATCTGCATGCCACCACGCATGTGCTTTCTAGGCTCGCAGGCTAGCCGCTGTGCTGGAGCGGTGGTAGGGTGGACGGAACCTTGTCGTGTGCGAGCCTTGTTGTGGCGTCGCAAATGTCCCCGACAAGAATCTTGTCGGGACCTCGCAAACATTCCCGGTAAGAATCTTTCTGGAAACTTTGCCTTCTAGTCTTCACAAAGATCTGCATGCCACCACGCAGACGCCCCTGGGTCTTGGTCTTGACATTGTCGATGGTGTCAGAGCTCTCAACCTCAAGGGAGAGTAGTCTTGTCGGGGCTTCGCTTCACAAACCATCCCGGCAAGGATCTTGTCGAGAGCCCAGCTTGTGGTTTTCTATTCTCTAATTACTGGCTTGGATGATGTCTTCGTGGACTCGTATTCGCTTCCAGTCCCCGTCAGGCCTCGCCGCGGGTACGGCTGCAACTGCTCGTGTACAAGTAAGGGGTACTAAAGGGCCCCAACTTTAGTACACTGACACTAGGGGTGATCAGGTCGACCTAGGGCAGCCCATAGCCGCCGCACGCCCTGACGGGGTCCCTCCCGGGCGTGTGGGGTTTCGGGTCTACAAAAGCGCCCACCGAATTACTTGCTTACCACCCTTCCGGACGGGTCTCCTTCGACGTGAGCTGCGATGTATCACCCTCGGAGTTGGTACACGGTGACATGTTCGTGTGCGAACGCACTTTTTGGTGACTCCACTGGGGACGAAGCTTTGAACGGTCTCCGGCATATTCTTGCTACAAAGAGACCGTCATCTAGGATTTGCAATCTATAAAGGTAATATGAATACCAAATTCATGTATGTAGATGCAAATAATGTATATGTTGTTGCTAGATCATCTAATGAGCATAATGTATCAGCTAGCCCTAGCTTTATCAATCATGCATCTAATTATGTGCAAGAGCTGATGCAACAAAATCTTCATGCTTCTACCTCATATAAATTTAGCAACATACAACATATGTATTCCAACTCCCATGCAACGTCAACCCCACAAATCCATATGCCGATGAACAACATGATGAGTTCGGTTAATCAAGTTGAAATACCTCACATAGGAACTTCCAATAGTATGCAACAAAGTGTTTCACCTTTTTATTCATCGGCAACTAACTTACAATATGTTACTCAAAACATGCCGGTGGATAGTGTTGGGGAACGTAGTAATTTCAAAAAAATTCCTACGCACATGCAAGATCATGGTGATGCATAGCAACGAGAGGGGAGAGTGTGTCCACGTACCCTCGTAGACCGAAAGCGGAAGCGTTATGACAATGCGGTTGATGTAGTCGTACGTCTTCACGATATGACCGATCCAAGCATCGAACGTACGGCACCTCCGACTTCAGCACACGTTCAGCTCGATGACGATTCCCGAACTCCGATCCAGCAGGATGTCGGGGATGAGTTTCGTCAGCACGATGGCATGGTGACAACGATGATGTTCTACCGACGCAGGGCTTCGCCTAAGCACCGCAACGATATGACCGAGGTGGAATATGGTGGAGGGGGGCACCGCACACGGCTAAGAGATCCAAGGGATCAATTGTTGTTGTGTCTATGGGGTGCCCCCTGCCCCCGTATATAAAGGAGCAAGGGGGGGACGCGGCCGGCCTAGGGAGGAGGCGCGCCAAGGGGAGTCCTACTCCCACCGGGAGTAGGACTCCCTCCTTCCTTGTTGGAGTAGGAGAAGGGGAAAGAGGGGGAGACGAAGAATGAAAAGGGCTGCGCCTTGTCCAATCGGACCAGAGGGGGGGTGCAGGCCTCCTTCCTTTTGGCCTCTCTCCTCTATTCCCGTATGGCCCAATAAGGCCCATATACTCCCTGGCGAATTCCCGTAACTCTCCGGTACTCCAAAAAATACCCGAATCACTCGTAACCTTTCCGAACTCCGAATATAGTCGTCCAATATATCGATCTTTACATCTCGATCATTTCGAGACTCTTCGTCATGTCCCCGATCTCATCCGGGACACCGAACTCCTTCGGTACATCAAAAATCATAAACTCATAATATAATTGTCATCGAAACCTTAAGCGTGCGGACCCTACGGGTTCGAGAACAATGTAGACATGACCGAAACACGTTTCCGGTCAATAACCAATAGCGGAACCTGGATGCTCATATTGGCTCCCACATATTCTACGAAGATCTTTATCGGTCAAACCACATAACAACATACGTTGTTCCCTTTGTCATCGGTATGTTACTTGCCCGAGATTCGATCGTCGGTATCCAATACCTAGTTCAATCTCGTTACCGGCAAGTCTCTTTACTCGTTACGTAATGCATCATTCCGTAACTAACTCATTAGCTACATTGCTTGCAAGGCTTATAGTGATGTGCATTACCGAGAGGGCCCAGAGATACCTCTCCGACAATCGGAGTGACAAATCCTAATCTCGAGATACGCCAACCCAACATGTACCTTCGGAGACACTTGTAGAGCTCCTTTATAATCACCCAGTTACGTTGTGACGTTTGGTAGCACACAAAGTGTTCCTCCGGTAAACGGGAGTTGCATAATCTCATAGTCATAGGAACATGTATAAGTCATGAAGAAAGCAATAGCAACATACTAAACGATCAAGTGCTAAGCTAACGGAATGGGTCGAGTCAATCACATCATTCTCCTAATGATGTGATCCCGTTAATCAAATGACAACTCATGTCCTTGGCTAGGAAACTTAACCATCTTTGATTCACGAGCTAGTCAAGTAGAGGCATACTAGTGACACTATGTTTGTCTATATATTCACACATGTATTATGTTTCCGGTTAATACAATTCTAGCATGAATAATAAACATTTATCATGAAATAAGGAAATAAATAATAACTTTATTATTGCCTCTAGGGCATATTTTCTTCAGTCTCCCACTTGCACTAGAGTCAATAATCTAGTTCACATCGCCATGTGATTTAACACCAATATTTATATCTGTATATGATTAACACCCATAGTTCACATCGTCATGTGACCAACATCCAAAGGGTTTACTAGAGTCAATAATCTAGTTCACATTGCTATGTGATTAACACCCAAAGAGTACTAAGGTGTGATCACGTTTTTCTCGTGAGAGAAGCTTAGTCAACGGGTCTGTCACATTCAGATCCGTTTGTATTTTGCAAATATTCTATGTCTACAATGCTCTGCACGGAGCTACTCTAGCTAATTGCTCCCACTTTCAATATGTATCCAGGTTGAGACTTAGAGTCATCTGGATCGGTATAAAAGCTTGCACCGATGTAAATCTTTACGACGGGTCTTTTATCACCTCCATAATCGAGAAATATTTCCTTAGTCCTTACTAAGGATATTCTTGACCAATGTCCAGTGATATACTCCTAGATCACTATTGTACTCCCTTGCCAAATTCAGAGCAAGGTATACAATAGGTCTGGTACATAGCATAGCATACTTTATAGAACCTATGACTGAGGCATAGGGAATGACTTTCATTCTCTTTTCTATTTTCTGTCGTGGTCGGGATTTGAGTCTTTACTCACTTTCACACCTTTGCAACACAGGCAAGAACTCTTTCTTTGACTGTTCCATTTTGAACTATTTCAAAATCTTGACAAGGTATGTACTTATTGAAAAACTTATCAAGCGTCTTGATCTATCTCAATAGATCTTGATGCTCAATATGTAAGTAGCTTTACTGAGGTCTTTCTTTTAAAGAACTCCTTTCAAATACTCCTTTATGCTTTCCAGAAAAATTCTACATCATTTCTGATCAACAATATGTTACTCACATATATTTATCAGAAAGGCGGTAGTGCTCCCACTCACTTTATTGTAGGCTTCACCGCAAGTCTGTATAAAACTTATATGCTTTCATCAACTTATCAAAGCGTATATTCCAATTCTGAGATGCTTGCACCAGTCCATAGATGGATCGCTCGAGCTTGCATATTTTGTTAGCACCTTTAGGATTGACAAAACCTTCTGGTTGCATCATATACAACTCTTCTTTAATAAATCCATTAAGGAATGCAGTTTTGACATCCATTTGCCAAATTTCATAAAATGTGGCAATTGCTAACATGATTCGGACAGACTTAAGCATCGCTACAGTTGAGAAAATCTCATTGTATTCAACACCTTGAACTTGTCGAAAACCTTTTTGCGACAAGTCGAGCTTTGTAGATAGTAACACTACTATCAGCGTCCGTCTTCCTCTTGTAGATCCATTTATTCTCAATGGCTTGCCAATCATTGGGAAAGTCAATCAAAGTCCATACTTTGTTCTCATACATGGATCCCATCTCAGATTTCATGGCTTTAAACCATTTTGTGGAATCTGGGCTCATCATCGCTTCCTCATAGTTCGTAGGTTCGTCATGGTCAAGTAACATGATTTCTAGAATAGGATTACCGTACCACTCTGGTGCGGATCTCACTCTGGTTTACCTACGAGGTTCGGTAGTAACTTGATCTGAAGTTACATGATCATCATCATTAGCTTCCTCACTAATTGGTGTAGGAATCACTGGAAACTCATTTCTGTGATAAACTACTTTCCAATTCGGGAGAAGGTACAATTACCTTATCAAGCTCTACTTTCCTCCCACTCACTTCTTTCGAGAGAAACTCCTTCTCTAGAAAGGATCCATTCTTAGCAACGAATGTTTTGCCTTCAGATCTGTGATAGAAGGTGTACCCAACAGTTTCCTTTGGGTATTCTATGAAGACGCACTTCTCCGATTTGGGTTCAAGCTTATCAGGTTGAAAACCTTTTTCATATAAGCATTGCAACTCCAAACTTTAAGAAAACGACAGCTTAGGTTTACTGCTAAACCATAGTTCATACGGTGTCGTCTCAACAGATTTAGATGGTGCCCTATTAAACGTGAATGCAGCTGTCTCTAATGCATAACCCCAAAACGATAGTGGTAAACCGATAAGAGACATCATAGATCGCACCATATCTAGTAAAGTACGATTACGACGTTCGGACACACCATTACATTGTGGTGTTCTAGGTGGCGTGAGTTGCGAAACTATTTCACATTGTTTCAAATGAAGACCAAACTCGTAACTCAAATATTCGTCTCCACGATCAGATCGTAGAAACTTTATTTTTCTTGTTACGATGATTTTCCACTTCACTCTAAAATTCTTTGAACTTTTCAAATGTTTCAGACTTATGTTTCATCAAGTAGATATACCTATATCTGCTCAAATCATCTGTGAAGGTTAGAAAATAACGATACTTGCCACGAGCATCAACACTCATTGGATCGCATACATCGGTATGTATTATTTCCAACAAGTCAGTAGCTCGTTCCATTGTTCCGGAGAATGGAGTTTAAGTCATCTTGCCCAAAAGGTACGGTTCGCAAGCATCAAATGATTCATAACCAAGTGATTCTGAAAATCCATCTTTATGGAGTTTCTTCATGCGCTTTACACCGATATGACCCAAACGGTAGTGCCACAAATAAGTTGCACTATCATTATTAACTTTGCATCTTTTGGCATCAATATTATGAATATGTGTATCCCTACGATCGAGATCCAATCAAACCATTTTCATTGGGTGTATGACCATTGAAGGTATTATTCATGTAAACAGAATAACACTTATTCTCTGACTTTAAATGAATAACCGTATCGCAATAAACATGATCAAATCATATTCATGCTCAACGCAAACGCCAAATAACATTTATTTAGGTTTAACACTAATCCCGAAAGTATAGGGAGTGTGCGATGATGATCATATCAATCTTGGAACTACTTCCAACACTCATCATCACTTCCCCTCAACTAGTCTCTGTTTATTATGTAACTCCTGTTTCGAGTTAATAGTCTTAACAACTGAACAAGTATCAAATACTCAGGGGCTACTATGAACACTAGTAAGGCACACATCAATAACATGTATATCAAATATACCCTTGTTCACTTTGCCATCCTTCTTATCCACCAAATATTCAGGGCATTCCCGTTTCCAGTGATCATTTCCTTTGCAGTGTAAGCACTCAGTTTCAGGCTTTGGTCCAGCTTTGGGCTTCTTTGCGGGAGTGACAACTTGTTTGCCATTCTACTTGAAGTTTCCCTTTCTTTCCCTTTGCCCTTTTCTTGAAACTAGTGGTCTTGTCAATCATCAACACTTGATGCTCTTTCTTGATTTCTACCTTCGTCGATTTCAACATCACGAAGAGCTCAGGAATCGTTTTCGTCATCCCTTGCATACTATAGTTCATCACGAAGTTCTAGTAACTTAGTGATGGTGACTAGAGAATTCTGTCAATCACTATCTTATCTGGAAGATTAACTCCCACTTGATTCAAGCAATTGAAGTACCCAGACAATCTGAGCACATGCTCACTAGTTGAGCGATTCTCCTCCATCTTTTAGCTATAGAACTTGTTGGAGACTTCATATTTCTCAACTCGGGTATTTGCTGGAAATATTAACTTCAACTCCTGGAATATATCATATGGTCCATGACGTTCAAAACGTCTTTGAAGTCCCGATTCTAAGCCGTTTAAGCATGGTGCACTAAACTATCAAGTAGTCATCATTTTTGAGCTAGTCAAACGTTCATAACGTCTACATCTGCTCCTGCAATAGGTTTGTCACCTAGGGGTGCATCAAGGACATAATTCTTCTGTGCAGCAATGAGGATAAACCTCAGATCACGGATCCAATCCGCATCATTGCTACTAACATCTTTCAACACAGTTTTATCTAGGAACACATATAAAAACATAAGGAAGCAAAAACATAGGGAAGCAACAAAGCGAGCTATTGATCTACAACATAATTTGCAAAATAGTACCAGGACTAAGTTCATGATAAATTAAAGTTCAATTAATCATATTACTTAAGAACTCCCACTTAGACAGACATCTCTCTAGTCATCTAAGTGATCGCGTGATCCAAATCAACTAAATCATGTCCGATCATCACGTGAGATGGAGTAGTTTTCAATGGTGAACATCACTATGTTGATCATATCTACTATATGATTCACGTTCGAACTTTCGGTCTCCGTGTTCCGAGGCCATATCTGTATATGCTAGGCTCGTCAAGTTTAACCTGAGTATTCCGCGTGTGCAACTGTTTTGCACCCGTTGTATTTGAACGTAGAACCTATCACACCCGATCATCACGTGGTGTCTCAGCACGAAGAACTTTCGCAATGGTGCATACTCAGGGAGAACACTTCTTGATAATTAGTGAGAGATCATCTTAAAATGCTACCACCGAACTAAGCAAAATAAGATGTATAACAGATAAACATCATATGCAATCAAACTATGTGACATGATATGGCCATGATCATCTTGCGCCTTTGATCTCCATCTCCAAAGTACTTTCATGATCTCTATTGTCACCAGCACGACACCATGATCTTCATCATCTTTATCTATATCAATGTGTCGTCACATGGTCGTCTCGCCAACTATTGCTCTTGCAACTATTGCTATCGCATAGCGATAAAGTAAAGCAATTATTTGGCACTTGCATCTTATGCAACAAAGAGACAACCATAGGGCTTCTGCCAGTTGCCGATAACTTCAACAAAACATGATCATCTCATACAACAACTTATATCTCATCACGTCTTGACCATATCACATCACAACATGCCCTGCAAAAACAAGTTAGACGTCCTCTACTTTGTTGTTGCAAATTTTACGTGGCTGCTATGGGCTGAGCAAGAACCGTTCTTACCTAGGTATCAAAACCACAACAATAGTTCGTCAAGTTAGTGTTGTTTTAACCTTCGCAAGGACCGGGCATAGCCACACTCGGTTCAACTAAAGTTGGAGAAACAGACACCCGCCAGCCACCTGTGTGCAAAGCACGTCGGTAGAACCAGTCTCGCGTAAGCGTACGCGTAATGTCGGTCCGGGCTGCTTCATCCAACAATACCGCCGAACCAAAGTATGACATGCTAGTAAGCAATATGACTTGTATCGCCCACAACTCACTTGTGTTCTACTCGTGCATATAACATCAACGCATAAAACCTAGGCTCGGATGCCACTGTTGGGGAACGTAGTAATTTCAAAAAAAATCCTACGCACACACAAGATCATGGTGATGCATAGCAACGAGAGGGGAGAGTGTGTCCACGTACCCTCGTATACCGAAAGTGGAAGCGTTATGACAACGCGGTTGATATAGTCGTACGTCTTCACGATCCGACAGATCCAAGCACCGAACGTACGGCACCTCCGAGTTCAGCACACGTTCAGCTTGATGACGATCCCCGGACTCCGATCCAGCAGGGTGTCGGGGATGAGTTCCGTCAGCACGACGGCGTGGTGACGACGATGATGTTCAACCGACGCAGGGCTTCGCCTAAGCACCGCAACGATATGACCGAGGTGGAATATGGTGGAGGGGGGCACCGCACACGGCTAAGAGATCCAAGGGATCAATTGTTGTTGTGTCTATGGGGTGCCCCCCTGCCCCCGTATATAAAGGAGCAAGGGGGGAGGCGGCCGGCCTAGGGAGGAGGCGTGCCAAGGGGAGTCCTACTCCCACCGAGAGTAGGACTCCCTCCTTCCTTGTTGTAGTAGGAGAAGGGGAAAGAGGGGGAGAGGAAGAAGGAAAAGGGGCTGCGCCCTTGTCCAGTCGGACCAGAGGGGGGGGCGAGGCCTCCTTCCTTTGGCCTCTCTCCTCTATTCCCGTATGGCCCAATAAGGCCCATATACTCCCGGCGAATTCCGTGACTCTTGGTACTCAAAAATACCGAATCACTCGGAACCTTTCCGAACTCCGAATATAGTCGTCCAATATATCGATCTTTACGTCTCAACCATTTCGAGACTCCTCGTCATGTCCTCGATCTCATACGGGACACCGAACTCCTTCGGTACATCAAAGCTCATAAACTCATAATATAAGTCAAAAACTCATAAACTCATAATATAACTGTCATCGAAACCTTAAGCATGCGGACCCTACGGGTTCGAGAACAATGTAGACATGACCGAAACACGTTTCCGGTCAATAACCAATAGCGGAACCTGGATGCTCATATTGGCTCCCACATATTCTACGAAGATCTTTATCGGTCAAACCACATAACAACATACGTTGTTCCCTTTGTCATCGGTATGTTACTTGCCCGAGATTCGATCGTCGGTATCCAATACCTAGTTCAATCTCATTACCGGCAAGTCTCTTTACTCGTTACGTAATGCATCATTCCGTAACTAACTCATTAGCTACATTGCTTGCAAGGCTTATAGTGATGTGCATTACCGAGAGGGCCCAGAGATACCTCTCCGACAATCGGAGTGACAAATCCTAATCTCGAAATACGCCAACCCAACATGTACCTTCGGAGATACCTGTAGAGATCCTTTATAATCACCCAGTTACCTTGTGATGTTTGGTAGCACACAAAGTGTTCCTCCGGTAAACGGGAGTTGCATAATCTCATAGTCATAGGAACATGTATAAGTCATGAAGAAAGCAATAGCAACATACTAAACAATCAAGTGCTAAGCTAACGGAATGGGTCGAGTCAATCACATCATTCTCCTAATGATGTGATCCCGTTAATCAAATGACAACTCATGTCCATGGCTAGGAAACTTAACCATCTTTGATTCACGAGCTAGTCAAGTAGAGGCATACTAGTGACACTATGTTTGTCTATATATTCACACATGTATTATGTTTCCGGTTAATAAAATTCTAGCATGAATAATAAACATTTATCATGAAATAAGGAAATAAATAATAACTTTATTATTGCCTCTAGGGCATATTTCCTTTAGATAGGGGAATTCACCATGCTACTACTAGTTATCCGGCCAATTACCCTCAATCATCATATGCTACACCTCATGCTACTAATATTTGGCACCATATGCAACTATAGGTATTCATAATTCGGCTTCGCACCTTCACGCTAATAGCCGAATAAGTGAAAATTCCATAGGATCACATGTGTTTTCACCTGGTATCGTAGCATACAATGTTTTCCCTGTATAATTACAGAATTTCGGTCACATCTCATTACCGGAAGAGTCTAAAAGTGTCAGCGGGCAATTATATCCAGATTGGGTCATTAAAAAAATATTACATCTTTTTGGGACGAATGCAATGTTGTTCTACATGAATTAATAAAAGAGGGAAAGCATATTAATTCTGCTGCAATACAAGATAGATTATGTCAAAAAAAGAAAGCATTGCGTGTGGATATAATTATCAAAAAAGGTGGTGATTCGGATAACAAAGTTAATTCGGCTATTGAAAAGACCGAATCAAATATTACGTATGCCGAATTTGTTCTAGCAAAAGAGGACGACAAGGTGTTGGGAAGCTATTCGAAAGAGGAACAACACATCGTTCAAGTAACGCAACCATCATGCTCTCCCTGCGTGTTTGAAAAGGTATGTCTAGCAAGTGATTTACCTATCTTCCTATTTGGTCGCAACTTCATTGTTGATGATTCTATAAGAAAAATTCTCATAAGTAATTTTGGAAGACCAATGAAGAAGGGAATTTACTTGTTAGCAATAAAACTGTTATAACACATATCGGTCAACCTATTGTGCCATTTATAAAGACCGATAGTGACTTATTATTGCAGCCAAAGTTTTCCCCATTGCTTTATCAAAGTTTCATATCTAATCGGGTAGCTTTGCTTGTTTCATACTTGGCTTGCACTTGGTCTCAACTGAGACATGTGTATTATAACTATTTTTGTTTTAGAAATTTAGAGCTAAGGTCAAATTCTTTTGAGAAATCCGATGTTAATATAATATCTTATCCAAATACATCGGGGATAGGGTGCAAAACACAATGCATAACCGAATGGGGATATTCCAAATTTGAACTATTCGTTTGCTTAACTCCAAAGCCGTTTGCACACCAAGATCGGCTAGAAAACAAGAAGTATACCTTCAATTCAAGCATGTGTGATCAAATATTTTATTTGTTGTTCAAAAATAATTATATTAGAATTCTTGGTGACCATGTCAAGCCATCAATCAAAGGACGGATGTATTGTAAGTTGCATGATTCGTCGAGGCATAATTTTGAAGATTGCAACATGTTTCGTCAAATAGTCAAATCAGCCATAGATAAAGGACGACTGGAATTTGTTGAGACACCAAGAGATGACCAGACTGTTCCGGTTAGTCCTGATGGAAAATGATTTTTGCATCGGCTGCTTCAAGCCGATCCATTTCAACATGAGAAGGTAAAAAACTGCGGATAATGGGATCAAGCTTCAAGTAAGGAAGTTGTTCAAGAGCACAATGATAATATTCTTGAGGGTGAAAATTCCATCGAAGTTGCAATTAAGACGCCAAGTACCGGGGGCAACAAGAAAATCCAAAGATCAATGCAAGCAAAGGCCAAGGTAAGCACAAAGGTAAAAAGCCGAAAATCACTTTCACGCAACTATTGGAAAATTTTCAGAAGATAAGTAAGGAGAGATTGCTTATTGGCCAAGTAATTCAAAAGCGTCAAGATCACCCCCTAGGCGCAAATCTGATGGCCGGTATTGGCAAAGGGAAAATTTCAATGCAACATATTCATATCCTTATTTCGGGCCGCCAATGCCAATATCGTGGATGCCTCCCTATGCTCATGTAAACTCATATCAATCATGGGACAGGTATGATTCAAGGGCACATTCTCCATCTTATCTTAGACCATCTCACCAATGTCATGCAGCTCCAAGAAGATCAACATTTGAACAATCACATGTTAAAGATTGTTTCAATCGTAATTAAGGAATCGGTCCGGAGCTCAAGGAAGAAGAAAGAGATGGCCAAACAAGTTTAGCGTGTTAAAAGAGAAATAGTGCTACTTCAGATCGAATGAAAAAGAGCCAATTAAAGTGTTGACATGGGCTACTAAAGGCAATGAGATGAAGAAATCAATTATTGAGAGTCGAAGTGCCAAATCTGAAGAAAAGAAGTTGAGAGTGCACAAGGCCGGAAAAGAATTGCCATTGGTCAAAATAGAATCATAGCCGAGATGCCCACTCGGCTTATCGTATTTGCAAAACAAGAAACTGCAAAATCTTAGTGCATAAGAACTTGAAAAGAGAAACATGGCATGGGTTCCCAAAGGAGGCGCTCAAAACAAGGATGATATGCAAGCTTCTATCACGAGAAGTACACCAAAGGTCAAGAAAGAGAAGAGTGAACATTATGAACAACCAAGTCAAAGATTTCAACATCTTCGGTCCACACATTATCCACATTCTCCAACTATGCCATTGTTGCCCATGCCATGGAATTCTTCCTCAGGTATGAGTCGTTACCTCCCATGGGCTTATTTCGTTCCATGGATGCAATATAATTTCTTACATCATGAAAGGATTTTACCACATCATCATGCATTCGATTAGCTGCATTTTGTTGCTGATCCAGATGGACGATATATACCTATCGTCCTAAGAACATACAAATGGCCGATGAAGTGTTGACATCGTCCTTAGAACAAACACAGTACAAAAAAAAAATTGGCACGCTAGCTTTGCCAAAAAACAGGGGGGCATGTGTTGACGCTCAAAAATGGCACGATCGCAAAGAGTGACTTGAGACTGTAGCAAGATAAGGTCAAATTTATAATTTCATGTCATCATTGGATGACTCTCTTCAAGCCGGTCGAAATAGATATAGAGATGGTCCAAAACGGAGCTCGGATGCAAAAGTTATGACAATCTTAGAGATGCTCGTATTGACATCAAATTAAAGAATAGCATGAAACGTAATTAATATGGCCTTGGATGAAAAAAAATTCAACTGCAAAGTTCTTTGTCTCATCGAAACGGACGATTTTGATATAAAAATCATCCCCATCCGAGGTCGTATGTGAGTTTTACAGCCAAAATTGCGTGATGCAGCAATGTTTGGCCACATCATCCGAGGCGGGGTCCAGATCATCTGGCCGGAGGCCGCACAAACGACCCAGGCAACAGAAGGTTTACGACGAAGCCGGATGATCTGGGTCTACTCCCGGATGATCCGGGTGAGGCCGGACAATCCGGGCAAGAGTCCAGACGATTTTTCTGCTGCAGATGTTAGAAAACAGCCCGAAACATTCTCAAGATGACCTCAAATGGAAAAGTGTTCAACAGAAAAGTTGTGCGTCTTGTCGAAATGGTTGATTTTGATATAAAAATAGTCTTAATTCGAGTTTGTATGCAAAAGTTACTACCCCATTATTGAACTGCTATCAGAAAACT
The DNA here is from genome assembly GCA_021605205.1 of Aegilops longissima. NCBI lineage: Eukaryota > Viridiplantae > Streptophyta > Magnoliopsida > Poales > Poaceae > Aegilops > Aegilops longissima. Next base: position 140,994,781 of record CM038676.1, on the reverse strand, counting down.
GGGTTTGGCCGGATCATCCGGGCCTAGAGCCGAACATCCGGGCCGGAGGAGGTCACGAGAAGCCCGAATTTAGCTAGATTTTGATGATTTGGACGGAAAGGCAAGTCTTTTTCTTGTACGGGAAGTCCATCCGCCTCTTATATAGACAAGAGGTGACGGCCGATTGAAAAACAACACACAATCGACAAAATCATCTACCACTTTTTGCCTTTATTTTTATCTCTCTCCCTTTCTTCTTCTTCCTCGTTCTTCCTTCGTTCTTCTTCATTGCAGGGCGGCGAACCTCGAGGCCCTAGGGCGACCAGGTCAATCTAGAGCAGCCCATAGCCGACGCGCGCCCTGACGGGGTCTCTCCTGGGCGTGTGGGGTTTCGAATCTACAAAAGTGCCCACTGAATTACTTGCGTACCGCGCTTCCGGACGGGTCTCTTTCGACGTGAGCTGCCGTGTATCACCCTCGATGTTGGAGGTACCCGGTGACGTGTTTGTATGCGAACACGCTAATCAGGAACAATGGTTCAGAGTCTAGCTAGCTATCAGTGACCATCAGCATACAAGCACACTTTGCACAAAGATGGGTCGGTAAGTTTGCTGATGTAGGTACATTTGAACGACAAAAAGATGAAGATAGCTCTCGAATTTCGGCAAGGATCGATGCCAAAACGGAAAGATCATTCCGACGAGAGTTCAAGAGGCTGATGGGACGCGATAAGGTTTGTGCAGCGATCTGATCTCGAGGCCAATACTCAGGCCTCGAGCGCGGGATTTATTGGAGCAGGGTCATATGGGGATACGGGCAGGGTCATATGGGGATACGGGCAAATTTTGAGTGGCATATATGAAATTCACCCTATGATCAAAGGTGCCACTAGTGATTCTATCCACAGTTGTAGGAAGGCCCAAATATCTGTCACTGAAGACCACGACTAGAATACCCAACCTCTGTTTCACAATCTGTCAGGGCATTCCTTGGCGAGTTGGGCTGAAGAAAACTGCATCCTTCAGTTTATCAACACTTTAACCTGAACAGACTGCATAAATCTGGAGGATCTCATTAAGTCTGTGCGCACTATGAATATTTGCAGTGATGAAGATCAGACTATTATTGGCAAAAAGCAAGTAATATACCCTCGGTGATCTCACTGAAACTCAAATACCATACACTCTATGATGATTATTTATTAAAAAAATGTAGTGGAGTGTTTACCCTACTGTTTATAGTCAAAACAAAAAAACTCGAATACCCCTGTCCACATATGCACCACCATATAAATTGAACAAGGAAGTGAGTCATTCGGCACACAGTAGGAAAAGAAATGATGACATGGGATCTCCCCGCCGCAATCTCATGAGGGGGTAAAATGCGGCAGTAACTCACCTTTCACTTGCACCGAGAATCTAACTGAAACACATTTCATAATCGGCCGGATAAAATTAATGCTAAAGCCCATCTTCCAAATAATTCCATTTCACTCTATCATAGATTTTTATTATGTCTAACTTAACAACACAACTCGTTATTGCATATACACTCTCAAAAGCCACAACAGCATTATATGTTATTGTTGAGTATGTGTTTTATATTACACGTGTATTAAAGTTGTAGCCCACCTTCTAGTTTTATAGTTGAGGTAGATGTCTTCCCTTGTATTATATATATGTGCACTAACACCCCATCAATACAACGTCTATTATATTGCAAGCGTTCACGTCTACATGGTATCATCTTGAAGGTCTGACCTAGGGCAAGCCGCCCGCCGCCCATGCCCTCCTCAGCCTAGCGCCCTCCTGCCGCCGCCACTCCCCACCGCCGCCACGCAGCGCTTCCCAGCAGCGCCGCCGCCTCCGCCGCTCCCGCCGCCGCCGCCGCTTCCCACTGCTGCCGCCACCAGCTGACTCTCCTCGCGCGCCGCCCCACCGTGCCGCCGCTTCCGCTCCCACCGTTCAGGCTGACTTCTGCGCCGCCGCGCTGCTGCCGCCCTGTCGCGCCGCAACCCTAACCCGACGCGCCGCCGCCGCCCCTTCCTCTTCCCGCAGCTTCTGACGCCTTCCATGGACTCTCTGGGCTACTTCACCATCTGCGGTGGAACCACTCCACCGGCCGCACCGATCCAGTCGCGTCCTCCGCACCGCGGGTATTTACTGTTGTCGCCACTGGGCCTCCCCTGCAAGACTGCAAGGAGAGGGGCAACGCAACCGGCATGGCGGCGGTCGCCGCCGCCTGCAGCAGCCGTGGGCCCAGGACGCCGGGGCGTCGCATTATCAACAGGCTCTCCCCGCTGGCCACTAGGCGTTCATTGGCGCGCCCTTCCAGCCGACTGGCGCCGGCTATGGCACCCTCCTCGCGCCGTCGCCCCTCGGTGGTTATGGCCCGCCCGTCCCGGCGCCGCCCTACGGGGGCCTTCCGCCGCCGCTGGTACCTGTGCCATGGGACCCCACCTTCCTCGCCGCCCAGCACTCCCCGCCGTCGCCGAGTAGCTCTGTCGGTGGAGGCGACTGGTACATGGACTCAGGTGCTACTGCGCACATGGCAGCTCATCCCGGTAACCTAACCTCCTCCACTCCCGTTCACACACCCACTCGTATCACCGTCGGCAACGGCTCCTCCTTACCTATTACTCATATCGGTAGCACTATCTTTCCCTCCACTTCCACACCCATCACTATGTCTAATGTTCTTGTTTCACCTGATTTAGTGACGAACCTAGTTTCCGTTCTCGTCTTACTTGTGAGAACCCACTTACTATTGAATTTGACGGTGTTGGATTTTCTGTGAAAGACGCCCTTACCCGGATGGTCCTTCACCGATGTGACAGTCCCGATGAGCTCTACCCCGTGCACGCCGGCGCCTCCACCTCCACACCCGTTGCTCTTGCCGCCGGCGTTGACCTTTGGCACGCTCGCTTGGGTCACCCCAATCACACCATCTTACGTCAAATTCTTAGGAGTTTCTCCTTCTCATGTGATAAGCTCGACGAGCACTCTTGTGAGGCTTGTCGCTTAGGCAAGCACGTTCGTCTTCCCTTTAGTGCGTCTTCTTCAGTTTCCACTTTTCCTTTTCAATTACTTCATAGTGATGTTTGGACATCTCCCGTTGCGAGTAACACGGGCTATCTATACTACTTGGTGATTTTAGATGATTATTCTCATTATGTGTGGAATTTTCCCCTTCGTCGTAAATCTGAAACTTTAGCCACACTCACTGCCTTTTATTCCTATGTCACCACCCAGTTCGGCCGCCCCATACTCGCACTCCATACTGATAATGGAAAAGAGTTTGACAACGTCGCTCTTCGCACACTTCTCGCCTCTCACGGCACCATCTTCCATCTGACTTGCACCTACACCTCCCAGCAGAACGGCCACGCCGACCGCATTCTCCGCACTCTTAATGACTGCGTTCGCACGTTACTCTTTCACTCTAACACACCCGCCCGGTTTTGGCCCGATGCCATCGCTACCGCCACTCTCTTAGTTAACATCTGTCCGTGTCGCCCTCGGTGGAACTACGCCCCTCACCACCTTCTTTTCGGCACACCACCGTCCTATGATGGTCTCCGCATCTTCGGGTGTCTCTGTTATCCTAGCACCGCGTCCACCATGCCACACAAGCTCGCACCAAGATCCGTCCCATGTGTCTTCCTTGGCTACCCTCCTAACATCAAAGGTTACCGGTGCTATGATCCTGTCACTCATCGTGTGTACACCTCGAGGCATGTGTACTTTGTCGAGACGGTGTTCCATTTTTTTCAGGTTCCTCCGACTTCGGCCCTTTCGGTGCGGCCCCGCGCCCTTCCATGGAGCGATGCTTGTGGCAGCAGCCCAGCCCCCCCTGTGCACGGCGCCTCGCCACCACCACCACTGGCCGTGACTCCCTCCCTGAGGTCGAGTTTGAGCGGGCCCCAAGGTCCCCGTCTCCCTCATACGAGGTTGAGCCCGGCACCGCCTGCCACCCTGCGACGGGCTCGGCGTCAACCTCGCCCGTCGCCTCTTCCGCCGCCGGATCGGCCGACGCTGCTGCCGCTGCGGCCCCTGCCGCCGCGGCCCCTGCCGGCCCTGCTGCCCCATCACTTGGCGTGACTACCCCGTGCCCGAGCAGGAGTGCTTCGGCTCAGCACGCGCTACTCCGCCGACGAGTATGTGTGCACTGCCTCGACGTCGACGCCATCACCGTCCCCACCTCCGCTCATGCTGTCCTTCGGGATCCCAACTGGCTAGCTGTGATGTAGGAGGAGTTCGACGCCTTACAGCGCAACCGCACGTGCCAGCTTGTTCCGCGACCTCGTCAACATCATCTCCGGCAAGTGGGTGTTTCGTCACAAGACTCGCCCGGACGGTTCTCTCGAGCGCTACAAGGCTCGGTGGGTGGCTCGTAGTTTTCGGCAGCGCGAAGGGCATGGACTTCACCGACACCTTCGCCCCGGTTGTGAAACCGGGCACGATTCGCGCCGTACTTCAGCTGGTGGTCTCGCGCGCCTGGCCTGTGCACCAGTTGGATTTCTCCAACGCCTTCTTGCACGGCCATCTCGCCGAGCAGGTGTTCTGTGAGCAGCCCACTGGTTTCGTTGACGCCGAGCACCCCGACTTCGTGTGCTTGCTCTCCCGTTCTCTTTACGGGTTGAAGCAGGCGCCTCGGGCTTGGTACCAGCGTATCGCAGCCTTCCTGCAGTCTCTCGGATTTCGGTCCACTCACTCCGATGCTTCACTCTTCGTGTATCATCAAGGAGTTGACACTGCATATCTGCTACTCTATGTCGACGACATCATCCTTACGGCGTCCGCCCCCGACCTCCTTTAGCGGCTAATTGCTCGTCTTCGTGATGAGTTCGCCCTCAAGGACTTGGGGCCCCTGCACTACTTCCTCGGCATCGAGGTGGTCCGACGGACTGACGACTTCTTTCTGCATCAGCAGAAGTATGCCCACGAGCTCTTGGAACGTGCCGATATGCTTAATTGCAAGCCGACGCCCACCCTCGTCGACACAAAGGCGAAGGTCTCTGCTCTCGAGGGGTCCTTTGCGTTCGATGGAGCATTTTATCGCTCTATTGTCGGTGCTTTACAGTACCTGGCGCTGACTCGCCCCGACCTGCAGTACGCTGTCCAGCAGGTGTGCCTCCATATGCATGCCCCGCGTGACTCTCACTAGACTCTGGTGAAGCGTATTCTCCGTTACATATGCGGCACCATGTCCTTGGGACTCACCCTGACGGCCTCCACCTCCACCGACCTCGTGGCCTACTCGGATGCCGACCGGGCTGGCTGCCCCGACACGCGACGCTCTCGTCGAGCTCTGCGTCTACCTTAGGCCCTCATTGATCTCTTGGTCATCGGCGGCAGCCCACGGTCTCCCGCTCCAGCGCGAGGCGAGTATCGCGCCGTGGCTAATGCCGTGGCGAGTGCTCTTGGATCGTCACTGCTCCGGGAGTTGCTTTGTGATGTTCACAAGGCCACTCTTGTCTACTGCGATAACGTCGGCGTGGTCTACCTCTCCGCCAACCCGGTGCACCATCGGCGGAAGAAGCATATTGAGCTCGATATTCACTTCGTGCGCGAGCAGGTTGCCCTTGGTCGTGTTCGGTTCTCCACGTGCGAACGACGCAGCAGTTTGCTGATGTGATGACTAAGGATTGCCTACTCCGTCTTCGAGGAGTTTCGGTCCGATCTCTGTGTCTCGGCGACGCTTGACTGCTGGGAAGTGTTGAGTATGTGTTTTGTATTGCACGTGTATTGGAGTTGTGGCCCACCTCCTAGTCTTGTATAGTTGAGGTAAAGGCCTTCCCTTGTATTATATATACGTGCACCAGCACCCCATCAATGCGACATCTATTGTATTGCAAACTTTCCCGTCTATAGTTATCATACACCTTGAAACGTTGTGGAAGGGGTTATTGAGAATCTGAGAAAGCAGCACACCTTTGCCTATTACAGCCAAAAAAAAAGAGGAAGGAGGATAAAAAGAAACACACCCAAAATCGGGGCGATGGTGCGAAACCCTGCACCCAAACTTGGAGGATGGCTTTGCATATGGAGCCAGGCAGCCAGAAAGAACTTCAAGGGAAAAAGCAGTAGGATATCTTCAGAAATCGCTGCAATAACAGTGGAAGTTAGTTCATGCACGCATTTTTTTTCGAGGATATGCCAATGGCGTACCTTAACTTTATAGAAGGGAGAAAAATATGTATAAGAGATTACATATGCGCTAGTTAGGTGTCACAAGTCGACCCTAACCAACCCTCCACACCACTCCCTAGTTCTACTCGACTACTCTATAACTAGTTGTCCTCCAAATGCTCCTGCTTTGGCCCAGGTCCTGAGATCATCGAAGATCATGTCCACCGTATCCCATTCGTTCTTGATCATTCCCGTGCCGAAAACCCTCGCGTTCCTTTGCTTCCATAATGTCCAACAGATTAGCATCACGAAAATGTCAAAACCTTTTCGAGATTGCTTATCTATCCGTTTTCTAGCTTCCGTCCACTTGCACCAATCTAGAGCCGTTAGTTGGGCAGAGGTCGGCCGTCAAACCCATCCTATTGATGCAACGGAACCACACTTGGCGCAAGAATACACAGCAATATATGGTCAACTTGTCCTCCTCTTGGTCACACATGTAGCATTTTGAAGTTTGGTCTTGCAATCCGTGCCTGGTTCTCCTGTCCGATGTCCACAACCGGTATTGCACAGCGAGCCACATGAAAATCTTGCACGCAAGAGGTGCCCAACACTTCCATATGGCCCTGAAGGAGTGGAATCTAACTCCTCCCTCACACAACATCTTATACGCCGATGATGCAGTATATGCTCCCGATGCATTCCAAGTCCAGATGGGACAGTCCTCAACCTGATCATCCAGCTGAACCTCCAAGAGGATCTCCCAAAGTCCGATGAACTGGGTGAGGCCCTTTGTACATAGATCTCCTACAATGTCGTCCATCCATGTATGCATGTACATCGCATCCCGCACGAGTCTCCTGTTTGCCACTTGTGTCCGCACCATTGCCACAACCAATGGGGCAATCTCTTTGATTGTTGCACCATGTATCCATCGGTCTTTCCAAAACAAGGTCTTGCCTCCCGAGCCAACTTTCCAAAACAATCTCTTTGATTGTTGCATCATGCACACATTTTTTTGTTTGCAAGGAAGAGTGACCCTTATTCGAGGTTAGTAGGCAACAAATAAGACCGCACACCTAATTATCCAGGTTAAAAATCGTTGGCATGTCCCGCAGAAATGGAAAGAAAATTTTCACCAAATGAATTTTTTTCGAACTCTATGATGCTCTACAGTTGGCACTTCCCGTGATTTATTGGAAACCAATTACATAGAATGGTATTAACCAGTTCATTTTCTCGGTACTGACAAAAATGAAATAGCTCCTGAAAGGGAGGAGGTATACAGACTTGGCAACCTAAGGTTAGTGAACATCAACCTTCAGCGTGTTGGCGATCTCATGCAGGAGTTCCTCTGCACTTCTTTGCCTTCTTTTGGTGTGGAGCTGTCCACTCCTGGTACTTGTGCAAGCTGCCGGTGAAATCGGTGAACAGCGCGTCGACTCCAATCTCTTTGAGCCAGTACTCATATTCAGCATAAGGGTCTTGATGGAAGTTGAAGTGCAGGAAGGAGTTCTCATTTCTGAATGTGTATGGATGCACCTACAACGCCACCATGATTCAGCATGGTACTGTCATCTAAGACCTGACATATGTATATACGTACATATATAAAAGAGAGAAATGTGTTGCTCACCTGAAGATTCAGAGCGTGTGCCCGTGCCACAAGATCGGTTGCAAGGCCTAGATTGTTATTCTTTGGGGGGATAATTGTATCCTTCCATGGCCCAATCCCAATTACATACTTCCTTATGAACGCGAGATAGCCGTTCGACGTTATCTCATAGTATGACTGCAGGTTATAAATGGTCTTTGAAAACTAGGAGTTTTTCGGGTGATGAACTTGGTAGGAAAAAAAAGTAGTGCTTACTGCTGATCTTACCTGGTTGGTATCTTGAGTTGGAACTGTGGTGTCGTATATTAGAAGCAGTTTTGGAGCATTTGTCATGTTTGAGATGTAAATTAGTGAAGTTGGAGCAAAGGATTGGATGAATAGTGGCTTCTTGAGCCAATCTTTAGACATATATTTGCCTTTGTAGCCATACTTGAGAAGCGTCCCGACAAACTTGTCCTCAAACTTCTTACCGCCTGACCACTTGACCTGCATGTTTGTTTAGTAATCATATTGTGGAAAAGGTCAAAAAATTGGTAGATATTAAAGTTGGTTCATTCTTAAACAAACAAAGTGTCCTCAGGAGTTGGTCAGGTTAAAATCACCTACATGCTGGTTGATGAAAATAGGATTCTTGATCTCTGGGTATATTCCGACCACCCTGTCAGCATGAAGTGCAATCAAGATAAACTCATCAAATGTAAGAATATTGTACTTCCCTGCAACATAGTAGGAGAACATTATTAGCAGTTGCAAAGGGAAAAGGGATTATATATGTATAAGGACATTTAAATAGCAATTTATGCAAATCAAGGCATCCGAGTTATACTGTATTTTATTTCATTAGTGATGAGTTGTGAGCAGTATTTAAGAAAGCAGAATGCAATATGAAAAAGCGAGAGATAGAGAAGACAAAAGTTATACAATTATACTGTTGATCCCTGAAATTGTAGCGCTGTTTCACCCTCAGTGATTTCAGTTCTCTTAAAGTAAAATCCACTGGAAGCAAGAACTCCAAAAGTTAAACTAGATTCACAGCCAAAAATGTCAGAAATAGCAAGAGCAAGAAAAGAAGCTTGAGACATGGTGTCGCATACCGATAAACCACCCAGTCAACTTAAATCCCTGGACATCATAAGTTCTCTTCCTGCCAGCAAACTCGGTACGGTTCGCAATGTCCGTCGTGGCATCCAGGATTACATCATGGAAACATATCAGATGTCCGTCCTTTGATGCAAGTATATCAGTCTCTATGAAGTCTGCACCTTCCTCGATTGCCCTCTGCCATAAACAATGCATATGTATATTCAGGTTTGCATTAAGATATTGGATTTCAGTCCTCAGAGAATCTCCATCAGTATAATAACAGCCTAATAATCTGGACATGACATGATCTTCGGGATATTGTTTCAACATACACCTCCTTTCATTAAGGTTGGGCATGTGATTGTGCTGCCCTAAAATTATAGTACTACTAATCGTGTACGTGCACGCACATCCAGTTTGACCGTAATATTATTTCCAACATTAACTACAATTAGTGTTTATTCCAAGATTAATTGATTTAATACAATTAATGTCATTTTTAATTAAGATTAGCGCAACTAATATGTTTCAAAATTGTTGATGATGTGATGGATACATCATTGGATCAGCGTGAGAGCGTTGGATATAGGTGGTTGGATGGCTCGGATCATTTGGATTCACCGAACTCGTGCTTTTATAAGTATATATAATAAATAAATAATATATAATATTAATATAATAAATATAATGAATAGATTATAACCTTCTTGGTTATTGTGGATCATTAGCATAAATAATCAATACAGTTGAATTTGACTTGACACTAGAATATATATCCATCTAAATCTGATACAGCATAGAAGGAAGGACAGATAATTGCATGAGTAATTTGCTGGTTACCAAATATGCCGCAGCTGTCTCTTCGGGTATTTCGCCATTGGAACCCCTGTGGGCAATGTTGTAAGGTCTGGATGTCTGTAGTGGCTTCTTCTTGTGGTTTACATCCAGCTGACCGTGTCGACGGGCAGCTAGGTTGGCATCGGATCCTCCGAGGAATATGAGCACAAGGACAATGACGGAGGTGTGCCCTGTCAAAGAATGCATTCAGATTACAGGATCTTGAAGCTAAGTAGTATTATACTGAAGAGTCTGACGATTGATACAGAATCCATCTTTGTCAATATGGACTTGCGCTACTCCGAGATTCAAAATAGTAAGATCATCAAATTCAGATCAAGTCGAGCTTAGCTTATGTCAAAGATTAAAATCCAGATCAAGTCGAGATTAAAAACATACATGGGCGCTAACTTACATCAAATCTATGCACTATTCTGTAAGAGAGAGAGAGAGAGAGAGAGAGAGGCCATGGTGTGGTACTTACAGAGGGAAACCATGGTGCTTCTGCTGCCTCCCTCTTTCGCTTCCTTCTCCTCCTATCAGGGTAGCCTCCTCCACATATCGTCGGAGGCGAAGCTATTTGGATTTGGACATGGCGTGAGCTTCTACCCCTGCATTTCTGCTGCTTGTTTCGGAAGGAGATGAAGTCAGACTGGAGTTGGAATTCACACTGGACAAACGGGGTGACTGACTGTCCCGTAGCCCGGACCTGTCGCAGAGTCGTCGCCCGACGCCGCGGTACAGCAGGGTTGCCGGTATCGACAAGTTTGCTGTCAGTCAACGATTTCAGCGGTCAACGCATCGTAGGAGAATATGCTGTGTATATCCGTGCTACCTTCGTCTCGGTTTATTAGTCTTCATATATAATAAACCTCATAGTATTTAGGCTCATTTGATCACGTATTTTACTATCAAAATATTAATGTATGTCTAAAAATTTATACCATAGGATCCGTATTTGAATATGTGTTTTAATGTTATATCATTTTTGCTACATAGTATAATTTCTATTTTATTAGTTAAAATTATAATTAAAATATGACCTGAAACTCGAAGAGGACTAGCAAATCAGGACAGAGATAGTAGCTTCAAGATGGTGTAGGCGTACACAAAATGATTTTGAGTTCCATACATATTATCTGTCTCTACACATACGTACACAAGTAAAAATGCAAATATAAAATGTCAATGAATCGAGTGAAAACGCCTTCAGTGAAAATCTAGAAACTTTTCCTCCTAACCATCAAATGTAAAATGAACGAATTAAATGAAAGGTGGGATTTCTCTTAGCCACTTAAACATGTTTGATAGAAAACCCCCGTCACGTCTTAATCTCGTTGTACAACTTCATCTCCTACCTCAGCCTGATCTAATTCCTGTCAAAACAAATCACCGCCGGAGCTCGCTAGAGACCCGGCGCTCGCGTCACCGGGCGATGTGCTTGAGCCCGCAACTTTTTAATCCTGCTTTTGGGGCTCCGCCTCGATGCCGACCAACTTGTAGAATGGCAATTCCTAAAAGCGGTGGTGCGAGCAAGTGCTACATGGCGGGGTGTTCTATACGGCGAGTGAGATACGCCCTGACTACTTCCTAGGGACACCACAGCAGGCCACTGCCTCACATGTCGCAGGGCACAGGACGGCTCAGGAACCCTCTACAGAAAATTAGCCTAGTCGCTTTCTTTAGTTAGTTGAGATCTGCACCTATAGTTCGTATCTCTGCACAACGAGATTAAGATGTGGCAGGGTTTTTTCTATCAAACACGTTTAAGTGGCTAAGGGGAATCCGCCTCTCATTTAATCCATTCATTTTAGATCTGATGGATAGGAGGGAAAGTTTCTAGATTTTCGCTGAACAAGCGTTTTCACCTGATACATCGCCATATAAAATTGTGTGTGACCTGAACGCACAAGGAGCATTCATTGTGTCTGGTATCTGCTACGCGTGAGTGTTGACCGAACAATGACAAAAAAGCCACCAATTAACGTAACTAAGCTCAAGAAAATTACGACTACAAATCTCACGTAAAAAAATTATGATAGCCACTGCAGTTGATTTTCCTTTTCTACGGGTAATGATTTTTCCTTTTAATTGCAGCAAAATCCCCAAACCTCAACTCTTTAGCACCATTCTTTAGCAATGACTTTGAGACCCAAGTAGCCTTTTGCCTCGTGGCTGAAATCACATGTTTAACCCTCTTGAGAAAGTTCAGCACAAAGTAGCCGCTGCAGAAAACTTTAACACAATTTTGACCTTATTTTTACAACGAAATTGCTTCATGCACGACACGAACTGCACGATCTACAGACGACACTTTTCTTCCCAACAACGCTAGGCAGCAGCTTAAAAAAACCGAATTGCGTGAAGCGTGCATGCTCGATGTAGGTGCTGCCACGTTGGATCATGCAGGCGTCGGGCACAGATGTGTCGTGTGTATAGCAACGATGTATTTACAACGCCAATGTTGACGGTGTTGTTGATGCACTATGCAACTCCAATGTCATCAGTGTTGCTCACATGTGCAACGCCAAGCGTTCTCTCTCATTGCATGCTGTTGTTAGTGCCTCAAGGTGGCAACGACATAGTCTTTGGTGTTTCATTGCACAACAACAAAACCAATGTGTTGGGGCGTTGCTAAAAGAGGTTAGATCGTGCTAAAAAATTTTACGGGAGTCATTTTTTGTTGAACTTTCTCAAATGGGTCAAAGCAATGATTTTGGTCTTGCACCGTGGAGAACAAAAGATTACAAAACTAGGGAAAGCTAAAGGTTCCACGCTAGAATACTCTTTATTGGCTAGATATCCCAGATGCTAATGGAAGTGCGAGTAACTACACGCGATCCTACAGATTTGATCTTCCGCATGACATTGTTACACATTGGGTACACATGGTCAACATGGTCTTCCAACCATGTAGAGCACAACAGATTGTCGGTTTTTGGTCATTTAAAAAATGAAGATTTTTATTTAATATTGAATTTGTTTCTAAGACATGTTTTTTTTTTAAATTTCTGACCACCTTTTGAAAACATGAAACAATTTTTGAATATGTGAACACATTTTGAAAAGGGAAAAAACTTTTGAAAATAAAATAAAATAGAGAATAAAAAGAAACAAAAAGTGAAAACAGAAGGGAAAGGGAAAAATGAAAGGGAAACCCAGAAAAAAAACCAGTAAAGAAACCACCCGAAAGAAAGAAAACCGGTTTAGGAACTTTGTAGAGGTTTTTTTAGTCTAATTGTAGAGGGTTTTCGAAACCGGGTACTAGTCACCTGGGCTAGTTAAAAATGGACAGGCCCATCTACTCTTTCGCTCACCTAGGTGCATCCGTGCATGACACTCGGGGGCGACTAGTGCAAGACAGAACAAGGTCTCGCCTGGAGCGGACGACAATGGCCCGACCCAGTGCGTCCAGTCCGCAGGCCTAGCGCTCGTTTTTTCACATTTTGTTTTTAGTTTTTTTCTTTCTTTTTTACTTATATATATATATGTATATAGAAATACTCAAAATATTCAAAATTATATTTAGAAAATTTTAATCATGTCTTTTATAAATGATAAATGTATGTAAAAAAATTGACATGTATAACAAAAATGTATAGTGTATAGAAAAAATAAAATAGGCATAAAAATACTGAAAAATATTAATCATGAATTTAAAAAATATTAAATGTGTACAAAAATGTATCTGATGTATACTAAGAATGTTGACTTGTGTTAAAAAACCAGAATAAAACCAAAAAAGAAACAAATAAAAATAAAAGGAAAAACATAGAAAACCGAAAAAGAAACAAAGAAAAAATTAAAAAAGAAAAAACCAGAGAAAAACTGAAAAGGAAGCAAAAAGACAGAAAGAAAAAATAAAAATGGAAAAAAAGGAAACCCGGAAACCTGTTGCAAAACAGTCGCAAACCGTGCTACATTACTTGGCTGGCCCAGAACTTTAGCGACTGGGAGAAGCTGCGGGAAATGGGAGTGTACATCTCGCTATAAGCGAGATATAGCTCCGTGATGACACTCTACCTCCCTGACTTAAAAAAACTCTGCCAGTCTGACTTCTCTCACTGTGCGCCTCCATACCTCGCCAAATTCGTTGCTCCTCACCGCTTTACAGGGCAACGTTAAAGCCAGCTAGCGGTGGCTCAAACAAATAGGTCCGCCGCGGCAACCTCTTCCTTCCCAACTCGCTTTGTTTTTTTTAACAAAAGATGGGTCACGCGACCCAGAAACTGCATTAACCATAGATCGGTAGCACTAGCACACCGCAGTTTACAACAGGACACACAAAGGAAAGAAAATTACATATCAGTCCCTGGTTTTGCATGGAGAACCCCGAACAGGAAACAAGAAATGCAATCGGGTCCAAATCATCTCCCAACCGGATCCAATCCCGTTGTCGCTCGGGACGTTACCACTTGGTACGCCGGGACCTCCGCAGCTGCTTCTCCCATAGCACAACACCGCAGAAGAAGAAGCCTTAGACTCCGATTCGGAGATGAACTGCCTCCCATCTAGGCACCAGGCCGGGAGGAAGAGAAAGGGCCGCTTCGGCCAGCATATTCAATGGCGAGACGGCGAGGACCGGCTGCCGACAGCCGAAGCGGGCGATGTTGCCTCGTCTCAAACACCATTGAGGATGAGCTCCTTCCCAAACTGCAAAGTCCAGCTCGCCGCCTCTCCTTCTTCCTCCATCCACCACCACGATGGCCTGAAAAGAAAGGGAAGAGCAGCCGGGCCTCCACCTTAACAGGAAACACAGCGAGCTTATTGAAGGAGTCGCCACCCTCATTTCCTCCGATTGCACGCAGCACCTCGCCACCACAACCATCAGAAACGCCGACGCTAGCCACCAGGCGCAGCTCGCATGCGCCGGCGGCGCGCTCCACCACGGCATAGCGCCAGACGCCACTTGGGCAAGACTCGATCTAACCTAGACCTGCTATTTACAGAGCTCCACACACCTCTCCCGTCTCTCGTCCGGCCGGCATCGGCGTCGTCGGAGATTGGGGATCGGGCGGGATCAGGGAAGCTACAGGCGACTCTCAAGGGGTTCTTTGGAAGGGACTCACTCGCTTTGGTTGTTTGATTGCATCTCAATTTGATCTGGTCTTTACTACTTCGCCCGCACTAATCTCTCTTTGCATGTTTTTTTTCTTTTCCAACAGGGCATTTGCCCCTTTCCACTAATTTCTTAACAGAAATACACAGTCCGTCCAAGCGGCTCAAAACCAACCGAGTTCACCTTACAGAACCAACATGATATGATCAACATAGAAGCTAGGAGACGGGGAAAAGGTAAAGTGGGTTGGGGCACTAAAAGCAACTCTAGCAGACCCCGCAAAACGCCCCGGTCCGCAAAATAACCGCTAAATTGCGGGTCGGGGCCATAAAGTCTGATGATCAGACCCCGCATCCCGCCCCGGGCCATAAATTTTTTTGCGGGGCGCGGCAAATCTTCTCTCCCAACCTCTATTTTCACGGATTGGGAGGCCGACCCGAGCTCAACCCCTATCCGGCGCGAGATTTGGCAGGAGGGGCATTTCTGCGCGCCCTTTCCCGCTCCCCGCACCCTCCGACACCATTGCCCCCCTCAGCAAGCTCCGGTCGTCCCTCGCCGCCATGGACGACCCCATGTCATCCGTCGTCCTTTGTCGAGTCACGCGCCCCTTCCTCGGGCGAGATCTCGTAAATCGGCCATGTTGGCCCCGCCGTCGTCGCCCAAGCACACGTCGCGCGCATAGCGGTAGAACAGCGTGGTCGTCTGCGAGCAGAATCCGGCTGCCCGCCGCGATGGCCCGCTCTCCAGCGCCAACGCCGATGCGATCGGCGGGGCGGAGAAAAGGCCGGCAAGGCCGTGGCGCAAGCGGAGGAAGGTTCCGCCGAAGCCACCTTCTTCAACCTCTCACTCCATCCCCCAGGAGGTGCTCGGCGATGCCGTTCAACGGTGCCGCTCCCCCCGCGAGCGAGGTGTTCGACGAAATGGCCGGAAGGTATATCTCCTCGGTCTTGGTGATTCCCTTTCATTTTTCGCCATTATTCTCGATAGCTCGTGACTTGTTATCGTTCGCTATAGCGGTGGTTCGAACAATGCAACAACCGAGTTCATGAACTTGTTGGACACGAACGCAGTTGACATTGATCAAGCCCCTTTCGAACCATTCGACTACAATGAAACAGAGAGCGGCGTGGATGATCATGGTTGTGCGGACGAATTGGAGGAGATCGAAGCAGAAGCGTTTGAGCAATCACAAGAAAAAACTAAGCAAAGCCAAAGATCGAAGAACTACACAATCTTGGAAGATCAAGCTTTGATCAAAGCATGGAGTGCGGTGTCTCTTGATGCATGCACGGGTACTTCTCAAACCACCAAGAGATATTGGCAAAGGATCGAAGATCAATACTTCTGCATTATGAAAAACTATCCCAATAGGACTCCACGCACATTTCGGCCGCTTCAAGGTCGTTGGGAGAATATCAAGCCTATGTGCAGCCGTTGTGCAGCTTGCTTGGAGCAAGTACGCAATGCACCTCCAAGTAGCACCGTGGAGTCCGACTATGTGAGTTTTGTTTTGCCTTTGTTCAAGTTGTGCATCATCAAAATGTATCATGAGAAATGATTGCATCACTTTGTTCACATTGTGTAGGACAAGATTGCTCAACATAGATGCAAGGACATGGAAGCTTCGGAAGGCAGATTCTTTAAATTAGAGCATTGTTGGGAGTTGCTCCAAAAGTGCGAAAAGTGGAAGTTGATCGACAAAGAATCCCCGCCAAAGAGAGGCTCACTTACAAACATGGATGAAGATGAGGATGATGATGGCCCAAGAAATTTGCACAAGCCCGATGGCGACAAGAAGACTAAAGAGAAGATGAAAAGAGAGCAAGAAGCATCGAGCTTGAGGGAGAAGATTGATGCCATGGTGCAATCAAACGAGTTGATGTTGTTGAAGTCGTTGGAGATCAAGAAAGAGCTGGCCGAGAAGAAGGACAAAGAGAAGCAAGACAAATGGCAAATGCTCAAGGAAGAGGGGCTCCGCAAAGCTGCCATTGAGGAGAGAAATGTTGGGGAACGTAGTAATTTCAAATTTTTCCTACGCACACACAAGATCATGGTGATGTATAGCAACGAGAAGGGAGAGTGTTGTCCACATACCCTCGTAGACCGAAAGCGGAAGCATTATAACAACGCGGTTGATGTAGTCGTACGTCTTCACGGCCCGACCGATCAAGCACCGAAACTACGGCACCTCCCAGTTCTAGCACACGTTCAGCTCGATGACGATCCTCGGACTCCGATCCAGCAGAATGTCGGGGAAGAGTTCCGTCGGCATGGCGTGGTAGCGTTCTTGATGTTCTACCGTCACGAGGCTTCGCTAAGCACCGCTACAATATTATCGAGGACTATGGTGGAGGGGCACCGCTGACACGGCTAAGAGATCCAAGGATCAATTGTTGTGTCTCTAGGGTGCCCCCGCCCCATATATAAAGGAGCAAGGGGAGTGCGGCCGGCCAGGGAGGCGCGCCAGAGGAGTCCTACTCCCACCCACCGGAGTAGGACTCCTCCTTCCTTGTTGGAGTAGGAGAGGAGAGGAAGGAGAGAGGGGGAAAGGAAAGGGGGGCGCCCCCCCTCCTTGTCCAATTCGGACTTGGGGGGGAGGGGCGCGTGGCTGCCCCTTGGCCACCTCTCCTCTTCCACCACTTGGGCCCATGAGGCCCAATTAACCTCCGGGGGGGTTTCGATAACCCCCCGGTACTCCGGTATATATCCGATAACTCCCGGAACCATTCCGGTGTCCGAATATAGTCGTCCAATATATCAATCTTTATGTCTCGACCATTTCAAGACTCCTCGTCATCTCCGTAATCACATCCGGGACTCCGAACAAACTTCGGTACATCAAAACTCATAATATAACTGTCATCGAAACCTTAAGCGTGCGGACCCTACGGGTTCGAGAACTATGTAGACATGACCTAGAACTGTTTCCGGTCAATAACCAATAGCGGAACCAGGATGCTCATATTGGCTCCTACATATTCTACGAAGATCTTTATCGGTCAAACCGCACAACAACATACATTGTTCCCTTTGTCATCGGTATGTTACTTGCCCGAGATTCGATCGTCGGTATCTCAATACCTAGTTCAATCTCGTTACCGGCAAGTCTCTTTACTCGTTACGTAATGCATCATTCTGTAACTAACTTATTTAGCTACATTGCTTGCAAGGCTTATATTGATGTGCATTACCGAGAGGGCCCAGAGATACCTCTCCGACAATCGGAGTGACAAAACCTAATCTCAAAATCGCCAACTCAACATGTACCTTTGGAGACACTGTAGAGCTCCTTTATAATCACCCGATTCGTTGTGACGTTTGGTAGCACACAAAGTGTTCCTCCGATGGCGGAGTTGCATAATCTCATAGTTATAGGAACTTGTATAAGTCATGAAGAAAGAAATAGCAACATACTAAACGATCAAGTGCTAAGCTAACGGAATGGGTCAAGTCAATCACATCATTCTTCTAATGATGTGATCCCGTTAATCAAATGACAACACATGTCTATGGTTAGGAAACATAACCATCTTTGATTAATGAGCTAGTCTAGTAGAGGCATACTAGTGACTATTAAGTTTGTCTATGTATTCACACATGTATCATGTTTCCGGTTAATACAATTCTAGCATGAATAATAAACATTTATCATGATATGAGGAAATAAATAATAACTTTATTATTGCCTCTAGGGCATATTTCCTTCAAGAAAAGCACGCGCCTCTGAAAACAAATCGCTGTCATTGTTGCTCGCCGAAGAGAACAAGATCGTGTCAATGAACCGCAATGACATGGACGACGTCACCAAAACATGGCATGATATGGCAAGGAGAGAGATCTTGAAGAGGAGAATGGTCGCCTCGGCCGGTCCGTGTTCCAGTTCCGGTGATGTTTTCTCTGCTCCATATGGTGGCAATGTGGATGATTTCGGTGCGGGAGTTGGAACAAGCGACGAAGGTGGCTACGGTGGCGCCGATTGATGTCTACTACACAACCTTCTTCTTGTAGACGTTGTTGGGCCGGCAAGTGCACAGGTTTGTAGGACAGTAGCAAATTTCCCTCAAGTGGATGACCTAAGGTTTATCAATCCATGAGGCGTGGGATGAAGATGGTCTCTCTCAAACAACCCTGCAACCAAATAACAAAAAGTCTCTTGTGTCCCCAACACACCCAATACAATAGCAAATTGTATAGGTGCACTAGTTCGGCGAAGAGATGGTGATACAAGTGCAAAATAGATAGTAGATATAGGTTTTTGTAATCTGAAATAATAAAAACAGCAAGGTAACAAGTGATAAACGTGAGCGTAAACGGTATTGCAATGATAGGAAACAAGGCCTAGGGTTCATACTTTCACTAGTGCAAGTTCTCTCAATAATAATAACATAGATAGATCATATAACAAGCCCTCAACATGCAACAAAGAGTCACTCCGAAGCCACTAATAGCGGAGAACAAACGTAGAGATTATGGTCGGGTACGAAACCACCACAAAATTATTCTTTCGGATCGATCTATAAAAGAGTCCGTACTAGAATAACACCTTAAGATACAAATCAACCAAAACCCTAATGTCACCTAGATACTCCATTATAACCAAAACCCTAATGGCTAAATGGTTTAACATGATTTAAACAGAAAATAAAGAAATAATAAAAGAAAACATAAAACAAACAAACAGAAAAAAGGAGGAAAAGGAAAAGAACCCCCCCTGCTCGGCCAAGTGGGCCAGCCGGCCTCAGCCGTCCGAACGGGTCGGCCCATGCACCCACCAGGCCCATCCGGCCGACCACGCCCCTCTCCTTATCCACTCTCCCCCAGAAACCCTAGATCGAACCCCACCCCACTCTCCCCACTTCACCCCCCACTCCCCACGATCTCCACCCTCTCCTCCAGCCGCCAGAGAGAGCCCATGCCACCCCCCCCACCTCTCTCGCTCGTGACCGCACCCCCGATCTGAACGGGGCTCGGCCCAACACCTCCTGCCCTCGCCATGGCGCTGCCACTCGAGTGCCTCGTCGCCGTCGCGCCCCCGACGCTGGCGCCCATCCCCGTCGCCTCCTTGCCCCTTCTTCTCCATCGCGCGACGCCCGCCTGAGGCCTCAGCCTCGCCGTCGCCGACCAACGTCCTCGTCGCCTCTCCGACCCGCCGGCCTCCCCGAGCGCTTCACCGACTCCTCCTCGAGCACGCCTCGCTCAACTTCTGGCCGTGAGCTCCCTTCCTTCTTCCTCCCTAGTGGATCCGCCATTGTGCCCACACGGCCTTCGTCCTCCCAAGATCTCGCTTGCACCCCCTGCGCTGCTCATGCCCACACGCGCCCATCTCGCCGATCCGCGCCCATCATAGCCATCGCGCACACTCACCCTTGAACTGCTCCGCCTTGGTTGCGGTTGCCTTGCCGTGGCCGCCCGGCCAGCTTCGCGTCTTGCCGGGTTCAGCGACCGGCGCCCATGCCCAGAATGCCGTCGCCCGCGCCCACTATGGACATTGGCCCTATGACGAAGGGGGCCCACGCCCCTTAGAACAAAAAAAAGGGCACAAATAAATAAATGCATAATTAATAATTAAATTAATTAACCAAAATTAATTCACTTAACCAAATTAATCTGTTAATTAAACTAATTAACTTGTTTGTTAGTTAGTAGTGAATGACATGTGGACCCAGTGGTCTGTTGACTAGTCAAAGTCCATAGTTGACCGATGACGTCATACTGACACCAGGCTGACGTCATAAAATGATTTTTGAATTAAATTAATTCTGTTAATTCTAAAAATGATTTAAAACTTTGAAAATTAATATAAAATAAACCGTACCTCAGATGAAAATACTTTGTACATGAAAGTTGCTCAGAACGACGAGACGAATCCGGATACGCATCCCGTTCGTCCGCCACACATCCCTAGCACAGTGAACCTGCAACTTTCTCCCTCCGGTTCACCTGTCCGAAAACGCGAAACACCGGGGATACTTTCCCGGATGTTTCCCCCTTTCGCTGGTATCACCTACTACCGCGTTAGGGCACACCTAGCACCGCTCATTGTCACGTCACGCATCGTCATGTTTATGTTTGTATTGTATTCATTGTTTCTTCCCCCCTCTTCTCTCGCTAGACACCGAGACCGGCCTTGCTGCTACCCGATGCGACTACGGAGTTGACGACCCATCTCTCTTGCCGAGCAACCAGCAAGCCCCCCCTTGATCACGGATATCGCCTATTCTTCTCTATCTGCTTGCATTAGAGTAGTGTAGCATATTCTTGCTTCATTATTCCTATCCCGATGCATAGCCTGTCCTTGCTACTCTTTGTTGTTACCTTTACCGCAATCCTACATGCCTAGTATAGGATGCTAGTTTTCCATCGGTGGCCCTACATTCTTGTCCGTCTGCGTGCTATACTATCGGGCCGTGATCACTCGGGAGGTGATCACGGTATATACTATATACTTTATACATGATACATGTGGTGATTAAAGTCGGGTCGGCTCGAGGAGTACCCGCGAGTGATTCACGCAGTTGGGGGCTGAAAGGACCTTTGTCCCGACGGCCCTCTGGATGGATCTTTGTGGCGGAGCGACATGACGAGTTGAGACTACGGGTGAGAGGTGGGCTGGCCTGTCGGCGTTCGGATGCTTAACACGCTTAACGAGATCTTGGTATTTGATCGAGTCGGCCATTTGGTCTATCGCACTAACCAACTACGTGGGAAAGATATGGGCACTCGGCGTCGTGGTATCGGTGAAGCCTTCGTGGCGTCGGCGATCGCGGCGGCGCGCCATTGGACCGCGTAGCGTGACTTCCTTTGTAATGGAGGTTGCTAGGTCGCTTCTCGGCGCGTTAGCAGCGTGCGGGTGTGCTAAGGCGATGGGCCCGGACCCTGGCGCTTAGGTTTAGACCGGCGTGCTGACCGCTCTGTTGGCCTAGGTCAGGCTGCGACATGTTGATCTTCCGCGGCCGGGCATGACCCAGAAAAGTGTGTCTAGACAAATGGGATCAAGCGTGTTGGGTTATGTGGTGCACCCCTGCAGGAAGTTAATCTATTGAATAGCCGTGATCTTGATAAGGGGCGACTTGGGTTGTACCTTGACCTTGTGACAACTAGAACCAGATACTTAATAAAACACACCCTTCCAAGTGCGGATACAACCCGGTGGTCGCTCTCTATCGGGGTTACGAGGAGGGATCGCCGGGTAGGATTATGCTATGCGATGCTACTTGGAGGACTTGATCTACTCTCTTCTACATCTTTGCAAAGGCGGAGGCTGCGAGCGTAGTCTTGACGAGATTAGCTATCCCCTCTTATTACGGCATTCTGCATTCACCACCGATATGGCCCATTACACATATATCCATGCATATGTAGTGTAGCTCCTTGCTTGCAGTACTTTGGATGAGTACTCACGGTTGCCTTGTTCCCCTTTTCCCCTTCCTTTACCCGGTTGCTGCGACGAGCACGATGGAGCCCAGGGCGACGCCACCGTCGATGGCGACTACTACACTAGAGGTGCCTACTACTACGTGCAGCCACGGCGGCGACCGGGTGAGTAGTTAGGAGGATCGAGCGGAGAGGCTGCGCCTCTTCGATATGTATCCCGGTTTGTGCTAGCCTTCTTAAGGCAAACTTGTTTAACTTATGTCCGTACTCAGATATTGTTGCTTCCGCGACTTCGTCTATGATCGAGCACTTGTATTCGAGCCCTCGAGGCCCGGCTTGTATTATGATGCTTGTATGACTTATTTATGTTTTAGAGTTGTGTTGTGATATCTTCCGTGAGTCCACGATCTTGATCGTACACATTTGCGTGCATGATTAGAATACGATTGAATCGGGGGCATCACAAGTTGGTATCAGAGCCGACTGCCTGTAGGAATCCCCCTTCCATACTCCTTGGCCGAAGTCGAGTCTAGACATTGCAAAAACTTTAACTAACTTGGCTGTGTGCCTTACGGGCCCACGTCGCCATCGGGTGGTACTAGGATCTTTTACTCCTCGACCTTTACTCTGGGACTCTGAACTCTCTTCTACTCGGGTTAAACGAATTTACTAACTAACACTAGGATCCCATGACCACATTCACCCCAAAGTTGGATAAAGCCATAGTTATTCCTTGAAATTGTATTTTGATCAATTTCCACACCGTCATTGACTCCTTTGAAACATCTTTGTTTTCAGATGGAACCCACGAGGCAGGTCGTGCGCCACCACGACGACCATTGGTGCCTCGGGATCACTCGCGATGCTAGCGAGATGATGAACTATCGGGTTATCGCTGGCACCACAGTACACCGTCTCGAGGAGTACCGGGACTTTAACCAGAGCGATGTCGTGCCATCGTCCACCTCTACTCTCGGAGTATGACTCCACTCTTTGTCTTTGCACACCGCACATGGTGTTGGGGTGACTATCGATATGGCCGTCCACGATGCTACTTATGCTGCTCTTACCCGTCTTCGTGGAGAGTATCGGAGTTGGACACCTCCCCTTCGGGCACATTGCTATCGCATTTGATGTTGGTGCGGAGGTTACTACACCGCTGCCTACTCCACTTTGTCACCCGAGAGCCCTTCTACCATCGAACTTTGTTACGCATCGCGATAGGCTGGATCGAGCTAACCGAGCTCTTCGCCACGAGTTGTACACCACCCGTCGGCACCTTTACCGTGCTCGGCGCTGTTGCACCCTTTGTCCGATCCAGAGAGCTGCTGCGTTCTCGATCTACCCAGCCAGACCGTGATGCCCCGGGGTGTCGGATGGCGGATGTGGAGGCTACTCTCCGCGCTTGCCCTCTTCTACCACTCGGCGTCGGGTTACGCACGAGTATCCATGGCCCCAGTCACGGCGTGGAGGACTATCCGCTGCCACACTACCAGCTTTGAGGCTACTGACTACCTCCGCGATACCGCGTGGGACTGATGTGGGCTTGCTTGTTAGCGTTAGATGCATTCGCCATGAGCTGCGTGCCGCCTATGATGTCTTAGTCTATGTCTTGAACTCGTGTGCGAACTCTATGCATGATCCCTTTTGTAAGATATGCCGACTATTATGTAGTTTATATCGTCTTGCTTTCATTATGCATGTTTCATCATGAATGATTCTTGTCCTTTGCAAATTTCTCAAATGCTGAACTACCCTGTTATATATTAGCGGGATGGTTAGACCAGCTGGTCGTGGTCGTGGTGGCAACTTCCCACCACCGCTTTGAGTACATGGCTGGTATGATCCAACAACTTGAGATGAATCGCCAGTTCATGGAAAACATGATGGCTCGGTTTCCTCGCCCCAATATGAACCAGCAGACCAAACACGGTAACTCTGCAGGATTTCATGCGCCTTAACCCAAGTGTGTACCGCAGCTCAACCCAGCCCACGGATCTTGATGGTAGCTCCGTGACATCACCTATGAGATGGAGTCTGCTGATGTAGCCCCGCCAGCTATGTCACCTTTGCTTCCTTCTTCTGAAGGGACCAGCGGCTCAATGGTGGGACAGCCACGAGCGTACTCGACCAGTGGAACAATCATCACCGCGGACTTCAAGCTGCTTTCCGTGCCGTTTCATCCTCAAGGAGTCATGGACCGAAGAAGCGTGAGTTCCGCAACCTCACCCAAGGCAACAAGACTGTTGAAGCTTATCGGCGAGAGTTTACGGACTTGTCTCGCTATCTTTGAAGAGGACATTGCAAGCGATGCACGCAGACGGAGAAGTTCCGTGGCGGCCTTCAAGTCGACATCAAGCTCGCACTTCTAGTGCACGACTTTGCTGATTTCGCCACCTTGGTGAACAAGGCCATCAATGTCGAAACCGCTGCGGGAATACGAGCTCTAACGAGCGCAATCGTGACACGGGCTCATCTTGGGCCCGTCCTCGCAGGTTGTAAGATATGGATTCCCAACAGCATGTACCAGATAACTGCACCTGCCCCAAAGGCAGACCTATGCTGCACCTCGTCGCCTACTCCTCCAACTAAGCAGCCAAGGCTTCCAGCTCCACCACCGGAGCTCTGTTCCCACTCCCAATAATGGTCTGTGCTACAAGTGTGGTCAACCAGGTCACATTGCGAGAACTGCTATCGTAATCGAACCGAATCAATCGGCCCTTCCATAGCCGCCGTGGAAGCAACCAGCCCCGCAACAACAATGCCAAGTCTTATGGTCGTGTTCATGCCAACCTGGTTGATCTCAACGAAGCTCAAGACCAGCCTGCTACTGTGATGGGTACACTCCTCGTTAATTCAGTACCGGCATCTGTTTTATTCGATTCGGGAGCATCGCATTCATTCATATCAGCAGAGTTTGCATTCATGCATGGCATTAAATATGAAGAGATGAACACTGCGCTAGTAGTGCACACTCCAGCGGGTCAATGTCAAACCTCTATGATTAGTCACGACGTTCCCGTTGAAATCGAAGGACTGGAATTCCTTGTCTCTCCTATCGTTCTGAAGTCCTGTAGCATTGATCTCATTCTGGGAATGAATTGGTTAAAGGCGCATACTGCTTCCATAGTTTGCGCCACTAAGACCGTCCATCTGCTACACCCTTCTGATGAAATAATAAGCTACAATGCTCGTCTGGTTCAGAATGCCGAGGCAAGGCTCTATGCATTGAATGCATTGAACGCCGCACCCCTCGAGGGCATTGAAAACATTCTGTCGTTCGCGACTTCCGGGCGTCTTTCTGAAGAACTTCCGAGTTCCCCCTGCTAGAGCTGTCGAATTCGTCATCGACTTGAAACCAGGCACCACTCCTATAGCCAAGCGACCCTACAAGATGCCGCCGCATGAACTCCTTGAGCTTAAGGAAGAAATCGACAAGTCTCTTCGCAGTGGTTTCATTCACCCAAGTTGCTCTCCTTGGGGAGCACCTTCTCTCTTTGTCAAGAAGAAGGATGGGACAAACCGATTGGTCCAAGACTACCGTCCTATAAATCAAGCTACCATTCGAATAAGTATCCTCTTCCTCGGATCAATGATCTGTATGATCAAGCGGCTGGTTCGTCGGTGTTCTCTAAACTCGACTTAAGGTTGGGTTACCACCAGATCCGTGTTCGTGAAGAGGATATCCCAAAGACCGCATTAAGTGACTCGTTATGGTTCATACGAGTACACTTGTCATGTCTTCGGCAACCAATGCTCCAGCCACCTTCTCTCGTGATGAACTATATATTCATGGATTACCTCGACAAGTTAAATGCGTGGTTTATCTGGATGATATCCTGGTATTTTCCAAGAGCGAAGAAGAACATGTTGAACATCTTAGTCTTGTCTTTGGAAAAGCTACGAGAGCATCAACTATATGCCAAGTTCTCCAAATGTGAATTCGGCTTCCGAAGTAACCTATCTTGGGCATGTCATCTCTAAGGATGGTATTGTCGTCAACCCTGAACGAGTTCAAGCTATTCTCGATTGGACTCCTCCGAAGAACGTTAAGCAAGTCAGAAGTTTTCTCGGTCTCACCAGCTATTGCCGTCGATTAATGAGAACTTCTCCAAGATTGTCGGGGCCTCGACTAACTTTGTTGCATAAGGGCGTCAAGTTCTAATGGACAGACAAATGTCAGGAAAGCTTCCAGGCACTCAAGGACAAGTTGACTTCTGCCCCAGTACTAGCTCCTCCCGATACTAAGAAGGACTTCGTCATTTACTCTGACGCTTCCGTCAAGGATTAGGCTGTGTCCTAATGCAAGAGCGCAAAGTGGTTGCTTATGCCTCTCGGCAATTAAGCCCTCACGAAGAGAACTACCCAGTTCACGACCTCGAACTTCTTGCTGTCATTCATGCCTTTGAAGCGATGGCGACATTACCTTCTCGTGTCGTTGCGAGATCTTCACCGACCACCAAAGTCTGAAGTATCTGCTTTACTCAGCTAGACCTGAACCTCCGTCGGACAGATGGATGGAGATTGTTGCAGACTTTGACTTGGGTATTTCCTATACACCAGGCAAGGCTAATGTAATGGCTGATGCCTTGAGCCGCAAGTCTTCTGCAACCACCTCTAGGTTCGCAAAGTTCAGCCCTCACTTGTTGAAGAATTGAAAGCTGAACCTCCATATTGTTCCTCCGTGCACTTCGCTCCCCCTCCTCCGGAGTTTCGCAAGATGAACCTCCACGTTGTTTCTCGGGTTCTCTCAATACCTTAGTTGCTAGACCAGATCTTGTGGACACCATCAAATGGATACGTAAATGTGACGATGAAGTCGAGAGGATTAAACGTTATCTCGCAGAAGGAAAGCCCTCATTCTTCATCAGTGGATGACGCAGCACCTTATTCTTCAAAGGTAGCCTAGTGGTGCCGAGTAAGAGGAAAACCTGAATCGACTCCAAGGGTTATGAAAGAAGCTCATGATCGCCTTTGTCTATTCATCCCGGTAGCACCAAGATGTACCAAGACATTAAATCGAGAGATTCGGTGGTCTAATATGAAGCAAGACATTGCTCGCTATGTTCTGAGTGTGGCGTTTGTCGTCGTATCAAAGCGAGCATCAAAGGCCTCTTTGGAACTCGCAACCTATCTCTATTCCTGAATGGAAATGGGACCATGTTGAAATGGACTTCGCCACTGGATTTCCCAAATCGCAAAAGGTAATGATGCTATTCTTGTCGTCATTGACCGCTTTCTAAAGTTGCACATTTTCGGCGGTCGAGAAACGATCATTTGCTAGTCACCGGCAACGCTCTATATGTCCAGAATTGTTTCGCTTCACGGTATTCCACCGGTTATCGATTCGGACCGTGGCAGCTTATTCACTTCAAGATTACGGGCAAGTTTCCAAGAAGCTATGGGGACTCACTTATCTTTCGATCTGCGTTTCATCCATGATCACAAGGGCAAGTTGAACGTGTCAACCAAGTTCTCGAAGACATGCTTCGAGCTTGTGTTATCTCCTTCGGCAAGAAATGGGAGGAATCTCTCCCGTATGCTGAGTTCTCTTATAACAATAGCTATCAAGCTAGTCTGAAGATGGCCCCCTTTGAAGTGTTATATGGACGAAAGTGTCGAACCCCTCTGAACTGGTCAGAAACTAGGGAACGTCCACTCTTTGGTCTGGATATTATCCAACATGCCGAGGATCAAGTCCGCATTATTCGCGAGAATATCAAGACTGCTCAGTCACGCCAAAAGAGAAATTATGACCGTCATCATAAAGACATGGTCTATCAACCTGGCGAAAAGGCCTATCTTCGCGTTACACCAATGAAGGGTGCTCACCACTTCGGGATCAAGGGCAAGCTAGCTCCTCGCTATATTGGCCCATTCACTATTCTGGAAAGTCGTGGAAAAGTGGCATATCAACTGGAGCTCCCGTTGAACCTTTCTTAGGTTCACGATGTGTTCCACGTGTCACAGCTCTGTCGCTGCTTAAGGGACCCAATCCGAGCAGTGGATCATGAAGTGCTCGAATTGCAACAGGACCTCTCCTATAAAGAGCATCCGGTCCGCATTCTCGACCAAGCTGAACGCCGCTGCGCCGAAAGGCGATCAAGTTCCTCAAAGTCCAATGGTCGCACCATTACGAAGATGAAGCCACACAGGAGCGAGGATCGCCTGCATGATGAATACCCATGACTGTTTTCTTCTACCTCCTAAATCTCGGGGCGAGATTTCTTGTAGTGGAGGAGATTTATAACGCCGGATAATCGTGCTACAGCAATCCCACGCTAATCGTGCCATGACACCTCGATTCTTGTTGCTATCCTCGCAATAATTCAAAACGTTGAAATTCAGATTCAAATTAATGATAACAATAAAAGTTTTAAAATTTGAAACAAAAATGTTAAATTGGTTGCCAAATATTACAAGGGTAATTATGGTGCAACAAACACCTTTTTATAAAATGGCTAAATGGTTTAACATGATTTAAACAAAAAAGAAAGAAATAATAAAAGAAAACATAAAACAAACAAACAGAAAAAAGGAGGAAAAGGAAAAGAACCCCCCTCCTGCTTGGCCAAGTGGCCCAGCCGGCCTCAGCCGTCCGAACGGGTCGGCCCATGCACCCACCTGGCCCATCCGGCCGGCCACGCCCCTCTCCTTATCCACTCTCCCCCAGAAACCCTAGATCGAACCCCACCCCACTCTCCCCACTTCACCCCCCACTCCCCACGATCTCCACCCTCTCCTCCAGCGCCGCCCGAGAGCCCATGTGACCCCCACCTCTCTCGCTCACGACACGCCCCCGATCTGAACTGGGGCTCGGCCCCAACACCTCCCGTCGCCCTCGCCATGACGCCGCCACTCAGTGCCTCGTCGCCGTCGCGCCCAGCCGGGCGCCCATCCCGTCGCCTCCTTGCCCCTTCTTCTCCGTCGCGACCTCGCTTTGAGCCTCTACCTCGCCGTCGCCGATAGCGTCCTCGTCGCCTCTCCGACCATGCCGGCCTCCCGGCGCTTCCCGACTCCTCCCGAGCACGCCTCGCTGAACTACTGGTATTGTGAGCTCCCTTCCTTCTTCCTCCCTAGTGGATCCGCCACCGTGCCCTGCACGGCCTTCGTCCTCCCAGTATCTCACTGCACCCCCCTGCGCTGCTCATGCCCACACGCGCCCATCTACGCCGATCCGCGCCCATCATGGCCATCGCGCACACTCACCCTGCTGAACTGCTCCGCCCGGTTGCGGTTGCCTTGCCGTGGCCGCCGGCCGGCTTCAAGCGTCCGTGTTGAGCGACCGGCGCCCGTGCCCATAACTGCCGTCGCCCGCGCCCGCTATGGCCATTGGCCCTATGACGAAGGGGGCCCACGCCCCTTAGAACAAAAAAAAAGGGCACAAAATAAATAAATACATAATTAATAATTAAATTAATTAACCAAAATTAATTCACTTAACCAAATTAATCATTAATTAAACTAATTAACTTGTTTGTTAGTTAGCGATGAATGACATGTGGACCCGAGTGGTGCATTGACTAGTCAAAGTCCACAGTTGACCGATGACGTCATCTCGACACGGTGGCGCCATAAAATGATTTTTGAATTAAATTAATTCTGTTAATTCTAAAAATGATTTAAAACTTTGAAAATTAATATAAAATAAACCGTACCTCAGATGAAAATACTTTGTACATGAAAGTTGCTCGAGCGAGCGAGGCGAATCCGGATCGCATCCGTTAAATCGCCACACATCCCTAGCATAGTGAACCTGCAATTTTCCCCCTCCGGTTCACCTGTCCGAAAACGCGAAACACCAGGGATACTTTCCCGGATGTTTCCCCCTTTCGCCGGTATCACCTACTACCGCGTTAGGGCACACCTAGCACCGCTCATTGTCATGCACGCATCGTCATGTTTATGTTTGTATTGTATACATTGTTTCTTCCACCCTCTTCTCTTGCTAGACATCGAGACCGACGCCGCTGCTACCCAGTACGACTACGGAGTTGACGACCCCTCTCTCTTGCCAGAGCAACCAGGCAAGCCCCCCCCCTTGATCACGGATATCGCCTATTCTTCTTTATCTGCTTGCATTAGAGTAGTGTAGCATATTCTTGCTTTCCGTTATTCCTATCGATGCATAGCCTGTCCTTGCTACTCTCATTGTTACCTTTACGCAATCCTACATGCCTAGTATAGGATGCTAGTTTTCCATCGATGGCCCTACATTCTTGTCCGTCATTGTGCTATACTATCGGGCCGTGATCACTCGGGAGGTGATCACGGGTATATACTATATACTTTATACATGATACATGTGGTGATTAAAGTCGGGTCGGCTCGAGGAGTACCCGCGAGTGATTCACGGATTGGGGGCTGAAAGGACCTTTGTCCCGACGGCCCTCTGGATGGATCTTTGTGGCGGAGCGACATGACAGGTTGAGACTACCTGGGTGAGAGGTGGGCCTGGCCCTGTCGGCGTTCGCGGATGCTTAACACGCTTAACGAGATCTTGGTATTTGATCTGAGTCTGGCCATTTGGTCTATACGCACTAACCAACTACGTGGGAAAGATATGGGCACTCGACGTCGTGGTATCGGTAAAGCCTTCGTGGCGTCGGCGATCGAAGGCGGCGCGCCAGATTGGACAGCGTAACGTGACTTCCTTTGTAATGGAGGTTGCTAGGTGCGCTTACGGCGCGTTATAGCGTCGCGGTGTGCTAAGGCGATGGGCCCGACCCTGGCGCTTAGGTTTAGACCGGCGTCTTGACCGCTCTGTTGGCCTAGGTCGGGCTGCGGCGTGTTGATCTTCATGGCGGGCATGACCCGAAAAGTGTGTCCGGCCAAATGGGATCAAGCGTGTTGGGTTATGTGGTGCACCCCTGCAGGGAAGTTAATCTATTCGAATAGCCGTGATCTTCGGTAACATGACGACTTGGAGTTGTACCTTGACCTTATGACAACTAGAACCGGATACTTAATAAAACACACCCTTCCAAGTGCCAAATACAACCCGGTGGTCGCTCTCTATCAGGGTTACGAGGAGGGGATCGCCGGGTAGGATTATGCTATGCGATGCTACTTGGAGGACTTCAGTCTACTCTCTTCTACATGCTGCAAGGCGGAGGCTGCCAGAAGCGTAGTCTTGACGGATTAGCTATCCCCTCTTATTACGGCATTCTGCAGTTCAGTCCATCGATATGGCCCTTTACACATATATCCATGCATATATAGTGTAGCTCCTTGCTTGCAGTACTTTGGATGAGTACTCACGGTTGCCTTGTTCCCCTTTTCCCCTTCCTTTACCCGTTGCTGCGATCGGGCGATGGAGCCCGGGAGCGAGCGCCACCGTCGATGGCGACTACTACACTAGAGGTGCCTACTACTACGTGCAGCCCACGGGCGACCGTGAGTAGTTAGGAGGATCCTGGCGGGAGGCCCGCGCCTCTTCGATATGTATCCCGGTTTGTGCTAGCCTTCTTAAGGCAAACTTGTTTAACTTATGTCGTACTCAGATATTGTTGCTTCCGCTGACTTCGTCTATGATCGAGCACTTGTATTCGAGCCCTCGAGGCCCTCGGCTTGTATTATGATGCTTGTATGACTTATTTATGTTTTAGAGTTGTGTTGTGATATCTTCCGTGAGTCCATGATCTTGATCGTACACATTTGCGTGCATGATTAGTGTATGATTGAATCGGGGGCGTCACAGTCACCTCAAGTATCCGTGGGCATGATTATACGATATGCATCACACAATCTCAGATTCATCCAACCAACATAAAAGTACTTCAAAGAGTGCCCCAAAGTCTCTACCGGAGAGTCAAGAACGTGTGCCAACCCCTATGCATAGGTTCCCAATGTTATGAAACCCGCAAGTTGATCACCAAGACATACATCAAGTGTTCTCATAAAAGACTCAATCCGATAAGATAACTTTAAAGGGGAAACTCAATTCATCACAAGAGAGTAGAGGGGGAGAAACATCATAAGATCCAACTACAATAGCAAAGCTCGGGATACATCAAGATCGTGCCATAGAGGGAACACGAGAGAGAACACGAGAGAGAGAGAGAGAGAGATCAAACACATAGCTACCGTACATACCCTCAGCCCGGAGGGTGAACTACTCCCTCCTCGTCATGGAGAGCGCCGGGATGATGAAGATGGCCACGGTGATGGATCCCCCCCTCCGGTACCTAAAGGGGTCCCATTGGTTTTCGTGGCTCGGAGGCTTGCGGCGGCGGAACTCCCGATCTATCTTCTATTCGGAAGTTTTAGGGTGCGACAAGTATATATGGGTGAAAGGAGTGCGTCGGTGGAGCTACGGGGCCCCATGAGGCGGGGCGCGCCCGGGGAAGGCGCGCCCCACCCTCGTGAGCACCTCCGTATCTTCCGACGTGGGGTCCAAGTCCATCGGTGGGTTTCCTTCCAAAATAACTTCTCCGCTTGATTTCGTTCCGTTTTGACTCCGTCGATATTCCTTTTCCTCGAAACACCAAATAGGCATAAAACAAAGAAATCTGGCTGGGCCTCCGGTTAATAGGTTAGTCCCAAAATAATATAAAAGTGGATAATAAAGCCCAATATTGCCCAAAACAGTAGATAAAGTAGCATGGAGCAATCAAAATTAAGATACGTTGGAGACGTATCAAGCATCCCAAGCTTAATTCCTGCTCGTCCTCGGTAGGTAAATGATAAAAAGAATTTTCGATGCGGAGTGATACTTGGGCATAATTTCAATGTAATTCTTCTTACTTGTGATATGAATATTCAGATCCGAAAGATTCAAGACAAAAGTTCATATTGACATAAAAATAATAATACTTCAAGCATACTAATCAAAGTAATCATGTCTTCTCAAAATAGCATGGCAAAAGAAAGTTCATCCCTACATAATCATATAGTTAGGCTATGCTTCATTTTCGTCACACAAAGATGTTCCCAACTTCTATACCCCCGATGACAAGCCAACCAATTGTTTCATACTTAAATAATCTCAAACTTTTTCAACCTTCACGCAATACATGAGCGTGAGCCATGGATATAGCACTATGGTGGAATAGAATATGATGATGGGGATTGTGTGGAGAAGACAAAAAAAAGAGAAAGTATCACATTGACGAGGCTAATCAACGGGCTATGGAGATGCCCATCAATTGATGCCAACATGAGGAGTAGGGATTGCCATGCAACGGATGCACTAGAGCTATGAATGCTCAACAAAAGAAAACTAGTGGGTGTGCATCCAACTTGCTTGCTCATGAAGACCTAGGGCGTTTGAGGAAGCCCATCGTAGGAATATACAAGCCAAGTTCTATAATGAAAAATTCCCACTAGTATGAAAAAGACAACTTATGAGACTCACTATATGAAAAACATGGTGCTAGTTTGAAGCACAAGTGTGGAAAAAGAGATAGTAACATTGCCCTTTTTTATTTATTTTCTTTTTTTTTTGGCCTTTCTTTTTTTCTTTTTGGCCTTTCTCTTTTTTTGTTTTCTCTTTTTTTGGGCCTTTCTTTTTTTGGCCTTTTTTTTGATTGGGCAATGCTCTAATAATGATGATCATCACACTTCTATTGATTACAACATAAGGATTACAACTCGAAACTAGAACAAGATATGACTCTATATGAATGCCTTCGGTGGTGTACCGGGATGGTGCAATGAATCAAGAGTGACATGTATGAAAAATAATGCATGGTGGCTTTGCCACAAATACGATGTCAACTACATGATCATGCAATGGCAATATGACAAAAGTAAGGTATGTCATGATGATGATGAACGGAACGGTGGAAAGTTGCATGGCAATATATCTCGGAATGGCTATGGAAATGCCATAATAGGTAGGTATGGTGGCTGTTTTGAGGAAGATATAAGGAGGTTTATGTGTGAAAGAGCGTATCATATCACGGGTTTGGATGCACCGCCAAGTTTGCACCAACTCTCGGTGAGAAAGGGCAATGCACGTGCATCAAGAGGCTAGCAAAGGCGGAAAGGTAAAAGTGCGTATAATCTATGGACTCAACATTAGTCAAAAGAACTCATATACTTATTGCAAAAATTTAGAAGTCATCAAAAACCAAGTACTATGCGCATGCTCCTAGGGGGATAGATTGGTAGGAAAAGACCATCGCTCGTCCCCGACCGCCACTCATAAGGATGCACAAGCCAGGTACACTTCAGGTTTCAAATTTGTTGCACAACTTTAACCATACGTGCATGCTACGGGACTTGCTAACTTCAACACAAGCATTCTTTAAATTCATAATCACCCAACTAGCATGACTTTAATATCACTACCTCCATATCTCAAAACAATTATCAAGCATCAAACTTTTCTTAGTATTCAACACACTCATAAGAAAGTTTCACATATCTTGAATACCAAGTATATTAATATTAAGCAAATTACCATGCTATTAACGACTCTCAAAATAATCTAAGTGAAGCATGAGAGTTCATCTGTTTCTCAAAATAAAACTACCACCATGCTCTAAAAGATATAAGTGATGCACTAGACCAAAAGACAAACTACTCCGAAAGATATAAGTGAAGATCAATGAGTAGTCGAATAATTATACAAATATGTGAAGACTCTCCCATTTAAGAATTTCATATCTTGGTATTGTATCCAAACAGCAAGCAAAACAAAATAAAACGACACTGCAAGGATAGCACAACTCATGTGAAGAAGCAAAAACTTAGGCTCAACCGATACTAACCGATAGTTGTTGAAGAAGAAAGGTGGGATGCCTACCGGGGCATCCCCAAGCTTAGATGCTTGAGACTTCTTGAAATATTATCTTGGGTGCCTTGGGCATCCCCAAGCTTGAGCTTTTATGTCTCCTTAATTCCTCTCATATCATGGTTTCTCTTTTTATCAAAAGCTTCATTCACAACAAACTCAACAAGAACTCGTGAGATAGGTTAGTATAAACCAATGCAAAACCTTATCATTTTCTACTGTAACAAATCACTTAAATTATTATTAAACATTTCATACTAAATGCATCTGCATATTTAATACTCCTATCCTTAAATAGAATCATTAAACAAGCAAACATATGCAAACAATGCAAACATAACAGCAATCTGCCAAAACAGTACAGTCTGTAAAGAATGCAAGAGTATCAATACTTCCCTGACTCCAAAAATTATGAACTAAAATTCCCACTGTAATAAATTTATCAGAGCTCAATATTCAAAAAGATTCAACATTATACCACTCTCTGACTTTTCTAGGGAATTTTTGCAACAGCGGTAAACTTTCTGTTTTCAAACAGCAATATGTATACTTGCAAAATAAGCATGGCAAAGGCTATCCTTGACATTTTTATTGAAACTAGAGATGCAAAAAACTAATCTAAATAACAGAAAGCAAATACTAACAAAATAAAATGACGCTCCAAGCAAAACACATATCATGTGGTGAATAAAAATATAGCTCCAAGTAAAGTTACCGATGAACGAAGACGAAAGAGGGGATGCCATCCGGGGCATCCCCAAGCTTAGTCGCTTGGTTATGCCTGAATATTACCTTGGGTGCCTTGGGAATCCCCAAGCTTAGGCTCTTGCCACTCCTTATTCCATAGTCCATCGAATCTTTACCCAAAACTTGAAAACTTCAACCACACAAAACTTAACAGAAAACTCGTGAGCTCCGTTAGCAAAAGAAAACAAAACACCACTTCAAGATACTGTAATGAACTCATTCTTTATTTATATTGGTGTTAAACCTACTGTATTACAACTTCTCTATGGTTTATAAACTATTTTACTAGCCATAGATTCATCAAAATATGCAACAACACAATGAAAACAGAATCTGTCAGAAACAGAACAGTCTGTAGTAATCTGTAACTAACGCAAACTTCTGGAACTCCAAAAATTCTAAAATAAATTGGTGGACCTGAGGAATTTGTCTAGTAATCATCTGCAAAAAGAATCAACTAAATATAACTCTCCAGTAAAAAGTTAAAGCTAATCTCGTGAGCGCTAAAGTTTCTGTTTTTTACAGCATGATCATAAAGACTTCGCCCAAGTCTTCCCAAAGATTCTACTTGGCACAAACACTAATTAAAACATAAAACCACATCTAAACAGAAGATAGATGGATTATTTATTACTAAACAGAACCAAAAATCAAGAAACTAAAATAAAATTTGGTTGCCTCCCAACAAGCGCTAACGTTTAACGCCCCTAGCTAGGCATGATGATTTCAATGATGCTCACATAAAAGATAGGAATTGAAACATAAAGAGAGCATCATGAAGAATATGACTAGCACATTTAAGTCTAACCCGCTTCCTATGCATAGGGATTTTGTGAGCAAACAACTTATGGGAACAATAATCAACTTGAAGGTAAAACAAGCATAACTTCAAAACTTTAAGCACATAGAGAGGAAACTTGATATTATTGCAATTCCTACAAGCATATATTCCTCCCTCATAATAACTTTCAGTAGCATCATGAATTAATTCAACAATATAACCAGCACCTAAAGCATTCTTTTCATGATCTACTAGCATAGAAAAATTACTACTCTCCACATAAGCAAAATTCTTCGCATGAACAATAGTGGGAGCAAACTCAACAAAATAACTATCATGTGATTGAGAATTAAGATCAAGATGACAAGTTTCATGGTTATCATTATTCTTTAAAGCATACGTGTCATCACAATAATCATCATAGATAAGAGGCATGCTTTCATCATAATAAATTTGCTCATCAAAACTTGGGGGACAAAAAATATCATCTACATCAAACATAGCTTCCCCAAGCTTGTGGCTTTGCATATCATTAGCATCATGGATATTCAAGGAATTCATACTAACAACATTTCAATCTTGCTCATCATTCACATATCTAATGCCAAGAATTCTATGTAATTCTTCTTCTAGTACTTGAGCACAATTTTCCTTTCCATCATTCTCATGAAAGATATTAAAAAGATGAAGCGTATGAGACAAACTTAACTCCATTTTTTTGTAGTTTTCTTTTATAAACTAAACTAGTGATAAAACAAGAAACAAAAAGATTCGATTGCAAGATCTAAAGATATACCTTCACTTACCTAGCCTCCCGACAGCGGCGCCAGAAAAAGAGCTTGATGTCTACTACACAACCTTCTTCTTGTAGACGTTGTTGGGCCTGCAAGTGCACAGGTTTGTAGGACAGTAGCAAATTTCCCTCAAGTGGATGACCTAAGGTTTATCAATCCGCAAGAGGCGTAGGATGAAGATGGTCTCTCTCAAACAACCCTACAACCAAATAACAAAAAGTCTCTTGTGTACCCAACACACCCAATACAATAGCAAATTGTATAGGTGCACTAGTTCGGCGAAGAGATGGTGATACAAGTGCAAAATAGATAGTAGATATAGGTTTTTGTAATATGAAATAATAAAAATAGCAAGGTAACAAGTGATAAACGTGAGCGTAAACGGTATTGCAATCATAGGAAACAAGGCCTAGGGTTCATACTTTCACTAGTGCAAGTTCTCTCAACAATAATAACATAGATAGATCATATAACAAGCCCTCAACATGCAACAAAGAGTCACTCCGAGGCCACTAATAGCGGAGAACAAACGTAGAGATTATGGTCGGGTACGAAACCACCACAAAGTTATTCTTTCGAATCGATCTATAAAAGAGTTCGTACTAGAATAACACCTTAAGATACAAATCAACCAAAACCCTAATGTCACGTAGATACTCCATTATCACCTCAAGTATCCGTGGGAATGATTATACAATATGCATCACACAATCTAAGATTCATCCAACCAACATAAAAGTACTTCAAAGAGTGCCCCAAAGTCTCTACCGGAGAGTCAAGAACGTGTGCCAACCCCTATGCATAGGTTCCCAATGTCACGAAACCCGCAAGTTGATCACCAAGACATACATCAAGTGTTCTCATAAAAGACTCAATCCGATAAGATAACTTCAAAGGGGAAACTCAATTCATCACAAGAGAGTAGAGGGGGAGAAACATCATAAGATCCAACTACAATAGCAAAGCTCGGGCTACATCAAGATCGTGCCATAGAGGGAACATGAGAGAGAACACGAGAGAGAGAGAGAGAGAGAGATCAAACACATAGCTACTGGTACATACCCTCAGCCCCGAGGGTGAACTACTCCCTCCTCGTCATGGAGAGCGTCGGGATGATGAAGATGGCCACCGGTGATGGATCCCCCCTCCGGCAGGGTACCGGAAAAGGGGTCCCGATTGGTTTTTCGTGGCTCTGGAGGCTTGCGGCGGCGGAACTCCCGATCTATCTTCTGTTCTGAAAGTTTTAGGGTACGACGGTATATATGGGTGAAAGGAGTGCGTCGGTGGAGCTACGGGGCCCCACGGGCGGGGCGTGCCCGGGGGGCCCCCACCCTCGTGAGCACCTCCGTATCTTCGATGTGGGGTCCAAGTCCATCGGTGGGTTTCCTTCCAAAAATAACTTCTCCAGTTGATTTCGTTCCGTTTTGACTCATCGATATTCCTTTTCCTCGAAACACTGAAATAGGCATAAAACAGCAAATCTGGGCTGGGCCTCCGGTTAATAGGTTAGTCCCAAAAATAATATAAAAGTGGATAATAAATCCCAATATTGCCTAAAACAGTAGATAAAGTAGCATGGAGCAATCAAAAATTATAGATACGTTGGAGACGTATCACCGATGAACTTCAGAATGGACTCCATGGCGCGGAGTGAAGATCGTCCCCCAAGATGATGCCGGACATGGGCGCAAACCTT
Source organism: Aegilops longissima (assembly GCA_021605205.1). Lineage (NCBI taxonomy): Eukaryota > Viridiplantae > Streptophyta > Magnoliopsida > Poales > Poaceae > Aegilops > Aegilops longissima. The sequence continues at coordinate 140,955,946 of CM038676.1, read as the reverse complement.
TGCATGCCCTCTTTTGCGTAATGAACTTCGCTTTAATTTGTGCGCAAACTGTTTATGTCATTTGAATTTGAACTTGTTTGTGAAACCCTATGTCATATTCCAGATTTGCAGTTTTTCTGTTTGCGGGTCATTGTGCTGGTGCCCGAGCAGAACCCGCATAGCCGACCCATAAAAAAGCATATTCCGCGAATATACTTTTTTACGGATCCGTTTGGGGGGTTGACATCTGTGCCAGCCCGCGCCGGCCCGCAAAAGTGGTTTTGCGCGAACTGCAAATGCGTTTTGCGGGCCGGCGGGATGCGGGGTCATCTAGAGTTGCTCTAAAAGGAAACCTGCCACCTAGAAATCACCATCGAACTCTAGGTTACATGGCGAAAACCTGCTACCACTTCAAAACCAGCCTAAACTATCAGAGTTCCAATCATACACTTCAAAGGGAACTTAAGCACATAGCCATACAGCAACGAACGGCCACAGGAACTAGGAAGCTATGTTGTAGACAAATTTCTAGGGTTCCCTACTTCCTCCTCTGACCTGCGTCGTCGCCGCTCTCCCATTTGAGTCTTTTCTAGATCTACTCCTCCCCCTCCCCTCTCCCTCTCGTTTGCGGCGGTGGTCTCGATGGACCGCTCGCGCGGGTCCTCCAGCGAGGCCGTCTCCGGCCAGAAGCGGAGGTGGGATGGCTCGGGCGAGGCGGAGGCGGATTTGGAATATGAGGCCGCGCTGCGCTCCAAGCTCCAGGCGGCGCGTGCTCCGGCTGCGGGGCGCCATCGGCAAAGGGCGGCTCTCCCTCGCTCGGATCTGGCTCGGTGGCGGCCGGCCCCTCGGTGCCTTTGCCCGGATCTGCGGCAGTCTCTACAGATCCATGGGAGGTGGCGGCTGCGGCCAGCTGGGTTGGTTCTTCTGGCCCGAATCACCCGCCCCCTCTGCATGGTGCTGCGCTCCAGAGGGGTGGCCCGCTGCGGACTCCGGCGGCTCCTGGTGGGGGCCCATCACGTATCGTGCCCCGTGGTGCGTCGGGGGCGCCGGCCCGTTGTCCCGTTGGCGCTGCTGCTGGTCGGGGCGCCGGATCTGTGTCTGATTCTGCTGGAGATGGCATCCTTCCCCCTCCTCCTCTTGGATCTGCTCGCGTTCCTCCCGAGTCTCATGTTGCCAACTCTACCCTCACCTGCTTCACGTGCCACCGTCCTGGCCATTTCCAATCTCGCTGCCAAAACCCCCCCTTTTGCCTTATCTGCAGAGAAGATAGTCACCTCACTGTTGATTGTCAGAATTGATCCAAACCACCTGCCTTCGTCCATTATGGTCTTGGTCTCCCTGGTTGTTCGTTTTTCGCCTTAGATCGTGAGGTCCCTGCTATTGCTCCTATCCCAACGCTCTCCAACTCTGGTATCATATCTGTCCAGTCCAAGTGCATCACCCCTCAGATCCTTCTCGAGGAGCTCCGGCTTTGGGACGATGGGGTTGGGATTGGCAAGTTTGCCAGTTATCGGATTTTGAGTTTGCTGAGACTTTCCCCTCCAAGGAAATTCTTCGGATGATATCCTCCTGCACTAGCTTTACCCTCCCTCTCAACCAACTGGTCGTCTCTGTCAAGGCTGCGTCTAATGGCTCCAAAGTGATTTCCTCTGTGTCTGAAGTTTGGGTACTAGTTGATGATGTTCCTCCTGTCCTCCGCTCCACGGCTTTCCTCATGGCATTCGGTGTTCTTATCGGCAAGCCCATCGAGGTTGATCAAGACTCTTTGGCGATCCTGGGTCCGGTGCGCCTGTGGGTGTGGTGTGTGGATCCTCTCTGTATCCGTGGCTCCATCGACGTCTTCCCCTCGGCCGGAGGCTTCCGGCTTAGGGTTCGGGTCGAGGCAGACACGAGTCCGATTTCGTCTCCACCTCCTCCCCCGCAACCTACATCCGGTAATGATGACAAGAGCAAGGACAACGATGGCTTCCAGGATGACTCTCTGCACGACAATGATCACCGCTTTACCCAGTCGGAGTGGGATGGTCTTTCACCTGAAGATCAAGACATGCTTAAGGAGAACCCTCCGGCTGGTGGGGGTGCCAAAGATTCGCTGCCTGCTTCTGATGGGGGGCCGCGGCTTCTGGAGGGGTGAAGGGTACACCATTCTTGGCGGTGTGCTCTAATCTACCAGCTCGTCATGCCTCTCCTTCTCGCTCGGGCATCGAAGATTTGCCCCCGGCCGGTCCCCTGGCCTCGAAGAAGAAGAAGAAGTCTGTCAAAAAGTTCTCCGCTCGCAGCAGGGCGTCTGGTGATTCCAAGCAGCCTGCGACTGGGCTATGCCATAGGCTGGATGCTGACTTGGGTGCGGCCTCGGTCCCATCCTCTTCCGCGGCTTCCCCCAGTCGTGCTCGTCTGGCGCCGTTGCGCTCGCCTGCCTCAACTGCCCGCAAGAGCGGCCGCGTCTCCAACAGTGGCGAGCGTGTTGCTGATCGGGCGGCATGGCGCGCTGCGGCCAGGGATCTGCCTCCTTCAGGTTCGCGCCCATGCTCCCCTCCTCCCTGTCCTCCTGTTCTTTCTCCTATTCGTTTAGTGCTTCCAATAAGTCAGTTGCTTGCTCCATTGTTCCGGAGAACGGAGTCTTAGTCATCTTGCCCGTGAGGCATGGTTCGCAAGCATCAAGTGATTCCAAAAGCTCATCAGCATGGATTTTCTTCATGCGCTTTACACCAATATGACCTAAACGGCAGTGCCACAAATAAGTTGCACTATCATTATTAACTTTGCATCTTTTAGCTTCAATATTCTGAATATGTGTATCACTACGATCGAGATCCAACAAACTACTTTCATTGGGTGTATGACCATTGAAGGTTTTATTCATGTAAACAGAAAAACAATTATTCTCTGACTTTAAATGAATAACCGTATTGCGATAAACATGATCAAATCATATTCATGCTCAATGCTAACTCCAAATAACATTTATTTAGGTTTAACACTAATCCCGAAAGAATAGGGAGTGTGCGATGATGATCATATTAATCTTGGAACCGCTTCCAACACACACCGTCACTTCACCCTCAATTAGTCTTTGTTTATTCTGTAACTCCTGTTTCAAGTTACTAATTTTTGGCATAAATATTATGAATATGTGTATCACTACGATCGAGATCCAATCAAACCATTTTCATTGGGTGTATGACCATTGAAGGTCTTATTCATGTAAACAGAATAATGATTATTCTCTGACTTTAAATGAATAACCGTATCGCAATAAACATGATCAAATCATATTCATGCTCAACGCAAGCGCCAAATAACATTTATTTAGGTTTAACACTAATCCCGAAAGTATAGGGAGTGTGCGATGATGATCATATCAATCTTGGAACTACTTCCAACACTCATCGTCACTTCCCCTCAACTAGTCTCTGTTTATTATGTAACTCCTGTTTCGAGTTACTAGTCTTAACAACTGAACAAGTATCAAATACCCAGGGGCTACTATAAACACTAGTAAGGTACACATCAATAACCTATATATCAAATATACCCTTGTTCACTTTGCCATCCTTCTTATCCACCAAATATCCAGGGCATTTCCTCTACCAGTGACCATTTCCTTTGTAGTAGAAGCACTCAGTTTCAGGCTTTAGTCTAGCTTTGGGCTTCTTCACGGAAGTGACAACCTACTTGCCATTCTACATGAAGTTCCCTTTCTTTCCCTTTGCCCTTTTCTTGAAACTAGTGGTCTTGTTAATCATCAACACTTGATGCTCTTTCTTGACTTCTACCTTCATCGATTTCATCATCATGAAAAGCTCGGGAATCATTTTCGTCATCCCTTGCATACTATAGTTCATCATGAAGTTCTACTAACTTGGTGATGGTGACTAGAGAATTCTGTCAATCGCTATCTTATCTGGAAGATTAACTCCCACTTGATTCAAGCGATTGTAGTACCCAGACAATCTGAGCACATGCTCACTGCTTGAGCTATTCTCCTCCATCTTTTAGCTATAGAACTTGTTGGAGACTTCATATATCTCAACTCGGGTATTTGCTTGAAATACTAACTTCAACTCCTGGAACATCTCATATGGTCCATGACGTTCAAAACGTCTTTGAAGTCCCGATTCTAAGCCATTAAGCATGGTGCACTAAACTATCAAGTAGTCATCATATTGAGCTATTGTCAAAACGTTCATAACGTCTGCATCTGCTCCTGCAATAGTTCTGTCACCTAGCGGTGCATCAAGGACATAATACTTCTATGCAGCAATGAGGATGATCCTCAGATCACGGATCCAATCCGCATCATTGCTACTAACATTTTTCAACTTAGTTTTCTCTAGGAACATATGAAAAATAAAACAGGGAGCTAAACGCGAGCTATTGATCTACAACATAGACATGCAAAATACTATCAGGTACTAAGTTCATGATAAATTTAAGTTCAATTAATCATATTACTTAAGAACTCCCACTTAGATAGACATCCCTCTAATCATCTAAGTGATCACGTGATCCAAATCAACTAAACCATAACCGATCATCATGTGAAATGGAGTAGTTTTCAATGGTGAACATCACTATGTTGATCATATCTACTATATGATTCACGCTCGACCTATCGGTCTCAGTGTTCCGAGGCCATATCTACATATGCTAGGCTCGTCAAGTTTAACCTGAGTATTCTGCGTGTGCAAAACTGGCTTGCACCCGTTGTAGATGGACGTAGAGCTTATCACACCCGATCATCATGTGGTGTCTGGGCATGACGAACTTTGGCAACGGTGCATACTCAGGGAGAACACATTTATCTTGAAATTTAGTGAGAGATCATCTTATAATGCTACCGTCAATCAAAGCAAGATAAGATGCATAAAAGATAAACATCACATGCAATCAATATAAGTGATATGATATGGCCATCATCATCTTGTGCTTGTGATCTCCATCTCTGAAGCACCGTCATGATCACCATCGTCACCGGCGCGACACCTTGATCTCCATCGTAGCATCGTTGTCGTCTCGCCAACTATTCCTTCTACGACTATCGCTACCGCTTAGTGATAAAGTAAAGCAATTACAGGGCGATTGCATTGCATATAATAAAGCGACAACCATATGGCCCCTGCCAGCTGCCGATAACTCGATTACAAAACATGATCATCTCATACAATAAATATAACATCATGCCTTGACTATATCACATCACAACATGCCCTGCAAAAACAAGTTAGACGGCCTCTACTTTATTATTGCAAATTTTATGTGGCTGCTACGGGCCGAGCAAGAATCTTTCTTACCTACGCATCAAAACCACAGCGATAGTTCGTCAAGTTAGTGTTGTTTTAACCTTCTCAAGGACCGGGCGTAGCCACTCAGTTCAACTAAAGTTGGGAAACCGACACCCTTGAGCCACACATGTGCAAAACACGTCGGTAGAACCAGTCTCGCGTAAGCGTACGCGTAATGTCGGTCCAGGCCGCTTCATCCAACAAAACCGACGAACCAAAGTGTGACATGCTGGTAAGCAGTATGACTTGTATCCCACACAACTCACTTGTGTTCTACTCGTGCATATAACATCTACGCATAAAACCTGGCTCGGATGCCACTGTCGGGGAACGTAGTAATTTCAAAAAAATTCTTACGCACACGCAAGATCATGGTGATGCATAGCAACGAGAGGGGAGAGTGTGTCCATGTACCCTCGTAGACCGAAAGCGGAAGCGTTAGCACAACGCAGTTGATGTAGTTGTACGTCTTCACAATCCGGCCGATCAAGTACCGAACGCATGGCACCTCCGAGTTCAGCACACGTTCAACTCGATGACGTCCCTCGAACTCCGATGCAACCGAGCTTTGAGGGAGAGTTCCGTCAGCACGACGGCGTGGTGACAATGATGATGTTCTACCAACGCAGGGCTTCGCCTAAGCTCCGCTACGATATGACCGAGGTGGATTATGGTGGAGGGGGCACTGCACACGGCTAAAAGATCAATGATCAATTGTTGTGTCTATGGGGTGCCCCCTGGCCACGTATATAAAGGAGTGGAGAAGGGGGAGAGGGCCAGCCCCTATGGCGCGCCCTGGAGGAGTCCTACTCCCACCGGAAGTAGGATTCCTCCCCTTCCAAGTAGTAGGAGTAGGAGACAAGGAAGGGATGAGGAAGAGAAGGAAGGAGGCGCCGCCTCCCCCATCAATTCGGACTAGTCATTGGGGGGGGGGGGCGCGACCTGCCTCTCTCTCCCCCCTAAAGCCCAATAAGGCCCATATACTTTTTCTCCCGTATTCCCGTAACTCCCCGGTACTCCAAAAAATACCCGAACCACTCGGAACCTTTCTGACGTCCGAATATAGTCGTCCAATATATCGATCTTTACGTCTCGATCATCTCGAGACTCCTCGTCATGTCCCCGATCTCATCCGGGACTCCGAACTACCTTCGGTACATCAAATCACATAAACTCATAATACAAATCGTCACCGAACGTTAAGCGTGCGGACCCTACGGGTTCGAGAACTATGTAGACATGACCGAGACACGTCTCCTGTCAATAACCAATAGCGGAACCTGGATGCTCATATTGGCTCCCACATATTCTACGAAGATCGTTATCGGTCAAACCGCATAACAACATACGTTGTTCCCTTTGTCATCGGTATGTTACTTGCCCGAGATTCGATCGTTGATATCTCAATACCTAGTTCAATATCGTTACCGGCAAGTCTCTTTACTCGTTCTGTAATGCATCATCCCGCAACTAACTCCTTAGTCACATTGCTTGCAAGGCTTATAGTGATGTGCATTACCGAGAGGGCCTAGAGATACCTCTCCGACAATCGGAGTGACAAATCCTAATCTGGAAATACGCCAACTCAACAAGTACCTTCGTAGACACCTGTAGAGCACCTTTATAATCACCAAATTACGTTGTGTCGTTTGGTAGCACACAAAGTGTTCCTCCGGTAAACGGGAGTTGCATAATCTCATAGTCATAGGAACATGTATAAGTCATGAAGAAAGCAATAGCAACATACTAAACGATCAAGTGCTAAGCTAACGGAATGGGTCAAGTCAATCACATCATTCTCGTAATGAAGTGATCCCGTTTATCAAATGACAACTTATGTCTATGGTTAGGAAACATAACCATCTTTGATTCAACGAGCTAGTCAAGTAGAGGCATACTAGTGACACTCTGTTTGTCTATGTATTCACACATGTACTATGTTTCCGGTTAATACAATTCTAGCATGAATAATAAACATTTATCATGATATAAGGAAATAAATAATAACTTTATTATTGCCTCTAGGGCATATTTCCTTCATCAGGGTCCCTGGGTTGTGCCTAAGCGTGGGGCCGGTAAATGATCTAAATCTTGCGTGGCTCCTAGAAGGTCGAGTCTTCGCATTAAGAACTTTTCTCATAGATGAAGGCCTTATTCTTGAACATTAGGGGTTTCGGTGCTAGGGGCGCCGGGACCAGCTCAAAGACTTGGTCCGCTCTGAGAATATTGATATTATTGGTCTTGTTGAAACTCTGGAACCTTCCTTCTCCCCAAATGAGCTATCCGCTGTCACTAGGGTTGATAGGTATGATTTGAACTTTGTGGCTTCTTTCGGACATTCGGGTGATATCCTTCTTGGCACAAAAAAAGATATGTTCAATTTCGTTTCTTTTGATCATGGGATTTTCTGGGCTAGTACGGTGGTATATCATCGCTCCCTCAACTCTTTATTAGAAATCATGGTGGTTTATGGTCCGTCTGACCATTCTCTCTCTTATATTTTTCTGGATGAACTGTGAAATAAAATAGAGTCTTGCAATCTTCCTTTACTTATTGGGGGAGATTTTAATCTACTGCGTTCACCTACGGACAAAAGCTCTTCTAACTTCTCGTGGACGCTTGCCGACGCTTTTAATGCTTTCATTCGGGACACGACTATTCGTGAAATCCCTAGGATCGGGGCCCGTTTTACTTGGACGAATCGCCAATCTATTCCCATTCGGTCTGTCCTAGATCGTCTTTTCTTTTGTTCTAGGTGGGACACTTTGTTTCCCGAGCCGTCCTTAGAGCCCTGTCCATAGTGGGCTCTGACCACTCCCCCCTGATTCTTGATGATGGTACTCATTGGGTCTCCTTCCCTCGGTTTCAGTTTGATGCATCCTCGCTCTTGGTGGAGGGTTTTGTTAACTTGATAGCGCAAAAGATCTCTACTTTCCTATCTTCTAACCGTCGTTCCTTTGGCCTGATGGACGATTGGCATTAGTGCTGCTATTTTATTCGTAGATTCCTTCGTGGATGGTCTAAGAACCACTTTGCCGAGTCAAGGCATGACAAAGTTCGGTTGGCTGCCCAAATCGGCTCCCTTGATGCTCGTGCAGACGGTCCGGGCCTTTCCCTCGCCAAGTGGCAGATTCGGTATGGCTTAGAAGAGGCTCTTTTGGTTCTCCACTGTCGGGAGGAAGTTTATTGGAGGCAAAGAGGCACTATTAATTGGACTTTAAAAGACGACTCGCCCACATCGTACTTCTTTGCAATTGCTAATGGCAGGCGTCGTCGATGTTTGATCGATAGTCTTCTTATCAATGGCGTCAGGGTCTCTGACCAGTCTGAGATTATGCGAAATGTGGTTAAGTTTTTCTCCTCTCTTCTCTCCGCTAAACCTGAGGTGGGTTTTAGGCTGGCTAGTGCTTTTTGGTCCTCCCATGATCAGATATCAAATGATGAGAACGAGGACTTGTTGATTCCCCTATCTGAAGATGAGATCTTTGATACAATTCGTTCTGCCAACTCTAATGCAGCTTCTGGGCCTGATGGCTTCTCCATTCCCTTCTTTAGGCAGTTTTGGCCTCAGTTAAAGGGCCTCGTCCAGGCGATAATCCAAGGTTTTTGGCTGGGAACTGTTGACATTTCTAGGCTGAATTACGCCGTGCTCACTCTTATTCCTAAGTCAAAGGGGCAGACTTGATTTCCCAATTTAGGCCTATTGCCTTGATCAATAACTTTGCGAAGCTCCCGGCTAAAGGTTTGGCTACTAGGCTCTCTCTGATCGCTCTCGTGCCATTAGTCCTTACCAATCTGCGTTCATAAAGGGTAGATTTATTCTGGATGGCGTGCTCTATTTGCATGAGATTGTCCATGATTTGCGGATCAAGGGTACTAAAGCGGTGGTGAAAGTGCAACTATCCCTAGGTGGTTTTGGTAATTCATAACAACATATAGCACATTGAGCTAATGCTATTCCAAGACAAATATTTCAGGAAATCTCAATGAATGGCATGGCATGGATGATGAAAGTGGATCCCTCAAAATATTAAGGACAAAGGATTGGCTCAAGCTCAAAAGCTCAAGACTCTACATTTTACATTTTAGTGATCCAAGATCACATTTAGTCTATAGGAAAAGCCAATACTATCAAGGAGGGATGACGTGTTGCTTAATGAGCCTCTTGCTTCATGTGCTTAGTGATATGCTCCAAAACCCTCCACTACTTTCTCACATCCACATATGACCTAAACCTAAAGTCAAACTCGGCCCTACCGATTCTTTCTATCCGGCGCCACCGAGTTCAATTGTCATAGCCACTGCCACAAACCCTAGGCAAATCGGTCTCACCGATAGGGATCTCGGTCTCACGGAGATGGGATTGTAATCTCTCTGTTTCCCTTTGTAACGTTTCGGTGTAACCGAAGTGAGCGATCGGTCCCACCGAGATTGCAATGTAAACTCTTTGTTTCCCTTTCATAACTTTTCGGTCCCACCGAAAGAGCGAATCGGTCCCACCGAGTTTACCTGACCAACTCTCTGGTTAGCTAATTACCAAAATCGGTCTCACCGAGTTTGTGTATTCGGTCTCACCGAGATTATGTTATGCCCTAACCCTAACCATATCGGTCCTACCGAGTTGCATATCAGTCCCACCGAAAACCCTAACGGTCACTAGGTTTACTAAATCGGTCAGACCGAGTTTGTTGATTCGGTCCCACCGAGTTTGGTAAATTGTGTGTAACGGTTAGATTTTGTGTGGAGGCTATATATACCCCTCCACCTCCTCTTCATTCGTGGAGAGAGCCATCGAACAAACCTACACTTCCAACTTACCAGTTAGAGAGAGAACCACCTACTCATGTGTTGAGGCCAAGATATTCCATTCCTACCATATGAATCTTGATCTCTAGCCTTCCCCAAGTTGCTTTCCACTCAAATCTTCTTTCCACCAAATCCAAATCCTGTGAGAGAGAGTTGAGTGTTGGGGAGACTATCATTTGAAGCACAAGAGCAAGGAGTTCATCATCAACACACCATTTGTTACTTCTTGGAGAGTGGTGTCTCCTAGATTGGCTAGGTGTCACTTGGGAGCCTCCGACAAGATTGTGGAGTTGAACCAAGGAGTTTGTAAGGGCAAGGAGATCGCCTACTTTGTGAAGATCTACCGCTAGTGAGGCAAGTCCTTCGTGGGCGACGGCCATGGTGGGATAGACAAGGTTGCTTCTTCATGGACCCTTCGTGGGTGGATCCCTCCATGGACTCTCGCAACCGTTACCCTTCGTGGGTTGAAGTTTCCATCAACGTGGATGTACGATAGCACCACCTATCGGAACCATGACAAAAATATCTGTGTCTCCAATTGCGTTTGAATCCTCCAAACCCTTCCCTTTACATTCTTGCAAGTTGCATGCTTTATTTTCCGCTGCCTATATACTCTTTGCATGCTTGCTTGAATCATGTGAAGATTGCTTGACTTGTTCAAAGATAGCTAAAATCTGACAAAGTCTAAAATTGGGAAAAGGTTAGGTTTTTAATTGGTCAAGTAGTCTAATAACCCCCCCCTCTAGACATACTTCAAGGTCCTACAAGTGGTATCAGAGCTCTGGTCTCCATTTGCTTTGATTTCCATAGCTTTTGGTGGTCATAGCCTTGGTTTCACAACCTAGGAGAGTATGGCGTCTAGCGAGGGAAATTATCACCGTAGAGGTCCTTACTTTGATGGCACTAATTTTGCTAGTTGGAAGCATAAGATGAAAATGCATATTCTCGGACATAACCCCGCCGTTTGGGCTATTGTGTGTATTGGTTTGCAAGGTGAATTCTTTGATGGGAGAGAACCGAACCGTGAATCTAGAGCGGAAGAGTTGAAGATGCTGCAATACAACGCTCAAGCTTGTGATATCCTCTTCAATGGCTTGTGCCCCGAAGAATTCAACAAAATCAGCCGTCTTGAGAATGCAAAGGAAGTTTGGGATACTTTGATTGATATGCATGAAGGTACCGACTCACAAGGAATCCAAGTTGGATGTGCTCCAAAGTCAGCTTGACAAGTTCAAAATGAAGGATGGTGAAGGTGTCGCTGAAATGTACTCTAGGCTTGCTCTTATCACAAATGAGATTGCCGGCTTAGGAAGCGAAGAGATGACCGACAGATTCATCATCAAGAAGATCCTAAGAGCATTGGATGGAAAATATGATACCGTGTGCACATTGATCCAAATGATGCCAAATTACAAAGATCTCAAGCCAACGGAAGTCATCGGAAGAATTGTTGCTCATGAGATGTCACTCAAGGATAAGGAGGAACTTCACAACAAGTCAAGTGGTGCTTACAAAGCCTCATGTGAAGCCCCCACATCATCAAGTGAGAAACAAACCTTGAATGAAGAATTGAGCTTAATGGTGAAGAACTTCAACAAATTCTACAAGAGTAGAAGCAAAGAAAGAAGCTCCAAGTCAAGGTCCTATAATGACAAAAGATCTTCTAGTCGAGAGCGAAATTGCTACAATTGTGGGAGACCGGACACTATTCAATGAGTGTACGGCACCCTACAAAAGAAGAGAAGATTCTCCCAAGAGAAGAAGTAGAAGAGAAGAATCACCACCAAGAGAGAGAGGAGTAGAGATGATCGTTATGAGCGAAGACCCTCACGGAGAAGCAAGGATTCGGATAGGAAGGACAAGTCATCAAAGGCTACACAAAGCGAAGACATCAAGCTCACGTTGGTGAATGGGTATCCGCCTCGACTCAGATAATCACTCAGAGAGAAGCTATCACTCCGACTCGAATACACTCAAGATGAAGGTGTTGCGGTCTAGCACTTGTGTCAACCAACTCCTCGACATATTTGAATCACCAAATGAAGGAATTGGTAGATGCTTCATGGCCAAAGGTCCTAAGGTAACACACCCGAGTATGTGGATTTTAATAGTGATGAAGATGACTTGCTAGGTGATGATGATTTACTTGTTGACAACTCTAGTGATGAATACTATGATGAAACGTCAATTAATCATGCTAATCAAGATGAAACGAATGACAATGATAAGGAGAAGATTGAGCATCTAACTAAAGAACTAAACACTCTTAAGTTAGCTCATGAAACTATCTTCGAAGATCATCGAGAACCTTTAAGGGCTCATGAGAAGTTACGCTTTGAAAAGCTCAATCTTGAGCAAGAGCATGAGTTCCTAAAAGCGATCAATGATGATCTCCGTAAGAAAAGTTCTTCTTACATTGCCAAGCGTTTACTCTTATCTACTTACATGCCTCAAGTCAAGTCTAGTAACAAGAACAAGAAAGATTCTTCTTCTAGTAGTAACAATAACAATGCTAAATCCAATATTGTTGCTTCTAGTAGTTCTCTTGATTCCACTAATGATCCTCTTAGCCAAGTTACACTTGAGCAAGAAAACAACTTATTGAAGGGAATTATAGAGAAAGGTGTATACAAGAGCCTTGCCGGGAGTAAGCAATTTGAGGAAATTGCACGCAAGCAAGGAAGACACTGGAAGAATCAAGGTGTTGGTTTTGAACGAAAGTTCAATGCCAATGGAGTTGAGTGGGAAGAAGATCAATACCCCAAGACGGAGTTTGTTCCTCAACAAGAGAAGTATGATCCTACTTCCTTCAAGGAAACACAAGCACAAGATGATCTTCCACCACAAGACCGCAAGAACAAAGGCAAGGACAAGCTTCAAGAGGAGATTGATGCATTTGAAGAAGCACCTAAGGCCTTGGTCAAGTGGGTTCCCAAGACTACGTCAAGTTCTACTTCATCAAGTACAACTACTACACCAAGGATTCCCATCAAGATGATGTGGATCCCGAAGAAGAAGAACTAGAGAGTTCTTGAGGGTGACTCCGCCAACATTCTTCACTCATATCATTATGGCAAGGACAAGTGCAACCACCTTTCATATCTTGCACTAGTTCAAGGAGTCACAAACCCTCATGTTGGTAAGGCAAGGGACAAGGTAACCTAATGTTTTCATGGACATCATTTTGTGTGTGCATCACTCTATGTCTATGGATATTCTTGTTTGTTCCTTGTGGGACTAACCCATGTAGGTATTGAAAGTGCAACTCACTCCAAAGGTTTGCTCCAAAAAGATCTACATCAACATTGAGCATCCACATCTTCAACACCTACATGAAGTCATCATCGACAAAACCCAAGGTTAGTTTATCCCTCTAAGGGGGGATCTCACATCTAGGGGGAGCTTAACTCTAAGAATTGAGTCAAAGCAACTCTAATGATGTGAACACATAAATGCTTTATGTAAAAGTGGCAACCCCACTTGAGCTTAAACGATGAGTATGGCCTATGATCAAATGTTCTCATTTGACTCCTAAGCCAATATACTCATATATAGATGACCTAGTCATCGCCAATTGTTTGATAGATGCTAGAATTGGTTGTGCATGCTTTGTCACATATTTCATTTGCCATTTTATTGTGTGAGCATGTTGGTTGCATATTTTACTCATTCGAGGACATCCACTTTCTGTTTTGATTGATTGGCTTCTTTTTCTTTGGCCAAGTGGATGGACAAGAATGCCTAAGAACCTTCTCTAGCTATCTATGCTTTTCTCGTCTCAAACTCTATTCATGCTACATCACAAAATTTGATCAAGTCGGATTCGAACCACTCTGTGTGAGGAGCACTCGGAGTCCCCGATTCGTCATAGACTTAAACTTCCAAAACTTCTTTGTGATTTTCGGTCTGACCGATTCCTCTATTTCGGTCATACCGAGATTACTAAGTCGATCTAGGCTTTCATCTCGGTGCAACCGATTTGAACTTTTCGGTCACACCGAGTTGTTGTAACTATTAACAGTTATGCATCTCGGTGCCACCGAGTTGTTCCACTCGGCCACACCGACAGTGTCGGGCTATATATTCACACGGCAAATTTTGGAAAACTTTCTCCGAAACTCCTCGCCCGCGCATAGCTCGCTCTGCCTACTAGGTCTCCGGATCGTCGACTTCATCGCCAGCCGCCTTCTGTCCCTGGTCTCCGCCGCCGTCAACGGAATTCATCTCCGCCGTTGTCGCCATAGCGAGTTCACCGCCGAACTAGAGTATGAACTCGATCACAGTGCTATCCTCGTCTGATTCTCAACACATTGTGTTCATAATGCTTCTTGCCACGATTGAAACACCTCTATCCAGTCAAAACAATCCTTAGAATAGGTGTCATTCAAAAATTTAGGGTTAGGTTTTCGCCGAAACCATCTCGGACCCACCGAGTTGAAAAACTCGGTCCCACCGATTTGGCTAACGCCATTGCACTAGTAAGTCTCGGTCTGACCGAGAATTGCTAATCGATGTGACCGATTTTAAAACTTTGTGAAACCCTAGCAGTCTCGGTACCACCGAACTGTGACTCGGTCTGACCAAGTTCACTAGTTTAGGTTCCAAAACTGCTTCGGTATCACCGAGTTTGAAAATCGGTAGATCCAAAATGCTTTCTGTGGAAAACTAAAACTAAGTTTTTTGAATCATTCTTTTGCAAAAATCTCTGCATTTTGTGATGCTCATCCACTCTACCTCATCTATAACTATTCACGAGGTCAGCAGTCGATTGTGTGCGGCATGTCGGACCAAAGTGACAGCCGAACAAGTCGGAAGAGCAGATTCCCATGAGTGAGGGCACTAGTCCCTCTAGCAGCTCGAGATGAGGGGAGCGAAGCACTCCCACAATTTGCCCAAGGCTGCCACAAGGACAAGGAAGAAGAAGACCTCGAGTCGAGGATGAGGATTATGTGGCGAGTTGAGGATGAGGCAAGTTCAAAGAAGAAAGTGCTCAAGAAGGAGTACAACTCAACTTGCAGTTAAGCCAGAATGAAGATCAAAAGGCCTGCAGGAAGACAACCAATGTCCAAAGCCAGAGTCTCCACTCAAGCATCTTTGGAATCCCAACCCAAAGAGCCTGTTGTTGCTGAAGGAAAGAAAAGGAAGGAAAGTGTTGGGGATATAACTACTGAATATAAACCGCCCTGAAGGGGCCGGTTTACCCTCGTCTGTAATTAGGGCCCACGAAGGCATGAGGCCCAGAGCCCAGAGGCGGATTGGGATCCATAATTGTAAACCGCCTTAGTCATGTAACTTGTGCTGTAAGATAAGAGAGAGGAGACCGAGCCGGACACTTGTATAAGCGGATCGGGACTCAGAGAACCGGCCGAGGCGTCAACCCGGGTATATAAGGGACGACTCGCGCGGTTTAGAGACAGAACAATTCGAGGCTTAAGCGAAGCTATTGCTCCCTAGCCGCCAAATCACATCAATCCCATCACAAACTAGGCGTGGCTTTTACCTTCATCGAAGGGGCGAACTAGTATAACTCTCGTGTCTTTGTGTCCGCTTTAACCCTCTAAGTTAACCCGCACGATGGCCTGCGACTAAGTCCTTTCACGAGGACATCTGCCGTGACAATTCCACGACGGTTGGCGCCACCGTGGGGCTATCGCCGATGGTTTGATGATCTTAGAGGGCAAGTTCAAGGACTCGAAGGCTATCTTGTGGGTCGGATGACTAAGAGTCGTCGCGGCAAGCTCTACATCGACGATGCGGACTGGGGCCCCGAGGCCGGCTCGATTGAGTACGGGTACCGGGTCCCCTTTGGCGGCATACACGTGTTCATTGGCAAGATCGTTGAGCCAGGGCCTGGGCCGGACATCTGCACCGACCTCATCGAGACGGCTCAGAGGGCGAAGAAGAGTCCTGCCCTGGCTAAACCGGCTGTCAAGCGTGCTTTCGTGGGAGTCATCCACGGAGGAGACTGCGAGGGCGGATCAGCATCTGGTGGCGAAACCGTTGTCTACTCTGATGACGAGTCGTCGGCCGGAGAAACCGAGTCTCAGTACCAGGTACAAGATGGCGGATCGGGGCTGTTCCGACGGAGAGTATTCGGACCCTTTGATCTGCCCAACCGGGTTGGAATCTTCATGGCGACGCATAGCGGCGCTTCACTCTTCGACCGCGGCGCCCGTGGTCGCCGGTTCAGCAGCGGTGATGGCAGCCGGGGAAGGAGACCCTGTGCGCCCGCCGGCTCAAGTTTTATCAGAGCTATTCGACGCGCTGGCGGTGTTCATGGCCGAGGCTAATCCGGCGGATCAAGACCTGCACAACGCAGAGATAGCAAAGGTGAAGGAACAAATCACTAAGGCTAAAGCGGATCTAGCAGCCGCGGACGTAAGGATGGCGGCGGAACGGGCCGCTTTGGATGCGCAGGCTTATAGGCTCATCTTTGGATCGTAACGCGCCACACGAAGTCATGAAGAGAAAGTACAGATCCGTCCGCCGGTTTTCGAGGAAGACCTCTTCAATACCCTGTAAGGAACCAAGAATCCGCCGCGGTGGTGAACCGCCGGAAGCACTCGACGGGCGCGCCGATTCAACCCGTGTGATAGATCTGCCTCGCCATCATACCGTAGCGCCCAGTTTGTCTGGCAACACCGCCGGTCACTACTCCAACCCGATGGATAACCTTGTTGCGGCTGCGGCACGGTTGGAGGCGATTCGATCGGCGATTCACCGCAGCGGTGGAAACACGCCGGTCAAAGAGCTCCTCGGGGCGGCCCCTGCTCAGCGGAAGCATATTCATACGATCGGGATCGGATCCACTCCACCCCGCCTAAGCCGGAGTTATAGCCGGCGCGTAGATGAACCGGCCAGATCAAGCAATGCGCGCAGCGGTCCGCCTCGCGGCAACAACCCGCGGTGGCTTCAAAACGCTCAAGTGGTGGTGGACCGGCCAGGCACGTAGGAGGCCGAGTTAGCAGCACAACATGAGGATCATCAACTCGCGCGGTTCGGCCGACCATCTTTGAACACAGGGTCACGTCGGCTCTTTGGGGTGCCTTGCCTCGCCCCGCTTTACGCAATGTACGTCTACCCAAGGACTTCAAAGGGCCACATAAGGTGCCCAATTATACCGCCGATTTGGCTCGGGCGTGGATAGAAAGCTATGAGATGGCCATGGAGATCTTTGGATGTGGGCGAAGCTGCGTGTGCGAGTATTTCACCATGATGTTGGAAGGTGCGGCCCGTGCTTGGTTGAAGAACTTGCCGCCTAACTCAATCAGTTCATGGACCCGATTCGCGGACCGGTTCATTCAAAATTTCAAAGACACCTGTAAACAGCCCATGTCCGTGGTGGATTTAGCGGCTTGTGTCGAGCGGAGGAGAATCCACAACCCATTGGGTGCGCCAGCGTTTGGAAGTTTTACATTCTTGGACCGGATCAACCCTGATTCCGCGATCTTAACCCTAGAAGCCAACTGCCGGTTCCAACCATTAAAGTTGAAGCTGGGTCGCATGAAGCGTTTTTGCAATGACATGGGCACTCTCATGGGCGTTTTAGTAAAGTATGCTGATTCTGATAGTACCAAGGATCCCGAGTCAGAGGAGGAAATTCCGGCCCAGGGTTCGGTGGTAACCCGGCGGCGAGACAATCGTAACAATCGAATATCGAGCCAAGGGGTTACAATCAACAACAGCGGCGATCGGGTTATCAAAGTAATCCGGCGGTTGAGCGGTGGATGCGATACCATGTCTTTACCACCAGCTTGGACAAGCGAGACCGGAAACTTGAAGCGGGCAACAATGTTGTTGAACCGCCGCACCGCATTACTGCGCTGGTCGAGCAGCCCATTGTATGGATCAGAGAGGATCATCCTCCCCGGGTTTACAATCCGGGTCAGCTAGCCCTAGTGGTGGCACCTCAGGTGGGAGGATACAAGTTTACCAAGGTGCTCATGGATGGAGGGAGCAGCATCAACATCCTGTACTACGAGACCTTCCGACGTATGGGGTTAACGGATAAGCACCTCAGGCCGTCTAGCACGGTGTTTCACGGTGTGGTACCTGGCAATTCAGCATACCCGTCGGTAAGATAGCTCGGAGGTGGCCTTTGGGGATGAACATGACTCGGATCGAAGCGTTGGCGTTTGAAGTGGTGAAAATTCAAAGCCCTTACCACGCCTGCTTGGGCGGCGGCTTATGCTAAGTTTATGGCACGGCCTTGTTATGTCTATTTGCAGCTAAAATGCGGGTCACAAAAGGCGATAACGGTTCATGGGAGCCGCAGGATCGTATTGGAGTGCGAGGAAGGTGATGCGGCTTCTGCAGAGTCGGTTTGTGCCATCAAGAGCTAAAGTATTATAAGGACAATGTTGAACCGGCGGATATGACCCGTTGAAGAAGCCAACTTCTGAGCACGATCCGAGTTTGAAGTTTAAATCGGTGGCTGAGACTAAACTTGTTGATTTTGTGCGGCGATTCGTCCAAGCAGTTCACCATCGATGCTAACTTGGATCCTAAATAGGAAAGCGCTCATCGAGTTCATCCGTGAGAATCGGGACATTTTGCATGGAAACCTTCCGACATGCGGTGTACCGAGGAACTCGCCGAGCACACTCTTAATGTTGATCCCAAATGCAGACCGGTCAAGCGGTTTCTTCGCGGTTTAACGAGGAGAGGCGCAAGGCCATTGGAGAGGAGGTTGCTGTGCTCTTAGCGGCGGGGTTTATCGTTGAAGTTTTCCATCGGTGGCTTGCTAATCCGGTGTTGGTCCTTAAGAAGAATGGCACTTGGCGCATGTGTGTGGATTACACAGATCTTAACAAGGCTTGTCCAACAGATCCTTCGCCCTCCCGCATTGATCAGATTATTGATGCTACGGCGGGTTGTGGCGTTGAGCTTTTGGATGCATATTCGGATATCATCAGATTAAGATGGCGGTTAAGGACCAGGAGAAGACGGCGTTTATCACTCCTTTTGGAGCCTTCTGCTATGTATCTATGCCTTTTGGGCTCAAGAGCACCCAAGCAACTTATCAACGTTGCGTACAGAATTGCTTCCATGAACAGATTGGCCGTAATGTGCATGCTTATGTGGATGATATTGTGGTTAAGTCAAGGAAGAAGGAAACACTGATTTAGGATTTGAGAGAAACCTTTGACAACTTGCGGGTGTACAAGATGATGCTTAACCCGGCAAAATGTGTTTTTGGTGTTCCGGCAGGCAAGTTATTGGGTTTCCTTGTGTCCAACAGGGGGATTGAAGCTAATCCGGAGAAGATTACAGCTATCACCTCCCTGGCTAAGCCAAAGTGTATTAATGATGTCCAGCGATTGGCGGGCGGATTGCCGATCGAGCGGTTCATCGGCCGCCTCGGAAGAAGGCCGTTCCTTTGTACCGAGATCTTTGAAGAAGGCGGATCGGTTTATGCGAGTTCACCGCCGATGAAGCACCGGAGGATTTAAAGCGGCGGTTGGCCAACCGCTTTGTTCGCCGCTCCCATTGACAAGGAGCCGCTTACGCTATATGTTGCTGCTAATGCCAGGCGATCGGCGTGGCCATTGTGGTAGAGCGGAAGGAGGCAGGGAAGGAATATCCGGTTCAACGGCCGGTTTATTACATCAGCGAGGTGCTCATTGAGTCGAAGCAGAGATATCCGCATTGGCAGAAGTTGGTGTATGGAGTTTTTATGGCAAGCCGGAAGCTGAAGCAATATTTTCAAGGGCATCCCATCACAGTGGTCAGCTCAGCTCCCTTGGGCAATATCATACAGAACCGAGAGGCAACTGGGCGGATTGCTAAGTGGGCCATAGAACTTGGGCATACGGTTTCTGATATGTGCCTCGGACGGCGATCAAATCCTGCACTTGTGGATTTTATTAATGATTGGGCGGAGTTGCAAGCGCTGAAGAAAAGCGGATCATACCTATTGGACCATCCACTTTGATGGGTCCGGCAATTGGAGGCTCGGGTTGGAGTCGTGTTAACTTCCCCACGAGGTGACAAGTTCTATTCGTTCTTAAGCAATGTTCCCCGTACTAACAATGCAGCTGAGTATGATGCTTTGCTCCATGGTCTCCGGATGGCTAAGGAGATGAATCTAAGCTGGGTTAAGTGCTTTGGTGACTCGGACTTGGTGGCCCGGCAAGTATCGGTACTTTGGATTCCAAAGATCCACTCATGGCTGCATATCGTCGGGAGGTGGATCTTGTTGCAGGGTCACTTTAAAGGATATCAGGTGGACCATGTGAATCGTCGGAAGAACGAAGCAGCGGATGCCTTAAGCCGGCTGGGTTCTCAACGCAAACCGGTCCCGCCCAATGTCTTCCTTGATGTCCTGCACAATCCGTCAGTCAAGCTTCCGGATGAAGTAGATTTGGCTATTCCTGATCCGGAGGCTCGGTTGGTGGCAGCCTTGCATGTCATTCAGGATTGGCGCTCCTTATTTGGCATACATGACCGGGCGAGTTACGAGAGGATGAGGCGTTGGCCCGACGGGTAGTTCGGCGGTCTAAGTCTATGACCATTGTTAATGGCGAGTTGCATCATTGCGATGTGACAGAGCGCCCAGGCGTTGTGTGTCCCCGAGGAAGGCTGTGAGATATTGCGTGAGATCCATGAAGGGGACTGTGGTCACCACGCGGTTCAAAATCCTTGGTGGCCAAAGCGTTCCGCCATGGTTTTATTGGTTGACCCATCTTGATCACGGAGGATCTGGTCAGCGATGTGATGATTGCCGAAGTTTTCTAGGCGTGCTCACATACCGGCTCGGAATTGAGGATGATTCCAATTACTTGGCCGTTTGCGACTTGGGGCTGGACATGGTGGGGCCTTTTAAAGGTCCAAGGACAAGAAAACGCACTTGCTGGTGGCGGTTGACAAATTTACAAAGTGGGTCGAGGCGAGCACATTAGCAAGTGTGATGCGCCACGGCGGTTCGAGTTCATAAAAGGGTGATCTTCGGTTTGGATTTCCACACAGTATCATCACGGATAATGGCACCAATTTGTCCAAGGGAGCCATGAAGGAGTTTTGTGAGCGTGAGCACATCCGCTTGCGTTTCTTGATGGCCCACCCGCAGTCAATGGTCAAGCGAGCGAGCTAATCGGGAGATCTTGAGAGGTATCAAGCCCGGCTTATGGTCCCTTCTGAAGGACGTCGGGCTGTTGGGTAGAAGAGCTACCATCGTGATATGGAGTATAAATACTACCCTAACAGATCCACTGGATACACACCGTTCTTTATGGTCTATGGGCGGGGCGGTCCTTCCAGCGATATCCGTCATGACTCACCTCGCATGGCAGCCTATGTTGAGGCGGATAGCGAGGCTGCACAACGGGGACGATTTGGATCGACTGGATGAAGAGCGAGATATGGCGGCTGCTCGTTCGGCGATTTACCAGCAGGATCTTCGTCGGTATCACAGTCGGCGGGTTAAAACCAGAACCTTTCAGGAAGGAGACTTGGTGCTTCGGCTCATTCAAGACCAGACAGATATGCACAAGCTATCTCCACCTTGGGAAGGGCCTTTTGTGGTCAGCAAGAATCTGCATAACGGGTCGTACTATCTGATCGATGTTCGAGAGCATAAAGACTCACGCACGTCAGAAGAGGAGACCAACAGGCCGTGGAACATAGCTCATCTTTGGCCTTATTATAGCTGAGCCATCGGCTCTCCTTATGTACATATTATGACAATGTATATATTATGAATAAAAGCAATAAACCGGGGCCTCTGCTAAAGCGGGGTATCCGTTCTGTAAACATCCGGTTTGGTTACATGGAGTTGTTGTCTTAAAACGGCCTCCGGTTTACCCCTTGAGAATGTTTTTCAGAAGTTTTTAGATGTCACTTGGGGGCTTGATCGTATCCGAACCAATGCAACACCTCTTGATGGGCGAAAGCCACCAGATCACTTGGGGACATGGTCAAGTCTGAACCAGTCATGCCTCTTGATCGGCCTAAGGTCATGGAGTCACTTGGGGGCTTGGTCGAACCCGAACCACTGCTACGCCACTTGATCGGCATAATGCCACGTTTTCGGTTGGGGACCTGGCTGACTTGAACCATAGCTACACCTTATTGGGAGCTTGGTCGAGTCCAACCATGGTAACGCCATCTGATCGGCTCAGCAAAGCCTCTTTTGGCAAATATTTTTATCATTGCCTATGCTCCTCTATTGCTTTTATAACTGTAATTTAAATCGGTTCAACCCGTCCATTGACGAGGTTTGGTTTATTCCGGTGGTAACTTTTCCGGTTTGTTGTTTCTTTTTCTGTTAAACATCCCATCATGGAGTAACAGGGGGCTTCACGTGACCCGGCATGGTTTACCTGGTAAACCGGCATTCTCAAGCTAGGAGCTGTTGTCTCCTTGGACGGTAATGGTTTATGCAACCTCCGCCTCAAGGGTTGGCAGGTATTTTGTATCACAAAGTTTTGATCATATACATCAATATTTTCTTATATGAGTATATAAGCGTCACAAGCCGGCTGGCGACACAAGCCGCCGTGGCGGTTTAAAAATTTGTGATTGCAGGCAAAATAAATCGACGGTTCTTCAATCCAAAGTATCAGCACCACCGTGCAACGGTTACAGACTGAGGTCATAAAGGCATGTTCAAAACAAAGTGCTGGCTATTTTATTACAAAGCCTTTCAAGGCCCGGTATTTCGCATGACGGTACGACTAGCAGCTTCTGATGCATCACCCGGCTTGACGGATTAAGCTTCCTCGCCGGGTTGACGTGAGGAAGAGGGGGCGTCTGGCGTCGGTTCAACTTCTTCTTCTTCATCACCCAAAGGCCGGAAGTCATTGGTAGACCAGTCAATCCGGTTTAAGGCCTGAAAGACAGCCTCTTCACTTATAAGCTCAGCCGGATCAACGTCAGGGGCATAAGTGTGCTTACGGATTGGAGGAACAAGGCTCTGCACTTCTGGAATGACAAACTCCACCCGCTTGTTGTTTGCATCGTAGAAGGAGCGGTGAACCGCCAGTTAACCTGCTGCCGATTGACTTCGCCAATGACGCATCTCCTTTGTTATTCGTTTGAGGCGTCATTATCAAAACTTCCCGTTCTCTTGGCGCTGGGGAAACCCTTGGCTATGTCAGCCGGATCAAGGTCCGCTATCCACGCCTTGGTGCGAGTTAGAGCCAGTAAGGTGCCAGCTCGGGCTGTGGATCGTTTCAACTCTTCAAGCTGTGCCGGAATCATGGAGAGCCGGTCCAGTGTATCTTTGATCAAGGACGGAGTTGTGTTGTCGTACGATGTGGCACATATGACTCGCTGAGCGCCGGTATACAGCTGCTCAATTAGCGTGTAGGCGGCCTTGAGCTTCTTCCGCACATCAGAGCCCAGATGAGCAATCGTTTCCTGTGCGGTTTCGAGATGGTCAGGTTAAACCGGAGGAAATATCACAACAGGTGTCGGTGCAAATTTTCTTACCAAAGATAGCGAGAGGTCATGGCGTGAATCTGGCGCTTTAGTCTGGTCGACTCTTCATCACCGGTTTAAGAGCCGCTTGAGATCTTCCGCCCGCTTTTTATACGGTCTTCTCAATGTCCCATTGGCCTGCTCGGTTTATACCACTCCTTCAATGTTCCATAGTGGCCAAGGCAGTTTTAATTCATCCTTGGCCTTGGTGGTTTCGCTTGTTGAGTCTCAGTTAGCACGAAGGTCCTTGAGTTGCACGGTTTCTTGGTATATCTCATTACGATAACAAAGAGAGCACATTAGTTGTTTCATTATAAAGTCCCAAGCTCAATACAAATATTCAACTTGGCACTTGGGGCTAATGGCTAGTTGATCTCGGTTTGCTATGGGGATACGAAATTAAGTGCGGTTTAACTATGCTAAGTTGAACCGACCCTTGAGAACTCTGACCTTTGAAGTTTAAGGCGTATGGGTTCTATACAAAGTTAAGTGTCGTTTTAACTATGCTAAGTTGAACCGACCCTTGGGGCTACTATACAGACAAAAGTACAAGAGGCATAACTCCTTACCTCATAGCGGTCCTTCATGCAATTTACGGACCGCTTCAAGTCACGACTTGTGTAGAGTCGGTTGAGCGGAGTGAAGTTCTTGGGCGAGAGGTTGTCGTGGTGACGGATCGGTTTTCCCTTCTATTTACTCATGGTAGTGGACTCTTCCTTGGCATCGTGTTTTGCTAAAGCGACCGGTTGGCTAGGGGTGGTGTAGCCGCGAATCACTATAACGTCATCTTTTTGGTCGGGCTGGCCAGATTGGCGGTCTTCTTTGGACTCGGCGGTTCAACAAGTACGACCCGCCGATGGCTGGACTCGGTGGAGCAGGATGTGAGGTTTCCACTTGGGCGTCCGGTTCAAGTTCTGCGGATCAGCGTTGTCGTCTTGGTTTAACCCGTGAGCTATTTTTAACCGAGATTTTCGCCATGCTGCTGGGGTCTTCTCGGGATCAACATCCGCAGAGGATCAAGGGTTTTCTTTCTTACTCAAGCGAGCCTTGGTGCTGCAATGTTGAATTAGAGTAAGATAAACCGACCAGCATAGCTCAGAAACCGAATTGGCGGGACAGAGTATGGTGCTTACCTGCAGCAACTTTAAGCGGAGGCGATTCGTGGTTGATGAACCGCCAAAGGAGTTGGAAGAGGCCTGATAATTTGGGTCGACGGGTTGAGAGGACATCGGAAGAAACCTTTCAAGGATAACGCTTTTCAGAGAGCAAATCACCTCGGGCGACGCTTCGGGTTGGTGTATCTCGTAAACCGGATGATGTAATCTGTTGACCATCGTGCCGGGTCGTCGGCGTTCTTCACTTCTTGTGTCTTCAAGGAAAGGTTTGGATTCAAATGAGCACAGAATGAGATTTTTCACCTTCCGGACTGTCGGCGAATTCTTTTAACCGCACGAGGTCGGATTCGAAGAAAGAAAGATTACCTCAACAGGTCGGCATGGTAACTTCAAAGATCGTCACAGGAGTTAAAATTGTCGATGAAAGGAAGAATAAAAAGGGATAAGCTACAAGCAAGAAGAAACAATCTTAGGACTAAACATAAAGCGGAGAGCCGGTTTACGGTGACTCCTTCGTGATGATATCAAGTTTTACCTCAGCTTCTGAGTCTTCGTCTTCCGGCGGATCAGAAGACTCGGCGGTTTTTCTCTTGCCAGCCTTCTTGGTGGTCTTGGACTTTACACGCGGAGCCCGGGCCGGTTTTGTCCGCTTCCAGAAGGAGCTGTTAGCCTGAGAGGTAACAAGGATTAATATATATCAACAAGGTAGTAATGTCAGAAAAGCGGTGAGCAGAGCCTTACCGCAGGCGGTTTGTTGGCAACACAGAATGGGGCCAACCCGGTTTGGCTGCAGACGGAGATTGGTTCATCAAGCATCCTCTTTACTGTTTCTGTGACTTCAAGTTCAGTTATTGGTAGCTCGTGACGTCTTTGAGGGTCTTGGAGGCTGCCAGTGTATTCGTGCATCAAACCGGGCCGGCGGCTTAATGGCAAGATGCCCCAAGAAACCCACATCGCACAAGGTCCACACCAGTTAATCCATTGGCCATTAGAGCCCGAGTTTGATAATTTGGCGCAAAAAATTCTTCCGTTCATGGCGGTCAAGCGTAAAGGCAACGGATGGTGGTTGCTAAGCCGGTGAGGACGGTAACCGGCAAAGGATTCTCGTTGTTAGGGGCAGTATTCGGCGGTAGAACCAGGTTTGGTTCCAATCTTCGGATGGCTATGGTGTTTGGCGTGAGGAAAATCTACTTCCTTCCTTTTACGGATTGAAGCGCCGCCCGGCTCCGTGTTAGGGCCATCCGAAAATTGATGCGGCGGTTCAAGTGAAAGAAATCCGGAACAGCTCCACAGATGGTTCTTCTTGAAGGTAGACTTCACAGAAAACTTGGAAATTGCATATATTTGACATGGAGTTCGGACCAATATCCTGTGGATGGATTTGAAAACTTGCAAGGACATCCCGGAAGAATTTTGATCCGGGCGGACAGAATCCCCGGTCTAAGTGCTGCATAAACACAATTACTTCTCCCTCTTGCGGATTGGGAGGGCATTCGGCATCTGGAACCCGCCAGTGGAGGACGTTTTTAGAAGCTAAAGCGCCAGTGGTGACGTATCCGTTGAGTTGCGTCTCGGTGATCTTAGACCGGACCCAATTGCAAGCTGAGAATTGTTTGGCCATTCCGGAAGACTAAGCTGCAAGAGGAAAGGGGAAAAACGATTCACCGTTAACGGTTCAGACACATTATACAATGTTAAACCGGCGATTCGACAGCCGCTTTCCAATTCGGTTTAATCGAGGACTAATGGAGTACGGATTAGCTATCAAAAATCAAACCGCCCAAAGAGACAGAATGGAAAATCTACTAAGTGTGGATAGAAACAGATTTCACATGCGGATGGAGGTAATTTGGATCTACCGAAGATTCAGTAAGAAAAATTTCTGCGACCTATGTAAGCCTCATTAAGGGCAGGAAGGGTCGTGCGTTCTAAACAAGAGGATCTGAACAAAAATAAAGATGCATAAAGAGATAAACTGACGGCGGAGCAGTCGCCGCACAGGATGTATAGTAAGGTTGAATCGTACGGCCATGGCAGGGCAGGTATGAGGAGACTAAGATGAACACCTATGAACTGCGAGATGAACAGGGCTTTGGATGCGGATCTAGGGCTTGAAGAGGACCTTACGATCGCGCAGAACAGCGGAGGAGCGCCGAGAGCCTCTGCACGATCAGGTTGATGCAGCGGCTCACAATCGACGCTGGCGTTCGAAGGTCGGAGGCGACGGCGGAGCTTGAGCTGGGCGTCGCGAGGAAGAAGAAGCGAAGAAGAAGAGAAAGGGCCGCCGGTCTATTTATAAGGAAGCAGGGCAATTAACGGCGCAAGAATCGAGGAGTCAAAAGTGGCGGACGGCGCAGCGGTCGCCTCGATTTCGAGGATAGTATTAAATGAAGGAATCTTCTTGTTTGGATTTCTTTATTAAGGATGACGTCAAAGCGCCTGCTTCTTTGTGGTTGGAAGATGACATCGAGGCGGTTCAAGCGGATGGCGGTTTACTGAAATATAAAGGGAGATTGAGTTTCCTAAGATGTTGAAGATTAACATGAACCGTTCAAGTCAATCTGGGCCTAATGTTGGGGATATAACTCTCGAATATAAACCGCCCTAAAGGGCGGTTTACCTAAATCTGTAATTAGGGCCCACGAAGGCATGAGGCCCAGAGCCCAGAGGCGGATTGGGATCCATAATTGTAAACCGCCTTAGTATGTAACTTGTGCTGTAAGATAAGAGAGAGGAGACCGAGCCGGACACTTGTATAAGCCGGATCGGGACTCTGTAGACCGGCCGGGCGTCAACCCGGGTATATAAGGGGACGACCCGACGGCGGTTTAGAGACAGACAATTCGAGGCTTAGGCGAAGCTATTGCTCCCTAGCCGCCGAAATCACATCAATCCCATCACAAACTAGACGTAGGCTTTTACCTTCATCGAAGGGGCCGAACTAGTATAACTCTCGTGTCTTTGTGTCCGCTTTAACCCCTCTAAGTTAACCCGTACGATGGCCCTGCGACTAAGTCCTTTCACGAGGACATCTGCCGTGACAATTCCACGACAGAAAGGGTCAAGAAGACCATGGCCAGAGTAATGGGAAAGCCTTCCATGATGGAGGAAGAAGAGGAAGAAGAGGTTGCTGAACCAGCACCCAAGGCACAAAAGCTGATGGGTGATGCTATAAAGTCAGGGGCTGCCACTTCAAAGCCCAAAATAGCACCCAAAGCTGCCCCCAAGCCCAAGAGTGCACCTAAGAGGAATACCAGGAGTATACCAACTGCTGAAAAGAACAAGGCCCCAATGCCTGATGTTGCTGCTGAGGAAGATGAAGAAGGGCAAGTCTTAAGGAAGCTCAAACCCAAGATTCCAGACCATAATGATGCTCATCATGTGGCTGAGAACATGAAGATCAGGAGAGATTTAGGGTTGAGGCTATGGAGAGAGTCAGATCCATATGCCACCAGGAGAAGGACTGCTGTAGATTACAGGTTCCACACCAAGGAGCAGCAAGACTTTTATGAGACCATCTTATTGGATAAGAAGCCCATAGTTTGTGATATGATGTGGGTCGACTGGACCTACATTCAGGAGAATGAAGAACACTATCCTGGAGTATATGACAGCTTGGTCGTGTGGAGTTGCAGATTTTGTTGGGCGAAGCTCACAAACTGGAATGACGAGCTCATTATGCAATTCTACTCCACAAAGCACATTTCTATCCAGATGGCAGGATAGTTTGGATGTCAGAAGGAACGAGATACCAATCAACCATAGAGGAATGTGCAAGTCTGATCAATGCCCCAAAAGAAAGTGAAGATGACTTGGACATTTATGCCAAGAAGAAGATGGATCACAACTCAGTGTCATAGATGTACAAGGAGATCCTAGATGATGCACTTGAGACTTTCAAGTTTGGATCAGTTCATTTTCTTCTGTCAGGGCTGCCAACGATCAACTGGATCCTAAGGCACACTCTGTTGCCCAAATCAGGTGACTACAACATGATCAGAGGGCATGCAATTAATTTGCTTCACATTTTGATGTGCCCCAGAAATTCAAGGTCATGAGCCTCATAGTTGAAACTATCAAGAGGACAAAGAAGAGCCAAAAGAGGAGCCGTGGATATGCCCCACAAATCCAGGAGTTGATTAACTCAAAGATGGGCACATGGAAGTATCTGCTGGATAAAGAACACTTAGTTCTCTATCCTGAATTTGAGGACAATCAAGTTGTCATGACCGAGAATGAACCATCATCGAGACAAGCTCAAGAGAAGAAGGAGAAGGCAAGGAAAGAGAAGGCTGCCAAGATGCCCACTCTAGCGAGAGGCATCTGAGTACTTTTTGAAGAACAAGCAGAGCAGCTTGGTTACTTGATAGCATCAACTCTGCGGATTGAGAAGGGTTGGCCACCTAACTCAAAACCAGGAGAGCCTGGAAAGAACCATGGAACAAAAATTCTATGATCTTGATGTCAAAGTAATCGAGATTGATCACTGTGGAGCAGCTACAGGATGACATGCAGAGAGGAAGGGCGGGACAACAAGCGATGCATTTGCGAGTGCCTCGAGCTCGAGAGATCAGCTGCAGAGCCAAGACGAGTCACGAGTCACTTCATCTGCTCCAGCTACAGCTCCAGTAAGAACCAGCTCCAAAGACTAACTCCTTCAGCTCCTTCCACATCAACTCAAGTATTCGTCCAAGGAGCCATCTCTATGCCACCAGCAGAAGACCAAGCACGAGAGACGATATAGTCCTATGCATTTTCTAGGAACTTTTGGTAACTTGTTGCCAAAGGGGAGAAAATGTATAGATCATAGGCTTCGAGAGAGAGAGAGTTTGCTTTTGTTCTCTCTTGTCTTCTTGGTTGAACTTTGTTTGCTTTTGATTGCTTGAGATACTATGCTATTACACGTGAGACATTGATGATCATGTGTTTGATCATAAGCTACACTTATGCTTGTTATATGTTATTATCTTACTTATCCTCATATGATCATTCACTTGTGCTTGGTGATGAGTGCATGTATTCAATCTTTATTATTTTGAGCGCTCCACCAAGATGTATGTGACATGGAAGAGTAACCCATGAGCCTAATTCCTTGTGCATTTGCAGTCCAAAGCAAATTTTAAAACATGCACAAATTTAGGGGGAGCTCTTGCTTATCACATACTTCTCAAAGCAACAATGTTTTTCAATCTTATTATCATTTGTCGAAGCTTTGATCTATATGTTGTCATCAATTACCAAAAAGGGGGAGATTGAAAGTGCAACTATCCCTAGGTGGTTTTGGTAATTCATAACAACATATAGCTCATTGAGCTAATGCTATTCCAAGACAAATATTTCAGGAAAGCTCAATGAATGGCATGGCATGGATGATGAAAGTGGATCCCTCAAAATATTAAGGACAAAGGATTGGCTCAAGCTCAAAAGCTCAAGACTCTACATTTTACATTTTAGTGATCCAAGATCACATTGAGTCTATAGGAAAAGCCAATACTATCAAGGAGGGATGAGGTGTTGCTTAGTGAGCCTCTTGCTTCATGTGCTTAGTGATATGCTCCAAAACCCTCCACTACTTTCTCACATCCACATATGACCTAAACCTAAAGTCAAACTCGGCCCTACCGATTCTTTCTATTCGGCGCCACCGAGTTCAATTGTCATAGCCACTGCCACAAACCCTAGGCAAATCAGTCTCACCGATAGGGATCTCGGTCTCACCGAGATGGGATTGTAATCTCTCTGTTTCCCTTCGTAACATCTCGGTCTAACCGAAGTGAGCGATCGGTCCCACCGAGATTGCAATGTAAACTCCCTGTTTCCCTTTCGTAACTTTTTGGTCCCACCGAAAGAGCGAATCGGTCCCACCGAGTTTACCTGACCAACTCTCTGGTTAGCTAATTACCAAAATCGGTCTCACCGAGTTTGTGTAATCGGTCTCACTGAGATTACGTTATGCCCTAACCCTAACCATATCGGTCTGACCAAGTTGCATATCAGTCCCACCGAAAACCCTAACGGTCACTAGGTTTACTAAATTGGTCAGACCGAGTTTGTTGATTCGGTCCCACCGAGATTGGTAAATTGTGTGTAA
The DNA here is from genome assembly GCA_021605205.1 of Aegilops longissima. NCBI lineage: Eukaryota > Viridiplantae > Streptophyta > Magnoliopsida > Poales > Poaceae > Aegilops > Aegilops longissima. Next base: position 140,925,251 of record CM038676.1, on the reverse strand, counting down.
CGGTTAGATTTTGTGTGGAGGCTATATATACCCCTCCACCTCCTCTTCATTCGTGGAGAGAGCCATCAGAACAAACCTACACTTCCAACTTACCAGTTCTGAGAGAGAACCACCTACTCATGTGTTGAGGCCAAGATATTCCATTCCTACCATATGAATCTTGATCTCTATCCTTCCCCAAGTTGCTTTCCACTCAAATCTTCTTTCCACCAAATCCAAATCCTGTGAGAGAGAGTTGAGTGTTGAGGAGACTATCATTTGAAGCACAAGAGCAAGGAGTTCATCATCAACACACCATTTGTTACTTCTTGGAGAGTGGTGTCTCCTAGATTGGCTAGGTGTCACTTGGGAGCCTCCGACAAGATTGTGGAGTTGAACCAAGGAGTTTGTAAGGGCAAGGAGATCGCCTACTTCGTGAAGATCTACCGCTAGTGAGGCAAGTCCTTCGTGGGCGACGGCCATGGTGGGATAGACAAGGTTGCTTATTCGTGGACCCTTCGTGGGTGGAGCCCTCCGTGGACTCAAAGCAACGTTACCCTTCGTGGGTTGAAGTCTCCATCAACGTGGATGTACGATAGCACCACCTATCGAAACCACGACAAAAACATCCGTGTCTCCAATTGCGTTTGAATCCTCCAAACCCTTCCCTTTACATTCTTGCAAGTTGCATGCTTTATTTTCCGCTGCCTATATACTCTTTGCATGCTTGCTTGAATTGTGTGAAGATTGCTTGACTTGTTCAAAGATAGCTAAAATCTGCCAAAGTCTAAAATTGGGAAAAGGTTAGGTTTTTAATTGGTCAGGTAGTCTAATCACCCCCCCCCCTCTAGACATACTTCAAGGTCCTACAGGTGGTTCTCAAGCTCGACTTAGAGAAAGCTTACGATTCGGTGAGCTGGAATTTCCTTCGTCAAGTCCTCCTTGCTAAGGGTTTCGATGGTGCGGTGCTTCACCGTCTTATGCAGCTGGTCACGGGAGGACATACGGCTGTGTCGGTCAATGGGCAGATCAGTAACTTTTTTGCTAATGGCAGGGGCCTTAGACAAGGAGACCCAGCTTCCCCCCTTCTCTTCAATTTTGTAGCGGATGCTCTCTCTCATATCCTGTCTCGGGTAGCTCTTGCTGGCCACATCACTCCTGTCAGTTCTCACCTTATCCCCAATGACATCACTCATCTTCAATACGTGGACGACACCATTATTATGGTTGAACTTAACGAGGCCAGTCTTACTCATTTGAGATTCCCGCTTCTCTGCTTTGAAGCTCTGTCGGGTCCTAAAATCAATTTTTCAAAGAGCGAAGTCATTGTTACTGGGGTTACTGACTCTGAGGCTCAGAGAGTTGTGCATCTTCTAAACTGGTCTCTTGGGTCCTTCCCCTTCAAATATTTGGGCCTTCCGATCTCCCCCCATAATCTATTGGCTAAGGACTTTGCTCCGGCAATCACCAAGGTAGGGAATAGGGTTTTACCGTGGAGAGGGCTGAACGATCGAGGATGTCGCCTAGAGGGGGGGTGAATAGGCGCTTTAAAATAATTATGGTTTAGGCTTGAACAAATGCGGAATAAACCTAGCGGTTAATTTGTCAAGCACAAAACCTACAACAACTAGGCTCACCTATGTGCACCAACAACTTATGCTAAGCAAGATAAGCAACTATGTGATAGCAAGATATATGACAAAGAACAATATGGCTATCACAAAGTAAAGAGCATAAGTAAAGGGGCTCGGGTAAGAGATAACCGAGGCACGCGGAGATGATGATGTATCCCGAAGTTCACACCCTTGCGGATGCTAATCTCCGTTTGGAGCGGTGTGGAGGCACAATGCTCCTCAAGAAGCCACTAGGGCCACCGTAATCTCCTCACGCCCTCGCACAATGCAACATGCCGTGATTCCACTAAGGGACCCTTGAGGGCGGTCACCAAACCTGTACAAATGGCGACCCTTGGGGGTGGTCACCGAACCCGTACACTTTGGCAACCCTTGGGGGCGGTCACCGGTACCCGTAAAATTGCTCGGGGCGGTCTCCACAACCTAATTGGAGACCCCGACGCTTGCCCGGAGCTTTACACCACAATGATTGAGCTCCGAACACCACCAACCGTCTAGGGCGCCCAAGCACCCAAGAGGAACAAGCTCAAGGGTACCAAGCACCCAAGAGTAATAAGCTTCTCAACTTGTAACTTCCACGTATCACCGTGGAGAACTCAAACCGATGCACCAAATGCAATGGCAAGGGCACACGGAGTGCCCAAGTCCTTCTCTCTCAAATCCCATCGAAGCAACTAATGCTAGGGAGGAAAATGAGAGGAAGAACAAGAAGGAGAACACCAAGAACTCCAAGATCTAGATCCAAGGGTTCCCCTCACTTAGAGGAGAAAGTGATTGGTGGAAGCGTGGATCTAGATCTCCTCTCTTTTTCCCTCAAAACTAGCAAGAATCCATGGAGGGATTGAGAGTTAGCAAGCTCGGAGAAAGTCAACAATGGGGGAAGAACACGAGCTCAAGGGATAAGGTTCATTGGGGAAGAAGACCCCCTTTTATAGGAGGGGGAAAATCCAACCGTTATGTGCTCAGCCCGCACACGAGCGGTACTACCGCTCCACGAGCGGTACTACCGCACGGGCGAAAGAAGCAGGGAAACGGAGCAACATAGCAAGAACCTTGGGGCGGTAGTACCGTATATAAGCGGTACTACCGCTCACCCAATGATACTACCACTCACGGTACTACCGCTCTCGCTGCCATTATCTCTTGCTGAACCCGACACGAGAAAACCACGTCTCGAGTCGAGGCGGTACCAGTGAACCGAGCCGTACTACCGCTTATGGCCATGGGCGGTACTACCGCTGTGGGACAGCGGTACTACCGCTTGTGGCGATAAGCGGTACTGCCGCTCCGGCCCAGCGGTACTACCGCTGGCGCCATCCTAAAGCCACTACCGCGAAAACAAAGAATACTCCAAAGAAAACCAGAACGGCCATAACTTTTGCAAATGAGCTCCGAATTGAGCAAACTCAAGCTTGTTTGACACAAGACAACGAGTAGCATCAAAACAGAGACTGGTTATAGTAAGAAGAGGCAGGGGAGGAGAGAAACCTCCAACAGAGAAGAACCGGCATACCCTCCAACATCGAAAACATCATAGAAGATGCATGTGAACTCCGTTTTCGATGAACTCGAGCTTGTCATAAAAATGACCATAAGCTCCAAATCTCACAAGGAGAAGAACCAAACAAGAACCAATAAAGATGATGCAAGGATGCAATGGTTTGAGCTCTCTACGAACGATACGATCAAGCAACTCATCGAGAGCCCCCCTTGATAGTACGACAATCGATCCTATAACCCGGTCTCCCACAACTACCATGAGACCGGTAAAACAGAAAACCTACCAAGGGCAAACCTTTGCCTTGCACAAAGTCCACTTGAGCTAGATGATGACAATCTTGACTCCCTCAAGTTGGACCACCTTTCTTGATTGCGTTGGCTCGATGAAGACTAGATGATTGCTCCCCCATAGTCCACTATGGGTGAGCCACTCTTTGGCTCATCTTCACATGTCCATTGTCACCACAATGGACGGCAAGCTTCAAGCACTTGATCTCTTCATGATGCATCACTTGAACTTGCACACTGCATCCTAACCCCACAAAGAACTCTCACGAAGACCATGGGTTAGTACACAAAGCATAATTGACAATGCTTACCATACCATGGGATCACTTGATCCCTCTCGATACATCTTCTACGCAGTACTACCGCAGGGGACTGCGATACTACCGCAAGGGCCTGCGGTACTACCGCTCCGGAGAGCATTACTACCACCTGCCCCAGAACAACAACACTAGGAGTCCTTCATTTTGCAGAGAAGACAACAGAGGGATACAATAAAACCAAAACTGCCATAACTTTTGCAAATGAGCTCCGAATTGAGCAAACTCAAGCTTGTTACAAGGAGAGGCAGGGGAGGAGAGAAACCTCCAACAGAGAAGAACCGGCATACCCTCCAACATCGAAAACATCATAGAAGATGCATGTGAACTCCGTTTTCGATGAACTCGAGCTTGTCATAAAAATGACCATAAGCTCCAAATCTCACAAGGAGAAGAACCAAACAAGAACCAATAAAGATGATGCAAGGATGCAATGGTTTGAGCTCTCTCTAACGATACGATCAAGCAACTCATCGAGAGCCCCCTTGATAGTACGGCAATCGATCCTATAACCCGGTCTCCCACAACTACCGTGAGACGGTAAAATAGAAAACCTATCAAGGGCAAACCTTTGCCTTGCACATGATCCACTTGAGCTAGATGATGACGATCTTCTCCTCCTCAAGATGGACCACCTTTCTTGATTGTGTTGGCTCGATGAAGACTAGTAGATTGCTCCCCCATACTCCACTATGGGTGAGCCACTCTTCTGCACATCTTCACAAGTCCATTGTCGCCACAATGGACGGCAAGCTTCAAGCATATGATCTCTTCATGATTATCCTACTTGAACTTGCACACCGCAACCTAACCCCACAAAGAACTCTCACGAAGACCACGGGTTAGTACACAAAGCGTAATTGACCATGCTTACCATACCATGGGATCGCTTGACCCCTCTCGGTACATCTTCTATGCTTTGTGTAGTGATCAACTTGATTCATTCTTTGACTTAGTCTTGATCAACCTCTCACAAGACCAATCTTTTAGGTAATTCCTTGAATAGCACCTTGGTCGACACAAACTCTCCTTGAAACCAACATATGTACTCCAAGAAAAGCCTATGGACAAAACCTTCAAATATAGCTCAAGGCAACCATTAGTCCATAGAGATTGTCATCAATTACCAAAACCAAACATGGGGCACCGCATGTTCTTTCAAGGGCGTTATAATACCCAGGCGGGCAAGGTTGCCCTCACCAATGCTTGTTTGTCTTCTCTCCCAATGTTCTTAATGGGCTTTTATCTCCTGTCTGGAGGGATACACACGGGCTTTGACAAGCACAGGGGTGCTTTCTACTGGAATTCTTCCGACAACAAGCGCAAATATAGGATGGTGAAATGGAAATTAATTTGTAGGCCTAAGAACATGGGGGGCTTAGGGATCATCAATACGGCGGTTATGAACAAGTGCCTCATGATAAAGTGGTGGTGGAAAATAATGTTCCTCGAGGAGCGCCCCCTCTGGCTATCTTTTCTCAAGGCTAAATACTTCCCGGCCTCGAGCCCCATGTTTGCTTCTTCTTCGGGTGGCTCCCAGTTTTGGCTTCAACTAGTTAAAGTTCGACCGATTTTTCAGTCTTTGGTCAAGTTTGTAGTTAGGAATGGTAAGTCCACTCGTTTCTGGTTAGATTGGTGGGTCGGGGACTCCACTCTCGCGGTGGCTTTTCCGGCTTTATTCTCTTATTGTTCTGATCCGGAGATCTCTATCTTTGAGCTCTCGGTTAACAACTGGGACCTAGCCTTCCGTCGATCACTTTCTCCTGCAGAGTTGGATGACTGGCAACGTCTTACTGCCTGCTTCCCTTTTCTCTCGGATGAAGAAGACATGGTTGTCTGGCCTCATTCTTCTTCTGGTCGATTTTCGGTTAAGTCTGCTTAGGGCAAGCTTATCTCAGGCTCCCATACGTTGAAATTCAAGAATATTTGGAAGGCGCGTATCCCTCCTAAGATCAAAATCTTCATGTGGCAAGCTCTCCGTCGAAAGCTCCCTGCGGCTGACCAAATCCGGAAAAGGAACGGCCCGGGCTCTGATAGATGCGCTTTATGTGGGGCCATTGAAAACACCGAGCATATCTTCTTTCACTGCTCTTTGGCCAAATTTCTTTGGAGCTGCATTCGACATTGGCTTCACGTTAATTGGAACCCCTCGTCCTTCGAGGACTTGCGGCGCTGTGTTACTGCTTTATCCGGGCGGTCTAAGAGGGTGTTCTGGGTTGGTTGGGCAGCGATCTGTTGGTCGTTGTGGACTACTAGGAACAAGTTTACTATTGAGCATATCTTTCCAGCTAACCCTGTGAGCTGCTTATTTAAAGCTAGTGTCTTCTTGCAGCAGTGGAGATTATTGACTAAGGAGGTGAACCTCGAGGCTTTTGACGATATGTTATCTAAGATGAGGTCTACGGCTTCATCCCTGTTGCGGCGATCCAGAATGATGGCTTAGTCTCCTGCCCTTTTGGTTTCGGTGTTGGCCGGCGTGCCATGATTGGCTAGGTTGCCATGTATTCGTACTTGTTAGCTGTTGCTATGATACTTTGCTGGTCTGGTGATTGTGGTGTGACTCTGTCTGGTGGCTTTATTTATAAATTCGGACATATGTCTTTCCTCTAAAAAAGACATGCAATCTGTGTTAGCGTTGTGCTTTCAACCAGCTCCAGCCCCTGCGGTAGACGAAAGCGACAATGCCAGGTGCCTATTCTCGAGCATCAGTGCCTGCACCCTTTGTTGAAGCACCTTCTTATCTGGATCTTTCATAAACTCTTCTCAAAAGTAATTTTATTCCTTTCGGTCCATATACCCCAGCAAACAGCAGCAATAGCAATCATATACTCCCTCCGTCCCATAATATAAGAACGTTTATGATACTAGTGTAGTGTCAAAAACGTTTTTATATTTTGAGACAGAGGGAGTAAAATTTATCGTCTTGGGGGAAGGAAGCAAACAGCCAGGTAACACAGATTGCTGGGAGAACATGAAGCACCAATCACATTACCAAAAGTGCCCCAAACAGCTTTGGCCATATGACAACCGAAAAACAAATGATTTGCATTTTCATTCATGTGACAAAAAGGAGCATCTGGGTTCACTCAGCCATTTGTGTTTCTTTAAATTGTCTCTAGTTAGAACAGTGTTACGAAATAACTGCAACATGAAGATCTTAATTTTCAAAGGAATTGAAGCCCTCCATATACGTTTGTTATTAGCACCAGTCAGGTTACGCTCAAGCAACTGATAAACTGATTTCGTAGTAAACTCCCCTTTCTTAGTCAACGACCGAACTACCTTATCAGGAGAGGAATTCATACTGGTACTATGCACCAATTCAACTATATCAGCCCGTTGTCTAAGCAAATCATCAGTCAAACGACGACGAAAATGTAACTGAAAGTTACCAGCTACAAAACTCCGAAACAGTACACTTTTGTTTCTGACATATCTCAAATAAATGCGGCGTTTGGTCACATAAAGGAGTATTATTGTGCCAAGGATCCAGCCACAATCTAACTGAATTGCGACTATTCATATTAATTTTTCCGCCGGCAAGGTAAACATTTTTCACTCTGAGAATATTTTCCCAGAAAGGAAGAGTCATTAAATCCAGGTTTAACTGAAGCTATAGTTTGGTGCCGGAAATACTTAGATTTGACAATCTGCCATAACCCCTCTTGTGTTTCTAGTTTCCACCACCACTTAGTCATCAAGTTAATGTTTTGTTTTTCCAAATCCAGAACTTCAAGACACCCTCTCTTTTTTGGATCTACTCCCTCCGTTCTATATTAATTGTCGCTCAAACGGATGTATCTAGCACTGAAATATGTCTACATACATCCGTTTCAGTGACAACTAATATGAAACGGAGGGAGTACAAATGACCTTCCATTTCACTAAATGATACTTGCATTTGCCGCCCCCTCTCTCCCAAAAGAGATGTCTACGACTTTTGTCAAAAAAAATTAACAATGTCTTGGTAAAGTGCATAGACCTTGTTAAAGACAATTTCTCCCAAAAGAGACATCTTCAAGATTTCTCCTGTCTGTAATTTTCTGTACAACCAAGTTAGCTCTTCAGGAGCCACTAAAAGATGATTACAGACTTGCATAGACATAATTCATTGTTTAATTGTCGTTTGATGATTGTGGCCCGCAGAGCCAATTTCCGGAAGCTTTAAACGGATCGCAACAACCTACATATGCAGCATCTGTATGTTTTAAATAAATTTTCGACACAAGTGCTCTGGACATTATATGTTCTTACATAGTAGAGTATTCCCTCCGTCCGAAAATACTTGTCATCAAAATGAATAAAAGGGGATGTATCTAGATGTATTTTAGTTCTAGATACACCCTTTTTTGTCCATCTTGATGACAAGTTTTTTCGGACGAAGGGAGTAGTATTTACCATGAATTAGTAGAGACAATCCATGCAAACAGGATGTGGTCCGATTTGATTCTGTTTCATGCCAATAAGTATGTTTCCTTTATGTGTACTGAGTACGTTCTCCTGGAGTTGGTAACCTTTTTTTTGTTGGCGGGGAGATAACTATAGTATATTTCTGTTGATACTTTAAAAAGCTCTGACATTATGCCTAACTCTTGGTTGCTTAATCTGGGTTGAGTTTTGTTATTAGCAATTAATACCCTCTCTGTATACCCTCTCGCAAAAAAAAAACTCTCTGGAAGTCTATACAGACGAAATTGGAATTAATAAAGCTTGGTGGATTTGGTGGAAAACCAGTTTATCCCGGTAGATAGATAATATTTTCATGTTGACTACATTGTCCGGTATGCACCTCTGGTCATTTGTTTTGCACGCGCATGTTAGTGCAAAATTATTAAAAATATTTTGGCAAATCTAATGGTACAATTTTTCATCTTATCAACATAAACATATTTTTATCAATCACTAATGAAGTTTGAAAAGGTTTATATGCACATTTTTAGTAAGTCATTTATTTATGAATGGTAGATGTATGTAGTATTTGATTGTACCAAGCGTGCAAATTCAACATCATTATTTTCAATTCACATTGACAAATGAATTTTAATATTTACCATTAGTGTCCAACATGGTTCATCAACAGAATTAGCGAAGGCGCATGTTAATGCAATTTATTAGTACTACTATCATGTTACCAATATAAAGATATTTTTATCAATTACTCCCTCTGTACCGAAATATATGCTCTTGAAGCAACTGTAGTTCAACTTGTCCAAAGACATATATTTTGGTACGGAGGGAGTAGTAGTCAAAGTTTGAAAAGTTTTGACTGCACAAACTCATCTATTTACATTCTCTAAAAGAACTCATTTATTTACACAGAAATTAAAAACCACTTTTAAAGTTTGCACTTCTACCGTTCATGTCCAGCATGGTTCTTCAACATAAGGTGCTAATTTTGTTTCAAAAGAAAGACTTTTTCTACATTGACCCATTCGAAAATGAATGTTTTACAGGGCATAATTTTCGTATTCTAGTGTCCCCAAGAGCCAAGTATCGTTCATATGTCCTACATCGTCATTCTTCCAATTCACTTAATACCCCCTAACTAGAACCCAATAGAAAGAATGTAATCCCCTTTTTTTGGCCCATGGATAACCAGAATAACTGTGTGCTACATATTCTAATGGAAACCATTTAAAAATAATATTCTTCAAAGTTTCTACCTATATTTTTTCATTTTTTAATGGAATTACATATATAGTACTCCTTTCGATCCTAAATAAGTGTCGTGCCATGATAGTTTATTTTTAAACTAAAACCACGAAATTTATTTTGGATTGGAGGGAGTACTATTCAAGCATTTGATGAATTGCTAGCCCATGCGGGCTGATGACTAGTACGCATAATTAGTGGCCACACACCTGAGAATCATTGGAACAAAAATATGCACGCGTGCGTGCGAATCCACCAGAGTACAAGAGCAACAAAATAATTAATCCAAATCGAATCTCACACAACCAATCTCTCAAGAATCCACTAGCTTATCGATCAACGAACAACAGAAAGATGAACAAAAGAATGAGAAGCCTATGCGCATGTATAGGCTCAGAAGAGCTTGTACGGGGAGGAGGCGTCCAACGGGTGGATGAGGTAGGTGAGCACCAGCGCCAGGATCATCAGAAAGTAGGCAACGCCTTGGTCGACCGAAGACGCTGCACGCATCGACGAGAAACAAGTGAGAAGAAATTCAGAAGCGAAAAACAATTCATTAGGGGAAGACCCTAGAGTTTGATGGCTCACCGTCGCTGGTGGGCGCCGGCGCGGGGGCCTGCGCGGCGGCGAGGGCCGGCATGAAGACGGCGAGGACGAGCGCTGCGGCGACGACGAAACCAAAGAGGGTTCTCGCCATGGCAGCCGCGTATCTTGTGAGAAAAGATGCCTCTATCTCTCTCCTTGACTCTTTGCCTTGTCCTCACGTTCTGCCGCTTCTTGTGCCATTATATAACCTCCCTTGATAATTGATTGATTATATAACGGCTCTCTCCTCTTTGCCTCTCCTGGAATTCGCTGGACCTCGCTGGGATCGCGATGGCGTCTTGCGCCAGCGCCGGGGCCCGCTCACATGGGCGACCGTTGCCGAATTTCTTTTCCGTCTTTACAGTCTGGATCCTGGATTGAGATTGGCTGTCTATGCGTTCCTTTGTGCTGCGCAATCATCTGGCCGCAGAAACATTCCCGTTTGTTTACTGGTTTGGTTGGACGTGACGCCGAATCAGATTCACTACATGCGAATAGAATTCAAGTTTTTATTAATGCACATTACATTGCTAGCAAGTATTTGCAGCCTGGGAATACAAAAATAGGAAAAGCAAATCACTAGGGCGTGTTCAGCTGCCAACACGGTGGTAGATGGCAGGTCCTGCAAGACGCTCCTTGTGACAAAATTGTACTAAATTCTAAACGTTTTTTGAAATTCTGAAAGTTGTTTTCAAGCAAACAATTTTAAAAATTCTGAACAGTTTTTGAAGAGTTTGAACATTTTTTAAAATTTGTGAATTTATGAAAATAGGAAAAGAAACAAAAAAATAAAAGACCGGGGAAGGGTAAAGAAAGCAACAACAAAGAGAAAACCGGTTTAAAAATCTTCTACGGTTTCCAAAATTACGAAAAAACGGCATGGAACCTTCGCACAACCAGAACGAGAACTCTCTGCTTACTTTGCTTGCCGCTGCCCACTTGGTTGCTAGCTCGTCCGTGTGCGTTGCAACGACATTTTCCCACAACATGTGGCTGATGGGGATTCCCATGGTAGATAGGCTGCATAAAGTAAAATTCTTATAGTCCGCGTCGTGTTTGCTTGCGCTGGCCTGGCTGGGAGCTTGGAATTCATGCGCCGCACACCACTTCAAGCAACATTGTCCTAGTTGGGAGGAATGGCTCAAATCCTCGTTTTCACTCGTGCAGGCTCGCGCATGTCAGAAGATGGCAAAAATTTCCTTCTTTTTTGTGGCATGTCGCATGCTACTCTCACCAACCAGTGTGCATGCAACCAAACTACTCCCTTTGTTTCTAAATAATTGTCTTTCTAGAGATTTCAACAAGTGACTACATACAGAGTAAAATGAGTAAATCTACACTCTAAAACATGTCTACATATATCCGTATGTTGTAGTCCATTTGAGATGGCTAGAAAGAAATTATTTAAGAACGAAGGGAGTATATATGTACGCCTTTTTTGCATATTTTTTATTAAGTCAGGCCCTGGTGAACATGCCCGTTCATCACATCCGACCTCTCAAAATGCATGCAGATAACCAAGTAGGTCCTAAGCGCCGGAACACCTGCCTTTCGCCTCACGGTCAAACAAGTCCATTCGTTTGATTTTCCTTGTTTGTTGTTCCCACAATTCAGATCAAGATCGACACACTTCACATGATTATATAGTTGTTGACGTATAAATGTATTGTCTAGTCTCTTTTATTAGATCAGTCTTTTGATTGTATTGACTAAAGCATGCACTTCTACATGGTATCAGAATTAAAAGGTCGTGAGTTCAAGACCCGGCTAACGCAACTAAATTGCAGTCCATTTTCGATCCACCTTTAGGCCACATGAGGGGGAGTGTTGATATACAAATGTATTATGTAGTCTCTTCCATTAGGTCGGTCTTTTCGTGGCATTGGCTAGAGCATGCACTTCTACAGAAATAAAAAAAATTATGTGAACCCATTTACAAATTCATACAGTTGAACTGGTATTGGTATTAAACAATCCTTCACGATGTTTGATGATGGAAATCGAGAGCGGTGAATGGCAAATGAACGGTCGTATTGATTGATGAGTTTGGTTAATATATAAGGCTCCAAGAGGCCCGTCACACAAGAGCAACAATATGCAGCGATGTGTTGGTTCTATTCCCCAGTCCCATAATATAATGGTGTTTTAACACTAATCATACGTCTATTTGTACACACGTAGATTTCTCTTCAATTAATCATGCTTAATTAAGTCATATCACTCCCCTAATCTATACTTGTCCGTATGCCATCATCATCTTGAAAGGGTTCTCCTTCGAAAAGTCTTCATTAAATCCTTGATGAGAACCTGAACATAAAACTCACAAAAGAAAAAATTGTTTTATGATGCTTTGAATAAAAACAATTCAAGAAGATACATCCCTGATTCTTGCATGTCTTGAAGTCGTCACATACTAATTTCATGAACATCATTTCTGAAAATGTAGAAGCTGGTAGAGATTTGGCAAACAAATCAGCAAATTTTCACATGATTTAACTTGCAAGATGCTTATTTTCCTGTTTTTTCTAGAGTTCATGAGGAAACAACTTAGTAGCAATATGCTTACTTGCTTAGTGATATTGCTCTTGATATCCTATTTGCATATGTGCAACACAAGCTGCATTAGCTTCGTAGATAATTGTAGGTGATTTGATAGAACCAAGTCCACATGACTGTTGTCTGTGGTTTGTTATTCTGTGAAGCCATACACATTCGTCAGAAGCCTCATATAGTGGGTTTTCTCATACTGATTGGTGAATGTTGCCGCAAGAGTATGTTTGGAAAACTTTCATGACATGGCAGTTCCATCATGTAGGAACAGAAAGTCGTTTTGCGATCTGGCATTATGGGAATCAGATAAATAGTCAACACATGTGTATCCAATCATATTAGATTCATGCTTTCTCACCAAATAGAAAGTAGTCCAAGATCCTTTGTTCCTTGAAGATATCAAAAGATATTCTTGAAACATGAACGTTGGCATTTGTTGGGAGCCGCACTATGTCTAGCAAGTAGATCTCATCTCGTGTGAGGTAATGTTGTCACCTAGAACTAGAAGTGCACCTCGATGGAGGTAATTTGTCCCTTTCCTTTCTGACTCCTCATCGCTCCTCTTTCCTCGTTCTACTGTACTAACGGGGAGTAGAGCGATCCATCAGAGCCTGGGTTCCTCTTGTTCGTGTCGAACCCTTTTTTTCGAAAAGGGGGGACTCCCCGGCCTCTGCATCAGAACGATGCATACAGCCACATTTATAAATAAAATAGGTTCAACAAGGTCTTAAAGTCGTGAAACAAAATAAAGGCTAGCTCACCGAGAGCCACAACGCCAAATATAAAAAGGCCATAGAGCCACAACCGGCTGGCAAAATAAAGATAGGAAAACTAATCGCCTATCCTATTACTTGACCGTCATCCAAACCGGTTGAAGATATCCCGCGCTACCATCTCCCACCGGACAAATCCAGTAACCAAACGCTCCCTGGCCTCCGTCGGAGTGAGTAAGGACCACATACGGATCAGCGCCGTAGCTCGGAATAAAACCTGCAAAAAATGAATAGTTGTTGTTCTGTTAAAAACTAAATCATTTCTGCAATTCCAAATTGCCCATAACAACGCACATACTCCTACACGAATGTGTCTAGTTGTATCAAACTCTATCCCATCAAGCCACGTTCCAAATAACGTACCGAACGAACTCAGAGGAGTAATGTTAAAGGCAATTTGCACGGTGCGCCACAAAATTCTCGCCAACGGGCATTCAAAGAAGAGGTGCTTAATGGTCTCGTCCCGATCACAGAAACTACACTAGTAGATCATGTCCAATTGCGCTTAACCAAGTTGTCCTTTGTTAAAATGACTTGTTTATGTACAAACCACATAAACACTTTAATTTTCAAAGGAACTTTTACTTTCCAAACATGTTTGGAAATAGGAATGATACTCGAGTTGATGACATCGATGTACGTCGACTTAACCGTTGAAAGATCGTGGATGTCGTCTGGGGGGGGGGTGAATAGGCGCTTTAAAATAATTACGGTTTAGGCTAGAACAAATGCGGAATAAACCTAGCGGTTAATTTGACAAGCACAAAACCTACAACAACTAGGCTCACCTATGTGCACCAACAACTTATGCTAAGCAAGGTAAAGAACTAAGTGATAGCAAGATATATGACAAGAAACAATATGGCTATCACAAAGTAAAGTGCATAAATAAAGGGCTCGGGTAAGAGATAATCGAGCACGCGGAGACGACGATGTATCCGGAAGTTCACACCCTTGCGGATGCTAATCTCCGTTTGGAGCGGTGTGGAGGTACAATGCTCCCCAAGAAGCCACTAGGGCCGTCGTAATCTCCTCACGCCCTCGCACAATGCAAGATGTCGTGATTCCACTAAGGGACCCTTGAGGGCGGTCACCGAACCCGTACAAATGGCAACCCTTGGGGGCGGTCACCGAACCCGTACACTTTAGCAACCCTTGGGGGCGGTCACCGGTACTCGACAAATCGCTCGGGGCGATCACCACAACCTAATTGGAGACCCCGATGCTTGCCCGGAGCTTTGAACCATAATGATTGAGCTCCGAACACCACCAACCGTCTAGGGCGCCCAAGCACCCAAGAGGAACAAGCTCAAGGGTACCAAGCACCCAAGAGTAATAAGCTTCTCAACTTGTAACTTCCACGTATCACCGTGGAGAACTCAAACCGACGCACCAAATGCAATGGCAAGGGCACACAGAGTGCCCAAGTCCTTCTCTCTCAAATCCCACCAAAGCAACTAATGCTAGGGAGGAAAATGAGAGGAAGAACAAGAAGGAGAACACCAAGAACTCCAAGATCTAGATCCAAGGGGTTCCCCTCACATAGAGGAGAAAGTGATTGGTGGAAATGTGGATCTAGATCTCCTCTCTCTTTTCCCTCAAAAACTAGCAATAATCCATGGAGGGATTGAGAGTTAGCAAGCTCGAAGAAGGTCAACAATGGGGGAAGAACACGAGCTCAAGAGATTAGATCTCAATGGGGAAGAAGACCCCCTTTTATAGGTGGGGAGAAAATCCAACCGTTATTGTTGGGGAACGTTGCATAAAATAAAATTTTCCTACGTTCACCAAGATCCATCTATGATTTCATCTAGCAACGAGAGAGAGAGAGAGAGAGAGAGAGAGAGAGAGATGCATCTACATACCCTTGTAGATCACGTGCGGAAGCGTTCTAGAGAACGGGGTCGAGGGAGTCGTTCTCGTCGTGATCCAAATCACCGGAGATCCTAGCGCCGAACGGGCGGCACCTCCGCGTTCAACACACGTACACGGACAGCGTGGCGTCTCCCGTCTTGATCCAGCAAGGGGGAAGGAGAGGTTGATGAAGATCCAGCAACACGACGGCATGGTGGTGGATGCAGCATGGCTCGTGAGGCTTCGCCAAGCAATTACGGGAGGAGGAGGAGGTGTAGCGGAGGAGGCGCCAAGACTTGGTGCGGCTGCCCTCCTCCCCCTTATATAGGCCCCAGGGGCGCCGCCCTGAGATTAGATCTCCCAAGGGGCGGCGGCCAAGGGGGAGGCTTGCCCCAAGGCAAGTGGGCGCCCCACCCCAAGGGTTTCCAACCCTAGGCGCAGGGCCCAGGCGCACCAGCCCACCAGGCTGGTTACCTCCCACTTCAGCCTCACGGGCCCTCCGGATAGGTGGCCCCACCGGTGGACCTCGGGACCCTTCCGGTGGTCCCGGTACAATACCGGTGACCCCCGAAACTCTCCCAATGGCCGAAATAGCACTTTCTATATATAATTCTTTACCTCCGAACCATTCCGGAACTCCTCGTGACGTCTGGGATCTCATCCGGGACTCCGAAAAACACTCGGTTTGCTGCATACTCATATTCATACAACCCTAGCGTCACCGAACCTTAAGTGTGTAGACCCTACGAGTTCGGGAGACATGTTGACATGACCGAGACGGCTCTCCGGTCAATAACCAACAGCGGGATCTGGATACCCATGTTGGCTCCCACATACTCCTCGATGATCTCATCGGATGAACCACGATGTCAAGGATTCAAGCAACCCCGTATACAATTCCCTTTGTCAATCGGTATGTTACTTGCTCGAGATTCGATCGTCGGTATCCCAATACCTCGTTCAATCTCGTTACCGGCAAGTCACTTTAATCGTACCGTAATGCATGATCCCGTGACCAAACACTTGGTCACCTTGAGCTCATTATGATGATGCATTACCGAGTGGGCCCAGTGATACCTCTCCGTAATACGGAGTGACAAATCCCAGTCTCGATCCGTGTCAACCCAAAAGATACTTTCGGAGATACCTGTAGTGCACCTTTATAGTCACCCAGTTACGTTGTGACGTTTGGTACACCCAGGGCACTCCTACAGTATCCGGGAGTTACACGATCTCATGGTCTGAGGAAAAGATACTTGACATTGGAAAAGCTCTAGCAAAACGAACTATACGATCTTGTGCTATGCTTAGGATTGGGTCTTGTCCATCACATCATTCTCCTAATGATGTGATCCCGTTATAAACGACATCCAATGTCCATAGTCAGGAAACCATGACTATCTGTTGATCAACGAGCTAGTCAACTAGAGGCTCACTAGGGACATGTTGTGGTCTAAGTATTCACACGTGTATTACGATTTCCGGATAATACAATTATAGCATGAATAAAAGACAATTATCACGAACAAGGAAATATAATAATAATCCTTTTATTATTGCCTCTAGGGCATATTTCCAACAGTCTCCCACTTGCACTAGAGTCAATAATCTAGTTACATTGTGATGAATCGAACACCCATAGAGTAATGGTGTTGATCATGTTTTGCTCGCGGAAGAGGTTTAGTCAACGGAACTGCGACATTCAGATCCGTATGCACTTTCCAAATTTCTATGTCTCCATCTTGAACATTTTCACGAATGGAGTTGAGCGGCACGCTTGATGTGCTGGTCTTCTTGTGAAACCTGGGCTCCTTGGCAAGTGCAATAGCTCCAAGTTGTCACGAGAAGAGTTTGATCGGCCCCGACGCATTGGGTATGACTCCTAGGTGAGTGATGAACTCCTTCACCCAAATTGCTTCATGTGCTGCCTCCGAGGCTGTCATGTACTTCGCTTCACATGTAGATCCCGCCACCACGCTCTGCTTGCAGCTGCACCAGCTTACTGCCCCACCATTCAACATATACACGTATCCGGTTTGTGACTTAGAGTCATCCAGATCTGTGTCGAAGCTAGTGTCGACGCAACCCTTTACGACGAGCTCTTCGTCACCTCCATAAACGAGAAACATGTCCTTAGTCCTTTTCAGGTACTTCAGGATATTCTTGACCACTGTCCAGTGTTCCTTGCCGGGATTACTTTGGTACCTTCCTACCAAACTTACGGCAAGGTTTACATCATGTCTGGTACACAGCATGGCATACATAATAGATCCTATGGCTAAGGCATAGGGGATGACACTCATCTCTTCTTTATCTTCTGCCGATTGAGCCGAGCTCAATTTCACACCTTGTAATACAGGCAAGAACCCTTTCTTGGACTGATCCATTTTGAACTTCTTCAATATCTTATCAAGGTATGTGCTTTGTGAAAGACCTATGAGGCATCTCGATCTATCTCTATAGATCTTGATGCCTAATATATAAGCAGCTTCTCCAAGGTCCTTCATTGAAAAACTCTTATTCAAGTAGGCCTTAATGCTGTCCAAAAGTTCTATATCATTTCCCATCAAAAGTATGTCATCTACATATAATATGAGAAATGCTCTGAGCTCCCACTCACTTTCTTGTAAACGCAGGCTTCTCCATAAGTCTCATAAACCCAAACGCTTTGATCATCTCATCAAAGCGAATGTTCCAACTCCGAGATGCTTGCACCAGCCCATAAATGGATCATTGGAGCTTGCATACCTTGTTAGCATTCTTAGGGTCGACAAAACCTTTCGGCTGCATCATATCAGATTCTTCCTTAAGATAGCCGTTAAGGAATGCCGTTTTGACGTCCATTTGCCATATCTCATAATCATAGTATGCGGCAATTGCTAACATGATTCGGACGGACTTCACTTCGCTACGGAGAGAAAGTCTCGTCATAGTCAACCCTTGAACTTGCCGATAACCTTTAGCGACAAGTCGAGCTTTATAGATGGTAACATTACCATCCGCGTCCGTCTTCTTCTTAAAGGTCCATTTGTTTTCTATCGCTCGCCGATCATCGGGCAAGTCTGTCAAAGTCCATACTTTGTTTTCATACATGGATCCTATCTCGGATTGCATGGCTTCAAGCCATTTGTTGGAATCTGGGCCCGCCATCGCTTCTTCATAGTTCGAAGGTTCACCGTTGTCTAACAACATGATTTCCAGGACAGGGTTGCCATACCACTCTGGCGTGGAACGTGTCCTTGTGGACCTACGAAGTTCAGTAACAACTTGATCCGAAGTCGGTGTAGGCACCACAGGAACATTTTCTTGAGCTGCACTACTTTATGGTTCAAGAGGTAGTACTTCATCGAGTCTACTTTCCTCCCACTTACTCCTTTCGAGAGAAACCCTTTTTCCAGAAAGGATCCATTCTTGGCAACAAAGATCTTGCCTTTGGATCTAAGGTAGAAGGTATACCCAATAGTTTCCTTAGGGTATCCTATGAAGACGCATTTTTCCGACTTGGGTTCGAGCTTTTCAGGTTGAAGTTTCTTGACATAAGCATCGCATCCCCAAACTTTTAGAAACGACAGCTTAGGTTTCTTCCCAAACCATAATTCATACGGTGTCGTCTCAACGGATTTAGATGGTGCCCTATTTAAAGTGAATGTAGCTGTCTCTAGGCGTATCCCCAAAATGATAGCGGTAAATCAGAAGAGACATCATAGATCGCACCATATCCAATAGAGTGCGATTCTGACGTTCGGACACACCGTTCTGTTGAGGTGTTCCAGCGGCGTGAGTTGTGAAACGATTCCACATTTCCTTAAGTGTGTACCAAATTCGTGACTTAAATATTCTCCTCCACGATCGATCGTAAGAACTTTATTTTTCGGTCACGATGATTCTCTACCTCATTCTGAAATTCCTTGAACTTTTCAAAGGTCTCGGACTTGTGTTTCATCGGTAGACATACCCATATCTACTCAAGTCATCGGTGAGAGTGAGAACATAACGATATCCTCCATGAGCCTCAACGCCATTGGACCGCACACATCGGTATGTATGATTTCCAATAAGTTGGTTGCTCGCTCCATTGTTCCGGAGAACGAGTCTTGGTCATTTTGCCCATGAGGCATGGTTCGCATGTGTCAAATGATTCATAATCGAGACTCTAAAAGTCCATCGAATGGAGCTTCTTCATGCGCTTGACACCAATGTGACCAAGGCAGCAGATGTCACAAGTATGTGGGACTATCGTTATCAACTTTACATCTTTTGGTATTCACACTATGAATATGTGTAATATTACGTTCGAGATTCATTAAGAATAAACCATTGACCATCGGAGCATGACCATAAAACATATCTCTCATATAAATAGAACAACCATTATTCTCGGATTTAAATGAGTAGCCATCTCGTATTAAACGAGATCCTGATACAATGTTCATGCTCAAACTTGGCACTAAATAACAATTATTGAGGTTTAAAACTAATCCCGTAGGCAAATGTAGAGGTAGCGTGCCGACGGCGATCACATCGACCTTGGAACCATTCCCGACGCCAAGATCGTCACCTCGTCCTTCGCCAGCCTCCGCTTATTCCGCAGCTCCTGCTGTGAGTTACAAATATGAGCAACGGCACGGTATCAAATACCGGGAGTTACTACGAGTAATTGGTAAGGTACACATCAATTACATGTATATCAAATATACCTTTAGTGTTGCCGGCCTTCTTATGCGCTAAGTATTTGGGGCAGTTCCGCTTCGATGACCCTTCCTTTGCAATAAAAGCACTCGGTCTCGTGCTTGGGTCCATTCTTTGACTTCTTCCCGGCAATCGGCTTACGGGGCGCAAACATCCTTGCCGTCCTTCTTGAAGTTCTTCTTACCCTTGCCCTTCTTGAACTTAGTGGTTTTATTGACCATCAACGCTTGGTGTTCTTTCTTGATTTCTACCTCTGACTTCAAATTGAAAATACTTCAGAATAGTTTTCACCATCCCCTGCATATTGTAGTTCATCACAAAGCTCTTGTAGCTCGGTGGGAGCGATCAAGGATTCTATCAATGACCGCCTCGTCCGGAGGTTAATGTCCACCGGGACATGCGGTTGTGCAACCCGACATTTTGAGTATGTGCTCACCGACGAACTATTTTCCTCCATCTTACAACTATAGAACTTGTCGGAGACTTCATATCTCTCGACCGGGCATGAGCTTGGAAAACCATTTTCAGCTCCTCGAACATCTCATATGCTCCGTGTTGCTCAAAACGCTTTTGGAGCCCCGGTTCTAAGTGTAAAGCATGCCGCACTGAACGAGGGAGTAATCATCAAGACGAGACTGCCAAGCGTTCATAACGTCTTGGTTCTGCGGATGGGTGCTTCACCTAGCGGTGCTTCTAGGACATATTGTTTCTTGGCTGCTATGAGGATGATCCTCGTGTTCGGACCCAGTCCGAATAGTTGCTGCCATCATCTTTCAGCTTGGTTTTCTCTAGGAACGCGTTGAAGTTCATGGTGACATGAGCGTTGGCCATTTGATCTACAAGACATTTTGCAAATATTTTAGACTAATGTTCATGATAATTAAGTTCATCTAATCAAATTATTTAATGAACTCCCACTCAGATTTGACATCCCTCTAGTCATCTAAGTGTTACATGATCCGAGTCGACTAGGCCGTGTCCGATCATCACGTGAGACGGACTAGTCATCGTCGGTGAACATCTCCATGTTGATCGTATCTTCCATACGACTCATGTTCGACCTTTCGTCTCTTGTGTTCCGAGGCCATGTCGTACATGCTAGGCTCGTCAAGTTAACCTAAGTGTTTTGCATGTGTAAAACTGTCTTACACCGTTGTATGTGAGCGTAAGAATCTGTCACACCCGATCATCACGTGGTGCTTGAAACGATTTAACTTTAGCAACGCAAGCAAAGACTTTCTTGAAATTATTATAAGGGATCATCTTATTTACTACCGTCATTCTAAGTAAACAAGATGCAAAAACATAATAAACATCACATGCAATTATATAGTAGTGACATGATATGGCCAATATCATATAGCTCCTTTGATCTTCATCTTCGGGGCTCCATGATCATCTTGTCACCGGCGTGACACCATGATCTCCATCATCATGATCTCCATCATCGTGTCTCCATGAAGTTGCTCGCCAACTATTACTTCTACCACTATGGCTAACGCGTTTAGCAATAAAGTAAAGTAATTTACATGGAGTTTCTCAATGACACGCAGGTCATAAAAAAATAAAGACAACTCCTATGGCTCCTACCGGTTGTCATACTCATCGACATGCAAGTCGTGATTCCTATTACAAGAATATGATCTCATACATCACATATATATCATTCATCATTCAGCACAACTTTGGCCATATCACATCACAAAACACTTGCTGCAAAAACAAGTTAGACGTCCTCTAATTGTTGTTGCAAGTTTTTACGTGGCTGCAATAGGGTTCTAGCAAGAACGTTTTCTTACCTACGTGAAAGCCACAACGTGATTTGTCAACTTCTATTTACCCTTCATAAGGACCCTTTTCATCGAATCCGCTCCAACTAAAGTGGGAGAGACAGACACCCGCTAGCCACCTTATGCAACTAGTGCATGTCAGATGGTGGAACCTGTCTCACGTAAGCGTACGTGTAAGGTCGGTCCGGGCCGCTTCATCCCACAATACTGCTGAAGCAAGATAAGACTAGTAGCGGCAAGAAAGTTGACAACATCTACGCCCACAACAAATTGTGTTCTACTCGTGCAAAAGAGAACTACGCATAAACCTAGCTCATGACGCCACTGTTCGGGAACGTTGCATAAAATAAAAAATTTCCTACGTTCACCAAGATCCATCTATGAGTTCATCTAGCAACGAGAGAGAGATGCATCTACATACCCTTGTAGATCGCGTGCGGAAGCGTTCAAGAGAACGGGGTCGAGGGAGTCGTTCTCGTCGTGATCCAAATCACGGAGATCCTAGCGCCGAACGGACGACACCTCCGCGTTCAACACACGTACGGTCAGCGTGACGTCTCCTCCGTCTTGATCCAGCAAGGGGGAAGGAGAGGTTGATGAAGATCCAAAGCAGACGACGGCGTGGTGGTGGATGCAAGCAGGTTCGGCAGGCTTCGCCAAGCAATTACGGGAGGAGGAGGAGGTGTAGCGGGGAGGAGGCGCCAAGACTTGAGGTGCGGCTGCCCTCCTCCCCTTTATATAGGCCCCTGGGGAGCCACCTGAGATTAGATCTCCCAAGGGGCGGTGGCCAGGGGAGGCTTGCCCCCAAGGCAAGTGGGCGCCCACCCCTAGGGTTTCCAACCCTAGGCGCAGGGGCCCAAGGGGCGCACCCGCCCACCAGGGCTTTCCCTCCCCACTTCAGCCCACGGGCCCTCCGGATAGGTGGCCCCACCCGATGGACCCCGGACCCTTCCGGTGGTCCCAGACAATACCGTGACCCCAAACTCTCCGATGGCGAAATAGCACTTTCTATATATAATTCTTTACCTCCGGACCATTTGGAACTCCTCATGACGTCCGGATCTCATCCGGACTCAAACAACATTCGGTTTGCTGCATACTCATATTCATATAACCCTAAGCGCCACCGAACCTTAAGTGTAGACCCTACGGGTTCGGAGACATGTAGACATGACCGAGAGGGCTCTCCGGTCAATAACCAACAGCGGATCTGGATACCCATGTTGGCTCCTACATACTCCTCGATGATCTCATCGGATGAATCACGATGTCGAGGATTCAAGCAACCCCGTATACAATTCCCTTTGTCAATCGGTATGTTACTTGCCCGAGATTCGATCTCGGTATCCCAATACCTCGTTCAATCTTGTTACCGGCAAGTCACTTTACTCGTACCGTAATGCATGATCCCGTGACCAAACACTTGGTCACCTTGAGCTCATTATGATGATGCATTACCGAGTGGGCCCAGTGATACCTCTCCATAATACGGAGTGACAAATCCCAGTCTCGATCCGTGTCAACCCGACAGATACTTTCGGAGATACCTGTAGTGCACCTTTATAGTCACCCAGTTACGTTGTGACGTTTGGTACACCCAAGGCACTCCTACGGTATCCGGGAGTTACACGATCTCATGGTCTAAGGAAAAGATACTTGACATTGGAAAAGCTCTAGCAAAACGAACTATACGATCTTGTGCTATGCTTAGGATTGGGTCTTGTCCATCACATCATTCTCCAAATGATGTGATCCCGTTATAAACGCATCCAATGTCCATAGTCAGGAAACCATGACTATCTGTTGATCAACGAGCTAGTCAACTAGAGGCTCACTAGGGACATGCTGTGGTCTAAGTATTCACACGTGTATTACGATTTCCGGATAATACAATTATAGCATGAATAAAAGACAATTATCACGAACAAGGAAATATAATAATAATCCTTTTATTATTGCCTCTAGGGCATATTTCCAACAGTTATCCCCTTACTCAGCCCGCACGACGCGGTACTACCGCACGGAGCTGCGGTACTACCGCTGCAGGTTGCGGTACTACCGCATGTGCAACACTGGCCAGATGAAGGCACATTGCGCGAAGCAACGAGCGATAGAACCGCCAGAGCGGTACTACAAGTGCTCCTACTGATACTACCGTAAGGCGAGCAACACTAGGCGTGAGAAAGCACGAAAGTAAAAAATTACTTCCGTACCTACTTCCGAGGGAGGACTGCAAGAAACTCCCGACGCGGTACTACCGCACACGAAGAGCGGTACTACACGTAGGGCGCGGATGTAAAAATTACATCCGCCCTACTTCGCTCATCTTTGCTAAGCTGGCTAGAGCCCACGGTACTACCGCTCCCACGAGCGGTACTACAGTGAGCACTGCAGATACTACCGCAGGGACTGCGATACTACAAAAGGGCTGCGGTACTACCGCTCGGAGAGCAGTACTACCACATGCCCCAGAACAACAACACTAGGAGTCCTTCATTTTGCAGAGAAGACAACAGAGGGATACAATAAAACCAGAACTGCCATAACTTTTGCAAATGAGCTCTGAATTGAGCAAACTCAAGCTTGTTGGATACAAGACAACGAGTAGCATCAAAACAGAGACTGGTTATAGTAAGAAGAGGCGGGGGAGGAGAGAAACCTCCAACAGAGAAGAACCGGCATACCCTCCAACATCGAAAACATCATAGAAGATGCATGTGAACTCCGTTTTCGATGAACTCGAGCTTGTCATAAAAATGACCATAAGCTCCAAATCTCACAAGGAGAAGAACCAAACAAGAACCAATAAAGATGATGCAAGGATGCAATGGTTTGAGCTCTCTACGAACGATATGATCAAGCAACTCATCGAGAGCCCCCCTTGATAGTACGACAATCGATCCTATAACCCGGTCTCCCACAACTACCGTGAGACTGGTAAAATAGAAAACCTATCAAGGGCAAACCTTTGCCTTGCACATGATCCACTTGAGCTAGATGATGACGATCTTCTCCTCCTCAAGATGGACCACCTTTCTTGATTGTGTTGGCTCGATGAAGACTAGTAGATTGCTCCCCCATACTCCACTATGGGTGAGCCACTCTTCTGCACATCTTCACAAGTCCATTGTCGCCACAATGGACGGCAAGCTTCAAGCATATGATCTCTTCGTGATGATCCTACTTGAACTTGCACACCGCAACCTAACCCCATAAAGAACTCTCACGAAGACCACGGGTTAGTACACAAAGCATAATTGACAATGCTTACCATACCATGGGATCACTTGATCCCTCTCGGTACATCACTTGATCCCTCTCGGTACATCTCGGTACAATAATTGACAATGCTTACCATACCATGAGACCGGTAAAACAGAAAACCTACCAAGGGCAAACCTTTGCCTTGCACAAAGTCCACTTGAGCTAGATGATGACAATCTTGACTCCCTCAAGTTGGACCACCTTTCTTGATTGCGTTGGCTCGATGAAGACTAGATGATTGCTCCCCCATAGTCCACTATGGGTGAGCCACTCTTTGGCTCATCTTCACAAGTCCATTGTCACCACAATGGACGGAAAGCTTCAAGCACTTGATCTCTTCTTGATGCATCACTTGAACTTGCACACTGCATCCTAACCCCACAAAGAACTCTCACGAAGACCATGGGTTAGTACACAAAGCATAATTGACAATGCTTACCATACCATGGGATCACTTGATCCCTCTCGGTACATCTTCTACGCTTTGTGTGTTGATCAACTTGATTCACTCTTTGACTTAGTCTTGATCCACCTCTCACAAGACCAATCTTTTAGGTAATTCCTTGAATAGCACCTTGGTCGACACAAACTCTCCTTGAAACCAACACATGTACTCCAAGAAAAGCCTATGGACAAAACCTTCAAATATAACTCAAGGCAACCATTAGTCCATAGAGATTGTCATAAATTACCAAAACCAAACATGGGGGCACCGCATGTTCTTTCAACCGTAAATTGTCCAGACCTAGTAAGTTTCCAACACAATTGATCGGGCTGATGAGCTAGCTGAACCTCCATCAGTCTACTCACCAAATGAAGCCATGCTTCCCATCTATCACCAACAAGCACCCTCCGAAACTGGATATTAAGGGGAATGGACTGCATGATCGTTGCAACTAACGCATCGCATCACTGAACAATACGATACAGGGACGGGTACTGGAGCGCCAATGGTGTATCACCAAGCCAAGTATCCTTCCAGAAACGGGTATTGTTGCCATCACCGACTATAAACTTTGTTCTATTAAAGAAGGCTGCCTTAACTCTCATAAGCCCCTTCCAAAACGGCGAATCAGTTGGTCTCACTATCACCTGTGATAAAGTCTTGGACTGCAGATACTTGTTACGGAGAATCTGCTCCCATGTTGCGTCAGTCTCAACTGATAGCTTATACAGCCACTTACTGAGCAGGCATCTGTTATTGACCTCAAGATTCTCAATACCTGACCCCTTGGTCCTTTGGTCTACAGATGATATCCCACTTGGCGAGTCGATACTTTCTCTTTAGCTCATCACTCTGCCAAAAAAATCTTGATCGGTAGAAGTCCAGCCTTTTCCTAACCCCAACTGGAACTTCAAAGAAAGATAGTAGGAACATCGGCATACTCGTGAGCACCGAATTAATAAGAATCAACCGGCCACCATAAGACATAAGTTTGCCCTTCCAACAACTAAGTTTCTTCTCGAACCGATCTTCGATGCATTTCCACTCTCTGTTTGTTAGCTTACGATGGTGAATGGGTATACCTAGGTAAGTAAAAGGTAAAGTCCCTAATTCACATCCAAACAATTGCCTATAAGCCTCTTGTTCCTCCTTGGCTCTACCAAAGCAGAACAACTCGCTTTTATGAAAGTTAATCTTTAATCCGGTCAATTGTTCAAATAAGCATAACACCAGCTTCATATTTCTCGCTTTTGCCAAGTCATGCTCCATAAAGATGATTGTATCATCAGCGTACTGCAGAATGAACACACCCCCATCAACTAGGTGAGGCACCAAGCCACCCACCTGACCGGCCTCCTTTGCCCTACATATGAGAATTGCCAACATGTCAACCACAATGTCGAACAAAATAGGGGACATTGGATCACCTTGCCTCAGGCCTTTGTGTGTCTGGAAATAATGACCTATATCATCATTCACTTTAATTCCAACACTCCCTTCGTGTTGAACCCTAACCTGCTTGAATTGTTTCGGTCTCCCACTTCCTCCGGGATACCTCTCTGAATATTCTCCGCCAACCCTGCCAGATTGTTGGGATGTGAGGCTCTAACACCAGATAACTAATTTCTGAAATTTGGCAGTGGTTTAACTGAACCTATATCCACCAACGCTTGGTCCACCCACACAATAGTTGTTGAGTTCTTTGTACTATTTCTGTTTCTTAGATTTAGTTCCAGTTTGGGAATTTTATTCAGTGGTTAATTGATTTCGTGTGCATTATTAAACCATGGCACTCATGTCAATGTTTAGCAAGACAGGGATTTATACTTGCTGATTTAATATTTGTTCTTCTTCACTCCCAAGCATATGGGGCTTTGAATTCCAGTTCAGCAGGCAATCTGATTTGTGGAATGGACCTTTGTGGTCCAATGATTCATGCTTGAAGTAATTTTAGAGAAAGGAACCAAGCTAAAAACACAGGTACGTCTCAGATCCTGCGTGTTCGTATTGGACACCATATCTGATACATATTTGAATCCGATGCGCCTCGACACGTGAAACAACCGAAAGTATGTGTTTGAAGCTGTCCTATAATAGGAGATTGCAGAAGCGAGCCTCCCCAAAAAAAACGAGCCTATTCACAAAACATATTTCTAGGCCGGTTCCCAACCCTAGCCACCACCACCGTAACTTTTATACACGTCGCCACATCGGCCCTCCTCCAGTTTCCCGTTCGATGGCCTCTCCAGGCGACAAGAGGAGTGGGGACCCATTCATCTCGTGTTATTTGTTCTCTGTTTTTTGTTTCTTCGATGACATCGACGAGGTGGCGGCAACGATGTTTCGTTGGAATAAGGTCCCCCCTATCTTGACTACGTTCGATCAGGCGTCGACGAAGGGCCCGTGAGAGTTTGTATCCTAAATTTGTTGGTTCCCTTCAGATCTTCACAATTTGTGTCTCTTTTAAGGAGATCTATTGGCTGGCTATTGGTCTAGCGACTTTGACATCTTCTTTTTGTTGTTCTGTGCCTTGGTCCGATTTTTCGAACCATCTAAATCAGTGGTGATGTATTGCAAAGATCTGGTCACAAAGGAAGAGTGGCTATTGCGGTCTTCAAAACCTGATATGACGAGGGCGTTTGCCAGCATCGCTTTACTTTACTATTAGTTCGGTATAATTTCAATTTTCGACGATGAAAGGATGAAAAATTAGTATGCCTTTCGATATGATTTTATTTTTACTGGTTATTCTACATCCAGTTGTCTATCTATTGTAGGTTTTAATTTATTTTTCTTAATTCCATGTCCAGTTGTCTATGTATTGTATAGGCTTTTTATTTTCCTTAATACTTAAAATATTAATCAGTGAACTAAAAAGTATAAAAGAAAAAGAAAAAGAAAAGAAAAAGCGAGCCTCCCCTCCTCGAGCGGACGACCAGAGTCCTTCACCGAGCGCGAGATCTAGGGTTCATAGCCACCGCCGGCCCACCGCCGCGGCTCGCCCAGTCGGCCGAAGCCTCCGCTGCCCGGCCGCAGGTACAGGATCCCAGCAGCGCCTCCCTCCGTCGGGCAGCCGTTCTCACCAGCAGCGCCTCCCTCCCTGGAGCAGGCGCTCCCGCCCTGCAACGCCGCCGCCCGGAGCAACGCCGCCGACCAGTCCATAGGCAGGTAGCCACCAATCCTTCGTCCTTCCTCCTTCCTCTTGCATCCTCTATTTGTTCAAAAAAAAAAAAACATCCTGATTTTTGTATTGGATGAGTACTTGCTGTATACTGTATTTGATATTGCGACAATAGAACGATGATTATTTCTAGATGACTACTTGCTGCATGATTTTTCTAGTGCATGTTCAAGTTTACATGTGAAAGGATTTTGCTTGATAGGTGTTTGTGATAAACTGATAATGCTTGTAGGGGCAAATTTTTAGAAATTGTAGTTTGATTTTTTTTCCCGATGAGCAAATGTTTTGGTTTAAACATGTTAGCAGTGAATCATGCAATGATTGACGATATATGAAAAGGAAAAGATTAAGTTTATTTATCTGCACCGACTTGACCTGAAATCAAAGCTTTGTCTTGGTTATACTGGCCGAAATTGGTTAACACATTAGTACTACTGGCATTGTTGGCATGATAGATGTCCCAAATCTTGTTTATGATTGGGAATATGGTGGTACTGTTACGCTGTGTTGTTGATTTTAACAATCAGACCTAAATTATTTTGCCGTTTAAAGTGATTGTTTCTCCTTTTGCATGTAGACTGATTGATCTTCAGGTTCCACCTTTCGTGTTATGCCATGATAGATGTACAACTAACTAATGATTTGATGTGATGCTCCATATTCATTTTACACTAACTAAAAATCTAATTCTACCCCTTTGGAACTTGGAGTTGGAACAGGGCAACAACATTGTCAATTGGAGGGGCTTGGAGCTGCTTCGGCATCCACAGTAGAGCAAACGAGAAGGTAATCTGCTGTTCCTAGCTTCTATACATATACATTTTTGTGAATTAAAAAATAGTAAAACTCATCACCGTATTGGCTCCTTTCCAAAATGCCAAATTGATGTATCCGTATTGGCCTGATACTGATACATGTATCCGTCGGTGAATTTTAGGAGCCAGGAGTTGATTGGAGATGAATGCCCCTGACCGCTATGAGCGCTTCGTCGTGCCTGAGGGCACAAAGAAGTGAGTCTACTCTAACAACACACTTTCTCCAACATTTTTCTAGAAAATGCTTCAATTGTGTTTTGTCAGGTATAGACTTTTTTGTGAAAAAGAAGAAGCAGTGGGATGCAACTTCCTTAAAATAATTAAAGATTCAAATTCTGTCATTAATAGCCATTTTGCGCCTGTTCATGTGATCCTTTTGGCATGTAGTTATGAAAATCTGATGCTTTAAACCTTTTTTACTTTCATTACAATTAAGGCTTGTAGTAGTCTCTACCTGCTGCTCTGTGACTCAAAGATTATGGACGTAATCCTTACTGTTATGTATTTATGTAATGCAGGGTGTCCTTCGAGAAGGATACAAAGATCATGAATGCTGCATCTTTCACAATTGAACGTGAGGACCATACCATCGGCAACATCCTCCGCATGTAAGTGTAGATAAACTGTGTGCCTTTTTTTCCTCGGTTATGTTCATCAGTTCACACCTTATAATTTTCTTCTATATCTATGAGATTCTGCAGGCAGCTGCACAGGGACCCAAATGTTCACTTTGCTGGCTATAAGCTCCCTCACCCCCTTCAGTACAAGATCATTGTTAGGGTAGGGTGCATATTTATGTTTGTTCCATTCCTTCATCGGATTAGAGTTGCTTAGCCTCACGTTTTATTGTTTGGGCAGATCCATACTGCAAGCCAATCCTCCCCAACGCAGGCGTATACCCAAGCAATCAATGATCTAGACAAGGAGCTCGAGAACCTGAAGCAAGCTTTTGAGGTATGTTTCTTGTCCATAGTTCAATAGTAGCTACTCATTGTAGCCAATATGGCGTTGAAGTGCAGGCCTGTATAAAAGCTAGCCTTATGCTATTAAATTTTCATTTTCATAGCCAGTTCTTTAATAGCTTGATTTGAGATTTGTGGATTGAGTTGGTTTACATTGATTTTACACAACAAAGTTGATGAAGTGAGTGTATTTTATTTTTCATGCTGTTGTGCTGAGATAACTGTGATGTATGCTGCCATCTAATGCTTGTTTTAATGTTTGCTACAGGCCAATACATTTGAGTAGAGTTAGTACAACGTAATTTGTTTTATTGTACTGTCATGGGAAAAATGTCCAAGCAAATATGCTGCTTTTAGTTCTGTACTTTCTCTCGTCAAATGAGTAGTCTTGGAAGCAAAACACAAATTAAGTAGTGCAAACATCTCTCAACCAACCACTCCTTGGAAAAAGAAAACTAAATATAGCTAAATGCCATTCTTATTTCATAGATACTGTTAGTTTTAAAATCCATGACAAGTCACTATTGATCTTCAATGATTTTTGGCGCTGATTAACTGTTTACTGTCTCTTCCCAGACATGGAACAACCATTCAGAAATAAGTACTCATGTTTTGGGCAAATAATGTTCCTTTACACTAAGCTTCCTACAACATCGTGCTGTTTTCATGTGCATTGCTCTTTAGGCCGCCAGTTGACTTGCTACTTACAGTGCCACTAAGTGTAAAGTTAACCTGTCGGAAAGGCACCTTATTTATTCATTTTTGAAACGGAGGCATAAGATTTGCCTCATCCATTAAATAGGAGAGAAAAGAGTTTAGAGTTTTACAAGACAGCCCACAAAACGGCATGATAATTACTCACACAAAATAACATTCCCTAGTTTCTTGGCGCCAGCCGTGATCCATAATTTGGCCTCCTCGATAATGAGTGTAAGTACAATAGGCGGTGGCGCATATTTTTGGCGGAAAACCCTAGCATTCCGCTCGTTCCAAACGGTCCATGAGATAAGCATGGTGAGGGATGCCATGGCATGCCAGTTTGGAGTGCGGTTGTCGGTCTGTTTGTCCCACCACTGATTGACGGATTCATGAAGATGCCACTCGGAGGTGTTGACGTGAGGCAAACCAAGCTTGTCGATGATTGCTCTCCAAAGCCTAATTGTGTATCGACACTTGAAGAAGAGATGGGGCCCCGTTTCTTGCTCTCTCTTGCATAGTGGCCATAGGCCACAATTTGCCCAACCGTGCCACTCCGGCCGATCGGCAGTCCAAATTCGATCTTGCAAGGCTAGCCAAGCAAAAAAAATCGCCTTGGGGGGGTGCCCAAGCCTTCCAAATCATGCGGTCCATGGGGGAGAGTCAAGCCAAGGAATTGCGCCTTGTATGCGGTGGCCGTCGTGTAGATCCCATCATTCGCGTGCTTCCAAATAATCTCATCCTCGGTTTGCTCATCAAGGTGGAAGTCATGCACCAGCATCCACAAGGTGAAAAAATCGCGAATGTGGCCAACGGTGACATCGGTATTGGGGTTGATTTTCAGAATCCACGCATCCCCCTTGAGGGCCTCATGCACCTTCCAATTGTTTCTTCTCGATGCCTCGTAGATTAACGGTGCTATGTCCTTGGGCTTGCGTCCGAGGATCCAAGGGAATCCCAGAACGGTGTTTTGGCACCATCCCCAACATTGATAGTTGTAGAGGCATAGAAGAACTCGAGGTCCTCTTCGGTGCAAGGGTTGCCAAATCCCACCCAAAGTTTTCGGGGCTCCTTCCATTCATACCAAAGCCATCGAAGGCGCAAAGCACGCGCAAACTTGTCAGTATTGAGAACCCCTAGGCCACCATACTCCTTTGGTCTACAAACCGTTTTCCAATTGACTTTGCACTTGGCTCCAGTTGTCTTGTCCGTGCCGGACCATAGGAAAGCCCTCTCCAATTTGTTTAAGCTGTTTAGAGTGCTTGGCGGCACGATGAGAGGCGTGATTGAGTAAACCGCTTGGGAGGAGATGACCGACTTGACGAGCGTTGTGCGCCTGATAGTGGTGATGTTTTGGCCGTCCCAAGTGACCAATTTTCCAGCCGCCTTGTCCTCAAGGTATTGAAGTCCACCTTCCTTAGCTGCCGAACAGATAGTGGCAAGCCAAGATACTTCACCGGGAAGGTGGCGCGAGTTAGTATCATCTTTAGCTTCCCAGGTTGCTTCACCTTTTCTGAATTAGTGTTTTGCTAAATAGAGGCAATTTTTGTCTGTTTGCGTGCGATGGCACTACCTTCCTGTTTGTTTTTAATGCTGACATAACACAAGGGATAAAACATATAATGGAAACTTTCTTAAATTCTGTTAGCTTTATAGAACTGTGTCATTCTGAAGGCTGCTAAATTAGCCATTCCTTTTTCGATCCAAACAGTGGTGTCTTTTGGGGAAGATTTTTCTTTTAGAAAATATGATGGCTGCTAAATAAGGGCAACAATGCCTAGTGTATTTATTTGGTAGTGATGATTGATAACTTCTTGTTGATTAGGAGACACTAAGGATAGTAGAGTACATGTGATTTGCTCCTTTTATTTGTATCTTCAGCCTAGTTTGCATCGTTACTAGACTATATATGTTTCCACTGCCAAGCAAAACATTAGATTTTAAATCTCTCTTATCTCACTTGTCAACCATTTCAAGATAGAAGTAATGGCCCACATATAATTGAACTGCCTATAGAAGGACTGCGTAATTGAATTGCACAGGGTGCTCTGCCGCCGTACTCCATTCCCAGTGCACCTTCTCTTTTTCAGGGGATAGAACTTTCAAATGATATGGCATGTCTCCATATTCGTTAGATTGAATGTATGGATTTGGGTTTAGAAATTCCTTATGTTGCTAACAACAGGAGCTAAGAAGATGTTAGTTAAAATATGATGTTTTGCCTAACATCTCTCGGGTTTCTTGTTAGTTATAGTACGACTACCAGTGCCTGTACAGTGTCAGCCATCCTCCAAATTGATCTGGATATGGTTGTTCCGTTTGAATTAATTGATGCGGATGCATATGAAGACATGACAAGATATGCCACTGACATTTTGAGATTTCTGTTTACAGGACGAGAAGACGCGATTCGAAAGGATGAAGCAGGGCTACTAGGCCGCTGGTGTTGGATGCTAATTAACGTGAAATCCTTGCTAGTTTATATCTGATGTCTGAACTGCGGTAGGAAAAAGAAAATACTCAAGGATTGTCGATGAGTCTGAACTCGCAGAGCGTCTGCATGTGCGACCGGGATTGTGTATGATTGTATGGTTATTAAACATGCGTTGGCACTTGATACGCCTGCTAGTTGAATTGCTCGCTCTTGTGAGGTTGGATAGAAGGTATGGACCGAGTTTGAAGCTAGTCCTTGGATCATTTTGTACTGCATGAATTTTATGCCGATGTATTGTAACCAACTTAAACAGACTGTTCGTCTCGTGGTCGGACTTTGTTTGCCCAGCGACCCCAGCGGACCCAGCGCTTGCGTGAGCAAAGGCCGCCGGGGCGAAGATCTTATCTGCTTGGCCTGGATCACGAAGGCGACACAATTTTGATCTCGGCTGCTGGTGAAGCAACCCTCGTTAAGACATCCCGCGCGGTTTATGGAGCATAGATGGAATCGTGGAAGCAACTTATCATCCTGTTCCCCGCAATCTCTTTTCACCTCCACAAGAAGAAAAGCCCCTTCTCCCGTCGGCGCCGCTGCCGGTCTGCCCCATCTTCAATGGCCTCTTGGACATGAAGGCGCGTACGATCTCGGCCCTCTGTCGGTAGGAGGGACCTTGTTCTCGTTCTTGTTAGGTTTAGTGTCTTGATTGGGGTTGTGTGCCGGCGATGATGTCTCTTAGTAGGAGTAATGTCTCCCACGTTCTATCTCTGTCCCGATGGTCCGTCTAGCATCATCGAAGGGCTTGTGGAGGTGTGTCTTCGTCGGATCTTATGAGATTCGACTGGTGCTGGTCTTTGATGGATCAGCTTGGATCCGGTCTTTGTTTATCTTCGTTTGATTATTTTGGTCTATGACTTTCTTCATCGGCGATGGTTACTCCTCTGGGGCGCTGGTCCTATAGGTCCTTAGCAACGAATGTTCATCTCGTGGTCGGACTTTGTTTTCCCTGTGGACCCAGCACAGGCGTGAGCAACGGCCGCCGGTGCGAAGATCTCGTCTGCTTGTCCTGGATCACGATGGGGACACAAATTTGATCTCGGCTATTGGAGCATAGATGGAATCGTGGAAGCAACTTATCATCTTGTTCCCGGCAATCTCTTTCAAAGCCCCTTCTCCTCCCGTCGGTGCTGTCGCTGGTCTGTCCCATCTCCGATGGCCTCTTGGTCATGAAGGTGCGTAGAATCTCGGTCCTCTGTCGGCGGGAGGGACCCGTTCTTATTAGGTTTAGCGTCTTGGTTGGGCTATGTGCCGGTGGCGATGTCCCTTAGTAGGAGTAATGTCTCCCACGTTCTACCCCCGTCCCAATGGTCCGTCTAGTATCATCGGAGGGCTTGTGGAGGTGTGTCTCTGTCAGATCTCGCGGGATTCGATCAGGTCTTCGGTGGATCTGTTTGGATCCGGTCTTCGTTCGTCTTCGTTTGGGTGTTTACAAGTTTGATTCTTTTGATCTATGACTTTCTTTGTCGGCGATGGCTGCTCTGATGGGCTGGTCTTATGAGGCCTTAGCACGACGATTTCCTGATTGTCTACTACAATAAGATTTCTCAGGCTCTGGTGAGTGAGGGGTGATGACAGCGGCGCGCCTTCGGCTCGCTCCTGTGCTTGTAGTCGTCGATAGGTGATCTACGGACATGGTTGTAATTTTTTTACATCAGTTGTTCTTTATACTGTCATGATTGAATAAGAGTAGATTGGAAGTCTCCCGCAAAATAAAAATTTCTCATCTTGTTTTTCTAGAACTTCTCGTCTTGTTGGCACAAGATTTCTTTTACACTAGAACAATCAAACCAATAATTTGAAACATTGGCACAAGATTTCTTTTACACTAGAACAATCAAACCAATAATTTGAAACAAACTTCAGTTGCACTGGAAAAAACACAGCATCCTTGGGAAAAAAAAGTTTTATAACATCGATCATGAAGATTACAAGTTATTTGCTACATTAAATAGTTAAGATAATGCTTGATTTACATGAATAGTTCCCTAAAAAAATATGTTACTCCCTTCTATTCAAATTATAGAGGCTGCGTCAATCAAAAGATTACTAGTTCCGTAAACCCTTATGGCTCAAGACATCATGCTTCGTGAGTGTCAGAAGTGCTTTTTTTTAACTAGTCTGATCTGATTTTCAGAGGAAGATAAAAACTAGTTTGGATTTGAGGGTCCGCGTTTGGGATGTCCTTAGATACTTTATATATGTCGTAGATTGACACGCGGGTTGCTTTCATCTATAAAAGAATTTCGTCGTTTCTATGCTTATATTTCCTGTCAGCTAAAAAACAGGCTTTTGCAAGCTTGTACCCTTGGATTAAAATCTCAGCAAATGTCGTGAAAACCACTAGAACTGATGCTTTGGATATCAGCACAAGAGAAACCAATGCTGAAGTTCAGAACATAAGCGATTACAAATCTGAGGCAAACCAACAGTCTGACCATGGTTTCTCTTGAAGAGCGTGACAAAGTTGCAACGCTGCTCGGCTGATGTGTAGCACGAAATGGACTATACTTTCCCCAAACCAAAAGGATTTGATCATCATCGGCAACACGACGGCAAAGATTTGTCAACAAAAACACATATGGAAGTATGGAACCAACCTTGACGGAAAAAGGTGGCGCTGAACACCCACTTCTCCTTAACCCGCGACTATATACATGGTGGACTTGGTGAAACTTATATGTACATGTAGTTAGAGAATGACATGATCACCATGGCCATGAAACTCAGCTGCTCAGGTGTTTGGAGTCCTGGATCGGGACATGCTGGGTTTCATAAACCGGATGAATTCATCCAGCACCATCTTCCCGCCATTTACAGGGTCAAAGCTGCACCTGTAGAAACTAAACATGCCACACACACAAAAAAGACCGATGCAGTTAGTGAAAATCAAATCCCAGCATATGCAAGTACAAGATAATGCATTAGCTAACGAAGAATAAGTCATCAAGGCCCATCTACCGCCACCACTTATGCCACTGCAGAAATTATTTACCCACCAGCTAACCTAAATGAGATCCAGTACATAGTTAGATTTTTTTTCCCAGAAAAGGGGGCTGTCCTCCTTTTCGAAAAAATCTAACTACACGGTGCTATGTCAATTTATGATCATGAATGTCCAAGTAGAATGACTTCACGCACATCATTTTGTATTAGAAGAAAAATCAAGGTGGCGTCAAATTGGTAGAAATTATATAGCTCTTAGCTTCTTTTTTCCTTGTAATCATGTCTTTTTTAGAAATAAGCAATGCCACTAATAGAAAAAGAGGCATGGAACGAATCTCATTTGGTTACCAGTGTTGGTGAAAATGCTAGTTTTCTTGTACTTCGTTGAACAATTTTTGTGAAAAAACAGAGTACCTGCCATCCAGACCGATCATCATCACAGTGGTTTGATCTCCAAATGCTGTAATATAGCGTGTGACTTCGGGTAAACGGAACTGAGCAAATGACCATTCTGAACTGAAATATTTGGGGAGAATCCCTGGAAAAATTCAATGTCAAGATAAGATGGGAGAGAGCAAAATATTCTCAGTTTCAATGCTGATTTTCTCTTTCACAAGCTATCATGCAGATGTACATGCCATGCAATTGTTCTCTGCTACTTCAAGGCCAACGTACAAATATCAGTTAAACAAAAGGGATTCATTTGTACAGTAATGTACCAAATATAACACAAATGGCTGCCTGCCAGATCATGTTGGGTACGACTACAAATGCAGGACACCATGGACTCCACCTAAGCCTCGGACATTTGAAATAGCATGGCGTGCCTTTGCTATGCTTATTTGTCATTATCCATATCTTAAATCGGAAATATTGACGTCTATGGATGCCATTACCAGTCCAAACAAATGGGAACACACAGCTAACACAACATATTACAAGAACACAAGCAAACTGCTAGGCTCCATTTTGATTGAAATGAAACAAGGAGAGCACTGTTCAAGAATCTGGTGAGTTAAGAACAGAACGGGATAGAAAATTGCAGGAAGTACTGTGCCTATCCTTATATAATCACATATAGTGACCAGCAAGACTCAAATAATAGTTTTACCAATTGGCACAACATTTTGATGGCATCGAGATCTTAGCAAATGAAAACAGACGTGCCACAAAATGCATGATCCCAGTCTTGAAAGAATACTGAAAGTGCAAATTTATATATATTCACAAAAGGCTAGTGAAAATGATCAATTGAAAAAGTAATAATGCGTATTTTCAAAGTGGTTTAAATTTTGAGAGAATCTAATATCCAGAAGATTGAAACCTCTCACCTTTCATGAAAGATAATGATGAGCTCGCATTGGACCCAACAGAACCAGATGAGTAACTACGATCCATTTGTCGACCAGCAATTGCAGATTTCCCATTACTTGCATCTTTCCCTCTAGGCCTCACTCTCAAACTGAAAATATGCATTGTGCCTTTGTCACTAGACACTGCCAACCACTGCAGGTTTGGTGATAGTGCAATGCTATATATCTCAGCTTTGTCTACTCCTCTGCGCACCTAAATATTAAGACAAGAAAAATCATTAACTTCCCATTGCTGAAACATATAAAGTAAATAGACTGTGCACAAAATGCAAGTCACAATTCAAACTCAAAAAGATGATACTGAACAAAGATTTCATCCTACATAGATGAAGCACTCAGAGAAACTAACGGAAAAAGAGGAGTATTCCGCAGCCTCACCTCCTGCAGACAAGCGCCGTCCATCGTGTTGAATATTCTGATCAAAGTACCCCTAACACTGGCTGTTGCCAAGAGGAGCCCATCTACGGTGAGTGTCATGCATGAAATGTTGGAGTCATGAGCAGTGATGAACTTGGTCTCCTTCGACCCAAAATGCTCAACCCGAACAATTCCTTGGCGCGTCCCAGGGCAGGCCATCACTGAAATGTCTGCATGATGCGAGAGGCAGCACAATCCTTTCGGGTTGGACGTGGTATCAATCAGATGGATGAGCTTCAGAGTCTTAAAACTGTAAACATATATCTCGTGCTCGAGAGCAACCACAAAATAGTCCTTAGACAATTTGACAGCTCGGATATTGGACTTGAATGAGAAGTCACCAATGAGAAGGTTACGGCAATCATCCCAGATGGTGAGTTTGTTTTGTTGATACTGCTTGTCGGCTCCCTGACCCACAAGGCCAAATATGTTGGTGCGGAACAGCATCTCGACAATTCGAAACCCTCCGTCCTCCTGAATCCTCCTTAATTGCTCCTTGAATGGTTTGCAACTAAACATCCTGAGGCCATTGGCTGTGGCAGCACTGAAGCAACTATGGTCCTGGTTCCAATTAACCGAGAACAGCTCAACATCCTCGTCCTCGACGTCGCTGCCACCTGCGCCCTGTGACGGGGATACCTGCGATGTCATGATGACACCAGATTGTGCAGGTGCCCTTTTTCGGAATATCCCGGTTTAACACCTGCAGCAGGTGTTTGGTTCTCTCAGGACCTCAAAATAGATGGCAAGCATGAACTGGATTCTATCAGGAAAAACAAGCAAGAAAGCAATGCTAGGAATATTCTCTGGGTTGTATAACACTGCAATAGTCATTCAAAGGCACTTCTTACTGCGACTGCGATTTGAAGTTAATCTAACTAGCAAGCAAAACCACCCCCCCCCCCCCCCCCTAACTAACTGAATTCCAAAGCGCAGCACAACGGTCGGCAGAGTATGTATGCTGTCACGGTTGCTATGGGTTGTGAAAAAAAAAATTAAAACCCAGGGTGGCGTCCCTCCCTCCCTTGGATGAAATGCGCGAAATTTCGAAATCTATTTTTAGCTACGTAACCCAGTATTATGGATGCCTAATTTCAGCGCCTCGCGGCAAAGGATCGAGCTTTTTCATGTCCCCCTGAACCCCCGCTGGAGCGGAGCAGCCCTAAGAAATCCGCCGGGCCGCCGCGGAGTAGCCCGCGAAAGCGGTCTCTAGCGCCAACCCAAGTCTGAAAAACGGCCGGCGACACAGCGGCTTCGCCTGGGACCTCTCCCCGGCCGGCGTGGAGCCCCCGAGTGGAGAGGTAACCCCGCGCAACGGCGCGAGAGAGGAATACCTGCCTAAGCGAGACAGCACAACGGGGCACAGAGAGCAAGCGAGAGAGAGAGAGAGAGGGTACCTGGAGGCTCCGACCACCGTGGAACGAGCGAGGGGAGAGGCAGGGCGTCGACGTCGGTGCGCGAGGCGGAGAAGAAATCGAACGAGGAAGCAACGACGGAGCCCTTAGTGGGTTGGATTGGGTCCTTTTCGGGCTTGGGTTCCGGGTTTCCGTTGAGTCTCCGGGTCCCCTGCGGAGACGAGACGTGGAGGATACCGGTTGAGTGCACCCACGACTCAATAGTGTCTCCTCCGTGTACGGACCGAGTCCTGGTGCGTGCAACCTCAACGCACACACAAATTAGACGTCCAAGGTCGAAGACTTCACGGATCGTGATTCATCATCCGATTGGTAGGCGTCATTAGTTTAGCTCGATGCTGTCTCTGGATCTTCGACTCAGTGAGTTTTTTTTAACTCCAGAGCTTGTAGAAGCAACGGTCGGGAAGTCGTTGACACAGATCAAAAGATGGTTGTCGATGAAACAACCTTTCAGCTCCTCCACAAGCAGGCTGCCCCCGATCAGGATCTCTTCGTCATCATCGGCGCCACACGGTCTTTGTTTGACGACGCGTCCTGGCGACGGATGAGAGGGGGGAGTAAATGGATCGTCATCTAGGGTTTTGTTCACCTCTAGTCTCACGAAACGGTATGTTATCGACAAGCCCAATTTGATCAGTCTTTGGCTTCAACAACCTTGAATGGAAGTGCTTAGATGGATGTCGGGCCAATGCGTAAATATTGTTCATACCTAAGTTGATATGGTTGCATTGTCTCGATCAATGTAAAAATCACGTGGTTCATGGTTCACCTTGATGACTCTTCTCTACGAAAAAAAGCTAAGCCTGAGGCCATTCAACGAGAAACTTGATGTTGATGATCCATGAACATGTGCTCAGCGCTGTCGCCATGATCGTGCGACTGTGGCAGAGGTTCGACTCCCAAGGTGCACACCCTCATCCTAGGGAGAAGTACAGTGCTGGAGTGTTGGGACAACAACGTCATTACATCTTTAGGTCATGGAGGAGCAGTGGAAGCGGTGGCGACCGGAGGTGGATAAGATTAAAGCAATTTCTTTTTTTTTTAGAAAAGGCCCAGCCTGCAATTATATTACCACTGAGGAGATATTACAATCCTCCACGAGGAGGGTTTTAAGAGTGAGGAGGACATCTCCTATACATTTATAATCTCCATGTATTCTAGCAAGAGCGGCAAGCTCATGCGCTAGGTTGTTGCTGGATCTTCTCACGGCTTTGATGGTGACTTCACTGAACATTTTTATGAGGTCCCTACTGTCCGTGACAAGGGGTAAAAGGGCAGACTGATTGTGTAATTTGAAGTCCATGAGTGCTGGAATGGATGCACAGTCCGTTTCCACACACAGAGGTCTGAGGTAAATTTTACTTATGACAGAGAGTCCGTGTAACATCGCAGCTAGTTCGGCTTCTTCCGGGTCTTTGCACGACTGCACACGATTTCCACCTGAGACCGCAACAAGCCCCCTGTAATCTCTGACTATGAATCCAGTTGCGATCTCTGTCGGTGTCAAAACCGACAGATCTCGGGTAGGGGGTCCTAAGTTGTGTGTCTGAGGATCAATGGTAACAAGGGACAATGGGGACACAATGTTTACCCAGGTTCGGGCCTCTTAAAGGAGGTAAAACTCTACGTCCTGCTTGATTGTATTCAATGAGTATAGGGGTTACAAGAGTTGATCTACCTCGAGATCGTAATGGCTAAACCCTAATTGTCTAGCCTATGATTGTTCTGATAGCCTCTACGGACTAAACCCTCCGATTTATATACACACCGGAGGGGCCTAGGGTTGTACATATTTGGTTTGCAGAGGAAGGAAATAATACATCCGGACACCAAACTTGCCGTCCACGCATATAGGAGTCCTACCCGGACACGGGGGATAGTCTTATGCTTTATCTTCACGGCCCATCAGTCCGGCCATGTCAGATAGACCAGACACCCGAGGACCCCCTAATCCAGGACTCCCTCAGTAGCCCCTGAACCAGTCTTCGATGACGATGTGTTCGGCACGCGGATTATCTTCGGCATTGCAAGGCGGGTTCCTTCTCCTGAATATTTTAAGTTAGCTTCCTGCATAAAGGAACTCTGTCCGGCTCTGCATAATCAATACAACCCTTAGCGACGAAGGCAAGATGTCAAAATAGATAGAGTGTCTTTTACTGACAACTTTTTCGGCGAAGCGTCACACTTGACTCTTTAACATTTCGAACCGTTTTCACGCCTCCCGTTTCGCGTTTCGAGGCTTAGCCTCCATTAGCACGTCTTGTCAAAGCAGAGATCATGCCCGCCCATTACGGGATTCTCATCAATATGGTTTGGGTAACCCAACCGCGCCTTACGCACGATCTCGTTGGGAACATGCGAGGTTTATGACTTGAGAGGGGGGCGTTTGGTATTTTCACCGCCTATAAGAGGATAAAGATCCCTCGTTTTCACCACGCCTTCCTCTAGC
Organism: Aegilops longissima; assembly: GCA_021605205.1. Taxonomy (NCBI): domain Eukaryota; kingdom Viridiplantae; phylum Streptophyta; class Magnoliopsida; order Poales; family Poaceae; genus Aegilops; species Aegilops longissima. Next base: position 140,883,189 of record CM038676.1, on the reverse strand, counting down.
TCTTGTCTTCCAACCTCCAAGCTCTAGCGCCCCCAACTCCGATCTTTCCCACTGCTACCACCCTCCCCAGCAATGGCCGGGTCCGGTTCCAAGGGCAAGTGGGAGGCCTCCTCTGTCACTAAAAATGACGTCAAGGATCTCCGGAGCGCGGGCTATCTGACCGCAGATATCACGCGTAGGATCCCTGACAAAGGTCAGGTTATTCCTACTCCGAAGCCTGGTGAGAGGGTCGTGTTCATTCCCCATTTCCTCCGGGGCTAGGGTTTCCCCTCCACCCCTTCGTCTGGGGCCTCATGTTCTACTACGGGCTAGATTTCCATGATCTAGCCCCTAATTCCTTCCTCCACATATCGGCGTTCATCGTCGTGTGTGAGGCTCTTCTCCGCATCTCCCCACACTTCGACCTATGGCTCAAGGTCTTCAATCTGAAGGCGAAGATGGTCGACGAACAACATGCGGATTGCGGCGGGGCAATGGTAAGCAAGCTCCCCAATGTCGTCTGGCCCAAAGGGGAATTCGTAGAGACTGCCAAGGTGTGGCAGCAGGAGTGGTTCTACATCACCGAACCCCGCAACGCCAACTGGGCGGCCACGCCTGACTTCAGACCCGGACCCCCCATGAGACTCGCTTCATGGACCGCCAAGGGCCTTGATTGGGGGCCCAACCGAAGGTGAAGATGCTACAGAAACGCATCTCCAATGTGTTGGGGGCAAACACCAGTCTCACAAACGTGATTCAAGTGATGCTCTTTCGCCGCATCCTTCCCTGCCAACTCCGGGCCTCCCCCATGTGGGAGTTTAATCCGGAGGCCGAGCTAGGAGTTGATCCTCAGGACGATTTCGCGCTTGGGGAGCCACAATCGTCCTTGGGGAGCCACTCGGAGGAGCCACGATCGTCCTTGAAGCGCTTCTTCAGCACCACGCACGAAGATATATGGAAGCAGCTCTTCAAGGCCCAGAAATGTTGGTCGACGAAGACCGAAGACATTAGACTCGACATCGAGAACCCGGCCTCAGCGATAAGCATAATCTTTCCGAATACCTATCCGGTCAATACTTCAGATATAATAAATGCTATATTGTTTGCCTTCCGTCCAGGGCTGGACGACAAAGGCGGAGCGGATCAACTGTCCGGCACAGCCGCCCGAGAACCCGCCTGACGGTGTCCTGGACTAGGGGGTACTCACCACGTCATCTCCCGATCTGTTAGATTGGGCTGAGGACCCCCATGGCCGTATACTCATGGGCCAGTTCGGACAACTGCCACATACAAGGAAGATTCCACAAGACTTGGCGATCAAGACAAGGACTCCTCCCATCGGCATATTCGGCTAGGATTTTTGTTATCCTAGGCCTCTGGTGCCTATTCCTATGTATGCTGCCGAGCTAGGAGTTGATCCTCAGGACAATTTCGCGCATCGACCTGAGTCTCAGGGGCTATTGGGAACAACGGTTTTATGCTTGCCTTCAGGTGCATCTCGGGTTTTAGACTGATACACACCTTGAGGGCTACTGGCTATACATCGACAGAGAATAAGCTGCACCCGTTAAAAATATTCACAAAAAATCAGCCCGCGGTCGGGTGGTGCACCACCTTGGAAGCAGTCCGGCATAAAGCTCGGGCGCTAGTGGCTAGATCCATAGAGGGCATTTCCGGCATTAAGCTCGGCTAAACTCCTTCAACTTTTTTGGAGCAAGATAATCTATGACATCTTGGATATAGTCCGACGTTGGAGCTTGGACACAGTCCGGCGTTGGAGGTCGGATGCATTTCGGTGTTGGAGCTCGGAAGCAGTCCGACATTGGTGCTCGGCTGCAAAAGATACCTCGAATGCAGTCCGGCGTTAGAGCTCGAACGCAAGAGGAAACTGCCGCCCGGGAACAACTTCAAACCCGAGGTGTAGCATAAAAGTAACAAGGCATTGATAAAGGCAGAAAACTTAAGGGGGATCCTCGGATACCCGACGTGTAAACTCTTCGGATTCACTTTGGCGATCCTCAAGATCGAAGATGAGAAGATTTGTTGAACCAGTTTTCAAGACCGACGCAGAAGATGAAGAGCAGTTCGGAAGAATCGAGGAGCGTCCCTAACTTGAAGACCGGTTTAGGGGGCTACTGACGGTGTCCTGGACTAGGGGGGTACTCACCACGTCATCTCCCGATCTGTTAGATTGGGCCGAGGATCCCCATGGCCGTATAGTCATGGGCCAGTTCGGACAGCTGCCACATACAAGGAAGATTCCACAAGACTTGGCGATCAAGACAAGGACTCCTCCCCACTGGCGTATTTGGCTAGGACTCTTGTTATCCTAGGCCTCTGGTGCATTATATAACCGAGGCCAGGCTAGTCGATAGAGGATATACAACAACAATCATAATCATAGGCTAGCTTCTAGGGTTTAGCCTCTATGATCTCGTGGTAGATCAACTCTTGTAATACTCATATCATCAAGATCAATCAAGCAGGAAGTAGGGTATTACCTTCATCGAGAGGGCCCGAACCTGGGTAAACATCGTGTCCCCCGCCTCCTGTTACCATCGATTCTAGACGCACAGTTCGGGACCCCCTACCCGAGATCTACCGGTTTTGACACCGACATTGGTGCTTTCATTGAGAGTTCCGCTGTGTGATCGGCAAAAGGATCAATGGCTCGCCCGCATGTCAACAGCGATGCCGGCATCTTCATCGCTGGCTCAACTGGTCACCTTGGCTCGACCGAGGACCGCGCTTCATCTCCGATCGTCATGTTTGGACGGGGGCCTTCATCAACATCAACTCCTATCTCTATCATGATCATAGAGAAATCATCCATGGAGCTCGAGGGCTCAACGTCAACATTGCCCTCGGGCGGCCGTGCTGTTTTTCTGGACAACGAACTTGTATCCACCATCACCGCCTCCTCGAGCATCGGTTTGACGATCGCTTCGGTGGAATAGTGCGGAATTACGTCTACAATAGGCATGCAAAATTTCGTCGAGTTTCGATGGAGGAATCTCCGACAATCTCCGATATACCGGAGTCCTGTCAAATTTGGACGGGAATCAGGACGAGTTTAGGGCGTGGTCTCTAGAGCCCAGCTCGGAGGTCCTTTGGAAGATCCAACCGTTCATCTACTGCGGAATTCCCATATCTACGACCCCTCCAAATTTCAGCTCGATCCGACGGTTCAAACTCCGGGAACCTTCCGATGAGTGGACCAATTTTCGGATCTGTTTTCTGCGCGAATACGGATCCGACCCGGATTCATGTTTCTTTATGAACGTGATATTGGACAACCTTTTTAAAGGAACTCTTTTCTAGGGTATTGTGCGTCGTTTTTAAACACGTGCCCATAAAATTTTAAGCCTCCTCTGAGGTCGTCTTCATCATCATGCTGGTGTCAAACCAGTCCGGCAATATTGCTCCAAGGCTGTCGACCTGCGCTAGACACGTCGTCGCTTTGCTGAGCTGAGCTCAACTTCTTTGGATCATCATCTGGGCAAGCCGTACAAGAGTTCGGCATCGCTAAGGATAAATCATCACCAACATCGCCGCCCCACGGATTACACGGAGCAGGCACACCGGCATCGCCGCACGGTCACTTCATCAAGCCGGTATTGACCACGTCACGACCTGCATCGGCAGGGCCGCACTGTTGCTTCTTCAAGCCGGTGTCCATCACACCGACCTACTTCGACTCATCGGCTTCGACATCTCGGCTGGACCGGGGGCTTCGCCATCTCTTCATCAACCTACTCCGGAGACTTCGGCGTCACTAGCCGACCAACTCCGTCACGTTAGCTTGACCGAGGGCTTCGCCTCGGCAAGCCAACCTTTGCCGGCATCGCCATGCCATTGCTTTATCGCCCATCGGGCAATGGGTGTGCGGATCGAGTCCCAATTTTGGGAATCACCTTTCTTCGGATTGCTACAACAAATAAACCAGGTGCTATTAATCCTAGTATTTTTTGCTTGTTTGGGTTCATTTTCCCCAAGGAATTATTACTCTTGTTTGTCCATCATATGTACACAGGTCTATCAAATGGTGGCCGCATTAACGACGGTCGCATGGTGGTTCGGTCAGTTTCCCTACATAGTCCGACGAACGCCACATCCGGAACTCGGACCGACCTGTGAATTCAGGCTTTGCCACGCCTTTACCACATCACGCCGATGCCCTGCATCGACATTGACTTCGGCGCCAGGCCATATTTCTTACTCATGTTGCATAAATTATTTATTATGCAACGATTTTTTTATTATTATTACTATTATCTCCGGTTTGCACTATTTTTTGTGCACATGAAAATGATCCGGGTTGGGCAGTATCGTCAACTCGACGTATTGACATACCACGTCACATCGGCTGGACGGGGGGCTTCGACAACACTTCATTACCCCAGGCTAGGGACTTCGGCATCACTCTGCCGGCCTGCATTGACCATGCTATGTCACCACTTCGGAGTGCCAAGCTCTATGCTCCTCCACCTCAGGACCGGCTTGGGGGATGGAACCTTGTCCCGCATCAAGCTCGGACCGCGTCATCAATACCGAACACATTAACCAGCTAAGTTGCCTTCATGCTCAAAGTTTTAAATTTTTAACTTGTGTTCGGTTCGACCAAGCATTATACTTTTTTGGAAAAAGTTGCTTGTAAAAAATTTCCTTTTCGTAACCTTGTTTGTGACACATAAATTCAAATACCCCGTTTACTTGGGGGCTTCCTTTATGAAGCTTTTCCTCTTGCATATGATTATACTTGTACGGCTCCGTTCCTTGTTTGTGTATTACGCCACAATATGCACCATATTGACTTAAGCGATTTGCAAGCTGGGTTGCCTCGCTCCTGTGTTTACCCCTATGTTCCCGATTGTTCGGCTAGGGAGTAAAGGGAGCACCTCTGCGATTGTCACGATCGGGTCAACCGAGCCGGACCTCAGACTGGGTGAAGCCGAAAGCTAGCGCTCTTATTGTTTTCAATTATGGTCGGCACACAACGGAACTCATGAGTATAAAAAATCTATTACACAAGTCTCATAGTAACAATGAGCACCAAGAAAGGTATCGGTGGGGTACTATTTTCCTCGAAGATGCTTCTTACACTTTGTCGAGAATATAGCATAAGTTCCTGAGCGCTTTATGCATTACTGCCTTATGGCCCGATTGCTGGTTATCGGAAACACCGTCGATATTCTCGGCAATGTGGAGTACATAACACTTTTCGGCCCTTGACCGAAGAGGGAGAAGCCGACGGTCGGTTAAGACGCGTTTAAAGTTCGGGTGAACACAGATATGATATAAGTACTTAGGTACATAGAATCATTTTACATAAAATTCTTTTACCCAAGTCACTTGGGGGCTCTTAAATTTATATGAGCCATTTTATAATAAGTGTTCTTCTTCTTAGTCGTTGCAAAGTTATTATTATTATTATTTATCACTCTTTTTTTCGACACAAGTGTGTAGTCACTAGCCGGGGAGCCTAATTTCTCTCTCAAAGCCGCTAGAGATTAGTTTGCTAAACTGGCCTAATGAGAAATACTCCGCCTTCGGGATAGGGGGTTGAAGCCGTAGGCTGACCCGCTTGAAGTCTTGAGATAGGATGTCTCACGTTAAAGCACGACAGAAGCACCTTTTTTTTAAAGTCCAATTTTTAGATTGGCACCGAACACTTGATCTTGTTCGGACGTCATATTTTCACTGACGTTTTTTGGTTTTCCAAGCCTATGGCACTTTTAAACTATTTGTGTGTTTCCAGCATTAGTCTCGCAGTGCAACGCCGGACACCTTTAAGGATTCGGCAAAAATATTCTCGGATATTGCTATATATGCATCGGTTTCAAATTGTGTCTTCTGTCAATAGTTGGGTTGCCCGGCTCCTGTGCTTGCCTCCTACGTTCCGCTTTGTTCGGCTAGGTGTGCAAAGGGAGAACCACTGTGATTGTGCTTCTAGCTCGCATGGTTAAGCACCTCAGTGGAGAAAGCCGAAAACTGACTGTCACAATAGGCGTAAACTGGTCAACGATCCGATGACTATGTGAAATGATGGGCCATTCATAACATTGGCCGAAGTGTTTACGGCTTGACCTTGGATGTTGCCGAACACTAACCGGGGGCTCATAGCTAGCTTCCCCAGTTTAAAGCTCCTATGACTAAGCGAAAGTTATAAAGCCCACATATCTGATTGCCTCGTTTCCGCTAACACAACCGCCTTCGGGCACTGGGACGTCGGCTAAGGGTTCTCTTGTTATTGCGGAAACACCCTGCATAGTATCTACAAAGGGGTAGAAGCCGACGATGGGCCACTTTCAACTGATAAACGGTCGCAATGGAGTCAAAATAATGATGTAAAGTACTTGGATACATAGAATCATTACACATAATCTGTGATTTTACTCTGGATATCGATCCTTAATTCGGCCATCCGTGCCCACATTAAGGCTCGGGGGCTACTGGGCATTGCGCTCATTATTTACAAATATTAAAGGGGCACATCGATCCCCTGATCTGGTGTTGCCACCCGACCAGTGCCTCTGGGGATACTGCATTGCCTATTCAATGCAGAAAATTCAAAGGGCTCAATGTTCGGCTTGATCAAACTATGGGAAAGCGCGTCTTTGGACAACAATAAGTACCATCTTGACCTATCTGGCATCAAGCTAATATATCACGACGACTTCTCACGACCCTCTCTCAGGGGCCCGTTCGCCAATGACTATTATCTCTAATATATTACACTGCGTTTTTATTCCTATGTATGCTGCCGAGCTAGGAGTTGATCCTCAGGACGATTTCGCGCATCGACCTGAGTCTCAGGGGCTATTGGGAACATCGGTTTTATGCTTGCCTTCAGGTGCATCTCGGGTTTTAGACTGATACACACCTTGAGGGCTACTGGATATACATCGACAGAGAATAAACTGCACCAGTTAAAAATATTCACAAAAAATCAGCCCGCGGTCGGGGTGGTGCACCACCTTGGAAGCAATCCGGCATAAAGCTCGGGCGCTAGCGGCTAGATCCATAGAGGGCATTTCCGGCATTAAGCTCGGCTAAACTCCTTCAACTTTTTTGGAGCAAGATGATCTATGACATCTTGGATATAGTCCGACGTTGGAGCTTGGACACAGTCCGGCGTTGGAGGTCGGATGCATTTCGGTGTTGGAGTTCGGAAGCAGTCCGACATTGGTGCTCGGCTGCAAAAGATACCTCGAATGCAGTCCGGCGTTAGAGCTCGAACGCAAGAGGAAACTGCCGCCCGGGAACAACTTCAAACCCGAGGTGTAGCATAAAAGTAACAAGGCATTGATAAAGGCAGAAAACTTAAGGGGGATCCTCGGATACCCGACGTGTAAACTCTTCGGATTCACTTTGGCGATCCTCAAGATCGAAGATGAGAAGATTTGTTGAACCAGTTTTCAAGACCGACGCAGAAGATGAAGAACAGTTCGGAAGAATCGAGGAGCGTCCCTAACTTGAAGACCGGTTCAGGGGGCTACTGAAGGTGTCCTGGACTAGGGGGGTACTCACCACGTCATCTCCCGATCTGTTAGATTGGGCCGAGGATCCCCATGGCCGTATAGTCATGGGCCAGTTCGGACAGCTGCCACATACAAGGAAGATTCCACAAGACTTGGCGATAAAGACAAGGACTCCTCCCCACTGGCGTATTTGGCTAGGACTCTTGTTATCCTAGGCCTCTGGTGCATTATATAAACCGAGGCCAGGCTAGTCGATAGAGGATATACAACAACAATCATAATCATAGGCTAGCTTCTAGGGTTTAGCCTCTATGATCTCGTGGTAGATCAACTCTTGTAATACTCATATCATCAAGATCAATCAAGCAGGAAGTAGGGTATTACCTCCATCGAGAGGGCCCGAACCTAGGTAAACATCATGTCCCCCGCCTCCTGTTACCATCGATCCTAGACGCATAGTTCGGGACCCCCTACCCGAGATCTGCCGGTTTTGACACCGACACCGCCCACACCCCAGCTAACGGAGATGAAGGAAATATGCCCTAGAGGCAATAATAAAGTTGTTATTTTATATTTCCTTATATCATGATAAATGTTTATTATTCATGCTAGAATTGTATTAACCGAAAACTTGATACATGTGTGAATACATAGACAAAACATAGTGTCCCTAGTAAGCCTCTACTAGACTAGCTCGTTAATCAAAGATGGTTAAGTTTCCTAACCATAGACATGTGTTGTCATTTGATAAACGAGATCACATCATTAGGAGAATGATGTGATTGACAAGACCTATCCATTAGCTTAGCATAATGATCGTTAAGTTTTATTGCTATTGCTTTCTTCATGACTTATACATATTCCTCTGACTATGAGATTATGCAACTCCCGAATACCGGAGGAACACCTTGTGTGCTATCAAACGTCACAACTTAACTGGGTGATTATAAAGATGCTCCACAGGTGTCTCCGAAGGTGTTTGTTGGGTTGGCATAGATCGAGATTAGGATTTGTCACTTCGAGTATCGGAGAGGTATGTCTGGGCCCTCTCAGTAATGCACATCATGAAAAGCCTTGCAAGAAATGTGACTAATGAGTTAGTTACGGGATGATGCATTACAAAACGAGTAAATAGACTTACTGGTAACGAGATTGAACTAGGTATGAAGATACCGATGATAGAATCTCGGGCAAGTAACATACCGATGACAAAGGGAATGACATATGTTGTCATTACGGTTTGACCGATAAAGATCTTCGTAGAATACATAGGAACCAATATGAGCATCCAGGTTCCGATGTTGGTTATTGATCGGAGATGTGTCTCGATCATGTCTACATAGTTCTCGAACCCGTATGGTCCGCACGCTTAACGTTCGATGACGATTTGTATTATGAGTCCTGAAACAGTCGAGAGGTAAATATTGATATATTGGATGATAGTATTTGGACATCGGAATGGTTTCGGAGTATTTCAGATATTTGTCGGAGTATCGAGGGGTTATCGGAACCCCCCGGGGAAAGTAATGGGTCTCTATGGGCCATAGGGGAGAGAGAGGGCAGCCCGCGGGGGGTGGCGCGCACCCCCCCATGGGCAGTCCGAATTGGATAAGGGGATGGGTCGCCGCCCCCCTATCCTTCTCCCTCTCCTTCCCTTTCCCCCCTCTGAAAGAAAGGAAAGGGGGCCGACTAGGATTGGGAGTCCTAGTCGGTTCCCCCCCCACTTGGGCGCGCCCTTATGGCCGGCCTCCTCCCCTCCTCCTTTATACATGGGGGGCAGGGGGCACCCCAAAGGCACATCAATTGTTCTCTTAGCCATGTGCGGTGTCCCCCTCCACAGTTTACTCCTCCGGTCATATTGTCGTAGTGCTTAGGCGAAGCCCTGCACGGATCACATCAGCATCACCGTCACCGCGCCGTCGTGCTGAAGAAACTCTCTCTCGACACTTTGCTGGATCAAGAGTTTGAGGGACGTCATCGAGCTGAACGTGTGCAGAACTCGGAGGTGTCGTACGTTCGGTGCTTGATCGGTTGGATCGCGAAGACATTTGAATACATCAACCGCGTTAAGCTAACGCTTCTGCTTTTGGTCTACGAGGGTATGTGGACACACTCTCCCCCTCTCGTTGTTATGCATCTCCTAGATAGATCTTGCATGATCGTAGGAATTTTTTTGAAATTGCATGCTACGTTCCCCAACAGTGGCATCAGAGCCAGGTCTATGCGTAGATGATTTGCATGAGTAGAACACAAAGAGTTGTGGGCGATCATAGTCATACTGCTTACCACCAATGTCTTATTTTGATTCGGTGGTATTGTTGGATGAAGTGGCCCGGACCAACCTTACATGACCATGTTCATGAGACCGGTTCCACCGACAGACATGCAACTTGTTTTGCATAAAGGTGGCTGGCGAGTGTCTGTTTCTCCAACTTTAGTTGAATCGAATTTGACTATGGCCAGTCCTTGCTGAAGGTTAAAACAACAAACTTGAGGAAAGATCGTTGTGGTTTTGATGCGTAGGTAAGAATGGTTCTTACTAGAAGCCCGTAACAGCCACGTAAAACTTGCAACAACAAAGTAGAGGACGTCTAACTTGTTTTTGCAGGGAATGTTGTGATGTGATATGGTCAAGACATGATGAGATATACGTTATTGTATGAGATGATCATGTTTTGTAAAAGTTGTCGGCAACTGGCAGGAGCCTTACGGTTGTTGCTTTATTGTATGAAATGCAAACGCCATGTAATTGGTTTACTTTATCACTATGCGTTAGCGATAGTTGTAGTAGCAATAGTTGGCGAGACGACAATGACGCTACGATGGAGATCAAGGTGTCAAGACGGTGACGATGGAAATCATGACGGTGCTTTGGAGATGGAGATCAAAGGAACAAGATGATGATGACCATATCATGTCACATATTTTGATTGCATGTGATGTTTAGCTTTTATGCATCTTATTTTGCTTAGTACGGCGGTAGCATTATAAGATGATCCCTTACTAAAATTTCAAGGTATAAGTGTTCTCCCTGAGTATGCATTGTTGCGACAGTTGACCGTGCCGAGACACCACGTGATGATCGGGTGTGATAAGCTCTACGTTCACATACAACGAGTGCAAGACAGTTTTGCACATGAGGAATACTCGGGTTAAACTTGACGAGCCTAGCATGTACAGACATGGCCTCGGAACATTGGAGACCGAAAGGTCGAACGTGAATCATATAGTAGATATGATCAACATAGAAATGTTCACCATTGAAGACTACTCCATCTCACGAGATGATCGGACATGGTTCAGTTGATATGGATCACGTGATCATTTAGAAGACTTGTGGGATGTCTATCTAAGTGGGAGTTCTTAAGTAATATGATTAACTGAACTTAATTTATCATGAACTTAGTCCTGATAGTATTTTCGTATCTATGTTATAGATCAATAGCTCGCGTATAGCTCCCCTGTTTTATTTTTGATATGTTCCTAGAGAAAACTAAGTTGAAAGATGATAGTAGCAATGATGCGGACTGGATCCGTGATCCGAGGATTATCCTTGTTGCTGCACAGAAGAATTATGTCCTTAATGCACCGCTAGGTGACAGACCTATTGCAAGAGCAGATGCAGACATTATGAACGTTTGAATAGCTCGGTATGATGGCTACTTGATAGTTTAGTGCACCATGCTTTACGGCTTAGAACCGGGACTTCAAAAACGTTTTGAACACCACAGAGCATATGAGATGTTCCAAGAGTTGAAATTGGTATTTCAGACTCATGCCCATGTCGAGAGGTATGAGACCTCTGACAAGTGCTTTGCCTACAAGATGGAGGAGAATAGATTAACTAGTGAGCATGTGCTTAGAATGTCTGGGTACTACAATCGCTTGAATCAAGTGGGAGTTAATCTTCCATATAATATAGTGATTGCCAAAGTTCTCTAGTCACTATCACCAAGTTACTAGAACTTCGTGATGAACTATAATATGCAATAACTGATAACCCACAAGTATAGGGGATCAATTGTAGCCTCTTTCGATAAGTAAGAGTGTCGAACCCAACGAGGAGCTAAAGGTAGAACAAATATTCCCTCAAGTTCTATCGACCACCGATACAACTCTACGCACGCTTAACGTTCGCTTTACCTAGAACAAGTATGAAACTAGAAGTACTTTGTAGGTGTTTTTGGATAGGTTTGCAAGAATATAAAGAGCACGTAAATAAAAACTAGGGGCTGTTTAGATAAAGAAGCAATAAAGTAAATATAGCGAGTGTGGAAAAGTGGTGGTAGGAGTTGTGAAATTGTCCCTAAGCAATTGACTACTTTACTAGACCGATAGCAAGTTTTATGTGGGAGAGGGCACTGCTAGCATGTCATCCCTGACTTGGAATTCTATGCACTTATTATTGGAACTATTAGCAAGCATCCGCAACTACTAACGTTCATTAAGGTAAAACCCAACCATAGCATTAAGATATATTGGCCCCCCTTCAATCCCGTATGCATCAATTTCTATGCTAGGTAGAAGCTTCTGTCACTCTTGCCCTCCAATACATAGTCCTATCAACATACAACTAACCCTATGGTGTGATCCACGCGCGCGCTCATATGATGGGCACCAAAGGACAACAACATAACCACAAGCAAATTAAATCAATCATAGCAATTCATCAACCACCGATAGGACAACGAAAGTCTACTCAGACATCATAGAATGGCAACACATCATTGGATAATAATATGAAGCATAAAGCACCATGTTCAAGTAGAGGGTACAACGGGTTGTGGGAGAGTGGACCACTGTAGATAGAGGGGGGAAGGTGATGGAGATGTTGGTGAAGATGGCGGAGGTGTTGGTGAAGATCGCGGTGATGATGATGATGGCCACGGCGGTGTTCCGGCGCCACCGGAAGAGAGGGGGAGAGGGGCCCCCTTCTTCTTCTTCTTCCTTGACCTCCTCCCTTGATGGGAGAAGGGTTTCCCCTCTGGTCCTTGGCTCCCATGGCATGGGAGGGGCGAGAGTCCCTCCGAGATTGGATTTGTCTCTCTGTCTCTCTCTGTTTCTGCGCTCCCGGATTCTTACCTTTCACCGTTTCTTATATATCCGGAGATCCGTAACTCCGATTGGACTGAAACCTTCGCCGAGATTTTTTCTGAAAATTAGCTTTCTTGCGGCAAAAGAATAGCAGCAACCGCCTTACGAGGGGCCCACGAGGGTCAGGGGCGCGCCCAGGGGGGTAGGCACGCCCCCTGCCTCGTGGCCTCCTCGGGCACCGTCTCGCGTTGATTCTTCCTCCCATATTTCCCAAATATTCCAGAAATATTCTCCGTCCGTTTTTATCCCGTTTGGACTCCGTTTGATATGGGGTTTCTGCGAAACATAAAACATGCAACAAACAGGAACTGACACTGGGCACTGGATCAATATGTTAGTCCCAAAAATAGTACAAAAAGTTGCCAAAAGTATATGAAAGTTGTATAATATTGGCATGGAACAATAAAAAATTATAGATACGACGGAGACGTATCAGCATCCCCAAGCTTAATTCCTGCTCGTCCTCGAGTAGGTAAATGATAAAAAAAGATAATTTTTGATGTGGAATGCTACCTAGCTTAATCTTGATCATGTAATCTAATCATGGCGTGAATATTAAGACATGAGTGATTCAAAGCAATAGTCTATCATTTGACATAAAAACAACAATACTTCAAGCCTACTAATAAAGCAATCATGTCTTTTCAAAATAACATGGCCAAAGAAAGTTATCCCTACAAAATCATATAGTCTGGCTATGCTCCATCTTCACCACACAAAGCATTCAAATCATGCACAACCCCGATGACAAGCCGAGCAATTGGTTCATACTTTTTAACGCGCTTCAGCTTTTTCAACCCTCACGCAATACATGAGCGCAAGCCATGGACATAGCACTATAGGTGGAATAGAATAATATGATGGGGGTTATGTGGAGAAGACAAAAAAGGAGAAAGTCTTACATTGACACGGCTAATCAACGGGATATGGGGATGCCCATCAATTGATGTTAATGTGAGGAGTAGGGATTGCCATCCAACGGATGCACTAGAGCTATAAGTGTATGAAAGCTCAAACTGTAACTAAGTGGGTGTGCATCCAACTTGCTTGCTCATGAAGACCTCGGGCATTTGAGGAAGCCCATCATCGGAATATACAAGCCAAGTCCTATAATGAAAATTCCCACTAGTATATGAAAGTGATAACTCAAGAGACTCTTTATATGAAGAACATGGTGCTACTGTGAAGCACAAGTGTGGTAAAAGGATAGTAACATTGCCCCCTTTTCTCTTCCTTTTTTTTGGCGGGCTTCTTTGGCCCCTTTTTTTATTTAGGCTTATTTGGCCTCTCCCCTTTTTTTCATGGGGCAATGCTCTAATAATGATGATCATCACACTTTTATTTGCTTACAACTCAATATTACAACTCGGTACTAGAGCAAAGATATGACTCTATATGAATGCCTCCGGCGGTGTACCGGGATGTGCAATGATCTAGCGTAGCAACGACATAAAAAAAGGGACAAGCCATGAAAACATCATGCTAGCTATCTTACGATCATGCAAAGCAATATGACAATAAATGCTCAAGTCATGTATATGATGATGATGGAAGTTGCATGGCAATATATCTCGGAATGGCTATGGAAATGCCATGATAGGTAGGTATGGTGGCTGTTTTGAGGAAGACATAATGAGGCTTATGTGTGATAGAGCGTATCATATCACGGGGTTTGGATGCACCGGCGAAGTTTGCACCAACTCTCGAGGTGAGAAAGGGCAATGCACGCATCAAGAGGCTAGCAATGATGGAAGGGTGAGAGTCGATAATCCATGGACTCACATTAGTCATAAAGAACTCATATACTTATTGCAAAAGTTTATTAGCCCTTGAAGCAAAGTACTACTACGCATGCCCCTAGGGGGATAGATTGGTAGGAAAAGACCATCGCTCGTCCCCGACCGCCACTCATAAGGAAGACAAAATCAATAAATACCTCATGCTCCAACTTCGTTACATAACGGTTCAACATACGTGCATGCTACGGGAATCACAAACCTCAACACAAGTATTTCTACAATCCACAACCACCCACTAGCATGACTCTAATATCACCATCTTTATATCGCAAAAATATTGCAAGGAATCAAACATATCATATTCAGTGATCTACAAGTTTTATGTAGGATTTTATGACTAACCATGTGAATGACCAGTTCCTGTCATCTCTCTAAATAGATATAAGTGAAGCAAAAGAGTTTAATTCTTTCTACAAAAGGTATGCCCATGCTCTAAAAAATATAAGTGAAGCAAAATAGCATTCTACAAATGGCGGTTTTCTATGTGAAGAGAAACAGGCAATCCAAACTTCAAATGATATAAGTGAAGCACATGAAGCATTCTATAAAGCCATACTCAAAAGATATAAGCGAAGTGCAATGAGCATTCTATAAATCAACCAAGGACTATCTCATACCAGCATGGTGCATAAAAGAAAAGTGAAAACTAAATGCAAAAGACGCTCCAAGATTGCACATATCGCATGAACGAAACGAATCCGAAAACATACCGATACTTGTTGAAGAAAGATGGGATGCCTTCCGGGGCATCCCCAAGCTTAGATGCTTGAGTCTCCTTGAATATTTACTTGGGGTGCCTTGGGCATCCCCAAGCTTGAGCTCTTTCCTCTCCTCGTTATCCTCATATCGAGACATCCTCGATCTTTGAACACTTCATCCACACAAAACTCAACAGAAAGCTCGGTAAGATCCGTTAGTATAATAAAGCAAATCACTACTCTAAGTACTGTCGCAAACCAATTCATATTTTCTTTTTGCATTATAGCTACTGTAATATATATTTTCCATGGCTTAATCCACTGATAGGAATCGATAGTTTCATCAAAACAAGCAAACTATGCATCAAAAACAGAATCTTTCTAAAACAGAACAGTCTGTAATAATCTGAACATTCACCATACCTCTGGTACTCCAAAATTCTACCAAAATTAGGAAAAATAAAAAATTTGTAAAGTAAGACAGTGCAAAAAGTTTCAGAACCGTTTGACGTTCCAGTAAAAATTGTAAAATCGTGCACTACAGCCAAAGTTTCTGTCCTGCACCGCACAAACCAACAAGCATTGTAAACATCCTAAAGGCAAACCTTGGCACATTATTTTTATAATACAAAGGAATTGTAAAAGGGGATAATTATTTTTATTGAAAATTTTCTATAATCAAGATTCACAAAGTTTCCGTGAGCATGAAGAAAGTTCAAGGAGCTCCCCCACTTCAACCTTGCTTGTCTCTCTCACTTTCACTTTCCTTTTTGAAAAAGTTTTGGGTTCCCCTCTTTATTTTTTTGTTTTTAAACTATATAAAAGCACTCAACAGAAATAAATGACTCTCTAAAACTTTCGGGTTGTCTTCCTGGCAGCGCTTTCTTTAAAGCCATTAAGCATGGCATATAGTGCTCAAGTAGTGAATCCACCCGGATCCCAAGGTATATCAAAGCCAATTTTAATTAACAATGATTTGGCATTTAGTAGTGAGCACAAGGTAACATATATCATGTAATGACAAAGTCTAACTCTCTTCCTATGCATCCGCATGTCATAAAAGAACAATTCATGCACACAAAGTAAAGGCCAATGCATAGTATAAACAGTTTCTTGCAATTTTATCATGTGGGAAACATAGAGAGGTGGAGATATAGTTCCTCTCTCATAATAACTGCAAGTAGGAGCGGCGAGCACATGCATATTATATGTATCAAAATCATCATGTGCAACGGTAAAAGGCAACCCATCAATATAATCCTTAATAAGTGCAAACTTCTCTGATATAGTGTAGTCGGGAGAATTCAAAAAGATAATAGGACTATCATGCGTGGGTGCAATAGCAACAATTTCATGTTTAACATAATGAACTATAGCAAGTTCATCTCCATAAGCATAATTCATATTGGCATCTTGGCCACAAGCATGGCAAGCATCATCAAAAAGGGATATTTCAAGAGAATCAACGGGATCATAACAATTATCATAGCAATCATCCTTCGGTAAGCACGAAGGGAAATTAAACAACGTATGGGTTGAAGAGTTACTCTCATTAGAAGGTGTGTACGGGTGATCAATCCGCTCTTCCTCCTTTTGTTCTTCACTGTCCTCCTCATCTTTTTCATCCAATGAGCTCACAGTTTCATCAATTTCTTCGTCCATAGATTCCTGCAAAATATTAGTCTCTTCTTGGATAGCGGAGACTTTCTCAATAAAGTCATCAATATCGGAATTGAATTCATAATTCTCATAGCAATATTTAAGGATAGCTAAATTTTCAGGTCTATAAACAGCATCATAAAGATCTTCAAACTCTTTGAACAAAGATTCAATTTCATAAGCACCCATAAAAGCAACAAATTATTCTATTTGGTCCACATCATAGTAATCATATAAATACCATTAGCATAATAAGACAAGGTTTTATTATCATTAAATTTGCATAAAAAGGGAAGGTGTGGAGACTTCATCCTAGAGCAACAAGTATAATCATAACTCAAGCATACTTGCCGAGCATACCACTTCAACATATAAATTTGATCCCATAATAGTTTCCCTTTTTGAGTCAAGCGATAATCCCTAAAGTATTCATGTTGATCCAACGTGTCTCCCATTACCAGATTGAATGGGGTTTTCTGAGGATTATCAAAGTAGTACATAATATCTGTCACATATCAAGCATCGAGGGTTTTAGGAGGTTCCCCATCTCCATGAGTAGCAAGTAAACCTATTTTTTTTGGTATTTCGTGTTCCATATCCATAACTAAAGATAAAGAACAACTAAGAATAGCAACTAAAAACTACTTAGTGATAAAGCAAACAAGCACACACGAGAATATTCACCCCACGCTATTGCTCCCCGGCAACGGCGCCAGAAAAAATGTCTTGATAACCCACAAGTATAGGGGATCAATTGTAGCCTCTTTCGATAACTAAGAGTGTCAAACCCAACGAGGAGCTAAAGGTAGAACAAATATTCCGTCAAGTTCTATCGACCACCGATACAACTCTACGCACGCTTGATGTTCGCTTTACCTAGAACAAGTAAGAAACTAGAAGTACTTTGTAGGTGTTTTTGGATAGGTTTGCAAGAATATAAAGAGCACGTAAATAAAAACTAGGGGCTGTTTAGATAAAGAAGCAATAAAGTAAATATAGCGAGTGTGGAAAAGTGGTGGTAGGAGTTGCGAAATTGTCCCTAAGCAGTTGACTAATTTACTAGACCGATAGCAAGTTTTATGTGGGAGAGGCCACTGCTAGCATGTCATCCCTGACTTGGAATTCCATGCACTTATGATTGTAACTATTAGCAAGCATCCGCAACTACTAACGTTCATTAAGGTAAAGCCCAACCATAGCATTAAGATATATTGGTCCCCCTTCAATCCCGTATGCATCAATTTCTATGCTAGGTAGAAGCTTCTGTCACTCTTGCTATCCAATACATATTCTATCAACATACAACTAACCCTATGGTGTGATCCACGCGCGCGCACATATGATGGGCACCAAAGGACAACAACATAACCACAAGAAAATTAAATCAATCATAGCAATTCATCAACCACCGATAGGACAATGAAAATCTACTCAGGCATCATAGGATGGCAACACATCATTGGATAATAATATGAAGCATAAAGCACCATGTTCAAGTAGAGGGTACAACGGGTTTCGGGAGAGTGGACCGCTGTAGATAGAGGGGGGAAGGTGATGGAGATGTTGGTGAAGATGGCGGAGGTGTTGGTGAAGATCGTGGTGATGATGATGATGGCCACGACGGTGTTTCGGCGCCACCGGAAGAGAGGGGGAGAGGGGCCCCCTTCTTCTTCTTCTTCCTTGAGCTCCTCCCTAGATGGGAGAAGGGTTCCCCTCTGGTCCTTGGCTCCCATGGCATGGGAGGGGTGAGAGCCCCTCCGAGAATGGATCTGTCTCTCTATCTCTCTCTGTTTCTGCGCTCTCGGATTCCGCCTTTTCACCGTTTCTTATATATGCGGAGATCCGTAACTCCGATTGGACTGAAACCTTCGCCGAGATTTTTTTCTCTGAAAATTAGCTTTCTTGCGGCAAAAGAATAGCAGCAACCTCCTTACAAGGGGCCCACGAGGGTCAGGGGCGCGCCCAGGGTGGGCAGGCGCGCCCCCTGCCTCATGGCCACCTCGGGCACCGTCTCGCGTTGGTTCTTCCTCCCATATTTCCCAAATATTCCAAAAATATTCTCCGTCCGTTTTTATCCCGTTTGGACTCCGTTTGATATGGGGTTTCTGCGAAACATAAAACATGCAACAAATAGGAACTGGCACTGGGCACTGGATAAAAGCGGGCGGAGGATATTTTTGTTGTGTACTTTACGTGTTGGGCACTGGGCACTGAATACCCCTTAACATGGCCACCTCGGGCACCGTCTCGCGTTGATTCTTCCTCCCATATTTCCCAAAAATAGTATAAAAAGTTGCCAAAAGTATATGAAACTTGTATAATATTGGCATGGAACAATAAAAAATTATAGATACGACGGAGACGTATCAGCATCCCCAAGCTTAATTCCTGCTCGTCCTCAAGTAGGTAAATGATAAAAAAAGATATTTTTTGATGTGGAATGCTACCTAGCATAATCTTGATCATGTAATCAAATCATGGCATGAATATTCACGAGTGATTCAAAGCAATAGTCTATCATTTGACATAAAAACAACAATACTTCAAGCCTACTAATAAAGCAATCATGTCTTTTGAAAATAACATGGCCAAAGAAAGTTATCCCTACAAAATCATATAGTCTGGCTATGCTCCACCTTCACCACACAAACTGAGTGCTTCTACTGCGAAGGGAATGGTCACTGGAAGCGGAACTACCCCAAATACTTGGCGGATAAGAAGGATGGCAAAGTGAACAAAAGTATATTTGATATACATGTTATTGTTGTGTACTTTACTAGTGTTCATAGTAACCCCAGGGTATTTGATACCAGTTCAGTTGCTAAGATTAGTAACTCAAAACAGGAATTGCAAAATGAACAGAGGCTAGTTAAGGGCAAGGTGACGATGTTTGTTGGAAGTGATTCCAAGGTTGATAAGATCACCAACGCACACTCCCTCTACCTTCGGGATTAGTGTTGGACCTAAATAAATGTTATTTGGTGTTTGCGTTGAGCATGAATATGATTGGATCATGTTTATTGCGATATGGCTAGTCATGTAAGTCAGAGAATAATTGTGTTGTTCTGTTTGCATGAATAAAACCTTCTATGGTCATACACTCAATATAAATGGTTTATTGAATCTCGATTGTAGTGATACACATATTCATAGTGTTGATGCCAAAAGATGCAAAGTTGATAATGATAGCGAAACATACTTGTGGCACTGTCGTTTAGGTCATATTGTTGTAAAGCATCTGAAGAAACTCCATGCAGATGGACTTTTGGAATCACTTGATTATGAATCATTTGATGCTTGCGAACCATGCCTCATGGTCAAGATGACTAAGACTCCATTCTCCAGAACAATGGAGCGAGCCACTGGCTTATTGGAAATAATACATACCGATGTATGCGGTCCGAAGAGTGTTGAGGCACGTGGCGCGTATCGTTATTTTCTGACCTTCATAGATGATTTGAGCAGATATATATGGGTATATCTACTTGATAAAACACAAGTCTGAAACATTTGAAAAGTTCAAAAAAATTTAGAGTGAAGTGGAGAATCATCGTGACAAGAAAATAAAACTTTCTACGATATGATCGCGGAGATGAATATTTGAGTGATGAGTTTGGCCTTCATCTAAAACAATGTGGAATAGTTTCACAAATCACCCCACCTGGAACACCACCATGTAATGGTGTGTCCGAACATTGTAATTGTACTTTATCAGATATGGTGCAATCTATGATGTCTCTTACGGATTTACCACTTTCATTTTGGGGTTATGCATTGGAGACAACTGCATTCACATTAAATAGGGCACCATATAAATCCGTTGAGACGACACCGTATGAATTGTGGTTTGAAAAGAAACCTAAGCTATCGTTTCTTAAAGTTTGGGGTTGCGATGCTTATATGAAAAAGTTTCAGGCTGATAAGCTCGAACCCAAATCGGAGAAGTGCATCTTCATAGGATACCCAAAAGAAACTGTTGGGTACACCTTCTATCACAGATCCGAAGGCAAGATCTTTGTTGCTAAGAATGGATCCTTTCTAGAGAAGGAGTTTCTCTCGAAAGAAGTGAGTGGGAGGAAGGTAGAACTTGATGAGGTAATTGTACCTTCTCTCGAATTGGAAAGTAGCTCATCACAGAAATCAGTTCCAGTGATGCCTACACCAACTAGAGAGGAAGCTAATGATGATGATCATGCAACTTCGGATCAAGTTATTACCGAACCTCGTAGGTCAACTAGAGCATGTTCCGCACTAGAGTGGTACGGTAATCCTATTTTGGAAGTCAGGTTACTAGACCATGACGAACCTACGAACTTGAGGAAGCGATGATGAGCCCAAATTCCACGAAATGGCTTGAGGCCATGAAATCTGAGATGGGATCCATTATATGAGAACAAAGTATGGACTTTGGTTGACTTGCCCGATGATCGGCAAGCCATAGAGAATAAATGGATCTTCAAGAAGAAGACTGACGCTAGTGGTAATGTTACTATCTACAAAGCTCGACTTGTTGCGAAACGTTTTCGACAAGTTCAAGAAGTTGACTACGATGAGACCTTCTCACCCATAGTGATGCTTAAGTCTGTCCGAATCATGTTAGCAGTTGCCGCATTTTATGATTATGAAATTTAGCAAATTGATGTCAAAACTGGATTCCTTAATGGATTTCTTAAAGAAGATTTGTATATGATGCAACCAGAAGGTTTTGTCGATCCTAAAGGTGCTATCAAAGTTTGCAAGCTCCAGCGATCCATTTATGGACTGGTGCAAGCATCTCAGAGTTGGAATATACGCTTTGATAGTGTGATCAAAGCGCGTATATGGTTTATGCAGACTTTCGGAGAAGCCTGTATTTACAAGAAAGTGAGTGGGAGGTTTGTAGCATTTATGATATTATATGTGGATGACATATTGCTGATTGGAAATGATATAGAATTTCTGGATAGCATAAAAGGATACTTGAATAAGAATTTTTCAATAAAAGACCTCGGTAAAGCTACTTATGTATTGGACATCAAGATCTATGGAGATAGATCGAGACGCTTAATAGGACTTTCACAATTCACACACCTTGACAAGATTTTGAAGGATTTCAAAATGGATCAGTCAAAGAAGGAGTTCTCGCCTGTATTGTAAGGTGTGAAGTTGAGTAAAGACTCAAAGCCCGACCACGACATAAGATAGAGAGAGAATGAAAGTCATTCCCTATGCCTCAGCCATAGGTTCTATAAAGTATGCCATGCTGTGTACCAAACCTATTGTGTACCTTGCCATGAGTTTCGCAAGGGGGTACAATAGTGATCCAGAAGTAGATCACTGACAGCGGTCAAAATTATCCTTAGAGGGCTAAGGAAATATTTCTCGATTATGGAGGTGATAAAGAATCCATCGTTAAGAGTTGCGTCGATGCGAGCTCTGTCACTGATCTGGATGACTCTAAGTCTCAATCTGGATACATATTGAAAGTGGGAGCAATAAGCTAGAGTAGCTCCATGCAGAGCATTGTAAATATATAAATTTTCAAAATACATACGAATGTGAATGTGGCAGGCCCGTTGACTAAAACTTCTCTCACAAGCAAAACATGATCACACCTTAGTACTCTTTCGGTGGTAATCACATAGCGATGTGAACTAGATTATTGACTCTAGTAAACCCTTTGAGTGTTGGTCACATGGTGATGTGAACTATGGGTGTTAATCACATAAAGATGTGAACTATTGGTGTTAAATCACATGGCGATGTGAACTAGATTATTGACTCTAGTGCAAGTGCGAGGTTGAAGGAAATATGCCCTAGAGGCAATAATAAAGTTGTTATTTTATATTTCCTTATATCATGATAAATGTTTATTATTCATGCTAGAATTTTATTAACCGGAAACTTGATACATGCGTGAATGCATAGACAAAACATAGTGTCCCTTGTAAGCCTCTACTAGACTAGCTCGTTAATCAAAGATGGTTAAGTTTCCTAACCATAGACATGTGTTGTCATTTGATAAATGGGATCACATCATTAGGTGAATGATGTGATGGACAAGACCCAAAATTTAGCTTAGCATAATGATCGTTAAGTTTTATTGCTATTGCTTTCTTCATGACTTATACACATTCCTTTGACTATGAGATTATGCAACTCCCGAATACCTGAGGAACACCTTTTGTGCTATCAAACGTCACAACGTAACTGGGTGATTATAAAGATGCTCTACAGGTGTCTCCGAAGGTGTTTGTTGGGTTGGCATAGATCGAGATTATGATTTGTCACTCCGAGTATCGGAGAGGTATCTCTGGGCCCTCTCGGTAATGCACATCATGATAAGCCTTGCAAGAAATGTGACTAATGACTTAGTTACGAGATGATGCATTATGGAACGAGTAAAGAGACTTGCCGGTAACAAGATTGAACTAGGTATGAAGATACAGACGATCGAATCTCAGGCAAGTAACATACCGATGACAAAGGGAATGACATATGTTGTCATTACGGTTTGACTGATAAAGATCTTCGTAGAATATGTAGGAACCAATATGAGCATCCAGGTTCCGCTGTTGGTTATTGATCGGAGATGTGTCTCGATCATGTCTACATAGTTCTCGAATTCCTAGGGTCCGCACGCTTAACGTTTGATGACGATTTGTATTATGAGTTATGTGTTTTGGTGACCGTAGATTGTTCGGAGTCCCGGATGAGATCATGGACATGAGAGCAGAGTCTCTAAATGGTCGAAAGGTAAATATTGATATATTGGACGATAGTATTCGGACATCAGAATGGTTTCAGAGTTTTTCAGATATTTGTTGGAGTACCGAGGGGTTACCGGAACCCCCCGGGGAAAGTAATGGGCCTCTATGGGCCATTGGGGAGAGAGAGGGCAGACCACAAGGGGTGGCGCGCGCCCCCCATGGGCAGTGCGAATTGGACAGGGGGAGGTGGCGCAGCCCCCCTTTCCTTCTCCCTCTCCCTCTCCTTCCCTTTTCCCCCTCCAAAAGAAAGGAAAGGGGGGCTGACTAGGATTGGGAGTTCTAGTCGGTTTTCCCCCACTTGGGCGCGCCCCTAGGGCCGACCTCCTCCTCTCCTCCTTTATATACGGGGGCAGGGGGCACCCCAAAGGCACATCAATTGTTCTCTTAGCCGTGTGCGGTGCCCCCTCCATAGTTTACTCCTCCGGTCATATTGTCATAGTGCTTAGGCGAAGCCCTTCATGGATCACATCACCATCACCATCACCACACCGTCGTGCTGACGAAACTCTCCCTTGACACTTTGCTGGATCAAGAGTTCGTGGGACGTCATCGAGCTGAACGCGTGCAAAACTCGGAGGTGCCATATGTTCGGTGCTTGATCGGTTGGATCGTGAAGACGTTCGACTACATCAACCGCGTTAAGCTAACGCTTCCGCTTTCGGTCTACGAGCACTACAAAAAAAGACACATCTGTGAAATTTTGGGCCGAACGAAATTTATTCTATCATGCTTATGACACTTCTATGATGATAATTGTGACAAAACCCGGTGAACATGACGCATTCTGTTGCCTCCCGATGAAGACGACGATGACACAGTTTCTTCATTCCGACCCAGCCATGTACATGAGCCCTGGCCGTACATATGCGCGAGTAGGCGTTGAAGACCCCGCCCATATGTATGTACATGGCCATATTTACTTTCTTGCACCCTGGCCGTTGTACGTACGTGTACACGATATTAACGGGACTACGTGACATACGTGCGCGCCTCTACTACGACACGTGCCCTTCCTTACACGGCCACGGTTCATCGCTGCAGCCTGCAGACAGACCGATCGAGCAGTATGTACGTACACGTTCGCGACCAGAATGACAATGCTACGTACGCTTTGACCAGGTGGGTCCCGATTGTCAGGAACTTCCTTGCGTGCGAAGATGTAGCTGGTGGGTCCCAGCAGTCAGGGGGCGAATCATTTTTTTGCCCGTAATATGGACGCACTTCCTTGCGTGTGAAGATGTAGCTGGTGGATCCCAGCAGTCAGGGGGGAAATGTTTTTTCACGAAATATGGTGGCCCGTCCGGTGGGTCCCTGCTATCAGGTGGAGGAATCATTATTTTGCGCGTAACAAGGAGGCACTTCCTTGCTGCGGCCATGGACCCAGTTGTCAGCCTCTCCACGTACAGTACTCTTCCGATGGAAGTCATTCCTTGACCATGTTGAACACGCCACGCCGAGAGCACCAGGGCGGTGGATGACGGCGAGGCCTAGGAAGGGGATGATGCGGAGCCGGGGAAGACGCGGCAGTGGATGCCCACGCGGACAGGAGTACGAGGGTTCACTGGTTCGACTGCGGTGTGAGGCTGTCGTCGCTGCAGAATAACAGGGTGTGTGGGTGAGTAGAGGATGGCCTGGCTAGCGGCGGGAGTAGTAGGGGGCGGTGAGGCCTCCGCGGCAGCACAGCCGGCCATAGGAGGCAGGAGCTGGCGGCACAACCGGCGCTGGTTTGGGCGGCTGGAGCAAGAAGACCAGAGGTTGAAGAAGCACTACAACCGTTGGATGGACATCGTACGGTCACTGGAGCTAAAATCGTTCATATTGACTAAGTTGACAAGGCCCTCCGTCCCCATCAACTTAGTAGGCCCACAAGTCAGCCTCCCACTACGGTGGGTCCCAACTAGTAGGGGGAGTATTCATTTTTTTGTGCGTAATAAGGAGGCACTTCCTTGCTGCGAAGATATAGCTAGTGGGTCCGAGCTGACAGCGGGGGAACATTTTTTCCCGTGAAATACATAGGCCCTTCCGGTGGGTCCCGGCTGTCAGGTGGAGGAATCATTATTTTGTGCGTAATAAGGAGGCATTTCCTTGTGTGGGTCCCTACTGTCAGCCTCTTCCGATGCTTGTTGTTTGTTGACCATGTTGACCTCGCCGCACCGAGAGCTCAAACGCGGTGGACCAGGGCGAGGCCCAGGAAGGGAACGACCCGGAGCCGGTGAAGCCACCGCAGTGGATGCCCACGCTGCGGGGAGTACGAGTGCTAACTGGTTGGCTGCGAGGTGAGGCTGACATCACCGGAAAATAACAGGATGTGTGGGTTGGTAGAGGGATGGCCTGGCGGCAGCACAGCCAGCCACGGGAGGAGGGAGCAGGCAGTCCCACCGCCGCTGGTTTGGGCGGCTGGAGCAGGAAGATCAGAGATTGAAGAAGCACGGCAGCCGTTGGATGGACATCCAACAGTCATTGCTCTGTGTTGACTAAGCTGACAAAGCCTTGTATACGCGTAAAAAAATAATTTTAGGACACGTCATCGTCAACCTAGTAGGCCCAAAAGTCAGCCTCCAAATTTGTGGAAAACAGCATACAACCCATTAGCCATTATTTTCAATAACTTACAGCCCATGTGCTAATTCTTAAGGATATTTGAAGCCCACATTCTTTTTATTAGCATTACAGACCATATATTCTAGGCACAGTTAAAAAATTCAATGAAATTTTGCATATTTCGGTGGGATCCAAACTCTTTTAATCACGAAATTTCGAGTGATTTTAAAAATAATTTTTAAAAAATTATATCAAAATAAAATTCAAAAAACAATTCTCCACAAAAAAAAATGAAATTTAAAATCTTAACTAGCAAGATGCCCGTGCGTTGCACGGAACATGAAGATGCATTTGTATGAGTAGTTTATCTTGTGGGAGAAAAGACGATATTTTAATGTAATTGCCAATTGGCTTTGGTTTTTTATAAGAGTAGAGAGTAGACAAATCCAGAAAAAAAAAAGATATTTTAATGTAATTGCCGGTTGGCTTTGGTTTAAAAATTTACAACCCATTTCTTACAACTTATAGCCCATTTTCTGGGGAAGCCCATTTCTTACTACTTACATCCCTCCTCATCTTGAAAGATTTGCAGCCCAACAGGGCTGAGAAAAGCAAGTAGACCTCGGTTTTGGTATTCTCCAAAAAAAAGAACAGGGCTAGCCATTTTCAGAAAGAAAAAAGATATCAACTAGGCTCGTCATGTGCTTAAATAAAAGCGCAAGCGTGGGCTAGACGGGCCACAACCCCCGCACAACGCACAGTTGAGCTCCGTCTCTGAAACTAAAAACAACTGGGTGAGCTGTTGGGTCCCTGGTGTTATCCACTCGTTACGTTTTTCTCGTTTATTGGCTACATTGACAATGGCGTGGGACCTAGTTGTCAAAAAATTAGGAGGAGGTATTTTTTTGGCTTGTAATAACGAGGCACCTGCTTGCGTAATGCAATGACCCTGGTGGGTCCCTATTGTCAGCCTCTCCACATACAGTCATCTCCTGATTCCTCTTGGTTGTTGACCATGTTGAAAATGCCAGACGGCGGCGGGCACAGCGAGCGAACCAAGGCGGAGAATGACGGCGAGGACTCGGATGGGAACGAACAGCAACCGTGGAAGATGCGATAGTGTAGTGGCAGGTGGAGGGGAGTACGAGGGCAACAACATGCAACTCAAGCTTACAAACGGTACAAAAAGCCCAAGGTTTAATTGTTCATCAAATTTTTAGACAAAACCCAGATTGAACATGTCAGTAACATCTAACCCAACCACTCTTTTTCGTAGTCACAAACAAATGGATCGGTCTGATCCATAAAATCAACATCTTGTGCAAAAATATCATTTCAGGATGACTACAGCTTGTTGTAAATAGAAGCCGAGCACGTTTAGAAGCCCATTTGTCCACCTGAAACTTCTTTTTTTGTTGTTCAACGTGTCCGTCCGTGACAAATCTCTTGCGGTAAAACTTAGGCCTCATGGACAATAGTAACCTCGCATTCAACAGGAAGAATGTGACAAAGCTTTTGTTTTCCTGGTTGGATGCATACCCTTCCATCGTTATTGTCCTCAAACGAATGTCATGAGAACTGAGAAAATCCTGGTGCTTATTACGCCACCGATTGGTTATACGTTTTTCTCCATGTGGTTGCAGTACCTAAGTAGAAATGAAGATTTGAAAACAGTTAAGGTCTGAAAAAAGAGTATGTCGAAAGAGCAACAGCTGAACGGTTAATTCGAGTACAATATATACGGTCTTCCAATGTGCATGAAATCATCACCTTTATATATAAATTCTCCAGAGACCGAAAGCATCGCAGCAAGCCAAGAATTATGTTTAGATCATAACTAAACATTCTGATATATAAGATCTTGACATAATCCAGCAGCATTGATAGGCTATCCATGGACAAACTCTTCATTGAGCATATAACATAATATTAGTATCCAAAGTGTACTCCAAGATGATATAAAACTTATGCGCACAAATGAAAAATGCGCTTATGATTACAAATGTGTAGATGATAATATACGGTACCTGAAAAAGTGAGGAGCCAAACACCAACTTGTTGTGATCATCACACGAAGCACTAATTAGACCACTAATTAGACCCAAGGTCTCCATTTGGTAGAGAGGCAGCAGTTATTCTTGAAGGTTTATAACAATCATCAAGGAGCAACCTTTGAAGTGAAGGGGCATCTCCGATGATGAGTTGTTGTCCTTCAAAACAAATTCCAATGATTTTAGGGTGAGGCAACTTTATTTGGAGAAAACTGATAGGGATTTCTCTTCCCAAAAATATTAGCAAGCGCTCCAGGTAGGGCAACTGGAGTGGATGATGCTGTGCAGTGAGGCCTCCGACAGATAAACCACCACAAGCAAAAGTTTTTTTTAGTAGTGGGAGTCGAAGCATTTGTACCAGATCATCTGGTAGATGGCACCGGGTGAATGTGGCGGTGTGGAGAGAGGATGAAAACCGCGAGATGGACAACGGTGGTGTGGGCACGAATTCTTGGTGTGTTCATGGTATGAAACTTTCGTGGTAATGGTAGAACTCAAACTGCTGGAGTTTTCGAATTGGGGAAGTCATAGCGTCCACCGTCTTGGGTATGGACAGCGAGCGTGTCGATGCAGAGGCGTTGAACGGGGCCCTGCTGGTGAGAGGAGATGATTGCTCTAAGGAGATCAAATTCAGGAAGGACAGATATCTGACGACAGTCGAGATTGAGGGGCGCGGTGCGCCATAGAAGGCGCCACCTAGTTGAGAGGACTTGTGCGCGGTGATCCTTGGTGGGGAGAAGCGAGATGATCTCCTCAAGGATGACGTCCGGGAGATCGTTGATGCGGTCCACCGAAGATTCTACCGGTTCCTCAGACCCGGGTGGGGGGGGGGGGTCTCGCCGCTTCTCCCCGCGCTGCCGGGTGCAGGATCTACAACCGGCGTCGCCGCTGGTGGGAGCCTCATCTTCTTGGCGTTGGGGCCAGCCGACTCCATTTTCCTTGTGGGCGTCGCACCGAGCTCACGGGTTTGAGCAGAGTAGCTAGAGACGAGCCTAGTGGCAGTGCGAGTGTGGAAGAAGGACGACTGGGGTTTTCTGTAGGAGTGGAAGAAGAGGAGCAGGGTTTTACATGCGAGTGAGGAAGAAGGTGGCGGGGTTTTGATGCAGTGAGGAAGATGGGGAGGGGGGGGGGGGGGAATTGGGGGGCGACGGAAGTGGGAGAGTCCAGTGAGCTGTAGTATAAGTGGAAGCGACGAGGAGGGAGGGTTTTTCTGGGATCGCCCCCTGTTCAAGAAATATGGGCTTCTCCTCGCAAAAAATAAAAACAAATGGGCTTTAAGATGGATAGGCTTTTATATCGGCCCAGTTGGCTACCCGTGTTTCATACTGGAGGGGCTTAACACTAGAGGCAGCCCATTAGAGACACTCTCGAGCTCTCCAGCTTACTGCCCGTTATAGCTCCTTTTCGGGCCGGCTTGGCATCCACCAAATCAGAGGATGGTGTACTACATGCAGACACTCACACTGGTCGTAGCGCGGCAAAATGTGGGGTCAAATAACATGCCCACAATATACATAGATTAACTGGGATTGTGGGGGATTAAATCATGTACAAGCCAAATTCCCCTCCATTCCTCTCCAAACCCCTTGGGAGGAGGTTGAACCGAACAAGGCCTAAGACTAACCACATTGGGAGTAACTTAGGTAGTAGCATAATGCACTCCAAGAAAATTTTGCTTATGTGGCATGTAGTTAATCAGGAGAGAGATGTTTAGAGAAACATAGTAATATGTTACAGTATAAGTTACTCCCCACTATGAACAGCTTTAGGCCTCTCCCAGTGCTCCACCATGTATAGGTTCTAAGCCTGCCACATAGGCATAAAATATGATGTGGCAAGTTAATTAAGAAGAGAGAGACTAGTTTGGTGACCCCAGGAAGAAACGATGCTAAGCGCGTGTACCTAGGTGGAAAGACAGTTTTGAGTCTATAGCTAATTATATGAAGCAAGCTTAGGCCTTGTTTGATAGCAAAGTATTTTGAGAATGCTACAGTTTTTGAGATTACCACAGTTTTATATACAATGAGCTGTTTGGTTGCCCCTAACAACTGTGCTTTTAATATTGTAGTATTGGGCAAACTGCAGTTTTTTCCCTACATAAAAAAAGAACCCCAAACCTCTTTTTTAAAAACAGAGCTGCTGAGTGCTTAAACACAACGGCTAAACAGCAAAATTTATAGCGTTATGCGGCAACAGCCAAACGGGTTCTATGTATTGTGAAAACTGTAAAATACTCTGTTTTGATAAAACTATGGTATCTCACACCTACAGGCAAAATTACTGTAGTTTTTGATACTTTGGTTTATATAATACTTTGCTATCAAACACAGCCTTAGCAACAACAAACTAAGCACCTATGCATTGGAGACTTGAGTTGCTAAGACATTTAATGCACTTAGCACCTCATCTAAGCACATTTGCATTGGAAGAGGTCTTCATACGGTATCATAATATGATACTCAACCCTCTCTTTCTTCATTTAATTCTACGCCACCTCATAAAATTTGCCTACTACTAGTTGGCATGCATGATACTACTTATAATACTCCCATTACAACCAACCTGGTAGAATTAAAATACCTAATCTAAATGGTCGCCGCCCGATCTCTTTGTCCTCCTCCAGCATCCGACAGAAGAAGAATCGTGCAAGACACCGGCTGTATTCACCGGTGTGCCTCGGTGGTGGCCTTAATGGGATACAATCGGCGGCAGCCTCCCGTGTTCTACTTCTCCTCGTTGATGGCGGCGGGCGGGGACGTGCTGCCCGTCACCTCGTCAACATCCGCGTAGCCGTGTCACCTCATCGACATCCGCGGTGGCTTCTTTCTCTGCCTGCATGTCGCGGCTACGCGTGTGTCAACGGCGATGGCGCAGTCGCAGACACTAGAGGCGATGTATGACGCGGCGGCGTCGAGGGCAGCGACGATGCCCGTGCCGCCGTGCTCCCCGACAAGCCGGCGTGGAGCAAGTCGGCACTCTTCCTTGCTGTATTGGAGAGGCCAGCTGCAGAACCACGTGCT
The DNA here is from genome assembly GCA_021605205.1 of Aegilops longissima. Classification (NCBI taxonomy): domain Eukaryota; kingdom Viridiplantae; phylum Streptophyta; class Magnoliopsida; order Poales; family Poaceae; genus Aegilops; species Aegilops longissima. Next base: position 140,852,118 of record CM038676.1, on the reverse strand, counting down.
GGCTTAGTGCGGCAACTGCCTCCGACGGGCTAGGCGAGGTAGGTGGAGAAGCGAGCTGCCTCGCTCGTGACTGCCGAGCTTCGTGGGCCACCCAGAGGGCTTTTGTGCCAGAGAACTACTCTTGCTGCTCGTCGGATGCCGCCGAAAGAGTGGACAAAATGGTGGAAGGAAGAGCTTGGCCAGCGTCCTGCTCCTGAACGGACGTGTGTGGCCGGAGTTGGTTTCTCGCATTCCATGCTTGTTTAAATGTAGATTTTTGAATGCGGCGAGGAGGTGGGTACAGTTGGGAGTGCAGCGGGCGGCGCCCTGGGCCGGCGCGCCGCTTCAAATGGCGGACGCAGTGAGAGGTCGCGTCCGCCCTGACCCCCTTGACCGTGGACCTTGACGGTGTACGTCACCTTGTGTCCAGATCTGAGATGCCACGTGTACCAGACGAATGACTCCAAGTTCGACCACCGTGATGCTAGAGGTGCGAGTCGAGGAACACTGTTGGAGACACCCCCTCAGACTAGCCACAATGGGTAGTAACATAGACTAGTAACATGCTCATGTTACTAGTCTATGTTACTACCTCTATAGTGGGGACATGCAACACTTCATTTATTAGGCTATGCACACATCTTGCCTTGATATGTGTGATGTTACTCATACTACTAGTAACTAGCCATGTTACTACTTTCCTCTCTTTCTTCATTTATTGCTTGCCACATCATCTACCTTATCTAGATATGTGTGATGTTACTACCTATGTTACTCCCACTGTGGGTAGTATCATAATTTTCCTCGTCATCATCTGAGTCCTAGAAGATCTCACCCACATCATCATTAGGCATGCAATCCCCTTCATAGACAACATGCGTAGAAGGAGTAGAGGCAACTGGGGACGTACCACGTCGTGGGCACTCCATACGTGCTTGTGTGCGTGCAGCGTGCGTGCTTTTCCATCGGTGCTAGCTCTAAGGCCGAGGCTGTGGTCGTCTTCGTCTCCGGCTAGTCGTTGAGCAATGACGGCAAAGAGGTGCTGCAAGAGATGCGTAGATGCCGTTGTGTGCGAGCTTCACCGTAGCACGACGAACCGGATGTTGCCGCAGATGGCGCATGCCTTCATGCAACTGAGTGTGTGCGCATGCATGTGTTATTCACGTGCATTCCGCGGCCGAGTGTGTGTGCATGCATGTGTTGTGTACGTGCGTTGTGTGCTCCATGCTGTGCACGTATGTGCATGATTTGGATCGGCATGAGTTAGTGCACTGGCGTGTGTACATGTGTGGCTGAATGCGTCCTGTACATATGTGGCTTCTTGCGTGGTTATCAATATAAACTATAAAACATCTTCAACTTAGCATCCTGATGTATCGTCTCTAGTGGTTAGCGAAGAGTTCATGTTCTTTTATTTGTTTATAGGTGGGCAGGCGGCAAAAAAGGGGAAAACACGCAAGGTTCCTTGCAGACGCTCCACCGCGAGGTTCCTTGCTCCTTCTCGGTCGTCGGGAATCTATGTTCTTCCAATCCTTTTTTTACGTGAGCTTTGTTCATCCTTTTGCCAACACGCGAGACATCTAGCATCAAGGTGCATGTGTCATGCAACAAAATGGAGATAATCAGATAAGTAGTGCATAAGTGAGTCGTGCACTTCGATGGCACATACTACGCAATATTTTTTCTCCTCGATGGCACGTGAATAGTGCACATACTCAACAACGTAGCACGGGATGGTAGCCATGACATGGTCAGCCCTTTTTTGGAGAGAGTATGTAATAAATAACTTTGATGTGTCCCGTCACACAGAACGACGAGAAGCTTGCTTACTATGCCTTCTCCCTCGCCAACGCGTGCATGGTGGCTCGCAGCATGAGGAGAATCTTTTGCTTACAAGCGGTGGACGTGCAGCAGTTCATTTGGTGTCAGATTGCCAGTAGTTCATTCGACTTCCGGAAGAGGCGAAGAGCCAAGCGCAAGGTCACCTACTAAGAGCATGGTTTCTTGCATCCCACGCGGGTTTAACTGTAAGTTTTTGAATGCGACGGCCGGCGTGCCGCTTCAAATGGCAGACACAGTGAGAGGTCGTGTCCGCCCTGACCCCCTTGACTGTGGACCTTGACGGTGTACGTCACCTTGTGTCCAGATCTGAGATGCCATGTGTACCAGATGAATGACTCCAAGTTCGACCACCGTGATGCTAGAGGCGCGAGCCGAGGAACACTGTTGGAGACACCATAATTTTCCTCGTCATCATCTGAGTCCTAGAAGATCTCACCCACATCATCATTAGGTATGCAGCCGCCTTCATAGACAACGTGCGCAGAAGGAGTAGAGGTGACTGGGGACGCACCACGTCATGGGAACTCCGTACATGCTCGTGTGCATGCAGCATGCGTGCTTTTCCATCGGTGCTAGCTCTAAGGCCGAGGTTGCGATCGTCTTCGTCTCTGGCTAGTCGTTGAGCAACGGCGGCAAAGAGGTGCTACAAGAGATGCGTAGGCGCCGTTGTGTGTGAGCTTCGCCGTAGCATGGCGAACCGGACGTCGCTGCAGATGGCGCACGCCTCCGTGCAACCGAGTGTGTGCGCATGCATGTGTTATTCACGTGCATTCTGCGGCCGAGTGTGTGTGCATGCATGTGTTGTGTACGTGCGTTGTGTGCTCCATGTTGTGCGCGTATGTGCATGAGTTGGATCAGCATGAGTTAGTGTGTTGGCGTGTGTACATGCATGGCTGCATGCGTCCTGTACATGCGTGGCTTCTTGCATGGTTAGCAATATAAACTATAAAATATCTTCAACTTAGCATCCTGATGTATAGTCTCTAGTGGTTAGCGAAGAGTTCATGTTCTTTTATTTGTTTATAGGTGGGCAAGCGGCAAAAAGCTGGGGAAAATGCGCAAGGTTCCTTGCTCCTTCTCGGTCGTCGGGAATCTATGTTCTTCCACTCTGTTTTTACGTGAGCTTTGTTCATCCTTTTTCCAACACGCGAGACATCTAGCATCAAGGTGCACGTGTCATGCAAGAAAATGGAGATGATTAGATAAGCAGTGCATAAGTGAGTCGTGCACTTCAATGGCACATACTACGCAATATTCTTTCTCCTCGATGGCACGTGAATAGTGCATGTATTGAATGTCGGAGCACGGGATGGTAGCCATGACATGGTCAGCCCTTTTTTGGAGAGAGTACATACTAAATAACTTTGATGTACCCCGTCAACTCGCAGAACAACGAGAAGCTTGCTTACTACGCCTTCTCCCTTGCCAACGCGTGCGCGGTGGCTCGCAGCATGAGGAGAAACTTTTGCTTACAAGCGGTGGATGTGCAACAGTTCATTTGGTGTCAGATTGCCAGAAGTACTACAGTAGTACCATCATTATTGTTCGACTTCCGAAAGAGGCGAAGAGCCAAGCGCAAGGTCACCTACTAACCTTAGGCTAGCCATAGTAGGAGTAACATAAGTAGGAGTACCTCCTTTTTTTATTCTAGAAACAACGACACACGAATATTGGACGGTAGCAGCACAACAACTGAATCAAAAATCGAAACCAACCAATGAACTACTACTACTGGTGAGCATTTGCTAGTTTCACGTACTCCGTCTGTCCATGTATATAGGGCTTAATGCATTTTCCGAGACTAACTTTGGCCCTATTTGGATCCATGGGTTAGAGTCAGTTTGAGCTAGTTGGGGCTCAAATAGCCCTAAAGTATCCAAACATGAGGGTTAAATTGGAGCAAGTTGCCCCAAACCCACCAAAAAAACTATCCCACCCAAGAGTCGCTAACATGTGATGAGTTAACCGACCTCAATAGGCAACAAAAGCCAGCCCGCCGGACTTTGAGAGAGACGAGGAGCGAGAAGCGATACGGGCTGGTGGATTACTAGAGCTAGATGTTGCACGGAGGCCAAGAAATATGGTGATAGCGTAGGTTAGCCATGTAGTATGATGTAACTACACTGGGCTGCCGTGTTTCATACTATTCTGGTCTACTGTGCAGATGATTGGTTGATTTTATATCGCTGAATAATATAAAATATTATGAGTGCAGACGCTCCACCATGAGGTTCCTTGCTCCTTCTCGGTCATCCGGAATCTACGTTCTTCCACTCTTATTTTTACATGAGCTTTGTTCATCCTTTTGCCAACACGAGGGACATCTAGCATCAAGGTGCACGTGTCATGCAAGAAAATGGAGATAAGCAGTGCATAAGTGAGTCGTACACTACGATGGCACCTAGTGTTATACAATATTTTCCTCCTCGATGGCACATGAATAGTCCACGTACTCAACGACCGAGCATGGGGTGGTTGCCATGGACATGGTCGGCCCTTTTTGGAGAGAGTACTAAATATGTATTAACTTTGATGTGTCCCGTCAACTCGCAAAACGACGAGAAGCACACACTGAATGATGGAGCACGGGATGGTAGCCATGGACATGGTCAACCCTTTTTGGAGATTAATGCACTACTTTTGATGTGTTCGGGCCCCATGCTCATTGTCGGTGTCAAAACCGGCGGATCTCGGGTAGGGGGTCCCGAACTATGCGTCTAAGGCGGATGGTAACAGGAAGCAGGGGACACGATGTTTACCTAGGTTCGGGCCCTCCCAATGGAGGTAATACCCTACTTCCTGCTTGATTGATCTTGATGATATGAGTATTACAAGAGTTGATCTACCATGAGATCGTAGAGGCCAAACCCTAGAAGCTAGCCTATGGTATGATTGTTGTTGTCCTACGGACTAAACCCTCCGGTTTATATAGACACCGGAGGGGGCTAGGGTTACACAGAGTTGGTTACAAGGAAGGAGATCTACATATCCGTATTGCCAAGCTTGCCTTCCACGCCAAGGAGAGTCCCATCCGGACACGGGACGAAGTCTTCAATCTTGTATCTTCATAGTCCAACAGTCCGGCCAAAGGATATATAGTTCGGCTGTCCGGATACCCCCTAATCCAGGACTCCCTCAGTAGCCCCTGAACCAGGCTTCAATGACGATGAGTCCGGCACGCAGATTTGTCTTCGGCATTGCAAGGCGGGTTCTTCTCCAAATCCTGAATACCTGTTGAATAGTGTCCGGCTTCCCATAAATGTTGCGCTTCTTGGCTTCCACGCCCAATAATGGCTATTTTCCACGTGTCAAGTGAATGCGAGAAGCCAGGGCATTTTTACATTTGCCACCCTAGCCATGTGAATAAACTGTCTATTAAAGAGACGGGGATTCTCAGATCCAAGTCACACGATCCTCCAGCGAGCATTCATCGGAGCGCGCCCGCAAAAAATCCATCTCAACATGGCTAGCCATCGCAGCTCCTCTTCTCGCTCCCGTAGCCCTAAGCCCAACGAGTGGAAGAAGTGTTCCGTCCCTCACAGCCAATTAGTAGCGTTACAGACCCAGGGATTTCTCCCTCCAGCGTATATGGTCCCCGTTCGAGCCGGGCTCGCCACCTACAATGACGGGGAGCAAGCGGAGAGCTCTCCCAATCCCTCCAAGGGGGAGCGGGTGTGCCTTGTCCCTTATTTATTAAGGGGACTTGGATTTCCAATCCATCTGTTCCTCCGCGGACTCCTGGAGTTTTATGGCCTCGGTTGCAAAACTTCACCCCCGCTTCTATATTACACATCGCTGATTACGTTGCCCTTTGTGAGCTGTTTCTGGGCTGCGAAGCCCATTTCGAGCTGTGGAAGAAGCTATTCTGCCTTGTGCCCCGTACACAGAAGGGGTCACTATATCAAGTGAGCGGAGCCGAAATATGGCGCATCGCCGGGACCGGATACCTGTCCGGTACCCCGAAGAAGACGTCCGAAGACTGGCCTTCGGAGTGGTTTTACATGGAGGACGCCCCCCTTCCGGATCCTATTCGGATAGGTCTTCCTGAGTTCGACAATGCCCCTATGAAGAAACGCGGCAGCTGGCGCCCACGGAGCCCTCAGGAGGAAGACAACGGAGAGGTCCTTTACCTGATGGGACGGATAGAGATGCTGGCCAAATCAGCATTAACAATAACCGAGGTTATGTCCATATGTATAATGCGGGGGGTGCAACCACTTCAATATCGGGGGCAACCCATGTGGCAATTCAATGGATAAGATGATGCCACCTGCTGCGGTCGTAAGGGACCGGACTCAGTCGCTGCTCTAGCAAAGATTCTGTCCGATTTGTATAAAGGAGAGGAAGAGGAGTTCCTCGCAGCATGAGGAGAAACTTTTGCTTACAAGCGGTGGATGTGCAACAGTTCATTTGGTGTCAGATTGCCAGAAGTACTACAGTAGTACCATCATTATTGTTCGACTTCCGAAAGAGGCGAAGAGCCAAGCGCAAGGTCACCTACTAACCTTAGGCTAGCCATAGTAGGAGTAACATAAGTAGGAGTACCTCCTTTTTTTATTCTAGAAACAACGTCACACGAATATTGGACGGTAGCAGCACAACAACTGAATCAAAAATCGAAACCAACCAATGAACTACTACTACTGGTGAGCATTTGCTAGTTTCACGTACTCCGTCTGTCCATGTATATAGGGCTTAATGCATTTTCCGAGACTAACTTTGGCCCTATTTGGATCCATGGGTTAGAGTCAGTTTGAGCTAGTTGGGGCTCAAATAGCCCTAAAGTATCCAAACATGAGGGTTAAATTGGAGCAAGTTGCCCCAAACCCACCAAAAAAACTATCCCACCCAAGAGTCGCTAACATGTGATGAGTTAACCGACCTCAATAGACGGCAAAAACGCCAGCCCGCCGGACTTTGAGAGAGACGAGGAGCGAGAAGCGATACGGGCTGGTGGATTACTAGAGCTAGATGTTGCACGGAGGCCAAGAAATATGGTGATAGCGTAGGTTAGCCATGTAGTATGATGTAACTACACTGGGCTGCCGTGTTTCATACTATTCCGGTCTACTGTGCAGATGATTGGTTGATTTTATATCGCTGAATAATATAAAATATTATGAGTGCAGACGCTCCACCATGAGGTTCCTTGCTCCTTCTCGGTCATCCGGAATCTACGTTCTTCCACTCTTATTTTTACATGAGCTTTGTTCATCCTTTTGCCAACACGAGGGACATCTAGCATCAAGGTGCACGTGTCATGCAAGAAAATGGAGATAAGCAGTGCATAAGTGAGTCGTACACTACGATGGCACCTAGTGTTATACAATATTTTCCTCCTCGATGGCACATGAATAGTCCACGTACTCAACGACCGAGCATGGGGTGGTTGCCATGGACATGGTCGGCCCTTTTTGGAGAGAGTACTAAATATGTATTAACTTTGATGTGTCCCGTCAACTCGCAAAACGACGAGAAGCACACACTGAATGATGGAGCACGGGATGGTAGCCATGGACATGGTCAACCCTTTTTGGAGATTAATGCACTACTTTTGATGTGTTAAGCCCCATGCTCATTGTCGGTGTCAAAACCGGCGGATCTCGGTAGGGGTCCCGAACTATCGTCTAAAGCGGATGGTAACGAGGAAGCGGGGGACACGATGTTTACCTAGGTTCGGGCCCTCCCAATGGAGGTAATACCCTACTTCCTGCTTGATTGATCTTGATGATATGAGTATTACAAGAGTTGATCTACCATGAGATCGTAGAGGCCAAACCCTAGAAGCTAGCCTATGGTATGATTGTTGTTGTCCTACGGACTAAACCCTCCGGTTTATATAGACACCGGAGGGGCTAGGGTTACACAGAGTTGGTTACAAGGAAGGAGATCTACATATCCGTATTGCCAAGCTTGCCTTCCACGCCAAGGAGAGTCCCATCCGGACACGGGACGAAGTCTTCAATCTTGTATCTTCATAGTCCAACAGTCCGGCCAAAGGATATATAGTTCGGCTGTCCGGATACCCCCTAATCCAGGACTCCCTCAGTAGCCCCTGAACCAGGCTTCAATGACGATGAGTCCGGCACGCAGATTTGTCTTCGGCATTGCAAGGCGGGTTCTTCTCCAAATCCTGAATACTGTTGAATAGTGTCGGCTTCCCATAAATGTTGCGCTTCTTGGCTTCCACGCCAATAATGGCTATTTTCCACGTGTCAAGTGAATGCGAGAAGCCAGGGCATTTTACATTTGCCACCTAGCCATGTGAATAAACTGTCTATTAAAGAGGCGGGATTCTCAGATCCAAGTCACACGATCCTCCAGCGAGCATTCATCGGAGCGCCTTAAAAAAATCCATCTCAACATGGCTAGCCATCGCAGCTCCTCTTCTCGCTCCCGTAGCCCTAAGCCCAACGAGTGGAAGAAGTGTTCCGTCCCTCACAGCCAATTAGTAGCGTTCTGGACCGAGGATTTCTCCTCCAGCGTATATGGTCCCGTTCGAGCCGGGCTCGCCACCTACAATGACGGGGAGCAAGCGGAGAGCTCTCCCAATCCCTCCAAGGGGGAGCGGGTGTGCCTTGTCCCTTATTTATTAAGGGGACTTGGATTTCCAATCCATCTGTTCCTCCGCGGACTCCTGGAGTTTTATGGCCTCCGGTTGCAAAACTTCACCCCCGCTTCTATATTACACATCGCTGATTACGTTGCCCTTTGTGAGCTGTTTCTGGGCTGCGAAGCCCATTTCGAGCTGTGGAAGAAGCTATTCTGCCTTGTGCCCCGTACACAGAAGGGGTCACTATATCAAGTGAGCGGAGCCGAAATATGGCGCATCGCCGGGACCGGATACCTGTCCGGTACCCCGAAGAAGACGTCCGAAGACTGGCCTTCGGAGTGGTTTTACATGGAGGACGCCCCCCTTCCGGATCCTATTCGGATAGGTCTTCCTGAGTTCGACAATGCCCCTATGAAGAAACGCGGCAGCTGGCGCCCACGGAGCCCTCAGGAGGAAGACAGCGGAGAGGTCCTTTACCTGATGGGACGGATAGAGATGCTGGCCAAATCAGCATTAACAATAACCGAGGTTATGTCCATATGTATAATGCGGGGGGTGCAACCACTTCAATATCGGGGGCAACCCATGTGGCAATTCAATGGATAAGATGATGCCACCTGCTGCGGTCGTAAGGGACCGGACTCAGTCGCTGCTCTAGCAAAGATTCTGTCCGATTTGTATAAAGGAGAGGAAGAGGAGTTCTTCCGCATCAAGCCACGGGCCTTTATACGAATCGTTTTTTTACCGTTCCACCTTAGCGCGTTTAGCAAGGCGGTTTCCTTGGCACGTCTTATCAAAGCATAGATTGTGCCCCCTTATTCCGGGATTCTCATCAATACGGACATGGGTAACCCATCCGCGCCCTTGATTACGGCGCTTGGGAGATAAGCGAGTTTTACCAGGCTGGCGGGGGACGCATAGCTTTGTCCGTCCATATAAGGGGATAAGGATCCATATTTTTCACCTACGCCTTCTTCCTCCTTTGCTCATCCATTTTCGCGCACTCGAGCTCCAGCGCCCAAGTCCGCACATCCCACCTCAACCTTCTCCAACTATGTCCGGAGCGGGAGGCAGGTGGATGGCCTCCATCGTCACGGAGGGGCACATCACAAAGCTGCGGGAGGCCGGATACTTGTCCAGCAACATCACGCACCGGCTGCCCGGCAGCTGGGCAGCTCATTCCCACCCAGGCCCCATGAGAGGTGGTGTTTCTCCCCACTTCCTCCATGGACTAGGTTTTCCACTTCACCCATTTGTCCGGGGCTCATGTTCTACTCGGCCTGGACTTCCATGATCTGGCCCAATTTCATCCTCAACATCTCGGCGTTCATCGTCGTGTGCGAGGCCTTCCTCTGCATCCAGCCCCACCGTCTTATGGCTGAAGATCTTCAATGTCGGGCCGAAGGTAGTGGGCGGCCACCAGCGAGTCTTGGGGCGCCATGGTTGGCAAGATGGCCAAAGTCCCATGGCTCGAGGCTCCTTTGTGGAGACCATAAAGGGTGGCAATCGGGTGGTTCTACATCACCGAGCAGCGACTCTCAATGGGCGGCGGCCCCGAATTCGATCCGCTTCCCCACACGGCTCTCATCATGGAAAGAGACGGGCTGGCGTCAGGGAATTGGACGAGCTATCCGGACTCCAAACCAGCGTTGAAACCTGGTGGACAAGAATCTCGGGCTTGTCAACGTAATCCAGGTGATGCTCATCCGCCGGATTCTCCCATGCCAACAACGGGCCTTCAAATTGTGGGAGTTCGAACGGCACAAGACCCAACTCTGAAAAGGCTCTTGACACTATGTGCGGAGATGCAGAAGGTGCTGTTCAAGGCGCCGAGGCTCCCATCCGCTCTCAAGATCGCGGATTCATCTCGTAGCGTCAAGCCAGCGAGGTAAGTTATTTTACCCTTTACGGGAATCTTTTTTCATAGATTGACTCTATGTGGGATCTAAAACTCCCTAACCTTTGACAGGACTGGCTGAAGACGTCCGAATAGATTAACTGTCCGGCCCCTTTGCCAGAAGACCCAGCGGACGCCCGATTGATGGGGCTGCTGGCTCCGGTACCTCATGTGGTGCCGGAGAAGAAGGCCAAGAAGGAGGCCACGGGAACTCGAAAGAGCTCCCGGCGCCAGGTGCTATCGGACTCACCGCCTGACAACTCTGAAGTGGAATCCTCCTCTCGGGAAGAGGAGGAGGAAAAAAGCCTCTCCCGGTGAGAGAGAGAAAAGGAAGGCCGCCCCAGCAGGAGGCGGAGAATCGAAGGAAGGACCCTTCATCCGGACTTCTCCACCAACGCCGACAGCGAGGAGGAGGGCCAACAAGGGCCAAGCCCCTGGCGAGATCGTAAGTGTCCGGATACCCATTTTTTTCCATTGCATAGTGTTCTCTAATGCCGAACAATCATGCAGCCCGCCCAAGGGTGAGTTTGCCGCTTCGTCGAGCGGGTCCCTGAATCGTCGGAAGTGGAGAGTACTTCACTTCGGCCGCCTCCTCACCTCACGCTGCAGACGACGCCAAGGTGGGGCCCGAGGGGCCTGGTCAAGAGGAGGTGGCGCAGGAGGCGCCAAGGCAACCTCCCGGACTCGGGCGCGTGGGGCGAGACCCCGGGGCTCTAAGCCCGACCCTCGTCCGGACTCCATACGGAACCTTCAGCGGTTCGAAGTCCGCAAGCGGCCCCTTCGTAGGAAGGGTAAGGCGCGGTGTCCTCCGTCCAACCGGAGGCACGGATAGCTCTCGGGCGCTTAATAGCGCCTCCATCGAGGAGGAGCACCACCTTTGTTATGAGTGTGGTGATCCGAAAAAGTTCGATCCGCCAAGGCGGGCTGGTCAAGCTACCCAGCCTTCTAACGAGGCTTTGAGGTAAGTTTAGAATATGTAAAATATTACCGCATAGACAAGAACCCCGATGCTTAGTTCGGTGTTGGAAAGAAAAGCCGGACTAAGGATCTAAAAAGATATCTGTGGAGTCTAACATAAGTATGTCAATATGGGAATGCAGGCTGCTGCTGACCTCTGCCAGACCGCTGCGGAGGTCAATGCATTGAAGCGAGCCTCGAGCAGTCCGAGCGAGCTTAGCCTTGCCAAGAAGCAGCTCGAGGACAAGGAAGGTAAGTAATCCTTATTAAAGAAATACCTTATAGAAAGGATTTGGTTGCAAAAATAATAGGAATAACATGGAGTACTGCAGGGCCACGGCGAGTGGCGACCACAGAGGAGGCGGTGTCCGCGGACAAAAGCGGCTGCGGAGGCGCGCTGAGCGAGAGAAGGGGAGCGAGCTGGCGGAGGTACGGCAAGAGCTCCGGCTCGTGGAAAAACACGAGGGTTTGGGCGTGACTCAAGACCCGAGAGTCCGAGCTTGCCTCGGCTCTTGAGACTGCCAAAGCTGCTAAGGCCGAGGCCCAAAAAGCCCTCTAGGAGATTGAGGCAATAAAGAAGATCGCGGCGGGTAAGGCATTCTTTATGCAGAGCAAGAATGTAAAAGTCAATTATCTAGTACTTACCCGAATCCGGAGCTTTCCAGGAGCATTCGCAGATCTGCCCGTAGTGTAATACGATCTTTGCGCGTTCTACCGCGCCAAGGAGGGGGGGCTCGGCGGAGAAGGTGTTACGGTCTTAGTATCTTTGAGGCCGACCGTCCGGTGCCCTGGCGACCAGCTGAAGCAGCTGGTCGAGTTCCTAAGGTCGCCGAACAGGCCATGAAGGGCCTCATAGTTGGTTTGTGGCCATTGGAAGCCATGCACAGGAGCTACTTGGGTTGGTGCGGCGGTGGTGGGCGCTTGTCCATGGATTGAAGTCATCAAGCGCTCTGTCGCATTGAAGGTGCCCGTCGGGCCTTGCCCGTGCTAAAGTGCCTTTGGGGCAAGCTGAATGCGGAGAAGCTTGTGATGGGCGGAGCCACCGAAGGGCAAGGAGCATCGTGCGCCCGAAATGTACTATGAGGGCATCTGAAGGTGCCCACGAATAGTGGATGAGTGCTCCAAAGATGTAATTTTTCAATAGACTCGCATTTGTTATCACATGTCGCTGAAAACTTGTTCATATGCGCTAAGCAACGCTTGTTAATTTAAAATATTACCTTACATGCGGCCATTTATCAAATTTGAGAGATGGCAAATCGTTGACTTCAGCCCCCATGCCACGAGTCTTTGGGGTGTTCGGGATAAACTTGGCGCTCTTGTTCCCATTCTTGGGTTCATCGAGGAGGCGCTCAACGCAGCGAACAAGGCAACGGACTTATAGTGCTTGAACACTCTCACTTAGCCATAGAATTCTATAATTTTAAATTTGGTGAAGCCCCTAGTATTCGGAAGACCGAATTGAGGCGCTATCCACGCCTATGGCGGACAATGCGGTTCCTCGCTCTAAGCGGCATAAGTCTTTAGGGACCGAAAAACCTCTTGAACAGCGACCGGCTCTCGCCCTATCATGACGGTCAGTTTTAGCTTTCTCCTTTGAGGTGCTCAACCCAGCTCAGCCGGGCACAATCGCGGTGGTTCTCCTAGTGCTACCTTAGCCGATATAGCGGAACGTAAGGTACCAAAACATAGGGCAGGCAAACCCAACTATTGACCCAAGACATGATTGAGCCGATGCATATAATGCTATAAGTTTGGGGTGCCGCACTTGTGAAAGTGTTCGGACTTATCACACCATAATTTTGGGGTACTTAAGCCCTCGTGTATTGGCCGTACCAAAGTGTCTGGTGCAACATGTCATGAAATGAACATATATATAGATATAGAGAGGAGTGCAATAATAGGCAAAAGCTATGTATTGTTTATAAAAAAGGTACTGCGATGAGCATAAAGCGATACAAATAGTGCGATAAGCAAGGGATGTGACTATTTAACATGTCCCCCTCCGAGGGTAAGCTGCGGGATGGTATGTAAAACAGGTATAATGCTCGTAGTAAAGACCACCTGAACACTCGACGTAGCTTTCTGCTTCCCTGGCTGTTGCATCGTGAGTTCGGCAATTCTAGTGCGGACAGGACTTCGGAAAGCGGAGTCTGAAAGTAAGAAAAATAAAGAAAAAGAAAAGAATGACACAATCGGGGCCCACAGTGCGGTTGAGCCGCATTTTGGGCGTGCCGTGGTCGTGCCCTCCCTTATGCCCATGGTATCTCGGGCGTAGTTATGTACGCGTAATACTGGCTTCGCAATTTAGCGAGGGCTGGGGTTGGGGCGGATTACTCTGGCGATGCTTGGATCGTGCCGGCGGTCTTGTTGTGGGTTAATCCGAGTGCGCTTGACAGTGTCCGGACGTTTAGTGGCCGGACTCGAGAATTGCTGTGAGAGGCTGCTTTGCACCTCCGCCGCGAGGGCCGCCGTGCGCTCCTCCGTTCTGAGAGAGTGTTCGGTGTTTCCATTGACCGTGATTACTCCTCGAGGGCCTGGTATCTTGAGCTTGAGGTATGCGTAGTGCGGCACCGCATTGAACTTTGCAAATGCGGTTCGTCCAAGCAGTGCTTGATAGCCGCTGCGGAACGGGACTATGTCAAAGATTAACTCTTCACTACGGAAGTTATCCGGGGATCCGAAGACCATTTCGAGTGTAACTGAGCCTGTACAATTGGCCTCTACACCCGGCATGACGCCTTTAAAGGTCGTCTTTGTAGGTTTAATCCTTGAGGGTCTATGCCCATTTTGCGCCTTGTATCACGATAAAGCGGTTCAGGCTGCTACCGCCATCCATCAGGACTCTAGTGAGGTGAAATCCGTCGATAATTGGGTCGAGAACCAATGCGGCGAACCCGCCGTGACGGATGCTAGTGGGGTGGTCCCTTCGATCAAATGTGATCGGGCAGGAGGACCATGGGTTGAACTTTGGGCCGGCCGCTCCATCGCATATACGTCCCTTAGTGCACTTCCGCTCCCTTTTGGGTATGTGGGTTGCGTATATCATGTTCACCGTCCGCACTTGTGTGGGAAGCCCTTCATCCTCTATTGTTCGGCGGCGAGGCTCTTCCTCGTCATCGCTATGCAGCCCTTGTCATTGAGTTCGGCACTTAACTTGCTTTCTTTCTTGAACACCCAACAATCCTGTTGGTGTGATTGGCTAGTTTTCGGGGTGCCATGTATACGCACAGCGATTGAGTATTCTGTCCAAGTTGGACGGGCCCTAGGTATTTCTTTTGAATTGCTTCTTCCGCTGACCGGGTTTAGAGCCTCTGAATCCGGCAGTGACTGCCGTATCTTCATCATTATCGCCGTTAATGCGGCGCTTGTTCTTGTTGCGACGTGACCTGCCATTGCTGTCCTTGGTATCTGAACTACTAGGGTTTTTGGTCAAGTTGTTACTATGAGCTAGCCAGCTGTCCTCTCCCGCGCAAAAGCGGGTCATGAGTGTGGTGAGGGCTGCCATGGATTTCGACTTTTCCTGTCCTAGGTGCCGGGCTAGCCACTCGTCGCGGATGTTATGTTTGAAGGCTGCAAGGGCCTCTGCATCCGGACAATCGACGATTTTATTTTTCTTGGTTAGGAACCGTGTCGAGATTGTCGGCGATTCTTACAGCTGCTGGATTATGTGGCTGAGGTCATCGGCGGTGGTCGCACATATGTGCCTGGAAGTTATCAAGGAATGCGGCTTCGGGTCCTCCCAACAACCAATTGATTCTGGCAAAGCTGTTGAGCCAATGCCGAGCTGGTCCTTTAAGCTTGAGTGGGAGGTATTTGATGGCATGTAGATCATCACCGCGGGCCATTTGGATATGGAGGAGATAGTCCTCGATCCGGACCGCAGGATCTGTGGTACCATCGTATGATTCGATGTTTACGGGTTTGAAGCCCTCGAGGATTTGATGATCCATTACTTCATCTATGAAGCATAGTGGGTGTCTTGGCGCCTCTGTGTTGGGCTATATCATGGCGTAGCTCATATGAGCTTTGTCTCTTGTGTTGACCGGCGGGTTTGTTGTATCCGTGTGACGGTAATCATCCCGAGTCGTTGAGGCGCCCACGCGATCCGTGAACCGATCTTGTATGTTTTGCCTTATCCTCAATATATCTACGCAAGTCCGCGCGTTTTCCGTGCCTTGGTACTTTTGGCGGCGTCGAGTGCGGCTTGAATGGAGGTCTAGAGGCCTCTCTGTCGCGACCACAGGGTGGCGATCGGCGCATCATCTTGTTGGCGATGTGGGTGCTTCCTCCTCGATCGAGGCATTGGCCTGCGTTTGGGGTAGCTTTTGGAGGGGCATTGAGTTCATACTCTTGGCTACAAGGACTTGATCCATCTGTCGACTAGCAGGTCTTGGTCAGCTCTAAGTCTTGCTGCTTTCTTGAGGCTGCTTGCCGTGGCTATAAGCCTGCGTTTGAAACGCTCTGTTGGCGGGATCCTCGGGCACACGAATTCATCGTCGTTGAGGCTTGCCTCATCTTCGGAGGGAGCATAATTATCGTCATCTACCTCTCTTTACGCGCCTTGTCGTGCGAGACTTGCTTCTCCTCCTCCCGCTGCCGAGTCCTGCTTTGGAGGGTTGTCTTCGCACCTTGTCCGGTGTTATTATCTCCGTGCGGAATCAACGTTTTGCCGTGGCGGGATTTAGAGCGGCGCCAGCGACGTCGGCGCCGGTTGCTTCTTGGAGGGCCATCCTCCGTTGTTCCATCGCCGTTCCCATCTTTTGGGATGTCCACCATGTATATATCGTATGATGAGGTGGCCTTCGATTGCCACAGTAGGTGCTGGTTCTTGGTCGTCTCGGCATCATCGTCCATACCGTCGATGTCTTGGTCGAAGTCGAGCATGTCGGTTAAATCATCGGCGGTGGCTACAAAGTGGGTGGTGGGTGGGTGTTGAATTTCTTCGTCGTCCGCATCCCAACCTTCACGACCGTAGTCCGCCAGGATCTTCGGATAAAGAGAGAGACTTAGTGAATTCAGGATGTCGCCAAAGGCGAGTCTTGAAAGATGTCCGTGGCCGTGAACTCCATGACGGCGCCCAATCGGATTCGATTGGCGGGGCGCGGAGGTTGGTCCGGGAGGAGTCCGGCACCTTGGAGTCACGGTCTTCACAAAGGACAGGGATTGTGTTCGGCTCAATCACCGTAGAGATTTCAGCCCCCGAGGTGGTGTCAAACCAACCATCCTCGATCGGCGAGATCGGCTCTGAATCAATGTTCGTAGCGGACACTAGTGCGGCCTCCAGACACTGTTCGGCGGCAGAGTTAGATCATGCCCATCGAGATAGTCTTGGCGCTTGCTGCGGCTCGAATCCGTCGAAGATCAAGTCTCCGCGGATGTCGGCCGTGTAGTTTAAACTTCAAATCTGACCGATGGCGGGGCGTAGCTTCGATCTGCTCCGGATGGCCTAGCGAATTGGCCGCATGATGCAAAGCCGCCGAATATGAATATCTGTCCGGGAGAAAAGTCCCACCACGGACTGTGTCGTTCTTGATGAGTGAAGGAGCCATCGGGCCTATCGGTGGCGACAGAGGAACTCTCAATGAAAGCACCAATGTCGGTGTCAAAACCGGCGGATCTCGGTAGGGGTCCCGAATCGTGCGTCTAGGCGGATGGTAACGGAGACAAGGGACACGATGTTTTACCCAGGTTGGGCCCTCTCGATGGAGGTAATACCCTACTCCTGCTTGATTAATATTGATGATATGGGTAGTACAAGAGTAGATCTACCACGAGATCGGAGAGGCTAAACCCTAGAAGCTAGCCTATGGTATGATTGTTGTTAGTCCTCGGACTAAAACCCTCCGGTTTATATAGACACCGGATAGGGTTAGGGTTACACAGAGTCGGTTATAATGGTAGGAGATCTACTTATCCGTATCGCCAAGCTTGCCTTCCACGCCAAGGAAAGTCCCATCCGGACACGGGACGAAGACTTCAATCTTGTATCTTCATAGTCTAGGAGTCCGGCCAAAGATGATAGTTCGGCTATCCGGACACCCCCTAGTCCAGGACTCCCTCAATGGCTATCATAGCCGATTATCCAGGACTGCTCCCTGCATCGCACGTAAGTATAACCGAAGTCCTAACTTCCAAGAAGGATCCCTTCTTCCGCACATCTCCTACCACACACATATGGTGCTTTACGGGGAAGGCTCTCGGGACGCCACGCCGAACCCACAGTGACTCGCCCACAAGGGGCACCGAAGCTGGGTAGGCTTAAGAGGAAGGCGGTCAGGACTAAGACGCCGTCACAGAGGTATGAAAGAGAATCCCGCTCCATGGTAGTCGTCTTTTGAGAATGTAATAACGCCCATGCTTCCTAGTAGGAAAAACGCTCGCCGGACTATATCCGGAGAGGTCGCCGGCCACGCCTCCACCAGTCAGGCTCCAGAGCCGGACACAGAGGCGGACACTCGCATGGGGCCAACGCTGGATGTCCTCCTACAGAGGATGCGGATAGGCTATCCGCTACCAATTCTGAAGTGGAGAGCGCCATGAATCACAGGCGTCGCCTGGCCGTACTCCGTGATGCTTGTTTCTCCCAAGAGGCGTTTGATGCCTTCAACTTGGGAGACGCGTACATCCGGGCTGCTCAGAATGGTCTTGCCAGAGCTACGGACCAGTATGTAAAGGATATACGGTAAGAAAAAATCTAATAGTTATGTATATCAGTAGCCCCTGAGACTTGAAATAGTTGGCACAACTGATTTAAGGATCATTGTTTGCATAGGCTCTTACGGAGAAGAATACACAGTTGTCTCGGGAGCTGGAGGAGTGTAGGGCCCAGCTTCAGGCCGCAGTTGCCGCATTGAAGGAGTCCGAGAAGGCCCCCTCGGGTAAGACTTGCTTTTATTGCAAAGAATGTCATGTACCAGGTAGTATGCGGTATGCGTGAAAATCTAATAATAGATTATGCAGATAATCCCGAAGTGGATCCGGATGAGCAACATGTCATACGACAGCTAAAGGCTGGTGTCGGTGTCAAAACCGGCGGATCTCGGGTAGGGGGTCCCGAACTGTGCGTCTAGGCGGATGGTAACAGGAGACAAGGGACACGATGTTTTTTACCCAGGTTCGGGCCCTCTCGATGGAGGTAAAACCCTACTC
The DNA here is from genome assembly GCA_021605205.1 of Aegilops longissima. Classification (NCBI taxonomy): domain Eukaryota; kingdom Viridiplantae; phylum Streptophyta; class Magnoliopsida; order Poales; family Poaceae; genus Aegilops; species Aegilops longissima. The sequence goes on along the minus strand of CM038676.1, from coordinate 140,833,738 downwards.
TGCTTGATTAATATTGATGATATGGGTAGTACAAGAGTAGATCTACCACGAGATCGTAGAGGCTAAACCCTAGAAGCTAGCCTATGGTATGATTGTTGTTAGTCCTACGGACTAAAACCCTCCGGTTTATATAGACACCGGAGAGGGCTAGGGTTACAGTCGGTTACAATGGGAGGAGATCTACATATCCGTATCGCCAAGCTTGCCTTCCACGCCAAGGAAAGTCCCTTAGGACACGGGACGAAGTCTTCAATCTTGTATCTTCATAGTCCAGAGTCCGGCCAAGGTTATAGTTCGCTATCCGGACACCCCTAATCCGGACTCCTCGGTAGCCCCGAACCAGGCTTCAATGACGATAAGTCCGGCCTTGAAATTTTCTTGACATTGCAAGGCGGGTTCTTCTCAAATTCTGTGTACTGTTGAATAGTGTCCGGCTTCTCGTGAATATTGTGCTCCTTAGCTTCCGCCCAATAATGGCCGTCTTCCACGTGTCAAGCGAATCGAAAAGCCAGGTGTTTTTACTTTTACCCCCTAGCTGCGCAAATAAGCTTCCTTATAAAGAGGCGAGGATTTAGATCCAATCACACCATCTTCCTTTGTGAGCATTCATCGGAGCGCATCCGACAGAAGTCCATTCCATCATGGCCAGTCGACGCAGCTCCTCCTCTCACCGTCCCAGCCCTTAGCCTGGAGATTGGGAGAGATGTTCCGTCCCACACAGCGAGCTAGTGACGCTCCAAACCAAGGGATTTCTTCCCCCAGCCTTTATGGTCCCGGTTCGAGCCGGACTTGCCACCTATAATGGCGGAAAGCAGGCGGAGAGCGTCCCCAATCCCTCCAAAGGAGAGTGGGTATGCATTGTCCCTTATTTAATAAGAGGGCTCGAATTTCCAATTCATCCGTTTCTCCGGGGGCTCCTGGAGTTCTACAGCCTCCAGCTGCACGACCTTACGCCTGCCTCCATAGTGCATATTGCGGGCTTCGTAGCCCTTTGCGAGCTATTCTTGGGCGTCTAGGCTCATTTCACACTGTGGAAGAAGCTGTTCTACCTTGTGCCCCGTTCTCAGGAGGGGTCAATATATCAAGTGGGCGGAGCCAAACTATGGTGCATCGCCGGGACCGGATATCTATCCGGAACCCCAAAGAAAGCGTCCGAAGACTGGCCTTCAGAATGGTTTTATATAGAAGATGTCCCCCTGCCGGACCTTGTTCGGATCGGCCTTCCTGAGTTCAATAATGCTCCTTTGAAGAAGCGCCTAAGCTGGCGCCCACGGAGCCCTCAGAAGGAAAACGACAGGGACGTCCTTTACCTGATGAGCCGGATAAGATTATTAGCTCATTCCGGACTGACCATGATCGGGGTCATGGCCACATGCATTATACGGGGGGTGCAACTGCTTCAGTATATAGGCCACCCCATGTTGGATTTCAACGGGGAGGATGATGCCACCTGCTGCGGCCGTAAGGGGCCGGGATCGGTTGCTGCTCTGACGAAGGCCTTGTCCTCATTGTACAAGGGAGAAGAGGAGGAGTTCCTCCGCGTCAATCCACAGGGTGGATTTTCTATGTACGATCCTCCAAGCTGGGTAAACGGACACTTCTTTATGCCCATCCGTTCCATATTCCCATAGTTAAGTACCTTATCTTGTGATTTCGACGCAGGAATTGCAGCAGGCCGTAAAGGATATAAATAGCCCTCCTCCACAACCCAAGGATCCGGAACGGTCCCTCAATCCGGCCTCCCAAGAAGATTCGGACATATCTGTGGAGCTGATCGATGGGGTATTTTACCAACTGAGCATCGACAATGCCTTGGTCGCCATTACGGCCGATTACCCCGGAATATTTCCAGCCTCACAGGTAACTGAGAACGAAGTCCCAATACTTTGAAAATGATCCATCCGTGCTTATCTTTGATCACCGTATATCAATGGTGTTTTGCAGGGGGAGCCCTTGAGGCGGAAGGCCGAGCCTGCCGTGGCTAGCCAACGAGGGGCAGCAAGGCCCAGTAGGCTGAAAAGAAGTGCGGTCCGGATTGAGACGCCGGCGCAACGGTATGGCGTGCCATCTTATTCCAGGTTTTATTCCCGGAAGGTATGCTAACGCTCGTACTCCCTTCAGGAAAAAGTGCGTTCGCCAGACTATATCCGGAGAGGTTGCCAATCGAGCCTCCACCAGCCAGGCTCCAAAGCCAGGTCCAGAAGCGGAGGCGAGCACGGGGCGTGTGTCGCACGCTCCTCCGACAGAGAATGCCGACAGACTATCTGCCACCAATTCCGAGGTGGTGAGTGCCATGAATCACATGCGTTGCCGGACAGTTCTTCGTGACGCATGTTTCTCCCAAGAGGCATTGAATGCCTTCAACTCAGGAGATGCGCACCTCCGTGCCGCTCAAAATGGTCTAGCCAGAGCCACGGAGCAGTATGTGAAAGACATACGAGTGAGAAAATTTGATGGTTATATATACCAGTAGTTAGAATAACTGATTTAAGGATCATTTGTTATGCAGGATCTTACAAAAAAGAATACCCAACTGTCCCAGGAGCTGGAAGAGTGCAAAGCCCAACTCGAGGCTGCACTAGCCGCTGCAGGGGAGGCCAAGGAGACCCCCGCTGGTAATATACGCTTCGAAAGATAAGTATGTTGTGAAGTGCGGCGTGTGTGTAAATCTGACAACATCATTGCAGATGGCGCCGAAGTAGATCCGGACAAGCAACAACTCTTGCGCCGGTTAAAGGCCGGGGAGAGCGTGCTTACGAGGGTGAGGCAGGAGAAGTATAATCTCCAAGATGCCAACACCCAGCTGGGCGAGGAACTAAAGGATGTTCGTGCCCAGCTGCCGGACTCCGTGAAGGAGAATCGACGGCTTCGATGCGGCATTTTTAGTAAGTGCTTGAGCGAACTTTGAAAAAAGAGTTCGGCGAGGAAGTCGACTAACGAGTTATATCCGTAGGTATGCTCACAAGTCGCCCCGCAAAGGAAATGCCCGGTTCTCTGGTGACCTTCTTCCCGAGCTCTTACAACTGCACGAACGAGTTCGGCAGTTGATGAAAGGCGTCGCCCATGCCTTGTGGCCATCTGTCTCCCTGCCCGAAGGCCTTGGAGAGCTTACAGAGAGGCTTAAGGGAGCGTGGCGCGCTTCGATTATGGAAGATATCGGCTGCCGTCAAAGGCGCCGAGGAGGCTGGGCCATGGTGAAGACAGCGGTACACGGTTATGACCCAAACCACATGGCGTGGTCGGACCTGTGGGGCCCGATGGGAAGGAGATCCTGTGAGCTTAGTGTACGCCAAGTAGAATTGGCTGCAAAGTATTCCCAACAGGATCTGTAAACTAGACAGCCTATTAGATGGTATTGAGGAGGAATACACCAGTCAAATTGACTATGTAATTGAAGATGACATGTAAAAATGCCTTCTAGCGGATTGTAGATCGTTTGTCATGGCGGACCTTTTCGCTTCAACCTCGGGACCCTATAGTCCGAAGTGTGTACGAATACCCTCACGGTTATGTAAGAACCGGGCATGCGTGGAGACCGGGCTTAGGGGTCATTAGTGCTTGAACGCACAAGTGCCCAACTAGTTATGTTATATTACATGGTTAGTAAGAAACATCTTCCAGGAGAATAGTTCCGTTAGGGGTTCCTTTCCACAGGAGGCATGCCTTAAAGTGCATGTCCGCTGCGAAAAAAAGCAGAAAAGCATCTGGGGCAGATAAATAAATAAGTGAGAAATCATCTTTAGTTCACCGACCGAATATTCCCTTAAGAACGCTAGCTTCCGCTTCACCCACCGAGGTACACATCCGGCTGACCCGGCAGTAACAATCGCAGAGGTGCTCCTTTACCACCTAGCCGAACAATCGGGAGCGTGGGGTAAGCACAGAGCCAGCAACCCAGCTTGGCCAAAACTTAAGTCATATCGATGCATATAATGGTGAATAAAAGGTACATGCGGAAGTGTTACACATGTGTTAGGCATGAAGCCCATACAAATAAGCTTCATTAAAGAAGCCCCGAGTATAATGGCGCGGATAGCGCGTCAAGTGTGTCGCGAACAATGCGGCGAGCAGCCTTTAAAGGCTGTAAGAGAAAAGAGGAGAAGGAGAGAAATATAAGACAACTAATGTGTAAAAAATAGACGGAGGAAGGAGGCGAACTCGAGAATCCGCGCTAGGCGTAGAATCTTCGGAGGCGGGCTGCGTTCCATGGGTTCGCTCGAGTCGGTTATCCGATGCATCTCGCAGACGGTGCGCTCCACGGTCGGGACTTGGTCGATAATAAAGGACCTTCCCATTTGGGCTTGAGTTTGTCCTTTTTCTTGTCCGTGAGCGTAGAACTAGGTCGCCAACATTGTAAGTTTTGGCCCGTACTTCTACTTTTGATATCTTGAGCTCTTTGTTGATAGAATGCGGAGCGGGCTTTTGCCACGTCACGCTCCTCCTCCAAGGCGTCAAACTGTCCTGCCGAATGAGCTCGGCTTCTCTTTCTTCGTACATGCGCACGAGGTGAGTCATGAATTATGTCGCAGGCCAGAACTGCCTCTGCGCCGTATACCATAAAGAATGGTGTGAATCCAGTGGTGCGATTCGGCGTGGTCCGCAACCCCCAGAGTACGGAGTCGAGTCCTCTACCCAATGCGTGTTAGATTCCTTGAGGGACCGCACTAATCTGGGTTTGAAGCCGCTCATCATTAGACCATTTGCTCGCTCGACTTGACCGTTAGTTTGAGGGTGATAGACTGAAGCATAGTCGAGCTTGATGCCCATGTTTTTGCACCAGAGTTTGACCTCGTCGGCTGTGAAGTTCGTGCCGTTATCAGTGATGATGCTGTGGGGGACGCCGTAACGGTGTACGACCCCGGATATGAAGTCTATCACCAGTCCAGATTCGGCCGTCTTAACAGGCTTGGCCTCTATCCATTTCGTGAATTTATCCACCATGACCAGTAGGTATTTTTGCTTGTGGGTTCCTCCTTTAAGGGGTCCAACCATGTCAAGCCCCAGGACCGCGAAGGGCGGTGATGGGTATAGTTTGGAGGCGGTGGGTGGCATGTGGCTTTGATTAGCAAAGAGCGGCAACCGACGCATCGTTGGACTAAGTCTGAGCATATGCCGGGCCGTCGGCCAATAAAATCCTGTCGAAAGGCCTTGCTTACAAGGGCCGGGCTGCAACTTGGTGTCCGCCGAGTCCGGCATGAATTTCAGCCGAAGATTCCGCCCTTCCTCTTGGAGATACACCTTTGAAGGACTCGGTGGTGCTTTTCTTATAAAGCTCTCCCTCATGGACTTTATAGGCTTTAGATCGCGCACTATGCAGCGTGCCTCGTTTTGGTCCTCGGGAAGTTCCTGCCTGGTTAGGTAGGCTAGGAATGGTTCCGTCCACGGGGCAATGACTGCCATTATTGCGTGGGCTGAAGATGTTACTTCATTGGCAGAGCCTCCAGTTGTGTCAGAATGTTCGGTGTTTGGCAGTGCTGTTGGGTCCGGGCTATTATTTCCGGACTCCCCTTCCCATACTACGGATGGCTTGAACAGCCTCTCTAAGAAGATATTGGGGGGGACGGCATCGCGCTTTGTGCCAATGCGTGCCAAGACGTCTGCTGCCTGATTGTTTTCTCGAGCTATATGGTGAAATTCGAGCCCTTCGAACCGAGCTGACATTTTTAGGACGGCGTTGCGATAAGTTGCCATTTTTGGATCCTTGGCATCAAAGTCTCCATTTATTTGGGATATCGCGAGGTTCAAATCCTCGCGCACCTCTAGGCATTGAATGCCCATTGATACTGCCATCCGGAGGCCATGTAGAAGGGCCTCGTATTCAGCTGCGTTGTTGGAGTCCATATACATTATCTAGAGTGCGTATTGAGCTGTATCTCCGTTGGGGACGTCGAACAACGCCACCCCCTGACCAACCAACATTTTGGAGCCGTCGAAGTGCATGATCCGGTTGGAATATGTGCCGTACTCTTTAGGGAGTTCGGCTTGGTCCATCGGCGACGAAGTCGGCCAAAACTTGCGACTTAATGGCTTGCCGTGGCTTATAGGTTTTGTCGAACTGGAGGAGCTCAATGGCCCATTTGGCAATCCGGCCTGTCGCTTCTCGGTTGTTTATAATGTCGTTAAGAGGTACTTCGGAGGCTAATGTTATCGAACACTCTTGAAAGTAGTGTCACCGCTTCCGGGATGCCATAAACACCGCGTACGCTATCTTTTGATAATGCGGATACCGTGACTTGCATGGAGTGAGGACAGTGGACATGTAGTAAACTGGTTTTTGAAGCGGAAACTTGTGTCCGTCCATTTCTCGTTCGACAACGAGGACCGCGCTTACAACTTGATGAGTTGCGACGATGTATAGTAGCATTGGTTCGCCCATGCTGGGCGCGGCCAGGACCGGGTTTGTTGCCAATATGGCTTTTATTTCCTCGAGTCTGGCAGTGGCGGCATCCGTCCACTCGAAGTGTTCGGTGCGTCGGAGGAGGCGATATAGGGGTAATGCCTTTTCTCCCAAACGGGAGATAAAGCGGTTTAGAGCCGCCACGCATCCAGTTAATTTTTTTATTTGTTTGAGGTCCTTTGGGATATCCAATTGAAATCGATGCATAGGCGCCAGGATTTGTCCTTCTTTGGTACCATCACCAGGTTCGCTAGCCAGTCCGGATGTTTTATATCTCTGATGAATCCGGCCTCCAATAGTTTGGCTAGCTCCTCTCCCATGGCTTGTCTCTTAGGTTGGAGAAAGCGCCAAAGACTGTTTGGTAGGCTTGAATCCTTTTAGGATGTTTAGGCTGTGCTCGGCCATCCGGCGTGGGATTCTGGCATGTCGAAGGGTGCCGAGCAAAATGTCCCAATTTTCGGCGAGGGAATTCTCGTGGTCTGACGTCTACATCGGGGTTTAATTGTGCCCGATGGAGGCCATTTTTGTAGGGTCCGTTGGGTGGACTTGGAATTTGACTATTTAAATCTGCTGGTTTAAAGGAGGTGGACTTGGATCTTTTATCGAGTATCACATCGTCCCTGTTCACCATGGAGCGCTTAGCGTAGTCAGTTCCTCGGCTGTGGGCTTCGGATAGTGCCTCAAGGGCCAGTCGGCTGTCTTATTTTCGGTAGAGTGCTATGTCGGGTCACTAGCAAGAGTGATGATTCCGTTGGGCGGGCATTTTGAGCTTCATGTACCCGTAATGGGGTATAGCTTGAAAAATTGTGAATGCCTCTCGCCCTAATAGGCGTGGTATCCGCTGCTGAGCAGGGCCACTTGGAACATGACCTCCTCGGACCTATAATTATCCGGTGCGAACACCACATCCGGTGTGATTTTTCTGCTGCACGCTTCCCGACTGGGTATTATTCCTCTAAAGGTTGTGCTGCTTCGCTCAATGCGGCTCCAGCCTATTTCCATTTTTCGAAGGGTTTCCTCATAAATGAGGTTCAATCCGCTGCCACCGTCCATGAGTACCTTGGTAAGGCGGCCGTCCACTATTGGACCGAGGACCAATGCTCTTGGTGCTCGGGCTGTTGAATTTAGGTTCATCACCGGCATTAAAGGTAATAGCCGTGTCCTCCATGGATTTATTGTTGCTACTTGGTAGACTTCGTCAAGGCTGCGGAGTGTTCGTTTCGCATATTGTTTGATGCGAAAGTCTCAAGACTTAATACCGTCTTGGTATCCACGGGCTGGTGCTCTGTGGATCTTTGGGGTTAGAAGCTCTTCGCCACTTTTGGCCACCGCGGAGTATCCAACATGCTCTAAGGCTATGAGTTGGTGTGGCGCCCTCTGTACTATGAATTTTACAGGGTCCATTGAGCCATCCCTCGATCTGGTTCCATGCCCCGTAGAAAGTTTTTGTTTTTGGTGTTTAACCGGGTGATTGGCGATAATGCACCCTTTTATTTGGACTGGTTTGTATTCAGGGCGGATTGTCCCAAAATCTTACTTGGTTTTCCAGCGCTTTCCATCTCATAGTACTTCTAGTACTATGGGCGTAAGTCAGCAAAGCGTGTAATTTCACGGCGACCTATGGCGTTGAGGATTCCCTTGTCCATGCAATTATTGCGGAGAAGAATGAAATTACGTCTTCCTCGCGGCAGTCCTTTATCCTGTTCATAACCAGGAGGAATCTGGCCCAGTAATGATGTACTGTTTCCTCGGGCTCTTGCCTAATTTTGGATAGATCACCTATGTTCGGGTGGGTGGGTGGAATTAGATCCGAAACCTCACCCAATCTGAGGCTCAAGGGCCAAGGAGTTTCGAACTTCGGAAGCTTGGATTCTTGGATGTTGTCCAATGAATCTAGCCCGTTGCCTGACTCTAAGTTCAGGTCTTGAGTGTCGTCCTCCCCTCCGCGGGTATCCGGCTTGGAGGGATCGGGAATCCGGACATAGCTAGTCCTTAAGATAGATGAAGGGTCGCCGCATTGTTCCTCCACCACGGCAACGTGATGGGTGACCTGGGGAGAGTTAATCTCTCTCAGATCGGGTTTAGGCCCAATCAGATCATAGTATGTAGCGACTCCCAGGGCGGCGATGCGATCCAGGAGCTCGTTTAAGGAAGAGAGCTCCGTCGGATCTAACTTCTCGGCGAGTTCCGAGTTGACATGAAGATTGCTTCCGATGACCCGAGTCATCATCGGTAGCGGACGAACAGCGGTCATAAGAAAACCGCCTAGCCGGAGAGTTTGGCCGATAGCCAAAGCTCCTTTAGCAACAAAGGTTGTCTTTAAAGGCGGGATGAGGCATCCTTCTGATGGCGGCACGTGCGGAGGAACTCTCAATGAAAGCACCAATGTCGGTGTCAAAACCGGCGGATCTCGGGTAGGGGGTCCCGAACTGTGCGTCTAGGCGCATGGTAACAGGAGACAAGGGACACGATGTTTTTTACCCAGGTTTAGGCCCTCTCGATGGAGGTAAAACCCTACTCCTGCTTGATTAATATTGATGATATGGGTAGTACAAGAGTAGATCTACCACGAGATCAGAGAGGCTAAACCCTAGAAGCTAGCCTATGGTATGATTGTTGTTCGTCCTATGGACTAAAACCCTCCGGTTTATATAGACACCGGAGAGGGCTAGTGAGGGAGTCCTGGACCAGGGGGTGTCCGGATAGCCGAACTATCATCACGGCCGGACTCCAAGACTATGAAGATACAAGATTGAAGACTTCGTCCCGTGTCCGGATGGGACTTTCCTTGGCGTGGAAGGCAAGCTTGGCGATACGGATATGTAGATCTCCTACCATTGCAACCGACTCTGTGTAACCCTAACCTATCCGGTGTCTATATAAACCGGAGGGTTTTAGTCCGTAGGACGAACAACAATCATACCATAGGCTAGCTTCTAGGGTTTAGCCTCCTTGATCTCGTGGTAGATCTACTCTTGTACTACCCATATCATCAATATTAATCAAGCAGGAGTAGGGTATTACCTCCATCGAGAGGGCCCGAACCTGGGCAAAAACATCGTGTCCCTTGTCTCCTGTTACCATCCGCCTAGACGCACGATTCGGGACCCCTACCGAGATCCGCCGGTTTTGACAATCGACATTGGTGCTTTCATTGAGAGTTCCTCCGTGTCGCCACCGATAGGCCCGATGGCTCCTTCGATCATCAACAATGACGCGGTCCAGGGTGAGACTTTTCTCCCCGGACAGATCTTCGTATTCGGCGGCTTTGCACTGCGGGCCAATTCGCAGGCCATCCGGAGCAGATCGAAAGCTACGCCCTGGCCATCGGTCAGATTTGAAGTTTGAACTATACGGCCGATGTCCGCGGAGACTTGATCTTGACGGATTCGAGCCGCAATAAGCGTGCCGACTTGTCTCGATGGGCATGATCTAGCTCTGCAGCGAATAACAGTGCCACGAGGCCGCACCAAAGATCCGCCCAACCCTTAATCCGAGTCGGATTCCCGATCGAGGATGAGTGGTTGACACCGCCTCGGGGCTACGATCTCTACGGCGATTGAGCCAACTCCATCCCTGTCCTTTGTGAAGACCTTGACTCTGTGGTGCCGACTCCTCTCCGGACTTGAACCCTCCGTGCCCCTGCCAATCGAATCCGATCGGGCGCCGGTCATGGAGTTCATCGCCGCGGACATCTTTCAAAGACTCGCCCTTTGGCGACATCCTGAATTCACTAAAGTCTCTTTCTTTATTTAGAGAGCCATGGCCGGATTACGGTCAGGAAGGCTGGGATGCGGACGACGAAGAAATTCAATGCCCACCCACCACCCAGTTCGTAGCCACTGTCGAAAGCTTACACAACGTGCTCGATTTCGACTCCGAAGACATCGATGGTATGGACGACGATGTAGGAGACAACCATGAACCAGCGCCTATAGAAGGCTGGACAACCACCTCATCCCATGATGTATACATGGTGGATACACCTAAAGGAAATGAAGACGAGGAACAACGGACGCCACGAAGGATAAATCCCTCAAAAGCAGTCAAACGGCAACGTAAATGCGAACCAAGTCCCGCCAACAAAGACCCAGCCATAGAGCAGGGTGAACCGTGGACGACGAAACATGCTATCGAGCAATCGTCCGAACAAGACAACTTGGATAAACAACCTGTCCCGGCGAAGACAACAGTCCGGGCGATCTCATGCGGACAAATTGTTGGAGCAGAATAACTCCACAAAAGGCTCGCCGCCATCGCGTAGCCTGAAAAAGCGAAGCGAAGCTCAAAACAGCGGAAGATGCACTCGAGAATCAGATGGAGAGAGTATTCAACACATGAGACAAATACGGCGATAGTCGCGAACAAAGAGCTACCCAAAGAGAAAGCTACTGCCCAAATTTGATGAGGAGCCATAGAGCCCCACAATCAAAAATTAAGAAGGCCACCCGTCGGATGGGCGACCCCACGGCAAAAAGAGCGCAAATGGCGCCAAGACATAAGCCAATCTGCGATCCGCATAAGGATTCACATCAAAAGGATGGCCCGATTAGGTCCATCTATAGGCCGAAAGCAGGCTCTTCAAAGCAATGCAACACGCCAAATATCCAACATCACGGCACACCCAAATATAGGGCGCCGCCCACCCCTATGTTTCACCGATGAGGTGCCGGATCATGAATTTCCAGCGGATTCAAACCCGTAAACATAGAGGCATACCACGGAACAACAGACCTCGAGTCTGGATTGAGGATTACATCCTCCACATACACATGGCTAGAGGAGATGATCTCCACGCCATAAAATACTTACCCTCAAACTCAAAGGGCCAGCTCGGCATTGGCTTAAAAGCCTCCCGAAAAATACCATTGGAATCGGGAAGAGCTCGAGGATGCGTTTGGGCAAATTTTCAGGGACCTATGTCCGCCCTCCGGATGCATTTATCTAAGTCACATAACTCAACAGCCCGGAGAGTCAGCCCGAAATTCAGAACAGGTTCCTTACTAAAAGAACCAAATAGTCGATTGTCCGACGCATGAAGCCTTAGCAGCCTTCAAACACAACGTCCGAGACGAATGGCTCGCCAAACACCTCGCCAAGAAAAGCCAAGAACAATGGCGCATTAACAAGCCTCATGACCCGCTTATGCTGGAGAGGATAGCTGCCTAGCAAGATGCAGCACCAGCGACCCAAGTACATCCAAGTCGGGGATGGAAAGCGGAAACCACGGCGCAACAAGGACCAGCGCGGATTAAAGGGAACGGTCCAAAGAGCGCGGCGACAACGCCGGATTCAAAAGCTCACGACAGAACAACAAAAACTGCCCTTAAGGACAATAGCGATGAGCTATCCAACTTAAACAAAATCTTGGACAAGATATGTCAAATCCACAAGACTCACAGGAGGCCTGCAAACCATACCCACAGATTGTTGGGTCTTCAAACAGTCCGGAGGACTCAACGCCGAACACAAGGGGATCGACACACCAAGTGAGGATGATGACGAACCCACAAGAAGAGCCCCGAAAACAAAAGAATTTCCCACAAGAGGTTAAAACAGTAAACTCACTTCACGTGATCAAAGGGAAAAAGCAGCGCGCCCACTAGAATGCGCGCCGCACAAACTACCCTAGCGAAGTACCAACACCGTTGTCAAAACCAATCACCTTTTATCATCAGGACTATTCCAAAGTATCCGAACGCAGGATGGACTGCCTTGATATTGGATCCTATAATCTTTGGATTCCAATTTACACAAGTCCTCATGGATGGTGGCGTGACATAAACCTGATATATCGACACAATCCATAAGATGGGGATAGACCCAACCAAAATTCGCCATAGCAACACCTCCTTTAAAGGGGTAATGCCAGGCCCATATGCCCATTGTACGGGCTCCCTACTGCTAGAAGTTGTGTTCGGTTCATCCGACAACTTCCGTCGCGAAAAGTTAATCTTCCATGTCGCCCCGTTTAAAAGTAGCCATCAAGCACTATTGGGACGCGAAGCTTTCGCCCGCTTTAACGCAATACCGCATTATGCATCTCTTACACTTAAAATGCCCGGTCCACGCGGCATCATCTCATTAAAAGGGAGTATTAAGTGTTATTTGAGCCCGGAGGAACGTGAGACTGCCTTGACAGCCCCACACCTATCCGGCTCCGCTAGTCAAAGAACCTGAATTGGTCATTCAAACCCGGACACGGCTAGGCGAGTCCGGCGCCTTACTAGCGCATACCCCCATACAAGGGGCTGCATGCATGTACAACAAGAGACAATAAAGCTCAATTTTATTCACTTCTTGAATAGTACTCTGTTTATTTAATATAAAGTACATCTTTTGCATGATCCTTTTCTTTTAAACTAAGTTCCTCTCTTTTCTGGATGAACAACGTGCTACACCCGTCCGAGGATACGGCACAACGGAGACACATGCGCAGACGCGAGAGGGACCCGTTGCAAGGATTCTTTTAGATTAAGACCTGCGTAAACCTTTTTCTGTCTCTTGTTGATATACATCCCCGGTTTCTTACTATAACCGAGGAGGAGGCTGGCGTTTTGGCATTGGCCGCACTAGAATTTTTGCGCTGCACGGACACGGGGCTTAGGGCATTATTCTGCCCGTTTTATAAAGACCGAATACCTTAGGGAGTATTGGCGTCTCGAAAGTTAGGCCTTATATGCATCAGCTCGAATCATGTCTTTGGTCAAATGTTGGGTTTGCCCGGCTCCTGTGTTTTGCTGCCTTACGTTCCGTTTTATCGGCTAACGCGGCACCGGAGAACTCTGCGATTGTGCCCGGTTGGCCGGGCGAGCACCTCGATGAAAGCCAAATGATCGTCATGATATAGCGAGAGACTGGTCAACCACTCGATGACTCACCGAATGTTTAGAATTCCTCCGCATTAACGAAGGACGGTTTTGATCGTGGCACATCGCACCTGAATTCGGGAGAGTGCGGTGCCCCTGTGGCTATATAGTAGCCCCACCTCGAACTCCTATGGCTAAGTGAAAGTGATAAAGCATTATAGTCCGGTTGCCTAGTTTGCTCGCTACCACCTCCTTAACAGGACCAAGGCGTTGGATTAAGTGTGAAAAAGCGCCTTCTTTGCAAACACCCCGCACTATGTGCGTGGGGCTGAAACCAAGGACTGCCATCTTTCAGTTATATATACATATACATAAGCGGCCGCATGGGGAGTAGTTTACTACTTGAGCGCACAAGTATAAAAAGCTCTTATATTATATTGAAACATTGTTTTCACAAATCATACATGTCATTTAAACATAATATCCTTGAGCACTGCGTCTCTATTAAGCAAGCGCCTGCAGACTTCCTCAAAATAGTGCTCGGCGGTACTAAACTTCTGTCCGAATCTTGGGATGCAACGTCGGTGGCCTTCATCTCTGCCCGGATGTCTTGACACGGGCCAGAGCCATCCGCGCTCCCTCAATACACGCCGACCGCTTCATTGCATCGATACGCGGTACCGCACCAAGGAACTGCTGCACTAAACCAAAATAACTCTTCGGCTGGGGTCCGCCCGGCCACAAATGAGTCATGACATGCTTCATGGCAAGTCCGGATAATCGATTCAGCTCGGCCCATTCGGCCAACCGATCGGTCAACGGAAGAAGACGCTCCGGACTATGGAATTGCGACCAATATAGCTCTTCCCTTCTGTGCCCCTTCTGGCCTCGGAAGTGCTCAATCGCGTCCAGCCTTCGCCGCTAAGTCCAGATAAGCATCCTCCGAACTCCACAACTTGTCCAATTGAGCATACTTTGATCCAGTATATTTCCTCCGCAGCGAAGCGGTTTTCCAGCCGCAATTGCCCCGGCTGACTCAGCTCCTCCTTGGCAGCTCTCAAAGCGAGCGGGCATCCTTGATTCGGCGGCGGCCTTTTCAGGCCCTCTTGCTCCGCTTTGACGTTCTTTTCAAGAACCTCGCAGCGATCGGTAGTATTCTTCAACTTTCGGCCATATCGGCCATTTCCTCTTGCTTGGCGGCGAGCAGCCCGTTCGACTTTTAGCTCTTGGCCGCCCTTAAAGCGCCGCATTACTATTTCTGGCTTGCTTTTCGCTCGGCGAAGTTCCGCCGCAGCTCCTCCACAGCAGCGGCACCATCTGCATTAAGCATACAAATAGTAAGACATGGGCGTCAAGCTCCCTTACCAGGTGTCCGCGTAGAAGTCGCATACCTTGTGACTCGTCAAACCGCTTATTGACCAGCGCGATGTCCGCATCCGCCTCGTCAAGTTGCCGCTTTAGTTCGGCATATTCATCAGTCCGGCTGGCCACCGGACGCCCCGCCACCTGTTTAGGAGCGGCGATATGTTATAACTGAGATTTTGATCCTCGGCACGCTGTCAATTTTGACAACATACCGAGTCTCAGGGGCTACTATCTATAAAGGGCGCATTCTATATGCATAACTGTCAGAAGGTACATCATTTTTGCGTACCTCGAACCCCGTCAGTAAGCTTCTGACGGCTTCATGCAATCCGCTCTCCGCGGATGCAATTCTTTCAATCACCGTACCCATTAGAGCACGGTGATCTTCTGAGATAGCCGCTCGCCCGAGCAGATCCTTCAGCTCCTCCGACCGCACACCACTTGGCGCTGGACCTTCCGGCCCCCGGACTTGGGAACCCCTCGCGGCGACACCTCGTGGTCGTCCGCCTGCATGAGGGTGCGACAGGTGGAGGCGTTTCGCTCTCCATCATCTCCGGAAGAAGATCCCCCGAAGATGAGCTCTGCTGAGAAGGGCTGAGGTCCGAACTACAAGGTACAATTTCGGTTATCTTCATAAATAAATACAGGGATGTTCCTTATTTACAAGACCCCTTCTTTTTACTTACGGCTCATTGGAGGCTGATCCCTTGGGGAAATAGTGCGGCTGGGTTACTTCCCAGCGCGGACTCTCCGACGAAGATTCCTTTCCCTCTTTGAGGCCTTGACCTCGGATCTTCCAGCGGTCCTCTTCTCTCCTCGAAAGATGGGACTTTTAATCCCTCCTTCCTTGATAGCCTCCTTCGTAAAGGCAGTTGCTTCCCCGCTCCCCCCTTCGCCTTCTTCAAAAGGCGCGGCCTTCAACATCTTGGTCAGCATGGGATCCGACATGGTCTCTGGGAGGGGAGCCGGACACCTTATTAACTTTGCCTTGGTTATCCACTCCTGTTCAAGAAACGGCTCCTTTAAAGGGCATAGATATATGATAAATGAATGAATAGCTTGTCCGGTTACAGGACTACTTACTTGAGTATCTGGGCGATTGCAGCTTAGTCATGCGTCCTCAGTCAGGTCCGGACACCTCTCTTGTGATCCGAAGAACAGTTTATACATCTCCACGGGCGTCGTGCCTATAAAATTTTGAGAGCTCGTGGTCCCTCGGATTAAATTCCCACATGCGGAGGCGGCGTTTGCAGGGTGAAGGCGCCGGATCAACATAACCTGCGCCATCGCAACCAGATTGATCTCTCTTTCTTGGAGGTCTCGAATACGGCCCTGCAGCAAAGGCGTCCTTGGGCGGCCCCAGTCGAGCCTTGTTGACCCATGACGCCTTGCCCGCTGTGGTGGACCTGAGCGGAAGGCGGGAGCACCACCCATTTGGTGCCCACAGGGCGGTGATATAAAACCACTCCGTTTCCACAAACCAAGCTCCTCTTGAAAAGAGCCCTCGGGCCACGCAGCATCGGCACATTTGCTTATGACCGCCCCTCCGCTTTCTGCTTGTTGCCCTCGATCATCTTTGGCTCCACCTTGAAGGTCTTGAGCCACAATCCAAAGTGAGGGTAATATGGAGGAAGGCCTCACATCGACAATGAATGACGAGATATGGAGGATGGACTCGGATTCAAGTCATGGAAATCCAGCCCATAATAAAACATGAGCCCCCGCACAAAGGGATCCGTCGGAAGCCTAAACCTCAAAGGAAGTGAGACCACGAACACCACGTTCTCGCCGGGCTCGAGTGGGAATGACCTGCCCTAGGCAGGCAGCCTATCACGAAATCTCACGGTTAGATACACGGCGTCTCGCAGCTTTAGCACATCTTCTTCCGTGACGAAGAAGACATCCATCGGCCGTGCTGGTCGGAGCGGACATCGTCGAAGGTCGGAAGCGCCTAAATCTGAAGCTTTGGGTGTTAGAACTCAAAGCGCGAGGCGAACTCAATGGAGAGTGTAAAAAAGAAGAGGGCCTTGGTCTCATTATAAAGAGGTTGAATACCAAGAGCCCACCCGTGGTCGATTAGGACTACGCCTTTGATAGAGGAGGTGTGCCGGCAGGCACAGTTGGGTTACCCACGTCCGTATTGATGGGAATCCGGAATAAGGGGCACGATCTATGCTTTGATAAGACATGCCAAGGAAACGCCTCGCTAAACGCCGAGGTGGAGCAGTAAAAACAATTCATATAAAGACCTGGCAGCGGTGTGATGTCATGCCGCGGAATACGTCGCAGATCTGTGCAAAAGTTATTCTCTCTACGGTGGTATGTGGAACTTGTTTTGCGAGCGGACACTATCCTTGTGTTCAAAACCTTCTATGAAGTATTGGAGGAGGAACCCACCTTGCAATGCGAAGACAATATGCGCCCGGACTCGTCATCATTGAAGCCTGGTTCGAGGGAGCTCTTGAGGAGTCTGGACTAGGGGTGTCCGGATAGCGAACTATCATCACGGCGGACTCCAAGACTATGAAGATACAAGATTGAAGACTTCGCCCGTGTCCGATGGGACTTTCCTTGGCGTGGAAGGCAAGCTTGGCGATCTGGATATGTAGATCTCCTACCATTGTAACCGACTGTGTAACCCTAACCTATCCGGTGTCTATATAAACCGAGGGTTTAGTCCGTGGGACGAACAACAATCATACCATAGGCTAGCTTCTAGGGTTTAGCCTCCTTGATCTCGTGGTAGATCTACTCTTGTACTACCCATATCATCAATATTAATCAAGCGGGAGTAGGGTATTACCTCCATCGAGAGGGCCCAAACCTGGGTAAAAACATCGTGTCCCTTGTCTCCTGTTACCATCCGCCTAGGCGCACGATTCGGGACCCCCTACCGAGATCCGCGGTTTGACACCGACAGCTAGGGTTACACATAGTCGGTTATAATGGGAGAGATCTACATATCCGTGTCGCCAAGCTTGCCTTCACGCCAAGGAAAGTCCCTTAGGACACGGGGCGAAGTCTTCAATCTTGTATCTTCATAGTCGAGGAGTCGGCCAAAGGTTATAGTTCGGCTATCCGGACACCCCCTAATCCGGGACTCCCTCAGCTGGCGAGCGCATGCTTACGGAAGTTAGGCGGGAGAATAACGATCTCCAAGACGCCAATACCCAGCTGAGCGTGGAACTAAAGGATGTTCGAGCCCAGCTTGCGGACTCCGTGAAGGAGAATAAGCGGCTTCGACGCGGCATTTTCGATAAGTGCTTGAGCGAACTTTTGAAAGAGTTCGGTGAAGAAGCCGCTACAGAGTTATGTCTGCGGTATCTTGGCGGGTCGTCCCATGGAGGAGATGCCGGTCTGCGGGTGATCTTCTTCGAGCTCTCTGGCTGCACGAACAAGTTCAACAGGTGATGCAGGGTATTGCCCAGGCCTTGTGGCCATCCGCCTCCCCGCCAGGAGGCATTGGAGAGCTTGTAGATAAGCTCAAGGGAGTGCGGCGGCGCTTCCGATTATGGAAGATATCGGCCTGCCGACAAGGTGCAAGGGAAGCCTGGGCTATGGTGAAGACGCGGTATACCAAAGCTGACCCAAACTACATGGCTGAGGTCGGTCCTATGGGGCCCGATGGGAAAGAGATCCCCGTCAGTTTGGTGTATGACCAAGTAGAATTAGCCGCAAAGTATTCCCAACAGGATTGTAGGCTAGACATCCTGTTGGATGGTATAGAGGAAGAATTTAGTCAGTCTAAGTGACTATGTACTTCAAGTGACATACATTGTCCCTAGCCGGATTGTAAATCATTTGTCATGGCAGACCTTTCCGCTTCGACCTCTGGACCCGATAGTCCGGAGTGTTTCCGCATACCTGCTCGGTTACGGAAAAACCGGGGTACGCGTGGAAACTAGGCGTAGGGGTCATAAGTGCTTGAACAGACAAGTACCCAACTAGCTATGTTATATTACATGGATAGTAAGAAACATCTTCGGGGAGAATAGTTCCGTTAAGGGTTCCTTTCCACAGATGCATGCCCTAATGTGCATGTCGGACTACGAAAAAGCGCGAGCTTATAAACATCGGGGGCATGTATTAAAATAAATAAAAGTCATCTTTTGTTCACCAACCAGTATTCCCTTAAACGCTAGCTTCGGCTTCACCCACTCGAGGTACACATCCGGCTGAACGGCGATAACAATCAGAGGTGCTCCCCTTATGCCCTAGCGAATTAGCGGAGCGTGGGGAATAAACACAAGAGCCGAGCAACCCAGCTTGGCCAAAACTTAAGTCATATCGATGCATATAATGGCGAAAAAAGGTACATGCGGAAGAATAACACATGTGCGGGGCAAAAAGCCCAAAAAATAGTTATGTCAAGCTTCTGTATAGGAATCCCCCAGGTATAATGAGCGCGGTTAGCGCGTCAAGTTTGTGTAGTCAAGACACAATTTAGCCCTTTAAGGCTTTGAGGAAAAGAAAGAAAAAAAAGAGAGAAAGGGAGAAAGGACAGATAACGGATATGTAAAAAATTGACGGAGGTAAGGAAACGAACATAGAGTCAAGCACTAGGCGTAGAATCTTTGGAGTCTGGCTGCATTCCATGGGTTTTGCTCGAGTCAATTATCCGATGCATCCCGCAGACAGTACGCTCCACTAGTCAGAACTTGGTCAATAATGAAGGGACCTTCCCATTTGGGCTTGAGCTTGTTCTTTTTCTTCTCCGGCAGGCGTAGAACTAGTTCGCCAATGTTATAGGTTTTGGCGATGCTTCTACCTTTGATACCTTCAAGCACTGTTCTTGATAGAATGCGGACGGGCTTTTGCCGCGTCTCGCTCCTCCTCGAGGCGTCAAGCTATCCCGCGATCGAGCTCGGCCTCTTTTTCTTTGTACATGCTTTTCGAGGTGAGTCATGAATTATGTCGCGAGGCAGTACGCCTCTGCGCCGTACCTATAAAAATGGTGTGTATCCGGTAGTCTTGATTAGGCGTGGTCCGCAACCCCCATAGTCTGAGTCGAGCTCCTCTACCCAGTGCGTGTTTGATTCCTTTAAGGACCGCACTAATATGGGTTTAATGCCGCTCATGATAAGACCATTTGCTCGCTCGACTTGACTGTTAGTTTGCGGGTGATAGACAAAAGCATAATCGAGCTTGATGCCCGTATTGCTGCACCAAAGTTTTACCTCGTCGGCTGTAAAGTTCGAGCCGTTATCGGTGATGATGCTGTGGGGAATGCCATAATGGTGTACAACCCCATATATGAAGTCTATCACTGGTCCGGATTCAGCCGTTTTAACTGGTTTGGCTTCTATCCATTTGGTGAATTTGTCTACCATGACCAATAGGTATTTTTTCTTATGGCTTCCCCCTTTGAGGGGTCCGACCATATCAAGCCCCCAGACCACAAAGGGCCAAGTAATGGGGATTGTTTGGAGAGCGGTAGGCGGCATATGGCTTTGATTTGCAAAAAGCTGGCAACCGACGCAACGTTGGACAAGGTCCTGTGCGTCTGCTCGGGCCGTTGGCCAATAGAAACCTGTACGGAAGGCCTTGCTTACGAGGGCCTGGGCTGCGGCGTGGTGGCTGCCGAGTCCAGCATGGATTTCTGCCAAAAGTTTCCGCCCTTCCTCTTCAGAGATGCACCTTTGAAGGACTCCGGTTGTGCTTTTCTTATAAAGCTCTCCCTCATGGACCTTATAGGCTTTAGACCGCCGCACTATGCAGCATGCCTCATTTTGGTCCTTGGGTAGTTCATGCCTAGTTAGGTAGGCCAGGAATGGTTCTGTCCACGGGGCGATGACAGCCATTATCACGTGGGTGGAAGGTGTTATTTCGGTGGCAGAGCCTCTGATTATGTCAGAGTGTTCGGTATCTGGTGTTGTGGCCGGGTCCGGACTATTGTTTCTGGTCTCTCCTTCCCATACCATGGATGGCTTAAATAGCCTTGCCAAGAAGATATTAGGTGGGATAGGGTCGCGCTTAGCGCCGATGCGGGCCAGGATATCCGTCGCCCGGTTGTTTTCCCGGACCACATGGTGGAATTCAAGCCCCTCGAACCGAGCTGACATTTTGAGGACGGCATTGCGGTAAGCCGCCATTTTTGGATCCTTGGCGTCAAAGTCTCCATTTATTTGAGATATTGCAAGGTTCGAGTCCCCACGCACCTCCAGCCGTTGAATGCCCATGGAAACTGCCATCCGGAAACCATGTAGTAGGGCCTCGTATTCGGCTACATTGTTGGAGTCTGTGTATAGTATTTGGAGTACGTATTGGACTGTATCTCCGGTGGGGGACGTCAGGACGACGCTAGCTCCCAGACCAGCCAACATTTTAGAGCCGTCGAAGTGCATGATCCAATTGGATATGCGCCGTACTCTTTAGGGAGTTAAACTTCATCCATTCGGCGTTTAAATCGGACGAAACTGCGACTTAATGGATCGCCGAGGTCTATATGTTATGTCGAACGGGAGGAGCTCAATGGCCCATTTGGCAATCCGGCCCGTGGCATCGCGGTTGTTTATTATGTCGTTGAGTGGTACTTCCGAGGCCACCGCGTGATTGAACACTCTTGAAAGTAGTGTCGTAGTTTCTGAGATGCCATAAATACCGCGTATGCTATCTTTTGATAGTGTGGGTACCGTGATTTTCATGGAGTGAGGACAGTGGATACATAGTATACAGACTTTTGAAGCGGGAATATATGTCCGTCCGTCCCTCGTTCGACGACGAGCAATGTGCTTACAACTTGGTGAGTTGCCGCTATATATAACAGCATTGGTTCGCCGACATTTGGGGCGGCCAAGATTGGGTTGGTGGCCAGGATGGCTTTTATTTCATCCAACCCGGCCGTGGCTGCATTCGTCCACTCGAAGTGTTCGGTTCGCCGGAGAAGGCGATAAAGGGGGAGTGCCTTTTCCCCTAGTCGGGAGATAAAGCGGCTTAAGGCCGCCACGCATCGATTAACCGGATTTGCTTGAGGTCGGTTGGGATAGCCAATTGTGTGAGCTTCGGATTTTGGCGGTTGCTTCAATTCATCTCTGGAACTATGAAGCCCGGAGCTTTCGGCGAACGCGCCGAAATGCATTTTCTGGATTCAGCTTGATGTCATATGTTCGAAGGTTGTCGAACGTGAGCCTCAAGTCTTCTATTATGGATTCAACATGTCTGGTTTTGACGACCACATCGTCTACGTATGCCTCCACTATTTTGCCGATCTGCTTTTCCAGACATGTCTGAATCATGCGTTGATACGTTGCGCCGGCGTTTTTTAGCCCGAAGGGCATTGTGTTAAAACAGAAGGGGCCGTATGGAGTGATAAATGTTGTTGCGGCTTGATCGGACTCCGCCATCTTGATTTGGTGGTAACCGGAGTATGTGTCGAGGAAGCACAATGACTCGTGTCGTGCGGTAGCGTCGATAATTTGATCGATGTGAGGGAGGGGAAAGGGATCCTTTGGGCAAGCCTTATTGAGGTCTTTAAAGTCGACGCACAGGCACCAGGATTTGTCCTTCTTTTGTACCATCACCAGGTTTGCTAGCCAGTCCGGATGTTTTTATATGTCTAATGAATCCGGCCTCCAGTAACTTGGCTAGCTCCTCTCCCATGGCTTGTCGCTTGGTTCGGAGAAAGCGCCAAGAGTGCCTGGCAACCGGCTTAAATCCCTTATGAATGTTAAGGCTATGCTCGGCCAGCCTGCGTTGGATTCCTGGCATGTCCGAAGGATGCCAGGCGAATGTGTCCCAATTCTCGCGCAGAAACTCCCGTAGTGCAGCGTCTACAGCGGGGTTTAACTGTGCCCCGATGGATGCTGTTTTTGTAGGGTCCGTTGGGTGGACTTGGAATTTGACTATTTCATCCGCTGGTTTAAAAGAGGTGGACTTGGGTCTTTTGTCGAGTATCCGTCGTCCCATCCCACTGTGGAGCCTTGATTAGTTCTTCGACGCAAGGGCTTGGATAACGCCTCGAGGGCGGTCGGCATTTTTATTTTGGCGCGGTGCTATGTCCGGATCACTAACTAGAGTGATGATTCCATTTGGCCGGGCATCTTGAGCTTCATGTACCCGTAATGGGGTATAGCTTGGAAGATCGTGAATGCCTCCCGCCCTTAAAGGCGTGGTATCCGCTTCTAAGCGGGCCACTTGGAATGTGATTTCTTGGACCTGTAATTCTCCAGCGTGTCGAATACCACATCAAGTGTGATTTTTCCCGCGCACCGTGCCTCCCGACTAGGGATGATTCCTCTAAAGGTCGTGCTGCTTTGCTCAATGCGGCTCTTGTCAATTTCCATTTTTCTAAGAGTCTCCTCATAGATGAGGTTTAATCCGCTGCCACCGTCCATGAGAACTTTAGTAAGCCGAAAGCCGTCCACAATTGGACTAAGGACTAAGGCGGCTGGTGCTCGGGCTGTTCGGAATTTAGGTTCGTCACTGGCATTGAAGGTGATGGCCGTGTCGCTCCATGGATTTATTGCTGCCACATGGCAGACTTCGGCAAGGCTACAGAGTGCTCGCTTACGCCTATTATTTGAGGCGAAGGTCTCGAAGACTATCAGTACTATCCTTTTGTTATCCGCGGGGTGGTGCTCTGTGGTATTTTTAATGAGGAGGTCCTCACCGCTCTTGGCCACCTGCCGGAGTACCCAACATGCTCTAAGGCTGTGTGTTGGTATGGTATCCGTTGTACTGTGAATTTTGCATGGCCCATTAAGCCATCCTTCCATTATGGTTCCACGCCCTGTAGTGGGCTTTTGCTTTTTTGTAATTGAGTCGGGCGACTTATGAGAGTGCGCCCTTTTAGTTCGGACTGGGGGTTTTGCCAGAGCCGGATTATCCCAAAATTTTGTTTGGGTTTTCCAGGCGCTTTCCATCGCGCAGTACTTCCCTACTATGGCCGCCAAGTCAGCAAAGTGTGCTATGTCACGACGACTTATGGTGTTGAGGATTCCCTTGTCCGTGCAATCATTGCAAAAGAATGAAATTGCGTCTTCCTCTTGACAGTCCTTGACCTTGTTCATTACAAGGAGGAATCTGGCCCAATAGTGATGTACTGTCTCCTGGGGCTCTTGCCTAATGTGGGAAAGATCGTTTATATCTGGGTGGGTGGATTTAAGTCCGGACCTTGACCCAATCTGAGACCCGAGGGCGGGGGAGTTTCCGATCTTGGGAGTTTGGGCTCCGGGATGTTGCCCAGCGGGTTCGGCATGCTACCTGATTCTAGATTCAGGGTTTGGGTGATGTCCTCCCATAGACGGGTATCCGGCTCAGAGAGTTCGGAAATCCGGACATAGTTCGTCCTCAGGATAGAGGAAGAATCGTCGCATTGCTCCACCACCACCGCTATCTGATGGGTGACCGGCGGAGAGTTAATCTCCCTTTGGTCGGGTTTAAGCCCGATACGATCATAGTCCGTAGGGACTCCCATAGCGGCGATGTGATCCAAGAGTTCGTTCAAAGAGGAGATCTCCATTGGATTCATCCGCTTGGTAAGTTCCGAGCCAAGGTGAAGGCTGTTTTCGATGACCCGAGAAGTCATCGTCGGCACAAATGACGAGCAGGCGGTCATGACAAAGCCGCCTAGTCGGAGGAGTTTGGCCTACAGCGGGGCTCCCAGAGGTGATGTTGTCCCGACAACAAGGCGAGCCATCCTTCCTTATGATGGCGGCAGAGGAACTCTCAATGAAAGCACCAATGTCGATTGTCAAAATCGGCGGATCTCGGGTAGGGGTCCCGAGCTATGCGTCTAAGGCGGATGGTAACATGAGGCGGGGACACGATGTTTACCCGAGTTGGGCCCTCTCAATGGAGGTAATACCCTACTTCCTGCTTGATTGATCTTGATGATATTAATATTACAAGAGTTGATCTACCAGGAGATCGTAGAGGCTAAACCCTAGAAGCTAGCCTATGGTATGATTGTTGTTGTCCTACGGACTAAACCCTCCGGTTTATATAGACACCAGAGGGCTAGGGTTACCTGAGTCGGATTCTGAGGAAGGTGATCTACATATCCGTATTGCCAAGCTTGCCTTCCACGCCAAGGAGAGTCCCATCCGGACACGGGACGAAGTCTTCAATCTTGTATCATCATAGTCCAACAGTCTGGCCAAAGGATATAGTCCGGCTGTCCGGATACCCCCTAATCCAGGACTCCCTCACTCATGTATGCCAATGTGGTACTAGTCAATTATTTTGCCACAATCAGCTATCACACCCTTTCGATGCCACGTCAATGGTACCCACTAGAAGAAAGTTAGACTTGTTCGGTTCAACTGCCTCCCTTGGTGTTTGGAGAGGAATTGGCCAGCGTGAGGCGGTTTTATATGTGGGCAGGCGGCTTAAAAGAAGGGAAAACGCGCGAACCAGCTAAGAAGAGGGAGGAAAACTTCTACATTCTCAAGGGACGTGGCATTGGCTATTGGGCGGCAACATGCGGTCATCTGGGTACGCCATAAAGGACACGAAGAGGCATCCTATATCAGCAAGGACCAACTTCCATACTGATAGCTCGTCTAACAGAACTCCCAAGTTAACTGTGGTGAGACTGGTGTAGTCATGAGATGGGTGACCGGATGGGAAGTTGACTCGCTGTTAACTACAGGGATGGGTTAATGCAAAGGTTTATTATAAACTTTGCAGTGACCCATCCGTCTAGTTAATATCGAGGTCTTTGTTTTGTAATTTTGACATTTTTTGTTTTTTGAACACATGTTAATCGTAGGTTTTTTGAACACAACACATCCCAAACATATGTGCTTATGTGGCATGAAGTTAATGAGGAGAGAGGTGTTTGTAGTAACATAATATGTTACCATAACATAACGCACACCAATGCAAAATGAGTCTACAACATAATAAATGAAGGCTTGCATGACACTACATTTATGTTACTATCCACTATGATGATAATATGCATATGTTACTAGTCTAAATTACTGCCCACTATGACTAGCCTTAGCATGGTTAATAATATAGCCAACTGATGGCTACAAGGAACCGCCATGTCATCTACAGCCATCATCTATATGCACTCATGCAATAGTGTGGGCTATAAGGTTGGCTATTAGTACATTAGTACTTTTTCCATCTTCTCTCTGTCTCTTTCTTCATATTTATTGCATTTACCTAGGAATGCGTATATAGCTAGGCTCTTGCATGAGAGCCCACTCCCCTTAATTTTTCACATCTCTCTCTCCTGCAAGTATAATAGTGGGCTTATAGCCCTCTTACATGGCATTTTTGCCTATGTGGAGGAGAGAGTGATAAGACTACCCACATTGGGAGTAACATAGGTAGTAACATCACACATATCTACATAAAATAGATGATGTGGCAAGTAATAAATGAAGAAAAAGAGAAAAGTGGTAACATAGCTAGTTACTAGTACTATGAGTAACATCACATATATCAAGGCAAGATGAGTCTATAGCCTAATAAACGAAGTGTTTCATGTTACCACACATATGTTACTTCCCACCATAGAGGTATTAACATAGACTAGTAACATATGCATGTTACTAGTCTATGTTACCACCCATTGTGAAAAAGTAAGACTAGTCACAATGGGTAGTAACTTAGAGTACTACCTCTATAGTGGGGAGTATGTTTGGTGTCATGCAACACTTCATTTATTAGGTTGTAGACTCATCTTGTCTTGGTATGTGTGATGTTACAGTAACTAGCTATGTTACCACATGCTTCTCTTTTCTCATTAATTACTCGCCACATCATCTATTTTGCCTTGAGATGTGTGATGTCACCATCTATGTCTCCCACTGGGCTCTCATGCAAGAGCCTAGCTATATGTGGATTCCTAGACAAATAGAATAAATGTGAAGAAAGAGAAAGAGAGAAGGTTGACAAAAGTAATAATGTTATAGCCAACCTTGTAGCCCACACTACTATATGAGTGACTATAAATGTTGGCTATACATGACATGGCAGTTTCTTATAGCCATCAGCTGGCTATACTATTAACCATGCTCTTAGTAGGTGACCTTGCGCTTGGCTCTTCGCCTCTTCTGGAAGTCGAATGAACTGCTGGCAATCTGACACCAAATGAATTGCTGCACATCCACCGCTTGTAATCAAAAGTTTCTCCTCGTGCTGCGAGCCACCGTGCATGTGTCGGTGAGGGAGAAGGCGTAGCAAGCAAGCTTCTCGTCGTTCTGTGAGTTGCGGCGTGTTGGCAAAAGGATGAACAAAGCTCACGTAAAAAAGAGTGGAAGAACATAGATTCCCGACGATGGAGAAGGAGAAGGAACCTCGTGGTGGAGCGTATGCACTCATAATATTTTATATTATTCAGCAATATAAAATCAACCAATCATCTCCACAGTAGACCGGAAGAGTACGAAACACGACAGCCCAGTGTAGTTACATCATACTACATGGCTAACCCACGCTATCACCATATTTCTTGGCCTCCGTGCGACACCTAGCTCTAGTAATCCAGCAGCCCGTATCACTTCTCGCTCCTTGTCTCTCTCAAAGTGCGGAGGGCTGGCGTTTTTGCCGTCTATTGAGGTCAGTTAACTCATCACATGTTAGCGACATGCCAAGAGCATTCTAAAAAATTACATACACTATTGTTATGCCAAGAAGAGGAAGCTTTGTTGAAGCCGGTCCAAGCAGAGACAGGCATGTCGTCTTAGTGAGTGGGTCCGGTTCGTTTTGAACTTGTTTGGTGTAGTAGTAACACTTGGTTTTGACTATTGATAAGATTTTATATAGGGCCTAATGTATTCTTCGAGGATGCCTTTGACTATTGATAAGATTTTATGTAATTTGAAAATTATATCATTCGAAGATCCTTTCACGTTCTGTTTAAAAAAAGATCCTTTCACGTACGAATTTGACTGTATGCTTTGA
Organism: Aegilops longissima; assembly: GCA_021605205.1. Classification (NCBI taxonomy): domain Eukaryota; kingdom Viridiplantae; phylum Streptophyta; class Magnoliopsida; order Poales; family Poaceae; genus Aegilops; species Aegilops longissima. The sequence continues at coordinate 140,806,306 of CM038676.1, read as the reverse complement.
GCAACTTGCATGTCCTATATTGCTCCTGCTTGGATACTCTAAGTTAGCTAGAGGTTAGACTAACTCATGACTAACCCTGAACTAACTGTAGCCAAAGAGGTGTTTGGGTGACAGGGTTAGATTGACAATAAATGCACTTGATGGAGAGAGAAAAGTGATTTTTCAGTGGGCCCAATGAGAACTATCTCCAATTAGCACCTCTTGGGTGGGATAGTTTTTTTGGTGGGTTCGGTGCAACTTGCTCCAATTTAACCCTCATGCTTGGATACTTTAGGGCTATTTGAGCCCCAACTATGTCGGATCACGGTTTCCGGCAAAACCCTCAAGGTTCGAACACTAGGGTGCGCGCGAAGATTTCCTCCCTACCGATCCACGTCCTAACTAGTTAAGATGTTGAGAACGAACTAGACGAACTCACAACACAAGGGACACAAGATTTATACTGGTTCGGGCCACCGTTGTGGTGTAATACCCTACTCCAGTGTGGTGTGGTGGATTGCCTCTTGGGCTGATGATGAACAGTACAAGGGGAAGAACAACCTCTTGAGGTTGAGGTGTTCTTGTGCTTGGTGTGTGGCTAAGGATTAGGCGAGATGCCTCTCAATCAGTTCAGGCTTGCTTCAGTTCAGGCTTAGTTTCCTCCTACTGTGGTGGCTAGTCCTATTTATATTGGCCCTGGTCCTCTCCCCAAATATTGAGTGGGAAGGAAGCCAACAATGGCCACAACGGCCAATTTGAAAGGGGACAACTAGTACAGCTTATCCTGACAAAAGTAGTCTTCGCCTGCAAAAGGCTCTGGTGGTGACACCGTCTTGGGCTCCATGGTGACCTCCATCTTGCCATCCTGCTGGCCTTGGTCTCGTTGCACCGATATGGAAACCTTTGCTTGATGCCTCGATACTCCGCGCCTGCGCTTGCTCCCTTAGCACCGAAGAGGAAACAAGGACGCTGCATGCGCTTGCGCCCGCCTGGCACCCGCCTGGTATCGATTGTCATGGCTCACGTCACGAGAGCCTCGTGAGGTTTGCCTTGCCTTGATCTCTCCGCCCCTCGCGAGCCTGCCTAGTGAGGCCGCTCCTGAGGAGGTCTTGTGTCATCCGACTCGCGAGGCTTGGCCCCTCGCGAGGGTCTTGAATGCCTTGTTGACGAAGCTAGGCCGTCTGAGGCCTACTAAGCGAACCACGTCGTGGGCATGAGCCGGCAAGTCTGAGGACCCCGTTCCCGGAAGCAGGCAGTAGCCCAGGCCCAAAGGCGCTCAGGCTTGGCTTCGAGTGAAGCCAAAGGTCAAATCTGGAGTGCCGCGGGCCCCAAAAGCCTGCGGCCTTGGTCGACGCATGGTGGTTGATTGGACGTGGGCGTCTCCGCTTCCCCACGCTGCCTCGGCAACTGCCCGACTTGACAAAAAGGCTGGCGTGCACAGTGCTTGGCTTCATTGCTTCCCTTCGCCTTGCTCAGATCCCCTTCCTTGCGCCTTGCTTCGGAAATCCTCAGATCTGCTTCCATCTCCCCCCATACCAGCGACTGATGGAGCAGCGGAAGGTCAAGCCCTCTGCATCGCCGGCCTGGTACGAGCCTGCTCTCGAGGCGCCCAACGTCTCAGAGAAGAGCCTCGCCTCCACGTGCTTGCTGACAGCGGGGGAGAGCAATGAATGGGGGAAGACGGAGCTTCGGGCTGCCTCCGTTGAGCCGGAGCCCGAGGGGAGCACGTTCTTCCCCTTGTTCACGAGCAGCATCGCCACCGGGTTGGTTCCTCCCTTCTCCAATTTCTTCTATGAGGTCCTCGACCACTACGGGCTGCAGGCGCTGCATCTCCATCCCAACTCCATCCTTCTGTTGTCCATCTTCGCCTACTATTGCCCGAAGATGAGCTATCTGCAGTCTTGCGCCTCTTGGTTGGGGACAACCAAGAGTACCCGCCAAGCGCCTTCGTTCTGCTGTTCCACCGCAAGGACTGGGTGCAGATTGTGGCTTCCAGGCCGACTTTCAACGGTCGCGGGCTGGTGCCACCGGCGCCAACCGGGGCCCTGCGGTGCCGAGACCGGTGGAGCTGTCTTCTGATGAATCCCACGGGGAGGAAGAGGGCTAGGAGGAAGACTCGGAGGTGACTCCTGAGGAGATGGGGGAGACCTCCCCCTTGAGCAAAGCTGACATCCTCCGCACCCTTCCTGACGACGCCGAGGTCGACGCCCACCAGAGAGAGCTGCCCGTGATCCCGACGAGGGGCAGGTCATCGCTGGTCTCTCGAGGTGTTGCTCCCGCCTTGACGCCGCCTAGAGCTGCCTTCGGCCCTTCCGCTGCGCCGTCTTCTGCCCCCGGAGCCCGTGTGCCCACTCCTCAGGCTCTGACACTTTCGGGTTTCAGGCTTCCCAAGCGGAGGGTGGACTATGTCACGGTGGACCAGTAAGTGCTTCGAGTTTCATCTTGTTCCTGCTTGTGCTTGCCATTTCCTGACGTTCACCCTTAGTTGATCAGGCTGATGCCTTCGGCGAAGAAGAGAAAGGAGGATGCAACGGCCACGCCTCCCTCTGCAAACAAGGGAGTCGACAGCACCCGCACCTTCCCAGCCCGGTTGCCCTCGCGAGGTCAAGAGGAGCACCATCGAGGGGAGTCAGCCCCTGTGACCCCGCTGGCTCCGGAAGTGCCGATGCCTGGCTCGGCTGATGAGGTCCCAAAGGCTCATGAGCCCTTGATCCTCCAGGCTCTGGTGACGATGCCGCCCCCTCCTCCTGCTGCGCCTCTGGCCCCAGGTTATTCCGCTTCCTCTGCCGTATTGGAGCGCATCCTTTAGGTGGTGGCCCAGCTACGGGAAGATCTCCTAAGCGCGGACCTGCACCTGGTAGCTGGGCGCCTGGAGCTGGCCTCTGGCTGGCTTCACTCGACTCGGAGTTCGGCGTCGCTGAGCCAGGCACCCAGCGCGCCTCCAGAAGGGAGAAGCAGGCTGCCAAAGCTACAGCCAGCTACTGTTGTTGAAGAGATCTTGAGCCGCCCGTGACCCCTTGCCGAGGAGCTGGAGGGCGAGTGAAGAGCTGCTGCTGACGAACCTGCAGAATAAGCACATGGCCGCGAAGCAAAGGAGGAGGAGATGAGGTCCCGGGAGGACGCCATCAAGGGCCGCGACACCGAGCTGGGAGAACCTGCGAAGGCACAGGCCGCGGAGCACGGCTGGCTGGAGGAGTTGGAGCAGAAGGCGCAGGCGAGGAAGGCCGATATCGCCGCCAAGGCGAAAGTCCTGGCCGAAGACCGCATGGCCTTCTCGCTTATTGAGAAGAGGTCCAGCATGGCGCTGAAGTCCTTTGTCTGAGAAGGGCTTGGAGAAGCCGCCGACCACCAGCGAGGATGGCCCCTGCCACCGCTCCCCACTTGGTGAAGGTGCTTGAGGAAGTCGTGGAGGGCATCGGGCCCATGGCGAGGCGAGGCTCGTGTCCTTTCTTGACTTGACGGCGTGTCTTCAACCATCATGCCTTGGGACCCCAATGCTCGTCTGGGCGAGCCTCTCTGGGCTGGTGATGAACTGCGCGCTACCGCCGCGGCGTGAAAGGTCAGTGGAGCCTGCTGAAGAAGTTCAGCGGCCGTCCTCGCGCCCTCGGCCGGCGATGCCACCAATCCTGCGGCTCCATCTGGCGGTGCAGGTGAAGGCGACGCTACCAAGGGAGGAGCGCCTTCTGCGGGTGACGGCAGTGTCCAAGGGTGACTTGCTTGCGGCTGCATCCCTGTTTTAACCCTACAACATGTATCATGCCTCGTGGAAGCGTTTAAACTGATGCTTGGTATTTGGGAGAACAAAATATGGCCTGTAATATTTGCTTTGAGATTTTGCGATTTTCTTCCTATTTGCTTTAAGTTACAGTCGTGAGCCATTGCCCATACCTCCACCGCCGTTGGGCCGACCGGAGACCAGGACAGACCAAGGAGTGAGGGGCTACGTGACTAGTTAGGCTCCTGAGTCGCAATGCTCAGGAGTCCCCCTTGACGTGCGAACATCTTATAGGAAGGGTATGCGAGGATAGGTTAATGTTCAACATCAGCAGAGCCCGGCCCCGCGCATACCTCAACCACCATTGGACCGACCGGAGACCAGGATGGACCAAGGAGTGAGGGGCTACGTGACTAGTTAGGCTCCTAAGTCGCGATGCTCAGGAGTCCCCCTTGACGTGCAAACAATCTCCATACCTTTTCCCTCGCCGAGGCTCGGCTCGGGAGGGGCGTGCGATGACCAGGCCGAGGGCCTGGTTGGAGTGGCATCGCTTGGGGCGTGACCAGCGCAGCCCGTGCCTAGCCCTCGCGGCTCTCAGGGGAGGCATTGCGGTGAGGCCGGACACTGAGCTCTGGGACTCCCTGAGGTTGGTACGGCCGTGAAGCCGCCCTCAGTTGTTTGTCGCCAGCGCGGAGCATAGTGCCTCCACTTGTGCACGGGCATAACCGCTCCTTGGCAGTGTCGGCCAGCCAGCAGACATGGTGCTTCCAGGGCGTGGGAGGGGACTCCTCTGCGGAGAGCCCCGGGCGTGTCAGCCCATGCACGCACGTGGCTTGCACGGCAGGGCTAGACGAGGTGTATCTAGGCACTCGTGAGCCAGCGCGGGTCTCACGAGGCCCTACCTCAAGGTGGGTTGCGCCTATTCTTGGTTCTTGTTTGCTGTGTTAGTCCTGCGAGGTGGTCAGACAACCTGCGCCGAACGAATCTCCTAAGGTTATCGCGTGAGAAAGCCAAGCACCAATGGCCCTAGGAGGTGACATGAATGGGGCGGGCCCGCCAGACAAAGCCCAGCCGCTGGATTTATCGACGCTGCAGGTACGGGCCCGAGCACAGACGCCGTGCTTAACTTACTCACGCGACGGGTCCTGCAGAAAGGTGGTCGGGGCGCGGCTCCCATGGTGGGTGGTGATCGAACAGGTAATAATCGTAGACAGGTTAAGCATGAAAGCAGCAGGCTTATGTAGACGCAAGGGAGATACATGCCACTGGGTCAGGCCTGAGCGGCTTGGGGATGATGCAGCCCGAGGGGCGCCCCCAACAAGGTAAGCTAAAGACATAAAAAGGGATACATACCACAGGGACGGACCCACGCGGCCTGGGAATAATGCAGCCCTGGGGGCGCTCCCAGCTAAATAAACTTGGAAAATGTCACCTGGCTCTGTTGATGAAGGAGAGTTGGGGCAGCTGATGGTACGCGGCGAAGGGATTGCTCCTCACGAGCCATCGGGGCCCTGAGCCTCGGGAGACTCTGGGGGCTCAAGTGGTTCCTTGAGGACTGTCTCCATCTCCGTCAGCACGGCGTGGTTCCTGGCTTCCTGGGCCGCCAGGATGCTCTGCATGTTGCGCTGATAGGCGGTCACCATGCTCGGCAGGCCAAAAGGCATGCGAACGTAGCTGTGGGGTGGGCCCTCGCAGCATCCCATGCTCAAAGGCCAGAAGAGCCCCTGAGAAGTAGCCCTGTTGAGCCCTGAGACGTTGATGCAGACGCACAACCCGACATCCTCGCCTGGATGGGGAGCTGCGCCTGGTGAGCAGCGGCCGCGTGCATGGCCCTTGCGTCTTGCAGTTCCTGAGTGGTCCTGGTGATGAACTTCTGAGCGGTGGGCACTCCTTTCCCGGTGTCCTCCTGAGGGAAACATGCCATGAGGCACGCCTCCAAGTGGTGCCCGAGCGTCTCCTTCGTGATGTTGGCAAAGTCTGAGGTCCTCCAAAAGAGAGCCCCCGAGCCTTGCCCGAGAGGGGCGCTGGGCGCGCTTTCCTATGCGATGGAGGGAGGCGCCCTAGGTGAGGGCGCCGATCCTGATGAGGCACCACTTGCCTGAGGCCCTGCATGGTGCAGGTGCTTCTTCTTCTTGGGGTTGGCCTCAGGAGGGCGCTTGCCCTTGCTGTCGGGGTCGTCGATTGCTGCAGCTTGGAAGGCACGCTCGAGGGAGCACACCGCATCTCTTTCTTCGCGCGGGACTGTGATGATTCCTCTGCTTCCCGGCATCTTGAGGACATTGTAGCCGTGATGGTTCACCGCGATGAACTTGGCCAGGGCTGGATACTCGAGGATGGCATTGTACGGCAGACGGATGTGCGCGACGTCGAAGTCGATGAGTTCGGTGCAGTAGTTTTTGCGTTCCCCAAAGGTGACAGGGAGGCGGACCTGCCCTATCGATGTGGTGAAACCATCGGTCACTCCTGAGAAAGGCTTGGTAGGATGAAGCTGGTCATATGGCACCTGGAGGTTGTCGAACGTGTCGACGGACAGGATGTTGAGCCCTGCGCCGCCGTCGATGAGGGTCTTGGTAACTTGCACACTGCTGATGACAGGTGAGTAGAGCATTGGGAGGGCGCCAGCGGTAGCTGCGCACTTGAGCTGATATGCCGAATTGAACGTGATGGGGCACTGGGACCATCTGAGCGGGCGTGTGGCCTCGAGCTTGGGGAGGACTGCATTCACCTCACGAGCAAATTGTTTGAAGATGCGTTGCGAGGCTGGGGCTTGAGCCCCGCCCAAGATGTAGGCGATAGCGCGCAGCTCTTGAAAGCCCCCAGCCCCCTCGTCTTGGTGGTGGGCTTCGTTCCTCCTTGGTGGTTGCGGTAGCGTAGGGAGTTCGGTGTTGCCCTGAGGACGATCCTCACGAGGCTGGTCCCTCCAGGCGCCCTCGCGAGGCTGATCCTGCCAGCGGTCCTCACGAGGCCGGTCGCGCCACTCCTGGCGCGGGCCACGGTCGTCCTAGCATCCGCCACTACGTCCTCCTCCTCGGCCGTAGCTCCGGTCGCCGCGCTCGGGGCGTCGACCGAAGCGCCCTTCTCGAATGGCTCTGAGCTCTTGACAGTCGCTAGTGTTGTGGGTATTCAGGTTATTAAAGGCGCAGAACGGTCGGCTGCTCTTGGATGACTCGGGCTGGTCTCTGCCGCGCTTGGTGTCCGGCTCCGCCGCGACCACGGCTGCTCCCTTGCGCTTCACGTCCTTGGCCTTGGCTTTCTTCTCCTCTGGGTCCGCAGCCGGAAGCTCAAGGAGGGAGAGGCGCCCCTCCTCAGCTGTTGCGCACTTGGTCGCCAAGTTGAACAGCTCCAGAGATGTGCACATCTCCTCGTGGATAGCGAGGTCTTCCTTCATCTTGACGTTGCGGACACCATCAGAGAACACAGAGATGATGGCCTCATCCGTCACCTTGGGGATCTTGAGGCAGACGTTGTTGAAGCGCTGAATGTACTTCTGGAGGGTCTCTCTTGGTTGCTGCTTGATGCGGCGCAGGTCACCCGCAGCCGGGGGACGGTCGCGAGTGCCCTGGAAGTTGGCGACGAAGCGGTTCAGCATCTCGTCCTAGGAGGAGATCGAGCCTGGAGGCAGGTTCAGGAGAGCCAGGAGCGGGTGCCGTCCTTGAGAGCCATGGGAAACCAGTTCGCCATGACATTCTCATTACCGTTGGCCGCCTCGATGCTCAGCTCGTAGAGCTGCAAGAACTCCGCGGGGTCGGGGGTGCCGTCGTAGCGAGGAGGCAGATCTGGCTTAAACTTGCCAGGCCAGGCGACGCTACGCAGCTCGGGGGTGAAGGCGCGGCAGCCGGCCGTGGTCATCAGGGCCTGCCTTGGAGGTGGAGCTTGGTCTTCGTGGGGTCCACGAACTGCCGCTGTAGGCAGCGCGTGGCCTTGCCGCAGCAAACGGTCCAGGCGTGGCGGTGCGAGGAGTGGCGGAGCGTTTTCTTGCGGCCGAGGGACTTCTTGAAAGCTTCTCTCTTCACGCCGCAGGCGCGGACGCGGTGGAGTCGCGCCAGCAGCAGCGCCTTAGCGCCGGGGCGCCGTCTTGATGCAGAGGTGGTGGAGGTGCTCCGTGAGCCACGTCGCCCGTGGCTGGTGGAGGGCGAGGCAGAGAGAGGGACGACGCACGGGAGCCCCCTGCGGCGCGGACGAGCTTGGCGATGTGGTCGAGCCAGTCCTCGTAGAGGTCGTCGACCGGGCGGTAGCGCAGGAGCTCGTGCGCCATGAGGAGCGCGGCCCGCGCATCCATGGGAACACGACATGCATGGGACAAAGTACCGGCCGGGGTTAGCGATGGAGTGGCGGTGCGGCCGTCCCGCCGCACCGAGGGTGCCGCGAGGATGCTTGCTGCTTGTTCCCCGCCGGGCCGGTGGCGGCGTTGGCGGTAGGCGACGGAGAACGACGAGGTGGCCCACCGACGGGAGCCGTCTGAGCGACGCGGGCGGCGAGGGCAGCCCAGCGCTCAGCACGAGCGCGGCGAGCGTCCGCCATGGAGACGACGGAGCAACCGAACACGGAGCAACGGAAAGGAAGCTTCGGCGTACCCCTACCTGGCGCGCCAAATGTCGGATCACGGGTTCCGACAAAACCCTCAAGGTTCGAACACTGGGGTGCGTGCGAAGATTTCCTCCCTACCAATCCACGTCCTAACTAGTTAAGATGTGGAGAACGAACTAGACGAACTCACAACAGAGGGACACAAGATTTATACTGGTTCGGGCACCGTTGTGGTGTAATACCCTACTCCAGTGTGGTGGTGGTGGATTGCCTCTTGGGCTGATGATGAACAGTACAAGGGGAAGAACAGCCTCCTGAGGTTGAGGTGTTCTTGTGCTTGGTGTGTGGCTAAGGATTATGCGAGATGCCTCTCAATCAGTTCAGGCTTGCTTCAGTTCAGGCTTAGTTGCCTCCTACTATGGTGGATAGTCCTATTATTAGGGGCCCTGGTCCTCTCCCCAAATATTGAGCGGGAAGGAAGCCAACTACGGCCAATTTGAAAGGGGACAACTAGTACAGCTTATCCTGACAAAAGTAGTCTTCACCTGCAAAAGGCTCTGGTGGTGACGCCGTCTTGGGCTCCATGGTGACCTCCGTCTTGCCATCCTGCTGGTCTTGGTCTCGTTGCACCGATATGGAAACCTTTGCTTGATGCCTCGATACTCCGCGCCTGCGCTTGCTCCCTTAGCACCGAAGAGGAAACAAGGACCCTGCGCGCACTGGCGCCCGCTTGGCACCCGCCTGGTATCGATCCTCATGGCTCACGTCACGAGAGCCTCGTGAGGTTTGCCTTGCCTTGATCTCTCCGTCCCTCGTGAGCCTTCCTGGAGAGGCCACTCCTGAGGAGGTCTTGTATCATCCGCCTCGCGAGGGTCTTGAATGCCTTGTTGACGAAGCTGGGCCGTACATGCCTACTAGCGGAGCCAAGCCGTGGGCCGCAGGCAGGCAAGTCTGGGGACCCCCATTCCCTGAACGCCGATAAACTAGCTCAAACTAACTCTAACCCATGGATCCAAACAGGGCCAAAGTTAGTGTCAGAAAACGCATTAAGCCCTATATACATGGGCAGACGGAGTACATGATACTAGCAAACGCTCACCATTAGTAGTAGTTCATTGGTTGGTTTCGATTTTTGATTCTGTTGCTGTGCTGCTACCATCCAATATTCGCGTGTGGTTGTTTCTAGAGTGAAAAAAAGGAGGTACTAGTACTTACTGTGGGAAAGGTGAAGTGATGGTTGCTTCGCGCGAGCAACTTATTACTCTGGGAATATGGGAGTACCAGCGGATTCAACGAACAGAGAAATGATGGTTTCTTCGTTCGAGCAACTTACTGTGGTGAAAGTGGGGCTCTGTGATTTTACTGCTCACCAGTCATTACTACTGTGGTGCAATGACCGGGGTGAATCTTTCCCTTCAGTTGTGCACTCAATATTGTTGCATGCGAGGTGGAGCCGGATGAAGGATGTCCCACATGTCGGCAAACCGAAGTTGAATTGTTTCTCGCATTGCTATCAATCCTTCGAGATTTGTTTATATGTACGCATAATTTTAATGAAATTATACTGCGATGCTATGAAGGTTTCAACTTTGGTTCCTGCAAGAAAAAAGGTTTCAACTTAGGATTCATGTATCCTCTTGCCTCAAGATTATCTCGTTACAACATTCCATCAAATACAAATGAAACTAGCATGGCTGCTAATGCATCTCAATGGTTCGCAGATCAGTGCCAATATTCACATCACAACTGAAGACGAAGTTGTGACAAGGTGTACAAATAAAGAAAAATATATAATTGATCGATGTTGTTCATAGGCATGGCTCCATTTCCTAGGCACAGTGTTCATTGGTTGGCAGCTAGTTTCACCCAGCTCTATAGCCAAAAAATTGGTGTATGGAGGACACCACAATCCGATCAATTTGTGCAGCTCCACTAAAATCAAGCTGACCATCCATATTTGCAAAGATATCCAGTCAGTGCGATTACAATAATAGTGGAACTAGATGATGAAACATAACACACACAAATAGAAGCTGATCACCTCTGCGATCTCTCTTTAGGACGAACTACTTGTTGGAGAAGATTAGGCACAGAGTTGGATGAGGAGGATAGCAAAACCAATCTCCCTTTCTGCAGTCCCACAGAAATGTAAAAACGTTGCTCGTGTGACATTTTGGCGGAACTGCACAAAACACTCTTAAGAAAAAAGTGATTTGTGCAGTTCAGCAAAAGGTCGCAATAGCAACGAGGTGAAATGGATAGCCTTGTTTGCAAAAGGAGGTAGAAAGGAAACAATTACTGCCCAATAACACAAGTTGAAGACACATACGCCGACAAAAAAGAAGCATATTCCATGTAATAAGGGAAAGATAACAGCATGGTGGTTTATCAAAAATGGTTTGAGGACGAGATTGCAAGATGGAAAGTACGCCGACCGAGATACATTTTAAGCAAACAACTAAAGAAGATCCACATGCAACAACATGGGAAGATGGGCAGTGGAGCAAGGCCGGAGGAAGCTGTACCTGAGGGTCATCGGGATGTTACTAGGAGGGTGCCGACGGCTGGGATCTGCCCATACTGCGGCTGTGAGCAAGTGGCGAAGGCCCTACCGCGCCGGAGCTTGGTCAGAGAGAACAGCGGGTACCACAGATCCGTCGAACGGAGAAACGATGCACATCCTCCCTTTCCGCCAGCGGACGGGATGCAGCCGGATCACTGACCAACAGTGAGAGAGAGAGAGGCCACCGCCGCCTTGTGTAAGATGGTGTGACGAGAGACAATTAACCCCGGCAGGCAGGCTCTGTTGTATATAGTGGAGCAGATTTTCCCATTTTCCCCATGACAATCGTTTTATATTTTGTACGTGCCATTGAGGAATATATAACTTTATTTAATACTAATGCGTCAAGTCGAACTTTGTTTTGTCTAGGTGTGGTACCCGACCCTCCTTTGAGTAAACAACCGCTACACGCGTCAAATTATCACGTGGGCTGCCTTTTCGTATAGAAATGAACTCCACCGTGTACCCGCGCGGGTGTGGCTGGGAACGAGACGTGAGTACGTGCGTCCTGTGTGCACCTCTTCTTTAGGTGCAGGTATGTACGTGGGTGGGTGTGAGAGAGATGGTTTGTGCGAAACAGAGGCAATGTGTCGATGATATCTCAAACAAAAAAACATAACATATCCAATGTGTGTGAAACAGAGTCATGGATATATCATATATAGAGGGAGTGATCCACAAGAAGAGAGTGGAGGGATCATCGGCATGAGATATCGATAGAATCGAAAACAGGGATGAAGTGTGTGGCTGTGCGATCGATAAAGAGTGCCATCGAATTTGTGTTTGCCCACGTCAAAGATACAGGGCGGCTGGTCTACTAGAGTTTGAGAGGGCAGAGGTGCAGTTTTTCTCTGTGGCATGGATACCTACCTACAACGTTCGACTATCGATGTGTGTGTGGGGGGGGGGGGGAGACCTAACTATAGAGAGGTAGATCGACTAGTATATGCGTGGAGAAGGAGAGAGACCTAGCAATGTATTGAGGGAGATCGATCGACATCCATGCATATGTGTAGCAGTGGAAATAAGGTTGGGAGAAAGACAAAGGTAGAGTGTCGGAGGGTTGGTGGTTGAGTGGCGTCTCATAAATGGTGGGAGAGGCCTGCTAGATGATAACCCACAAGTGTAGGGGATCGCAACAGCTTTCGAGGGTAGAGTATTCAACCCAAATTTATTGATTCGATACAAGGGGAGCCAAAGAATATTCTCAAGTATTAGCAACTGAGTTGTCAATTCAGCCACACCTGGATAACTTAATATCTGCAGCAATGTATTTAGTAGCAAAGTAGTATGATAATAGTGGTAATGGTAACAAAAGAGTAATGAAAGCAAAAGTAATATTTTTGGTGTTTTGTAGTGATTGTAACAGTAGCAACGGGAAAGTAAATAAGCGTAAACCAGTATATGGAAAGCTCGTAGCCATTGGATCGGTGATGGATAATTATGCCAGATGCGGTTCATCATGTAACAGTCATAACATAGGGTGACACATAACTAGCTCCAATTCATCAATGTAATGTAGGCATGTATTCTGAATATAGTCATACGTGCTTATGGAAAAGAACTTGCATGACATCTTTTGTCCTACCCTCCGTGGCAGCGAGGTCCTACGAAACTAAGGGATATTAAGGCCTCCTTTTAATAGAGAACGGAACAAAGCATTAGCACTTAGTGAATACATGAACTCCTCAAACTATGGTCATCACGGGAGTGGTCCGATTATTGTCACTTGGGTTGCGGCATAACACATAATAGGTGACTATAGACTTGCAAGATAGGATCAAGAACTCACATATATTCATGAAAACATAATAGGTTCAGATCTGAAATCATGGCACTCGGGCCTAGTGACAAGCATTAAGCATAGCAAAGTCATAGCAACATCAATCTCGAACATAATGGATACTAGGGATCGAACCCTAACAAAACTAACTCGATTACATGATAGATCTCATCCAACCCATCACCGTCCAGCAAGCCTACGATGGAATTACTCACGCAGGGCGGTGAGCATCATGAAATTGGTGATGGAGGGTGGTTGATGATGGCGGCGGCGAATCCCCTCTCCGGAGCCCCGAGCGGACTCGGATCAGCCCTCCCGAGAGGTTTTAGGGCTTGGCGGTGGCTCCGTGTCGTAAAAAGCGATGATTTCTTCTCCTTGTTTTTTCTCCCCCGAAAGCAAATATATAGAGTTGGAGTTGGCGTCGGAGGGCTCGAGGGGCCCACGAGGTAGGGCGCGCCCTGAAGCGCCCCACCCTCGTGGACAGAATGTGGGCCCCTGGTCTTCATCTTTGGCAAGGATTTTTTATTATTTCTGAAAAGTTGTTCCGTGGAGTTTCAGGTCATTCCGAGAATGTTTGTTTCTGCACATAAATAACACAATGGCAATTCTGCTGAAAACAACGTCAGTCCGGGTTAGTTCCATGCAAGTTAGAGTCCAAAACAAGGGCGAAAGTGTTTGGAAAAGTAGATACGACGGAGATGTATCACTAGACAAAATGGAGGGTACGAGTGCAATATCAATAAGAGAGGGCCGGGGATGTCTGTCTGTCTATGCACGTCATGTGAGAGACGGGGCGGGGGGTATGCAAGGATGATGAGGGGAGACGATATGGTTGTGGTAAGCATACATAACTGTCGGATCACGGGTTCCGGCAAAATCCTTAAGGTTCAAACACTGGGCTGCGCACGAAGATTTCCCCCCTACCGATCCACGTCCTGGCTTTGCTAAGATCTTGCGGACTAACTCGACGAACCCACAACACAAGGGACACAAGATTTATACTGGTTCGAGCCACCTTTGTGGTGTAATACCCTACTCCAGTGTGGTGGTGGTGGATTGCCTCTTGGGCCGATGATGAACAGTACAGGGGGAAGAACAACCTCCTGAGGCTGAGGTGTTCTTGTGCTTGGTGAACATGTGTGTATGTGTGTGTGGATTCGATTAGCTCAGGCTTCGTTCGAGTTGCCCCCTACTGTGGTGGCTGGTCCTATTTATAGAGGCCCTGGTCCTCTCAGCAAATATTGAGCGGGAAGGGAGCCAACAACGGCCAATTTGAAAGGGGACAGCTAGTACAGCTTATCCTGACAAAAGCGGTCTTCGCTTGCAAAAGGCTCGGGTGGTGACGCCGCCTTGGGCCCCATGGTGACCTCCATCTTGCCGTCCTGCTGGTCTTGGTCTTGTTGCACTGATATGGAAACCTTTGCTTGATGCGTCGGTACTCCGCTCCTGCGCTTGCTCCCTTAGTACCAAAGAGGAAACAAGGACGCTGCGCGCGCTGGCGCCCGCCTGGCGCCTGCCTGGTCTCGATCTTCATGGATCACGTCACGAGAACCTCGCGAGGTTTGCCTTGCCTTGACCTCTCCGCCCCTCGTGAGCCTTCCTGGCGAGGCCACTCCTGAGGAGGTCTTGCGTCTTCCGCCTCGCGAGGCTTGGCCCCTCGCGAGGGTCTTGAATGCCTTGTTGATGAAGATGGGCCGTATAGGCCTGCTAGCAAAGCCATGCCATGGGCCGCAGGCAGGCAAGTCTAGGGACCCCCATTCGCAGAACGCCGACAGTAGCCCCCACTCCCATGGCGCGCTCGGGCTTGGCTTTGACGCGAAGCCAAATGGCAAGTACGGAATGCCGCGGGTCCCAACAACCTGCAGCCTCGGTCGAGGTGTGGAGGTTGATTGGACGTGGGCGTCTCCGCTTCCCCATGCTGCCTTGGCAACTGCATGACTTGACAAGTCCCTGCGACATGCAAGGATAACCATCATTACCTGTGATCTTGGGGGGCACTGGTTGGCCTTCTCCCGCTATAAATGAGGAGGAGGGGGCAGAGCTCCCGTCGCCCATTTCTTCCCATTCCGCTTGCTTCTTCTTCCTCTGTTCCACCGCTGACTCCGATGGCGCCGTCGAAGAGGTTCTCTGCCTCAGAGAAGGTAAAGGCACCTCGCGAAGGGCCCGGCTCCCCGGCGCCCAAGCGTGGACACGGCCGTCCCCGTAAGCACACTATGACCCCCGCCATGGCCCCCCGTTCTCGCGGTGGCGCCGCTGCGCGTGGCAGGGGTCGTTCCAGTCGTGGGAGCCCTGTTGACGAAGGGAGACTCGCCATCGTCGCGCGACCTCCCCGGCCGCGCTTCCATTCTGCAAAGGTGCTGCCTGAGTTCGTCGTCTGGTTGGAGAACCCGGCCAGCAACTGGCTTCAGCTTCTGCGCTTCTTTGCCGTCGAGCTGCCGGCATCCGGTCCAGGCGGGCTCTGGCTGCAGGCGTACGGCTGCTGCAGTAGAGCTTCTTGGGTTGTGGTTGAGGTCTCGCCGGGGGCAACATAGCTCTGGCCCGCGGTTGGCAGACGTTAGCCAGCGCGCGCGGCCTGGGTAGGCGGTGCACCCTCCATTTCAAGTACGATGGGGATGCGACCCTCTACATGAGGGTGTTTGGAGAAGATGGTCGACGCGCCGGGTGCTGCCCTGAGGTGAACGACGGCGAGGAGGTGCTCGGCCTTGGCGATGGTCAGGACGAGGACGAGGGCGAACTCGCCCTTGGTGCTGGCCGCGCCTCGTCCAGCTACGACGGCTCTTCTTCCGGCGACAGCTCCAGCAGTGGGGGCTACGTCCAGCCGCTGCGCCCGCTTCGAAGGTGGTAGCGGGTCGTCTCGTCGTCGCGTCTCCGTGAAGCGCGAGGAGGGGTCTGGCTGAGCTCAAGACGGCGCCAGGAGCCTGCCTCCATGGACCACCATAGGGGCAGGCGTCGCTTTATTTTGTTCTTCATTTTTTTCTGCATCAAGAAGAGACCAGTATGGGCCCCGGGGGGCGTGTATCGAACTATGATTTCCCAATCATTATGCTATGTTTGTTGCTTCCGTGCTGTGTCGTTATTTTGTGTAGAGGTAACTTAGTTTGGCATGCTTGGGGTAGCCTCCTCCTCCGCGAGGGACTTGCTTCCTGGTGCCTGCGGAGGCCTTCCTTGGCTTGGCGGGTGCTAGGGAACTGCAAAAAACTCGTTAGGAGTGTCGCCGGGAGGCTTATCGTTCACCCGAGTCTAGACCCAACACTTCGCATCGCGATACCCAAGGGGCACGGATCAGGAGAGGTGCACCAGTTTGTTGGCTCGAATGAGGGTGCCTCGTGAAAAATCAGGCGAAGGGCAGAAGAAGGAAAAGGCTCGCGAGGGCGCTTGCCTAGCCCCCTCGCGAGGTATGCGAGAGAGAGAAAACAGGTTAAACTAGAACCGGAAACAATAGCAGAAAGCAATGGAACTAAACCAGCAAGGAACTCCAGAAGCAAACTTTCAATTAAAAGGGGGCGAGCCAACTACGGAAAGCAAATGAAAAGCCGCGTCCGGCACCTACTCTAGTCTTCAAGTCTTCTCACCAGGGCGGAGCTAAGTGCTGCCACTTGGACATGGGAGGGAGCCCCCGAGGCCCGAGGGCGGCACTCCTGAGACTCCAGGGCATGTACATCCCCACTCATTATTACGTGAGAGTGTCACGGGCGGCGATCTTCACAGGCACTGGGCCTTTCTTCGCAGGCGCTGGGCCTTGTTTCACGGGTAGAACTTCCGGAGGTGCTGGATGTTCCAGGTGTTCTTGATGGGCACCCCGTCCTGTGTCTCCAGGCGCGTGACGCCAGGCCTGGAGACATGGACGACCTTGAACGGGCCCTCCCACATGGATGATAGCTTATGCAACCCTTCCTTGGAGAGGACCCGCCTCAGGACGAGGTCACCCGCCTTGAGCGTCCTGGAGCGGATGTTGTGGCAGTGGTATCGCCGCAGGACCTGCTGGTACCTTGCCGCCCGTAGTGCGGCTTCGTAGCGGTGTTCCTCCCCCAGCACGAGGTCCATCCCCCGTGTGGCGTCCTGTTGCGTTTCATCAAACGCCAGGACCCGTGCGGAGCGATGCCTGACCTCGTGAGGGAGGAACGCTTCTGCTCCGTAGACGAGGAAGAATGGGTCTCGCCCGTTGGCTTGGTGGCGGTGGTGCGGATGGACCACAACACGGACTGGAGCTCGTTGTACCAGCCCTTGCCGCAGGCCTCGAGCTTCTTCTTCAAAGTCCTAGTTTTGAGGCCCCTCAGGACCTCTGCGTTGGCGCGTTCGGCCTGACCATTGCTCCTGGGGTGTGCCACCGAAGCGTAGCAGATCTGCGTTCCAAGGTTAGCACAGTATGTTCTGAAGAGATTACTAGTGAACTGTGAGCCGTTATCAGTGATGATGCGGTTGGGGACCCCGAAAAGGCTCACGAGACCCTTGATGAACTTGACCGCAGAACTAGCTGGGATGGTGCGGACGGCTTCCACTTCCGCCCACTTGGTGAACTTGTCGATGGTGACGTAGATGTAGCGGTAGCCCCCGGGCGCTCGAGGGAATGGGCCCAAGATATCCAGCCCCCAGACCACGAACGGCCATGTGAGTGGGATGGTCTGGAGGCCCTGAGCCGGCTGATGAATCTGCTTGGCGTGGAACTGGCAGGCTTCACAGGACTTCACCAGTTCGGCTGCGTTGTTGAGCGCCGTGGGCCAGTAGAATCCGCTGCGGAATGCCTTGCCGACGAGGGTCCGTGATGACAAGTGGTGCCCGCAGTCCCCTCTGTGTATGTCAGATAGCAACTCCTTCCCCTGGTCTCTGGAGATGCAACGCAGTGAAATGTCATTTGGTCGCTTCCTGCACAACTCATCATCCCGGATGCAGTATGCGGTGGCCTGCCGGGCCATGCACCCCGCGTCCTCCTCCTTCTCTGGCAACGTCCCTTGCATCAGGTATTCCTTGAATTCCTTGGTCCATCATCCCTCCTAGGGCTCGAGCGCCAAGAGTAGGCGCGCTCCCGAAGTCGGGCCACAGGCTGGGGCTCCTGTGGCAGGCGGCTTCGGGAGCTCCTCCCGAGGCTGAGCTGTCCTTGAAAGTGGTGGTGTTGCTGACGGCTTGAAGAGCCGCTCCTCGAAGACGCCAGGCTCCTGGGGCTGCCGCTTGGATGCCCTCTTGGCGATGTCGTCGGCTTCCTTGTTGGTGCCACGGGCCACGTGCTTCAACTCCAGGCCCAGGAACTGCTTCTCCATCTTGCGCACTTCCGCGAGGTATGCCTCCATGTGCTCGTCCTTCGGCTCGTATACTTTGTTGGAGAAGTTGACGAGAAGCTGCGAGTCGCCCCTGATGGTGAGGCGCTTCACCCCCAGGGCTGCCGTAGCTTTCAGCCCAGCTATTAGGCCTTCGTATTCTGCAATGTTGTTGGAAACCTTCTCGCCCTACTGAAAGCAGAGCTGTACAACATAGTAGAGCTTGTCTTGAGTGGGCGAGGCAATCTTGCTCAGCCTCCAGCATACAGTGCCTTGAAGGAACAATCGAAATACATGAGCCAGCCGTCGGGCGCCTCACTTCCCGACAAGGTGGACCGGTCCTCGCCTGCTTCCAGCGTCGGGGCATCCGTCCATTCTGCCACAAAATCAACAAGTGCAGCTCCCTTGATGACTCTGGTAGTGCTGAACTCCAACTGGAATTCCTGTAGCTCGATGTTCCACTCAGCGAACCTTCTAGCACAGTTGGGGCTCGTGAGCACTCTCTCCAATGGGTAGGCTGAGACGACCTTGATGGGGTGGCCCTGGAAGTAGTGCCGCAACTTGCGCGAGGCCACCAAGAGCGCGAGTAGGAGCTTTTGGGGCATGGGGTATCGTGCCCTCGCGTTCCGCAACACCGTGCTGACGAAATACACCAGATGCTCGACGAGGGCTTGCGCGTTGGTGAGGCTCGTGTCTTGCGGAAGCTGGGATGTCTCCTGAGGTGATGGAACCTCCGAGGCTTGATCGCTTATCGGGACCTTGGCGGTGGAGTCCTGCCGAGCTTGGTCCCCTGTTGATGCCGCTACGGCTCTTGCCGCGCCTTCCTGATCTTGCGTCACCCTGGTTTTGGCTCGGCACGATGCGCCTTTGGCTTGGTGCTCTTCCCAAACCGCCACCAGTGCTGCGCTGGCGGAGTACGGAGTGGCGACAAGGTAAAGTACTAGGGGCTCGAGAGGCCGCGGCGCCACCATCACTGGAGGGCTGGTCAGGTAGCTCTTGAGGTCTTGAAAAGCTCGGTCGGCCTCCTGGGTCCACTCGAACGGGCCCTTCTTCTTCATCAGCTTGAAGAAGGGTAGGGTGCGCTCTCCTAGCTTGGAGATGAAGCGCCCCAACGCGGTCACCCGACCAGCCAGCTTCTACATTTCCTTAAGGGTCTACGGTGGGTTCATGTCTTCAATGGCCTTGATCTTCTCCGGGTTCGCCTCGATCCCTCTGTGGTACATGAGGAATCCCAGCAGCTTGCCGGAAGGGACACCGAACACACACTTTTCTGGATTAAGTCGCAAGTTCACCTGGCGCAGGCTCGCGAAGGTCTCCTCCAGATCTTGGATCAAGGTTCTTGCCTCCAAAGACTTCACCACAATGTCGTCGACGTAGGCCTCCGCGTTTCTCCCGAGCTGCCGCCCTAAGGCTATGAGCATCAACCGCTGAAAGGTCACGCCCGCGTTGCACAGTCCGAAGGGCATGCAGGTGTAGCAGTACACCCCACATGGGGTCAGGAAGGCTGTCTTCTCTACATCTTGTACCGCCATCTTGATCTGGTGATACCCTGAGAACGCATCCAGGAAGGATAGCATGTCGCACTCGGCGGTGGAGTCAACGATCTGGTCGATGCGTGGGAGCGGGAACGGATCTTGGGGGCAGGACTTGTTGAGGTTGGTGAAGTCGACGCACATTCGCTCCTTCCCGCCTTTCTTCGGCACTACGACGGGGTTCGCCAGCCATTCGGGGTACCGAACCTCGCGAATGGCACCCACTGCCTCCAACTTGCGGGTCTCTTGGAGGATGAAGGCCTGCTTCTCCGTGGACTGCCGTCTCGCCCGCTGCTTCACCGGGCGTACGTTGGGGCACACCCTCAAGTGATGTTGAATCACTTATCTCGGGACCCCCACCAGCTGCTTGGGCTCCCACGCGAATATCTTCTTGTTTGCGCGCAAGAACTTCACCAACGCTTCCTCTTGGCCCGGGTCGAGGTCGACACCTATGGTAAAGGTGGCTCCCGAGGATCCGTCTTCATCGACCGGGACCTGTTTGGTTTCCGCCTTGTCTTGGGTGAACAACTGCTTCTTCTTGGTTGGTGCGGCCCCCTTGGCCTCGGAGGCGCCCGTGCCAACGGGCTGTGCCGCCGCAACGGTCTTGAAGGCAAGCTTGAGCGCCGCCACTGCCTCCTTGGCGCCCCCCTTGATAGTGAGGACACCCTTGCTTCCAGGCATCTTCATGAGGTTGTATGTTGGGTGGGTTGCTGCCATGAATTGGGCCAGCGCTGGGTACCCGAGGATGGCGTTGTACAGGAGGCCGATGCAGGCGATGTTGAAGTCGGTCAGTTCGGTGCAGTAGTTCTTGCACGTGCCGAAGGTGATGGGGAGGCGGATTTGCCCCAAGGAGTGGGCGGTGCCTCCACTGACTCCTAAGAAAGGCTTGCTAAGGCTAAGCCGCTCGAGCAGCACGTGAAGAAGGCTGAAGGCCTCCATGGAGAGCACGTTGAGGCCGGCGCCGCCGTCGATGAGGGTCTTGGTGACGGCCACGTTGCAGATAGTGGGCGCGCAGAGCATCGGGAGCATACCCGAGCCGGCGGTGGTGACTGGGTGGTCTTCTAAGTCGAAGGTGAGGTCGGCTTCGGGCGCGGCCCAGCCCGGCGGAGCCCCCGAGCGCTTGGAAGCGGCACCGATCTGGCAAAGGAATGGCTTGACGTGGCGATCTGAAGGTGGTGCTCGAGAGCCGCCTAGTAGGGCCGCGACCGCGTGGTGCGCTGGTGCCGTGTAGCATGCAGTAAAGAGGTCGCGCAGCTCCTTGCAAGATGCCACTGTGGATCCGGGGAGGTTGAGCAGCCAGGCGCGTGACGCGCTGGTGAGGGCCATGGGAAACCAGTTGGCCATGACCTTGTCATCGCCCCCGGCCTCGAGGACGGCCTCCTCGTATGCCAGCAGGAAAGTTGTCGGGTCCGCTGCGCCGTCGTAGCGCGGCGGCATCTCCGGCTTGAACTTGGGTGTCCACTGCACCTGCCGCAAGGCGGTGGCCAGGGCTCGGAGCCCCTGGCCCCGTCGTCAGCACTGGCCGTTGGAGCCGGTAGTGAGGCGCCTGCCATGAGGGCGGAGCGCGGTGGTGGCGGAGCATAGATTGGCAGAGGGAAGGCTACGGCGCACCCCTACTTGGCACGCCAAATGTCGGATCTCTGGTTCCGGCAAAACTCTCAAGGTTCGAACACTAGGGTGCGCACGAAGATTTCCCCCTACCGATCCACGTCCTGGCTTTGCTAAGATCTTGCGGACTAACTCGACGAACTCACAACACAAGGGACACAAGTGGTTCGGGCCACCATTGTGGTGTAATACCCTACTCAAGTGTGGTGGTGGTGGATTGGCTCTTGGGCTGATGATGAACAGTACAAGGGGGAGAACAGCCTCCTAAGGTTGAGGTGTTCTTGTGCTTGGCGAACGTGTGTGTGTGGATTCGATCAGCTCAGGCTTCGTTCGAGTTGCCCCCTACTGTGGTGGCTAGTCCTATTTATAGAGGCCCTGGTCCTCTCCCCAAATATTGAGCGGGAAGGGAGCCAACAACGGCGAATTTGAAAGGGGACAGCTAGTACAGCTTATCCTGACAAAAGCGGTTTTCGCCTGCAAAAGGTTCTGGTGGTGACGCCGCCTTGGGCCCCATGGTGACCTCCGTCTTGCCGTCCTGCTGGTCTTGGTCTCATTGCACTGATATGGAAACCTTTGCTTTATGCCTCAGTACTCCGCGCCTGCGCTTGCTCCCTTAGCACCAAAGAGGAAACAAGGACGCTGCACGCACTGGCGCCCGCCTGGTCTCGATCTTCATGGCTCACGTCACGAGAACCTCGCGAGGTTTGCCTTGCCTTGACCTCTCCGCCCTCGCGAGCCTGCCTGGCGAGGCCGCTCCTGAGGAGGTCTTGCGTCATCCACCTCGCGAGGCTTGGCCCCTCACGAGGGTCTTGAATGCCTTGTTGATGAAGATGGGTCGTACAGGCCTGCTAGCAAAGCCACGCCGTGGGCCGCAGGCAGGCAAGTCTGGGGACCCCCGTTCCCAGAATGCTGACAATAACTACATAGGAAGATCAACCGTCGTGTGCCCGAGAAAGGGAGAGACATAACTAGTGAGGTAAGTCTATCGGTGCGTGGGGAAAACGAAATATAGTCGACCTGGCTATATGTAGGGAGATCGGTACGTATACATGCATGCATGTGTTAGAAGCAAATAAGGTCTAGAGAGACAGACAGGGGGAGAGGGGTGCAGCTGGGAGGTAGTGTGAGAGGCCTACCATGTCGAGGGGGGAGGAGTGTGCGAGTATGAGATCGATGAAAAGAGGGTCGGCAGTGTGCACCTGTGTGGAACCATATTGGACACAGGGGGCATGGACGGTGAGAAGAGAAGAGGGGAAGTATGTGTTGGTGGTAGGCACACTTGGCTGGAGAGGTATATCGACCCGTGTGTGCCGGAAAGAAGGAGCCGGGGGGCCTACACACACCATGGGTGAACGGCCTAAAGAGAAATAACGAACGTGCGCGATGGAGGGGACCCTGAGGGAGGGTGAGAGGGGGCGGGCGTGTGCATGCACAATAGAAAGTTAGCGCTAGCTAGCTACAAAGAGAAGAGGATTGTGATGGTGTAAAAGACGAACAGATATCATAATTCATTATGAAAAAGTGGGTACGGATACTTGAAGAAGATATCATAATGTAGAACATTGATTATAATTTGGGCTAATGTGTGGCTTTTGCAGCTCAGGGCAAAATACTTGTCATAATGTAGGGGGCGGGGCACTATACTTTGTGTGATAAACACAGTGTACGTATGGAACATGGTTTAGATTATGAATATATAGTTAGTACATCAAATGTACTATTATTTGGAATCAACATCAAGTGTATTCAAAAAATTGAATTTGAGTTCATATAGTACACATAGTTCATATCTATCTCTATAGTAATCATGTGGTGTGTTGTTAAGGTAATACACGAATGATGGTTGAAGTTGGCAACAATCATGATTGTAGATTCTTATTGAAATAGAGAAACGAATTCAAATTTAGTTCGAAATGCGGTGGTAGCATAGACATTTGGAATGCACTAAAATGTTGGTATGAGTAGGTTACATGCATTATATAGCCAGCGAAAAAATTTAATTGGACATAACATGGATCCATAGCTTTGAATAGCATTTGTATAGTAAAACGGGACAAGACTCTCTCTTTGGGTGGTGTGAATAGTTTTATTTTTTTTGTTTTTTTCATTGAGGGAAGTGCGAATTGATTTGGTATGTATAAGTACAATATTACATGTTAGGCTTGTCCCTAAAATTCAACCCGCGCCTTGTTATATCCCGAAAATTCAGATATCGTGCTCCCAAAACTGGCGCCTTCACAACCCGTGCCTTGCTATCCCAAAATTACAACGCGAGCGAAAACTCCCTCCAGCTGCCAAATCCCGACACATGAAATCCCCCTTCTAACCCTAAGCCGAAAGGGCCGCTAGCTCAAATCGGTGGGGGTACTTTTGTAACACACCCTACATTTTGGACAAGCGCGTCCCTAAGTTATGGTTCCCTCCTCCCATCGCCTCTTTTCGCCATTCGAAACCCCTGGCCGCCCCGTCATGAAACCCCACCCTCCTCCGTCCGCCACCTCAGCCCAGCCGGACTTCCCTGAAGATGTCGTCCACCACAACAGCTCGACGTCCCTCATGCACCTCCCCAGATGAGAATCTGTCGTCCATCTCGTCGTCCCGCTGGTTCAGCCGCCCCGTCCTCCACCTCCAAGGAGCTGCTCCGACGATCGCCTCTTCTATCACGGCTACTCCATCCCCACAGCGCCGCCTTTACCTGCTCCACCGGAACCGCAGCATCCTCACCGACTCCTCAGACGAAGCCAAGGCCTACTCGGAGCCACCAAAGAGGTTGTACACTCATCGCATTGCACCTTCTCCTTAAATCGACCTCCCGGCGCCGACGGTGCTCCATCCCGCACCCCCATGGAGCGGCTACCTCGAAGCCGGCGCCACGAGCGACATCTCCACGACGACTCTCCCCTAGTGCGAGGTCCCTTCAGCGGCGGTATCCATACCAGCCGAATCTGTTGCTGCTGCTCTGGCTGTCGATCGCTCGCTCGTGATGCTGCAGCTACTCCGGCTCTCGCTCACTCGCTCGTGCAGCAGCTGCTGCTCTGGCTCTCGCTCGCTCGCTCGTGCTCCTCCTGCTGCTCTGGCTCTCGCTCTCTCACCCATGCTGCTGCCGCCGCTCTCGCTCGCTCGCTCGCGCTGCTGCTGCTGCTCTCCCCCTCGCTTATGCTGCTACTTTGCTCTGATTTAGCTATACTTCAGTCGACTGAATCAACTTTTGGGTCAGTTGATTTTCAGGGGGTGGGGGCTCGACGGAGTTAAGGAAGAACCACCTGCAGCAGGGAGGGGGTTCACCAGAGAGGTACCCCACTATCTATCTTAGGGTTCAGGGCGGGGCGGTGGTTGCCGGCGGTGGGGGGCGCGGTGGTGGGGGCGCAATGGTGGGGAGGTGGCGTGGGGATCGCCGGAGAAAAATCTCGGCGCGTGGGGGGGGGGGGGAGGGCTGGCCAGTGCGGCGACGGACCGACGATGGGGAATGGTTTCGGGGCGGTGAAGCGGCGGCAGAACCATGATGGGGAGTTGTTTCGAGGCGGCGAGGCGGCGCGGGGGCCGGCGGTTCGGCCAGTGGTGGCTGGCGGCTCAGGGGGGTGCAGGTTGAAGATGAAGTACATGCCCTCCCTAAACTACATGTGAAGTGCCTCTCTCCTACCATTGCATTCAGTTTCGACAGTAACATTCAGATTCCACAGTAAATTTCAGTTTCGATAGTTAAGTTCAGAGTCAACAGTTTTTACCTCATCTATTGTAGTCAGGTGGTTTTTGGTGATGTAAATTTTATATCTATCACTTTTTGGTAAATTGGAGATGCTATTAGAATCCCACTTGAGATTAACGATGTCTGTCTTGTGCTGCTTCAGCCTTGACGTCTTCTGGCTCACGGAGCTGCTCCAATGACGAACGATCCATCACAACAGAGCGATGCCACGGGCGCAGTCTCTGATTTCTCAGATCTTCCTCCACACCTCCGACAGCCACCTCTGCCTCAACTTCTTGACAACCAACCCAATGATGCTTTGAGGTCAACACGCTTCTGACAAAGAGGTTGTACACTTGTTGCATCACTTATTACTCTACATTCATGTCGATCCATTAGGGCTATTTTGGTTCAACGGAAAAACATAGCAATAGGAAATTTTCCTATGGCACTCTACTATTCAATTATTCATGCATTTTGTTGAAAGGAATGGAGCAAAACATCCACCTGGACCTACTTTTCAAAATCCTATGCATGAAAACAAGACCAAGTGCATTAGTGGCAGAATAACATTGTAATTGTACACGCTTTCATATGGTTTCAGTTTATTTTGGCCATGTTTCTTTGCATTCCTCTGCTCTTCCAATTCCTGTGAACCAAACACCCAAGTTGACAGAAGTCCTGTGTTTACAAATGCTCTATTTACCATGTGCATTCCTATCCTATTCCGGTGTTTTTCCTATCCCTGTGTTTTTAGAATCATGCAAGCCAAATGAGCCCTTACAGAATTACTTCAGTTACATGTAGGTGTCGAAGGAAACTTTGTGTGGTTTGTCATGTTCCTGCCACGACGTAGTCCACCTCACCTGAGCTGCTCCATCGACAGAAGCATCCACCAAACCAGGCATCACGACTCCTGACCGTATTTCACCGCCTCAGATCTCCTTCCCTGCCACCGGCACCCACCGCAACGGCATCACCATCATCGACTCAGCAGATGAACCTGAGGAGTACACGGGTCCACAAGAGAGGTCACACTCTTTTGTTTCTGCTTATGTTATGCATTGCTTAAAATTACCTGCTACTTTATTGTCCTGTTCACCTCTTAGACTCCAAGTCAGGTCCAAATTAATGTTCAAACTTGAGTTCTAAATTAGTTGTGGGGCACATATCGAGGCAACAATGAATGGTATCTCTGTCTAATATCTGGTTCATCTAGGGTATGCCTATGTTGTTCATCTTGGGTGGGAAACAAATAGTAAAGCAATCATCATCTGTCTTTTTATTAAATTAAAGCAATCATCAGCCTGCTATCATTATTTTTGGATCCATCCACTGGTTGTTACCATCACTCTAGATTTCTGCATGCTCTCCTTACATAATCTCACCATATTTTTTTCGTATGCATGTCAGATATTGTACACAGTCATGCTGAACATGTAGAGAAAAAGAGAAGAGTTTTGCGCGGCAATACAATGTCATGCAGACATCGCTCCATGGTGGGTTCAATGGCAAACCCTCCCCCCTCTCCATATTGTAATCCGAGGAAGATATCTATTACGAGGCGGATTCAGGCATGCACTGACCACTCCTATTTACCCCCAAGGTGTTTGCTCTACCTTGGCATGATGATGTTAGTCATATCATGCATATGTTGCCTTGCAAAGGCCTACTTTTGACATCATATCTGTCATCCGCTTAGTTTAGACATGTTACGTAATGCCACTTGTTTAGTTTCTATATCATATATGGGAATTATGCAGTCTCATGTCTTTTAGCCAGCCATAATATATGTGAAATGTGCAATGCCATCCTGTTTAACCAGGCATCATATATTTGAATGATATCTTGCCCATCCTTTTCTTCATTACATTTACATTTGTCGACAATGTTTGTACAATAAACTACTCTTCCTGTGAATCAGCCATTCGGGTGGGAGATGGAAAAATCTAGAGTGAAAACAAGGGCTTCAGAGCAGACAGTGCTACCTGTCGAAGCAGATCTCTTGTTGGGTCCCGATAGATCCTCAGAGATGGATTCAGAGACAAATGACCAGTCCTATTCCCGCACCGAGGTGTATGCTCTAACTTGGCGCGGTTATACTGCTCATACCATGCATATGGTGTCTTGCATTGCATAGTTTAGACATCATATACACAATATTCAACACCATGTTCTTAGTTCAGACATCATATATGCGAATGCCCTCTGCTTAGCATATAAATCACATATGTGAATTAAATCATGCGATCCTGATTACTTAGATAACATGTATGTGAATTATGTCATGTGATCCTATTTAGTTATTCATCATATCTTTGAATTATGTTATGCTATGCTATCCAGTTTAGATAGACATCATATATGTGAAATTATGTCATGCTATCCGTTTTAGTTAAACAATATACATGTCAAATATTTCATGCCCTCTTTTTTCCACACTATCTATTGCACCTGTTTCTCATACAATGACTGTACATTCAACTCTGTTTCCTGTTTATCAGCCATTTGAATTGGAGCGGGTGATGCCAGTATCTAGTGGAGTAAAAACAAGGTCTTCAAATAAAACAGTGCTACCTCTTGGTGGAGATAGCACCCCGATTGTACATGCATGAGAATCAGCCTTACCACTTCACCCAATCTAACCCCAACCCCAGCAGATAATAACCCAGTTCCTGCTGACACAACACCATCTCCGCCAGAGAGCTCCCAAACAAGAGCAGTTAGTAAGGCAGTTCCAGTGCCCAAAGGGCCAGTACTACCACGGAGAACCCCAACTCCACCAGTTAGTACGCCTATTCCTGTGGAGGAAACACAACCGTCCAGTCGTAGTTTAACATCTATCGCATTTGATGTTGTTAAATCCTATGTGCGTATATTACCATCTTGGAAATATTATACTGAAGATGCAGGAAAATGCCAGTTGTAGGTGTTTGTCCAGGAGTTATGTGTAAGTAATGTTATTCATGGCAATTACTTTGCTTTGTCCCATACATTCTACCTCCATGATGGTTATAATACATCAAATTTTCCCATTTTTCTCTATAGAGAAGGACCGATTTGGAAACTCAGGATGAGGTAACTTGTGTTAATACATCTGCTATCTTCAAGAATGCTTGGTGGCAGTATCGGAATTACTTGAAGAAAATGTACTTCACTGGCAAAGAAACTCATCAAATTCCCTTACATTCTCCTAAGACACGTTTACTGGACGATGACTAGGAACGCCTTGTTCTGTACTGGTCCCGAACCAAGAATTTGGTAAGGTCTATGAGCTCAATTTCTATTTTTAAGTACCATATTCTTGTGTCTTACTGTACTATGTTCATGGAGAACAAGTGCTTAAACCTGAAGAACAACAATTCTAATTTAAGATTCCATTGCTATCATGCATACTGCTTTGCTCTTGTATCATTGTATTTACTCATACAAACTTATTTTTAAATTAAAGAATCCAACCGAAACTCCAACCGCACAACACGTATGTTCACGCATGTTTCTTTAACAGGTTTGCTCTTATCAATAGCTCCGTTGACTTCAATTTCAATTGTGTATACAGTCGACTTCTCATATCATGCACATTACTAGCATGACAACAGAGCCAATAGTGTTGTTGTACATGTAGACCCGTGGTAACTATCTGAAATCTTGTTGTGTCGTGTAGTTTCCCACGCTTTGTATTCTTACAATGCTGCTTTGTCTTATGTGAACCGTGTCTCTATTTTGATTTGGCAAGACAATGCAGTGACCATAGGACATAGATATATGTTTGTTTGATGCTTTTATTATGTACTACTTGGCAATAGAAGACTTGGTAGTTTAATCCTGTCCACCTTACTAATGAACTGGTTCACCAAAATGAGTTTCATATACTAGTACATGCTAAACCTGTTATGTGTCTGCTTGTTTCTTCTTTTAGTGTGCTGACAGAATATTGGGGAAGAGTGCCTTATTAAGCAATGGTAAAGGAAGTAATGCAGATAAGGTTCAGGATAGTGAGACATCCTTGTTGGTCTCCAACAAAGCTGATAAAACAACTAAGGAAAACTATCTTGATGACTGTGAGACAATCTCAAAGTCCTGTCTTGGTTTAGTGTTCGAGTTACTGGCCACTACCGCTTGCACAAGCTATTCAAACTCATTGCCTGAATCAGTTCAGATTCTTGAGTCTCAACTACAAGCTGAAAGACATCGATCAACTGTGCTGCGACAAGAAGCGGAAGGACTGCGGAAGCCCCTGGAGCATTCAGATGCATACTTTTTGGTGCAACAACAAGCGTTGGAGGATTTTAGCGCCAAACAGGACAAAGCTAATAAGATTGCTAAGCTTATTGCCAACATGGTGGATACCCAGGATAACGTTTCTTGAGCTCTTCTGAAGTTGTTTCAGTTATGGACTTGTTTTGCTGCCGTGTTTATTTGCACTGGTGGCCAATTTAGATGGCCAGTGTATGTAATATGTTGCTTTTCCCTATATTTGCACTTGTGTCTAACTTTGATGCCCAGTGGATGTATGTGTAATAGCCGTCATAGCCTAGAATTAGTTCCTTGCTTATTTATTTCCTTATTGTCTTGTTTAGTTGTTTGCTTAGGGGCAAATGCTAACGTAGGGACAACACCGGATGTTCCTCCTATAGAGGATGCAGATAGGTTGTCCGCTACGAATTCCGAAGTGGAGAGTGCCATGAATCACAGGCGTCGCCAGGTCATACTCCGCGACCTTGGTTTCTCTGAAGAGGCGTTCGATGCCTTCAACTCAGGAGACGCGTACATCCGAGCTGCTCAAAATGGTCTTGCTAGAGCCACGGACCAGTATGTAAAGGATATACGGGTAAGAAAATCTGATAATTATGTATATCAGTAGCCCCTAAGACTTGAAACAGTTGGCACAACTGATTTAAGGATCATTATTTGTGTAGGTTCTTACGGAGAAGAATACCTAGTTGTCTCAAGAGCTGGAGGAGTGCAAAGCCTAGCTACAGGCCGCAGTTGCCGCAATGGAGTCCAAGAAGGCCCCATCTAGTAACACTTGTTCCTATCGAAAAGAATGATGTATACCAGTTAATATTCGGCATGCATGCAAATCTAACAATAAATTATGCAGATGATCCCGGAGTGAATCCAAAGGTCGTGCGAGTGGATGAGCAACATGCTCAACAACAGCTAGAGGCTGGCGAGCGCGTGCTTACGCAGGTTAGGCGGGAGAAAAATGATCTCCAAGATGCCAATATCCGGCTGGGTGTTGAACTGAAAGATGTTCGGGCCCAGCTAGCTGACTCTGTAAAGGAGAATAAGGAGCTTCGACGCGACATTTTTAGTAAGTGCTTGAACGAACTTTTATAGAGTTCGGCTAAGAAACCGGCTAACAGAGTTATATCTGTAGGTATGCTGACGGGTCGACCCGGAGAGGAGATGCCCGGGTCTGCAAGTGATCTTCTGCCAGAGCTCTCACAACTGCACGAACAAGTTCGGCAGGTGATGCAGGGCATTGCCCAGGCCTTTTGGCCATCCGCCTCCCTGCCAGGAGGCATGGGGGAGCTCATAGAGATGCTCAAGGGAGCGCGGCGGCGCTTCCGATTATGGAAGATATCTGCCTGCCGACAAGGTGCAAGGGAAGCCTGGGCCATGGTGAAGACTCGATATACCAAGGCTGACCCGAACTACATGGCCAAGGTCGGACCTGTGGGGTCTGATGGGAAAGAGATCCACGTCGGTTTGGTGTATGACCAGGTAAAATTAGCCGCAAAGTATTCCCAACAGGATTGTAAGCTAGACAGCCTGTTGGATGGTATAGAAGAAGAATTTAGTCAGTCTAAGTGATTGTGTACTTCGAGTGACATATATTGTCCCTAGCCAGATTGTAAATCATTTGTCATGGCGGACCTTTTCGCTTCAACCTCCGGACTCGACAGTCCGGAGTGTATCCGAATACGCGCTCAGTTATGTAAAAACCGGGGTACGCGTGGAAACCAGACGTAGGGGTCATAAGTGCTTGAACATACAAGTACCCAACTAGCTATGCTATATTACATGGATAGTAAGAAACATCTTCCAGGGAGAATAGTTCCGTTAAGGGTTCATTTCCCTGGGTACGCATGCATTAATGTGCATGTCCGAACTGCGAAAAGAGAAGTAGGATATAAACATCTGGGGGAATGTATTGTAATAAGTAAATGTCATCTTTTGTTCACCGACGGAATATTCCCTTAAGAACGCTAGCTTTCAGCTTCACCCAGTCTGAGGTACACATCCGGATGACCCGACAATAACAATCACAGAGGTGCTCCCCTTATGCCCTAGCCGAATTAACGGGAACATAGGGCATAAACACAAGAGTCAGGCAACCCAGCTTGGCCAAAACTTAAGTCATGTCGATGCATATAATGGCAAAGAAAGGGTGCATGTGGAAAAGTAACACATGTGCAGGGGGCATAGAGCCCGGAACATAGTTATATTAAGGTTCTGTATAAGAAGCCCCCAGGTATAATGAGCGCGCCTGGCGCGTCAAGATTGTGTAGTCAAGACACATTTTAACCTTTTAAGGAAGTGAAGAAAAAGGGAAGAAAGAAAGAAAGAAAAAACAGATAGCGGATATGTATACATAAAAAAGGGACAGAGGTAAGGAGACGAACACAGAGTCCGACACTAGGCGTAGAACCTTCGAAGTATGGCGCATTCCATGGGTTTGGCTCGAGTCGATTGTCCGATGCATCCCGCAGACGGTACGCTCCACCGGTTAGAACTTTGTCAATAACGAAGGGACCTTCCCATTTGGGCTTGAGATTGTCCTTTTTCTTCTCTGGTAGGCGTAGAACAAGTTCGCCAACGGTATAAGTTTTGGCTCGTACTTCTCTACTTTGATACCGTCGAGCCTGTTGCTGATAGAATGCAGAGCAGGCTTTTGCCACGTCACGCTCCTCCTCTAGGGCGTCCAAACTGTCCTGCCGATCAA
Organism: Aegilops longissima; assembly: GCA_021605205.1. Lineage (NCBI taxonomy): Eukaryota > Viridiplantae > Streptophyta > Magnoliopsida > Poales > Poaceae > Aegilops > Aegilops longissima. The sequence continues at coordinate 140,774,710 of CM038676.1, read as the reverse complement.
GCTCGGCTTCTTTCTCTTCGTACATGCACACTCGAGGTGAGTCATGAATGATGTCGCGGGGCAGTACCGCCTCTGCGTCGTACACCATAAAAAATGGTGTGTATCCGGTAGTGCGATTCGTCATGGTCTGCAGCCCCCATAGTACGGAGTCGAGCTCTTCAACCCAGTGCATATCTGATTCCTTCAAGGATTGCACTAATCTGGGTTTAATGCCGCTCATAATAAGGCCATTTGCTCGCTCGACTTAACCGTTTGTTTGGGGGTGATAGACTGAGGCATAATCGAGCTTAATGCCCATGTTGCCGCACCAAGTTTTTACCTCGTCGGCTGTAAAGTTCGAGCCGTTATCGATGATGATGCTGTGGGGAACACCGTAACGGTGTACAACCCTGGATATGAAGTCTATCACTAGTCTGGGCTCGGTCGTTTTAACTGGTTTGGCTTCTATCCATTTGGTGAATTTATCCACCATGACCAATAGGTACTTTTTCTTATGGCTTCCTCCTTTAAGGGGTCCGACCATATCAAGCCCCCAGACCACAAAGGGCCAAGTAATGGGGATTGTTTGGAGAGTGGTAGGTGGCATATGGCTTTGGTTTGCAAAAAGCTGGCAACCGACGCAATGTTGGACAAGGTCCTGTGCGTCTGCTCGGGCTGTCGGCCAGTAGAAACCTGTACTGAAAGCCTTGCTTACAAGGGCCCGAGCTGCAGCGTGGAGGCCGCCGAGTCCAGCATGAATTTCTGCCAAAAGTTGCCGTCCTTCCTCTTCGGAGATGCACCTTTGAAGTACTCCGGTAGCGCTTTTCTTATAAAGCTCTCCCTCGTGGACCTTGTAGGCTTTAGACCGCCGCACAATGCAACATGCCTCCTTTGGGTCCTCAGGGAGTTCTTGCCTATTTAGGTAAGCCAAGAAGGGTTCTGTCCACGGGGCGATGACAGCCATAATCACGTGGGCCGAAGGTGTTATTTCGGTGGCGGAGCCTCTGATTACGTCAGTGTGTTCGGGATCTGGTGTTGTGGCTGGATCCGGACTGTTGTTGCCGGTCTCCCCTTCCCACACCACGGATGGCTTAAACAACCTTTCCAAGAAGATATTAGGTGGGACAGGGTCGCGCTTAGCGCCAATGCGGGCGAGGATATCCGCTGCTTGATTGTTTTCTCGGACCACATGGTGGAATTCGAGCCCCTCGAACCGAGCTGACATTTTGAGGACGGCATTGCGGTAAGCCGCCATTTTTGGGTCCTTGGTGTCAAAGTCTCCATTTATTTGAGATATTGCGAGGTTCGAGTCCCCACGCACCTCTAGGCACTGAATGCCCATGGAGACTGTCATCCGGAGACCATGCTGCCCAGGGCCTCATATTCTGCTGCATTGTTGGAATCTGTGTATAATATTTGGAGTATGTATTGGACTGTATCTCCGGTGCGGGATGTCACGACGACGCCTGCCCCTAGACCAGCCAGCATCTTAGAGCCGTCGAAGTGCATGATCCAATTGGAGTACGTGCCGTACTCTTTAGGGAGTTCGACTTCTATCCATTCGGCGACGAAATCAGCCAGTACTTGCAACTTAATGGCTCATCGTGGTTTGTATGTTATGTCGAACGGGAGGAGCTCAATAGCCCACTTAGCAATCCGGCCCGTGGCATCACGGTTATTTATTATGTCGTTGGGTGGTACTTCAGAAGCCACCATAATTGAACACCCTTGAAAGTAGTGTCGTAGTTTTCGGGATGCCATGAAGACCGTGTATGCTATCTTTTGATAATGTGGGTACCGTGATTTGCATGGAGTGAGGACAGTGGACACATAGTATACCGGCTTTTGAAGCGGGAACTTATGTTCGTCCGTCTCTCGTTCGACGACGAGCACTGCGCTTACAACCTGGCGTGTTGCCGCTATATATAACAGCATTGGTTCGCCGATATTTGGCACGGCCAAGATTGGGTTGCTGGCCAAGAGAGCTTTTATTTCTTACAATCTGGATGTGGTCGCATCCGTCCATTCGAAGTGTTCGGCGCACCGAAGAAGGCGATATAGAGGTAATGCCTTTTCTCCCAATTGAGAGATAAAGCAGCTTAAGGCAGCCACGCATCCGGTTAATTTATGGATTTGCTTGAGGTCTGTTGGGATAGCCAACTCTGACAGAGCTCGGATTTGCTTCAATTCCTCTATTGGAAATGATGAAGCCCAAGAGCTTTCCGGCGGGCACGCTGAAAACGCATTTTTCCAGATTGAGCTTGATGTCATATGTTTGGAGATTGTCGAACGTGAGCCTCAAATCGTCTATTAAGGATTCGACGTGTCTGGTTTTAATGACCACATTGTCTACGTATGCCTCCACTGTTTTGCTGATTTGTGTTTCCAGGCATGTCTGAATCATACGTTGATAGGTTGCACCGGCGTTTTTGAGCCCGAAAGGCATGGTGTTAAAACAGAAGGGGCCGTATGGAGTGATGAATGCCGTTGTGGCTTGATCGGACTCCGCCATCTTAATTTGATGGTATATGGAGTATGCGTCAAGGAAACACAATGAGTCGTGTCCTGCGGTAGCGTTGATAATTTGATCGATGCGGGGGAGGGGGAAGGGATCCTTGGGGCAAGCCTTGTTAAGGTCCTTGAAATCGACACATAGGCGCCAGGATTTGTCCTTCTTTGGTACCATCACCAGGTTTGCTAGCCAGTCTAGATCTTTTATTTCTCTAATGAATCCGGCCTCGAGTAACTTGGCTAGCTCTTCTCCCATGGCTTGTCTCTTAGGCTCAGAGAAACGCCGAAGAGTCTGCTTTACCGGCTTGAACCCCTTTAGAATGTTAAGGCTATGCTCGGCCAGCCTGCGTGGGATTCCTGGCATGTCTGAAGGATGCCAAAGAAGATGTCCCAACTCTCACGCAAAGAACCCCGCAGATCGCGCGTCTGCTAGGGGTTCAGCTGTGCCCCGATGGATGCTGTTTTTGTAGGGCCCGTTGGGTGGACTTGGAATTTGACTATTTTGTTCGCTGGTTTAAAAGAGGTGGACTTGGGTCTTTTGTCGAGTATCACGTTGTCCCTGTCCACTGTGGAGCACAGCGTGATTAGTTCTTCTCGCAAGGGCTTCAGATAACGCCGAGGGCCGGTCGGCGTTTTTATTTTCGGCGCGGAGTGCTATGTCCGGATCACTAACTAGAGTGATGATTCCATTTGGCCCGGGCATCTTGAGCTTCATGTACCCGTAATGGGGTATAGCTTGGAAGATCGTGAATGCCTCCCGCCCTTAAAGGGCGTGGTATCCGCTACTAAACGGGGCCACTTGGAATGTGATTTCTTCGGACCTGTAATTCTCCAGCGTGTCGAATACCACATCAAGTGTGATTTTTCCCGCGCATCGTGCCTCCCGACTAGGGATGATTCCTCTAAATGTCGTGCTGCTTTGCTCAATGCGGCTCTTGTCTATTTCCATTTTTCTAAGAGTCTCCTCATAGATGAGGTTTAATCCGCTGCCACCGTCCATGAGCACTATAGTAAGCCGGAAGCCGTCCACAATTGGACTAAGGACCAAAGCGGCTGGTGCTCGGGCTATTCGGAATTGAGGTTCATCACTGGCATTGGAAGTTATAGACGTATCGTTCCATGGATTTATTGTTTCAACGTGGCAGACTTCGGCGAGTCTGCGGAGTGCTTGCTTACGCCTATTATTTGAGGCGAAGGTCTCGAAGACTGTCAATACTGTATTGTTATTTTCCATGGGATGGTGCTCTGTGGTATTGTTGATGAGGAGATCCTTGCCGCTCTTGGCCACCTGCCGGAGTATTGCATGGCCCATTTAGCCATCCCTCCAACACAGTTCCACGCCCTGTAGTGGGCTTTGGTTTCTTTGTAATTGGATCGGGTGACTTATGAGAGTACACCCTTTTAGTTCGGACGGGGGGTTTAGTGACAGCGGAGGATCCCAGAATTTTGTTTGGGTTTTCCAGGCGCTTTCCATCACACAGTACTTCTGTACTATGGCCGTCAAGTCAGCGAAGTGTGCTATGTCACGGTGACTTATGGCGTTGAGGGTTCCCTTGTCCGTGCAATTTTTGCAAAAGAATGAAATTGTGTCTTCCTCGCGACAATCCTTGACCTTGCTCATTATAAGGAGGAATCTGGCCCAATAGTGATGTACTGTCTCTTGGGGCTCTTGTCTAATGTGGGAAAGATCACTTATGTCTGGGTGGGTGGGTAGATTGAGGTCGAAACCCTGATCCGATCTGAGACCCAGGGGCGGAGGAGTTTCCGAGCTTGGCAGTTCTGGCTCCGGGATGTTGCCCAATAGTTCTGGCTCGCTGTCTGATTCTAGGTTTGAAGCTTGGGCCATGTCCTCCCATAGACGGGTATCCGGCTCGGAGAGCTCGGGAATCCGGACATAGTTTGTCCTCAAAATAGAGGAAGAATCGCTACATTGCTCCTCCACCACAGCTATCTGACGGGTGACCGGCGGAGAGTTAATCTCCCTTTGGTCGGGTTTAAGCCCGATCCGATCATAGTCCGTAGCGACTCCCAGGGCGGCGATGCAATCCAAGAGCTCGTTCAAGGAAGAGAGCTCCATTGGATCCATCTGCTCGGCGAATCCCGAGCCGACGTGGAGGTTGTTTCTGATGACCCGAGAAGTCATCATCGGCGCGACGGCCGAATGGGCGGTCATGACGAAGCCGCCTAGTCGGAGAGTTTAGCCTACAGCCAGGGTCCCCAGAGGTAATGTTTTCCTTTACAACAAGACGAGCCATCAAGCCTTATCATGACGGCACAGTGGAACTCTCAATGAAAGCACCAATATTGGTGTCAAAACCGGCGGATCTCGGGTAGGGGGTCCCGAACTGTGCGTCTAAGGTGGATGGTAACAGGAGGCGGGGGACACAATGTTTACCCAGGTTCGGGCCCTCTCGATGGAGGCAATACCCTACTTCATGCTTGATTGATCTTGATGATATGAGTATTACAAGAGTTGATCTACCATGAGATCGTAGAGGCTAAACCCTAGAAGCTAGCCTATGATTATGATTGTTCTTGTCCTATAGACTAAACCCTCCGGTTTATAGACACCGGAGGTGGCTAGGGTTACACAGAGTCGGTTACAAGGGAGGAGATCTACATATCCGAATCACCAAGCTCGCCTTAGATGCACAGTTCGGGACCCCCTACCCGAGATCCGCCAGTTTTGACAACGACAGCGCCTCTTCGTGTACCGTGGCAAACTGGCAACCTTCCACCAACCCTTCGCCTTTCCCACTCGATTTGGAACTGCTGTCGCATGCTCTTCCTCCCTCCTCCATTTGCCTTCACCCTTCCTTCTGCCATTGTTCGATAGTCTTCTCCATGGAGGGAACAAGCCGGAAACGACCCCGTTATTCTTGCCCCGATCTGAAAGATGACGTGGTGGGGGGACTCATTGATCGGTGCGACGTCATCACCTCGGCTAGCATGGCAGGTTCATTCAAGAACATTCTTGACTCAACTAATAACATCATTACAAGGAACCCAAGGGTCCAGGAGCAGTTTGATCTCCCCTATCTTCTTCGCCGTGACCCTGCTGGCTGGTGCGGGGACGAGGGAAGCCTCGCCTTGTGCAAGTTGACGCCACTTGATAATGATACGTATGATGTTTAGATGCCATCGCTTGAGGGCAAGGCTTGGGCAGGCGCAAATGGAGATTGGGTTGTTTATATTGGGTACAATTGCGAGTGGGAACTTGTGAATGTGTACACTCGTCAGCGGATTCCACTTCCAAAAATCTCCGAGTGCCCTGAGGTTGAGCACACAGATGATCTATGTATGTTCAAATACGATCATGGTGACTGTCGTCTACAGAAGATAGCAATTTCTCGAGTTCCCAACCGCTCTTGGAATTACAAGAACTATCAAGTTGTTGCTATGTTCGACAAGGTTGTTACCGTCCTTCGTGGTTCGACTGGATGGATATTGCTCAAAACTCAGTTTCTATACACGGATGTGTACTGTGATGCAATTGAATACGAGGGTCTTGTGTTCGCTGCCACCACTCGTGGCACTGTTTTTGCATGGGATCCTCGTAGTTTCGATACATTTGTCTTCCACCGTAATTATAATTGTTTCATCCACATGCATGCAAGTTAGCAAGTTTCCCTTCTCTACTAATTAACCTTTTTCTTGTGTTTCCAAGGTCATGTGAACATTCCACCGCCTATACTTGAAAAATTTTATAACCAAGGGGGAGATGAAGATGGTGATGATCACAAGCATGAGGACGAGGAGGGCCCATATACTCAGTGGCGCCTGGCAACTTCCAATGGATCACCCCTTCTTGTCTGTATACAGCCCACTGCTGATGCTACTACTGAGGGAGCAGGTGTTGTCTCCCATGGTCGCACTCTCCGGACCTATTCCAACACCCGTTGCATGGTATTCAGGATGGATACTAGTGTGCTAGCACCAACACCTTCTCCCTGGTGCGGTATTGATAGTCTTGGAGAAAACCCGCTCTTTCTTGGACAAAACTATCCAATGATGGTGAAAGGCGATCCAACTGCTGTTGACACAACATTACTACCATTTATGAGAAGCAACTGTATCTATACGTCGGACATTGCGTTGGTTCCCTACCCAGGTCATGATATAGTAGGCCGCTTTAGCCTGGATGATCAGTCATGTGTTGGTCTCAAGATTGATAGTAGCTGGCTCTTCCCAAAGAATCGCTTGTGGTTCAAAGCAAGCGTTTCCAACGCCAAGGATTGGTATACTTGAAGTTCATTTCATTGCTTGTTATTTGTTGTGTGATGAAAACTTTAGTATTTATAATGTATCCTCGTTGTCGCTGTGGGTTGATGACCTTTTGTATGTAATAAAATGACATGCCTGTGATAAACTTACTAAATTTATGAATGGCTATCGAGTCGCTTCTCTGAGTGGGTGCTACGACGAGGCAAAAAAATATTTTCCGAATACATAATTGTACGTGCATTGCAACAGGTTATCGGATGAGGCCAATCAACAATAGTACACTATTTGTTCTAGCTTCACATGCTGCACTATCTCTACGTCTACGTACGTAATACAACAAGTTTTAAACTTGAGACCAGCCACCCATCCTCACAAAGAACACTTTTTAACCTAGCGCAGACTCCAGGAAATTTGGCCACAGTGTGAGGTGGGCCATATGTTAATGTGTTCATTGTACGTAACCAGCACCTCGAATCCTCGATAGGAGTAGTAGGAGTAGTAGTAGGAGTAGTAGGGTGGCATGGGCCAGAACAAGCATTCACGTCCAGGAGTACGGCACACGCCACCAGCACGACTTCCATCTGACACCATATTTCTTGGAGTCCGTGCTACAACAATCTCTTCAACCTCGTCGTTTCTCTAACTTAGCCATTGCGCGGCGGGCGAGGTGGGGGTTTGCCGATAGTCGGTTTCCTCAACTGCGGTCCCACTTGTAAGGCCAACTCCAACGCACGACCCCAAACGAACCTCCGTTTTGCCCGGATTCTGTCCGTTTGGGTAGGGCAATGGGGTCGTGTCCGGGCCATTTCTCGGATGCGGTGGTCGTGCGCCGAACGCGCGACCGCATCCCGGCCGCGTACATTTTTCTTTGCAAACACATATATTTTTTTCATCATTGATGTTTTGGTACATGGAAATACATCACCAAAATTTTTACTAGAAAAGCAAGAACAAAGAAAACAAGAACCACAACAATACATTTTAGAAGATATCCAACTTCCATAACTGCTCTTGTAAGTTGGATTAGTGCCTTCTCGATGCATTCATTGTTGATCTGCGGAGGCTCGATCTTGCGTGCTTCTTTCTTCTTCGAGTGTAAAGAAGTAGACGTGTCTAGCCTCTATTCTATCAACAAGTGCACTAGTCTCATCTCTAGCCTCTATGCTAGCTAAAAGTGCTAGAACATCTACTAAATTGCACTCTATCAATATATCGTTGTACTCTTCTTCCCAATACCAAAACTTGCATCAATTCTACACCATAAAATTTTAAGTTAGCACAACTAGTCTAATCCGAGAGCACAACCGAAGATTTGGTCGAGTTCTTCCTCCTTTTCCGACACGTGGGACATCCAGCATCCAGGTCGTGTCATGCAAGAAAATAGAGTGGTAGGTGAAGCCACGTGATGTGCATCTTGGGTTAAACTGTAAATAGAATCTTACTACTCTTGAGTAACACCAAAAGCGGCCACCAAAGTTCTTTATTGGATTTGTTTTTCATCACCAGCACGTCGAGGTGAAAGATGTGCAGGTTCAGTGGGTCCTCTTGCGTTTTCACTAGCATGTGGGACCGCATATGAGCAAACAGACGATGGGCGCCACGCGTCTGCTGGCTGGCTGAAAAGAGAGAGAGAGGAGGGCTGAGCACGGACTCCAGGAAATTTGTTCTACGTACTCGATATAGTGGAGTAACTAGCACCTCGATATAGTGGGGTGGCATGGACCATAACTAGCATTCATGTCTAGCAGTACGGCACATGCCACCCACACGAGTCCCATCCGACACCAATTTTCTTAAAGTATGTGTTAGCTACAGCCATCTCTTCTCCCTCTTGTTTTCTCAGCCATCGCACGGTGGGCGGGGTGGGGGTTTGCCGATAGTCGGTTTGCTCAACTGCGGTCCCACTTGTAAGTGAAAATGCAAAACAACACACATTCCCCCTTGAGGGGCGTGCTGGACAAACCGTGTGGGGGTGCGACGCGAACACGGCAGGCTTTTCCTTTTGAACTTGTAACTTGTAAAATTTGGTTCTGCTCCATGGGGCGACCAATAGATAGAAATAACGATTTTCCCTAGAGTAATGATAAGTTTGGTTCTGGCGCGGTTCATGCATGGAGTACGTAGGAAAATTATGAAGTTGATGCGGAAGGTAAGATAATTACTAGAAGTACCATATACTACTACATGGATTTGACGGAAAGATAAAGATACATACGGATCCATCAACGACATCCTCACGCCCTAGTGCACCGGGTCATCAACCGACGTGTGAGGAGCAGCGGCGTTGGCGGCAAGCTCAACGTGCTTCTGAACAATGTCGTCCAAGGTTGCCCTGCGGTCCAAGAAGGCTAGCGTCCTATCGTCCTCCTCTTGCATGTAGTAGTCCTTGTGGACGATTTGCGCGTAGACGTGGGTGATTATGTTGATGGTGTCTTGCTGCGCCAGGTGCTGCGCGGCAAGCGCGACCTCGAGGTGGACACTCTCCGGCGCGACGGTGGGCAGTCGCAGGGCCACCAGTGCGTCGAAGAGGTTGTCACCATAGAGGCCGTTGAGGGTGGCAGGCATCACAGAGCCTGGGCGTGTGGGCTGGAGGCATACGTCAAGGTCGTCCGCGAGCTTCTTGACGACGGTGGACTTGTCGAGGAAGCCGACGAGGACCTCGTCGAACAAGGAGACGAAGTTGTCGTCGAACCGACCCCTCGCCCTGGCGGCCTCAAGCACTACCTTGAGACGTTCCTCGGTGCCGGGCCGCAGACCGGCATCATGGACCATCTGGCACAGCCGGCTGATGCTTGCGCTCATCGCCTCCATGGGTCTAGCTTCTAGTCAACTGATCTTGCGATTGGAGTGATCACTCTTGCCCTTGGGTGCGTAGGTGCGTAGGATTTTGTAGATTGGACTGGCGGGAGCCTTTATATGAGAAGTGCGGACTGCGTTGAATTCACGTGCGTGTTGGCCATCTACTCATCGCCCTCTCTTTTTCCGCCTTTGGCTGTATGACAGTTGGCCAGCCACCCGTTGGGCCCACGTGTCATACACCCAAAGGCAGGTGCGATAAGTCAATGAAGCTCGTCCCCTCCGTGCCCGTGCATGCTTTCAATGACTTGAGACTACCAAACATCACATGCAGTGGTTAGTTCATTGCATGTAATCCTATTAAGTAGCAAAAAGACATTAAGTTATCTCGCCAATAGGAATAAAACAATACACCATGTATTTATTTACAGAGGGAGTAGTACAATTTTTGTGACATGCATTACTAGATATTGCTAGTCAAATACTAAATCCAGATGGACGTGGTAGTACTACTAAATCCAGAGGGTGGTGCTAGTACTAGTGGTAGTAGTACTACCAATGTAGTAGCACTGTACTACCCGTTGGTCAAATTATTACGTGATGCTCCTCACAGTGAAGTGACAAGACCCTACGCCGGAGATGACACCTGAGTATAGGCGCCGTGTTTGGCATACCATAGTCAGCCTCACCGTCTGCAGTCACTATCATCATGGTTGTAGACCTAGCATGCTTACAACTAGCCATGTTCGACATAATTTCCCGTGCGTAGATGCCCGTGCATTGCACGGAACACCAAGATTGGGGGGTGGACGGCACCGGCAGTGGCCATCACGCCAGATTTTTCCATGGCCTTCTAGATGTGGTGGGGAGGAGATAAGGCTGATTGTGAGAGACAAGGAGTTGTTTGTAAATAGGGAACAAGTGCGGGCATCTTTTTGCAAAACTGGAGAAGTTTTGTTTGTATGCGTCAGATCTAGATCCGACTACTATTGGTGAAAGATGGCAGGCACAACATCATCACCAACTCAGGACCTGTTTGATTCGCAGGATTTTGAAAACGCAGGAATAGGACACGGCAATATTACAAGTTTCAAACTGATATTACAAATGTTAGGAGTAATGTTGCACCTACGAAGAGGGAATTACTAGGAAGTTTACGTAAGAACTTTCGTTACTTTAGGTGGATGCACCATTATCGTACAAACTAAAATCCACCGCCCTAACAAATCACTAATGGGCAAATAAATTTTCGAGTCTCTGGCCACTTGATGTTTAAAAAACAAATTCAGCTTCTGCGGAGACTTTTTCATTTAGGCTTAGACGCTTGCGGTGATCAGCACGCCATTCATTATTGCGCCTGAGAACGCCAAACCTCATTACCTTGAGCACACTTGCCTCCAGAACAAAGAACCTGGCCAATTTAATCTCAGATGTGCTGCCTCGGTAGTCGATCAAATCAATTTCTGTAAGATGGAGATCAAGGCATTGGATGAGATTGTTATAGTGCAGCACAATTTTCACTTTCGAGTCTTTTTTTATCTGCAAAAGAAGAGAACATATTAGAGCAGATGGCTGTATAAGATTGTCGTGTCATCAAGAGGTACCAATATCATTCGCTCATATGATAGGGTTGGCTGGCTAGTGATATTTTTTCACTCTATCTCTCTCTCTTTATCTTTCCTCTCATTTACCTTGGAGTACGTGAAGAGCTTGGGTATTTGTTGCCTTCCACTATGTGGTCGATGCCATAATACGCATCGATGTCAAATCAAAAGATTTGGGCACCGCTCTCGTGATGTGAGAGAGTTGGCACCGCTGTGCACACAGACCCACATGTATAAACAAATCAATCAAACCAACTACACCAGCCTCTCACTCTCCCAAACAAGTGTTTTTTTATTGCCTCGGTCCTCTCTCTCTCTCCCACGCAAGTGTTTTTTCATTGCGTGAGTTAATTTGGCACCGGAGCAAAGTAGGTGATCCAGATTGGGGCACCAGCTGAGCAATGGAGGGGCATCGATGCCAAATGCATCACAAGTGAATTTGGCGCATGTTTTGGCCTACATAGTGGAGGACCTTTATAGCCCACTTTTGTACTACCTCTTATTTAGTGTAAAATTTTGACCATATATTTATGTAAGAAAAGGCCAATGCATGTCACTAAAAATTACACCATTTGAAATTATGTTCAAATACGAATCCAACGATATAGTTCTTAGTGACATGCATTAACATTTTGTCAGTTAAATCTATGGTCAAATTTTGATACTACAAAATAAGAAGAGTAAACCAAGACGGAGGTAGTACTTGCTCTTTGGGTAACCATAGAGTTACTGGAGAAGTCTAAGTTCTTTCCACTATGACTAGCCTAGGCTACTATAGTAGTACAACAAAAAAACGATCCAGGTGATCACGTGAGAAAAAAAATACTAAAAACATTTCTTTCGGTGCAGTGCGTAGATGCAGTTTTGAACACTACACTTGTCAGCATAATTTGGGAAAATTATGAAAATTTGAGCTACGTTGTGATTACCGTTTACTAATAGGAAAGAAGTTTCACCTCGATGAGTAGCTTATCCGTGCGGAAAGCATGTAAGGAATCCAACAACTTGATCCAGATTGGGGCGATAGATTTTATTGCCAAGATCTTCACTGTATGCATAGATGGGTCAAGCTTGTGGGAATCATTTTCGGAAGACGGTCGTAAATACATCAAGAAGAAATTTAAAAATGTGAATTTCAAGAAGACGAAGAAGAAGATGAGTGATGTACCTGAACGATTACGGATCCAATAAAGAGTTCGGAGAATTTGGCAGACGAGTGCACCAACGCTGTCAATTTCGGCGCGTCAATGACCCTGATTTTTGTTGGACCTTCTAGATCCGATACAAGCAATCTCTCAAGGAAAGGCGCATTCTCAATGACCATAACGTGGAACAGCTGGAGTAATCTCTTCCCAATTTATGTCTTGTTGCGGGGCCAGCAAGACACATAAATCCACCGGAGATTCGTTGAGGCGATGTGGAGGCTAATGAACCCGTGGATCTGCTCAAGACGAAGGTACTCGAGTGCAATACAGCTGCGGAGCAGGTGCTCCATAGCCTTCTTCGAGATGACAACGTCGAATAGGTCGAGCTGCTTGAGTTGAGGGAGAAGAAGGGCGGGCGCGGCATTAATCTAGGGAAGATAGCAGGAGCTAAAGCAGGCGCGGCGCAGCGTTGGCGCGAGGCGGAGCGCAGACGGCGGAAGAGAGCGACATCGTCCAGCTTCAAAGCTGAGCTCCTCGAGCTGATCTAGGGCGGGGGATAAGAACCACTCGTCGAACTTGGGTTGGACCTTGGAGTTGGTACTGAACATGCGGATGTCAAGGCGTCTGGCTGGCCCAGGGTGCGATGAAAGGATCTTGGAGACTGTGGCCATGCGTTTGCAATCCCCGTCACAGAGGCAGCTGTCGACGGTGAGGTTGAGGGGGACGCGGCGCCAGAGGGGGCGCCACCACCGGGAGAGCAAGACGGTCCGCACGGCAGATTTGGTGGGGAGGAGGCCGATGATGACGAGCAACATGTCATCGGGGAGGCTGCTGATGAAGTCCAGGCTCGCCGTATGAAGTTTTGGCTCGAGCCACCTCTGCTTGTTGGTTGCCAGGCCGTCCATCTCAACCAGCGGCGATGCCGGTGTACACGTGTGCTGGTGTGTGTTGTGTGTTGGGTGTGCGCGAGTGCGTCCTTCTGTGCATGCCGCCGCGCAGAGGTGAATTGTGCGCAAGTGCGTCCTCCACGCGGAAGAAGTGTGTCCTCAATGCGCCCTCAATTTACTAGCGTGCGGGGTGCTACCCCGAGTGGTTTCAACTTTGTTTACTTATTTTCACCCACTGCCACATGGGCCAGCACACGAAGATACAGAACACGAGCTGACAAGGCAGCATGTGGACTGGTTGACCGGTCAACTAAACAATATACGGAGCTATACACTGACACAATGAGCGTATAATCCGTCGGTATAGAGTGTTCGTGTGAGAGGGGAGGCCCGTGAGAGATAGCAGACAGAGAGAAAGAGCTACTCCCTCCGTTCGATAATGTAGTTCCAACATTTTTTTTAAAGTCAAACTTTTGAAACTTTGACCAAGTTTATAAAGAAATTACTTATATCTACAATACCAAAGATAAATGATAGTATGAAGTAACTACATGTTGTGATGAATCTAATGATCTTTCCAGATGTAAATGTTTTTCTCCACATATACCTGATCAAACTTTTCTGAGGTTTGACTTTTCAAAACATCCATATGCTTATGGACGTGAGAGAGTCCCTAACTAGAGAGAGGGGGAGAGAGAGAGAAATAGAAAGAGTGAGTGAAAAAAGTGTGCATGCGTGTGTGAAAGAGACATGGACAACACTCGATAAAAGTCGAGAAAAAACGTGTGTGTCTTATGCAAACATATCACAGATGCATCTTCGACAACGGAAGCAAGGTGCGGAGATAGTGTGTGGTTGTTTGCAACCGAGAGAGCAAGACCCCTAGCACGTGGCCAAGAGGGGTCTGACAAACAAGGGAGAGAGGTCGAGAGAGACGTACGGAGAAAATGCAGATATGGGGAGGAGAGAGTGTATGTTTGTCGTAGAGAGATCCCCTGGAGATCGTGATGGGACTACATGGGTGGGAGATCGAGTGACAAGGTGTGTGCGCGATAGAAGATAGCCCGAGAGATATCGAGATAGGCGTATGGATGGAAGGAGACAATACGTGTGTTCCTGATGGCTAGTGAGAGATAATCATACTTAGGGGGGTGCTTGCGCCTATGATGGAGTGAGGGATAATGGTACTTATTAGGGGGGTGCGTGTCACATAGAGAGAGAGAGAGAGAGAGAGAGAGAGAGAGAGAGGGTAGAGAGTGCTGGATGGGTCTATATGTATAGCGCGAGCGAGACATGTGTATGTGTGAACCAAGGAGATATAAAGTTTGAGAGAGATTGAGGAGCCCCGATAAGGCTGAGTGGTGCGTCAGATAGATGAGAGGGGGAAAGATATATTCCATCCGCTTGATAATGCAGTGCATGTAATTTTTTTAGAAGTCAAACGTTGGAAACTTTGATCAGGTTTACACAAATGTTATTTATATCTTCAATACCAAAGATACATCATACGAAACTACATCTCATGGTGAATCTAATGGTATATGTTTGCCGTTCCAGATGTAATTGTTTTTCTCCACGTACATGTCAAACTTTGTGATGTTTGACTTTTCAGTAAATTAATATGCTATGGACCGAGGAGAGTGCCTAAGTCGAGAGGGATCAAGTGCGTGTGAAGGAGAATGAGTAAGTGTGCAAAAAGAGTATGTGTGTGAAAGAGAAAGTGACAACAAACGATAAATTAGAGAGAGAGTGTGTTTTTTCGTTTCTTAGGCGAACATATCACGCATGCATCTCCGAGATAGATAAGCGAGGCGAGGAGATACACGAAGATAGCTAGTGTGTGATTGTTTGCAACGGAGAGAGACACCCCTATAGCACATGTCCAATAGAGGTCTGGCCAACAAGGAACAAAGGTCGAGAGGGACACATGGAGAACATGGACACATGGGGAGGGCGAGAGGGTGTGTTTGTGATATAGAGACCCCTCGAGATCGTGAGGGGACTATATGGGTGGGAGATCGAGGGAGGTGCGTGCGTGATAGAAAGATGCCCTGAGAGAAATCGAGATAGACCATGCACATGTTTGTGATGGAGACTAAGATTAGCTAGTCATATACACATAGGGGGGGACTGCGTGTGCCTACAATTGAGTGAGAGACCATCATACTTGGCTAGCTAGGCATGAGATTGTGTGTGTGTGCGTGTGAGATGGAGAGAGAACGAGGGAGAGAGATAGAGTTTTAGATGGGCCTATCGAGTGCGAGTGAGATATGCATGTGTATGTGTGACCCAGGTAGATGGAGAGTTTGAGAGAGAGAGAGAGGGAAGAGCTCTGAGACGACAGAGTGGTGTGTGAGAGAGTTACGGGCAACGAGCCAAGAAATTTGTGTGCGTACGATGAGTGCACCTCCTACGTCTTGAGCTTGCGTTGGTTTTCCTCAAAGAGGAGAGGGTGATGCAGCAAGTGTAGTGTAAGTATTTCCCTCAGTTTTGAGAACCAAGGTATCAATCTAGTAGGAGGCTCCTCAAAAGTCCCACGCACCTACACAAACAAACTGAGAACTCGCAACCAACACAATAAAGGGGTTGTCAATCCCTTCACGGCCACTTGCGAAAGTGAGATCTATTAAAGATAGTAAGATAAGATAAATATATTTTTGGTATTTTATAGTATAGATGCAAAAAGTAAAGATGCAAATAAAAGTAGATTGAAAGAAAATATGATAAGAGATAGACCCGGGGGCCATAGGTTTCACTAGTGGCTTCTCTCAAGATAGCATAAGTATTACGGTGGGTGAACAAATTACTGTCGAGCAATTGATAGAAAAGCGCATAGTTATGAGATTATCTAGGCATGATCATGTATATAGGCATCACGTCCATAACAAGTAGACCGACTCTGCCTGCATCTACTACTATTACTCCACACATCGACCGCTATCCAGATGCATCTAGAGTATTAAGTTCATAAGAACAGAGTAACGCTTTAAGCAAGATGACATGATGTAGAGGGATAAACTCATGCAATATGATATAAACCCCATCTTGTTATCCTCGATGGCAACAATACAATACGTGCCTTGCAACCCTTTACATCCTTTGGTAAGGACACCGCAAGATTGAACCCAAAGCTAAGCACTTCTCCCATGGCAAGAAAGACCAATCTAGTAGGCCAAACCAAACTGATAATTCGAAGAGACTTGTAAAGATAACTTAAACATACATAAAAGAATTCAGAGAAGATTCAAATATTATTCATAGATAAACTTGATCATAAACCCACAATTCATCGGATCTCGACAAACACACCGCAAAAAGAGTTTACATCGAATAGATCCCCACAAGAGAGGGGGAGAACATTGTATTGAGATCCGAAAAGAGAGAAGAAGCCATCTAGCTAATAACTATGGACCCGTAGGTCCGTGGTGAACTACTCACAACTCATTGGAGGGGCAAGGATGTTGATGTAGAGGCCCTCCGTGGTTGATTCCCCCTCCGGCAGAGTGCCGGCGAAGGCTCCAAGATGAGATCTCGCGGATACAGAAGGTTACGGTGGTGGAAATTGTGTATCGTGGTGCCCCTGGATGTTTTCGGGGTACGTAGGTATATATAGGAGGAAGAAGTACGTCGGTGGCCGCCCGAGGGGCCCACGAGACAGGGGCGTGCCCTATAGGGGGGGCGCCCTCCTATCTCGTGGAGGCCTCGGCTGCTTCTTGACTTGCACTCCAAGTCCACTGGATCACGTTTGTTCCAAAAATCACGCTCCCAAAGGTTTCATTTCGTTTGGACTCCGTTTGATATTCCTTATCTTCGAAATACTGAAATAGGCAAAAAAACAGCAATATGGGTTGGGCCTCCGGTTAGTAGGTTAGTCCCAAAAATGATATAAATGTGTAAAATAAAGCCCATAAACATCCAAAAGGGGTAATATAATAGCATGGAACAATCAAAAATTATAGATACGTTGGAGACGTATCAAGCATCCCCAAGCTTAATTCCTGCTCGTCCTCGAGTAGGTAAATGATAAAAAGAGAATTTTTGATGTGGAATGCTACCTAGCATAATTCATAATGTAATTTTCTTTATTGTGGCATGAATTTTCAGATCCAAATGAATACAAAATAAAAGTTAATATTGATAAAAGAAATAGTAATACTTCAAGCATACTAATCAAAGTAATCATGTCTACTCAAAATAGCATGGCAAAAGAAAGTTCATCCCTACATAATCATATAGTTAGGTTATGCTTCATTTTCGTCACACAAAGATGTTCCCGACTTCTATACCCCCGATGACAAGCCAAGCAATTGTTTCATACTTAAATAATCTCAAAAAATTTCAACCTTCACGCAATACATAAGCGTGAGCCATGGACATAGCACTATGAGTGGAATAGAATATGATGATGGGGATTGTGTGGAGAAGACAAAAAAAGAGAAAGTCTCACATTTACTAGGATAATCAATGGGCTATGGAGATGCCCATCAATTGATGTTAACATGAGGAGTAGGGATTGCCATGCAACGGATGCACTAGAGCTATAAATGCTCAACAAAAGAAAACTAGTGGGTGTGCATCCAACTTGCTTGCTCACGAAGACCTAGGGCATTTGAGGAAGCCCATCGTAGGAATATACAAGCCAAGTTCTATAATGAAAAATTCCCACTAGTATGAAAAAAGACAACTTATGAGACTCACTATATGAAAAACATGGTGCTACTTTGAAGCACAATATATGAGACTCACTACATGAAGAACAAGGTGCTACTTTGAAGCACAAGTGTGGAAAAAGAAATAGTAACATTCCCCTTTTTATTTATTTTCTTTTTTTTGGGCCTTTCTTTTTTTCTTTTTGGCCTTTTTTTTTATTGGGCAATGCTCTAATAATGATGATCCTCACACTTCTATTGATTACAACATAAGGATTACAGCTCGAAACTAGAACAAGATATGACTCTATATGAATGCCTCCGGCGGTGTACCGGGATGGTGCAATGAATCAAGAGTGACATGTATGAAAGATAATGCATGGTGGCTTTGCCACAAATACGATGTCAACTACATGATCATGCAATGGCAATATGACAAAAGTAAAGTATGTCATGATGATGATGAACGGAACGGTGGAAAGTTGCATGGCAATATATCTCGCAATGGCTATGGAAATGCCATAATAGGTAGGTATGGTGGCTGTTTTGAGGAAGATATAGGTAGGTTTATGTATGATAGAGCGTATCTTATCACGGGGTTTGGATGCACCGGCGAAGTTTGCACCAACTCTCAAGGTGAGAAAGGGCAATGCACGGTACCGAAGAGGCTAGCAAAGGCGGAAAGGTAAAAGTGTGTATAATCCATGGACTCAACATTAGTCAAAAGAACTCATATACTTATTGCAAAAATTTAGAAGTCATCAAAAATCAAGTACTACGCGCATGCTCCTAGGGGGATAGATTGGTAGGAAAAGACCATCGCTCGTCCCCGACCGCCACTCATAAGGATGCACAAGCCAGGTACACTTCATGTTTCAAATTTGTTACACAACTTTAACCATACGTGCATGCTACGGGACTTGCTAACTTCAACACAAGCATTCTTTAAATTCATAATCACCCAACTAGCATGACTTTAATATCACTACCTCCATATCTCAAAACAATTATCAATCATCAAATTGATCATAGCGTCCAATTCACTTCCTATGATAGTTTTTATTATACCCAACTTGGATGCCTACCATTCTAGGACCAATTTTATGACCATAGCAAATACCATGCTGTTCTAAAATACTCTCAAAATAATATAAGTGAAGCATGAGAGACTAGCAATTTCTTCAAAATTAAGACACCACTGTGCTCTAAAAGATATAAGTGAAACACTAGAGCAAAAACTATCAAGCTCAAAAGATATAAGTGAAGCACATAGAGTATTCTAGCAAATTCTAATCAAATAGGCTTCTCCCAAAAGGTGTGTACAGCAAGGATGATTGTGGTAAACTAAAAATCAAATACTAATATAATACATGACGCTCCAAGCAAAACACTTATCATGTGGCGAATAAAAATATAGCTCTAAGTAAAGTTACCAATGAACGAAGACGAAATAGGGGATGCCTTCCCGGGGCATCCCCAAGCTTAGGCTTTTGGCTATTCTTGAATATCTTGGGGTGCCATAAGCATCCCCAAGCTTTGGCTCTTGCCACCCTTTATTCCATAGTCCATAAAAGCTTTACCCAAAACTTGAAAACTTCACAACACAAAACTCAACAGGAAATCTTATAAGCTCCGTTAGTGAAAGAAAACAAAACCACCACATAGGGTACTGCAATGAACTCATTATTTATTTAATTTGGTGTTAAACATACTGTATTCCAACTTCTCTATGGATTATAAACTATTTTATTGGCCATAGATTCATCAAAATAAGCAAACAGCACACGAAAAACAGAATCTGTCAAAAATAGAACAGTCTGTAGTAATCTGTAACTAACGCAAACTTCTGGACCTCAAAAAAATTTAGCCAAAATAGTAAGACCTATGCAATTTGTTTATTGATCATCAGCAATTGGAATCACTATTTTATCACGTTCTGGTGATTTTTAAAAATTGTTTTCGTGAACCCAAAGTTTCTGGAAATTACAGCAAGATCAAATAACTATCATCCAAGAAGATCCTATAGGTTTAACTTGGCACAAACACTAATTAAAACATAAAACAACATCTAAACAAAAGGTAGATGGATTATTTATTCCTAAACAGAAGCAAAAACAAAAAACACAAAGAAAATTGGGTTGCCTCCCAACTAGCGCTATCGTTTAACGCCCCTAGCTAGGCATAAGAGCAAGGATAGATCTAAGTAGTGTCATCTTTGGCACTAAACTCATAAGTAGCACGCATGATAGATTCATAAGGTAATTTGACTTTCTTTCTTGGAAAGTGCTCCATGCCTTTCTTTAATGGAAATTGGAATCTAATATTCCCTTCCTTCATATCAATAATCGCACCAATCGTTCTAAGGAAGGGTCTACCAAGAATAATAGGGCAAGAGAGATTGCAATCTATATCAAGAACGATAAAATCTACGGGCACCAAATTTCTATTTGTAACAATAAGAACATCATTGATCCTTCCCATAGGCTTTTTAATGGTGGAACCCGCAAGGTGCAAATTCAAAGAACAATCATCAAGATCGTGGAAACCTAGAATATCACATAAAGTTTTCGGAATTGTGGAAACACTAGCACCCAAATCACACAAAGCAAAACACTCATAATCTTTAATTCTAATCTTTATAGTAGGTTCCCAGTCATCATTAAGTTTTCTAGGTATAGAAACTTCCAAATAAAGTTTTTCATCATAAGATTGCATCAAGGCATCAACGATATGTTTGGTAAAAGCTTTGTTTTGACTATAAGCATGAGGATAATTAACAACGGATTGCAACAAGGAAATACAACCTTTTATAGAGCAATTATCATAATTAAATTCCTTGAAATCCGAGATGGTAGGTTCAACATTATTAGAAGTTGAGGATTCTCCAATCTCACTTTTACCAAATTTAACATTAAGATCTAGGCATGATCATGTATATAGGCATCACGTCCATAACAAGTAGACCGACTCCTGCCTGCATCTACTACTATTACTTCACACATCGACCACTATCTAGCATGCATCTAGAGTATTAAGTTCATAAGAACAGAGTAACGCTTTAAGCAAGATGACATGATGTAGAGGGATAAACTCATGCAATATGATATAAACTCCATCTTGTTATCCTCTATGGCAACAATACAATATGTGCCTTGCAACCCTTTCTGTCACTGGGTAAGGACACCGCAAGATTGAACCCAAAGCTAAGCACTTCTCCCATGGCAAGAAAGACCAATCCAGTAGGCCAAACCAAACTGATAATTCGAAGAGACTTGCAAAGATAACTTAATCATACATAAAAGAATTCAGAGAAGATTCAAATATTATTCATAGATAAACTTGATCATAAACCCACAATTCATCGGATCTCGACAAACACACCGCAAAAAGAGTTTACATCGAATAGATCTCCACAAGAGAGGGGAGAACATTGTATTGAGATCAAAAAAGAGAGAAGAAGCCATCTAGCTAATAACTATGGACCCGTAGGTCCGTGGTGAACTACTCACAACTCATTGGAGGGGCAAGGATGTTGATGTAGAGGCCCTCCGTGGTTGATTCCCCCCGTGAGTGCCGGCGAAGGCTCCAAGATGAGATCTCGCGGATACAGAAGGTTACGGTGGTGGAAATTGTGTATCGTGGTGCCCCTGAATGTTTTCGGGGTACGTAGGTATATATAGGAGGAAGAAGTACGTCGGTGGCCGCCCGAGGGGCCCACGAGACAGGGGGCGCGCCCTATAGGGGGGGCGCCCTCCTATCTCGCGGAGGCCTTGGCTGCTTCTTGACTTGCACTCCAAGTCCACTGGATCACGTTTGTTCCAAAAATCACGCTCCCAAAGGTTTCATTTCGTTTGGACTCCGTTTGATATTCCTTATCTTCGAAATACTGAAATAGGCAAAAAAACAACAATATGGGTTGGGCCTCCGGTTAGTAGGTTAGTCCCAAAAATGATATAAATGTGTAAAATAAAGCCCATAAACATCCAAAAGGGGTAATATAATAGCATGGAACAATCAAAAATTATAGATACGTTGGAGACGTATCAGCACCCAAGATATCTAGCTTGGACTAGAGAATCATACATAGTGTGCAAAAGAGACATATGGATGGAGTATATATGCATGCGAACTAGAAAGACCCCCCCCCCCCACGCACACACAAAGAGAGAGAGAGAGATGGAGAGAAAGAGAGAGGACCAACAAGGTTTGTGTGTTGGATGCGTGCGACAGAATTGAAGATTGTCGGCGAGTGAGAGAGAGAGCAGGAATCCGGGAGAGGGGGAGGTCGCGTTTTATGCATCAAAGACTGATATAAACTTGCATTAAAATATTTAAATTGGAAAACATGTTGTCTACAATCCACACATGAACGGATATATGCGTATATCAAACAAGTTCATTAATTTGACTTTCAACATGTTCATGGAGTACTATAATACTGTACAACTTGCTATTTGATTGAGGTGTTCAATTTTGGATTTAGTTCACTATTTTGACCTGGTTAACGAGCTATTTCATTGAATCGAGATATTTCATTTTGGGTTTGATTCCCGTTTTTGAGTGGGTCAACTATTTGTCATATAGTAAATCGCTAGCAACGAGCATGTAAAAACACATTACTCCCGAGCATCATCTCTCCATCTAAAAAAGAAGTGGCAAGCTAATATTTCTAAATTTGATTCGAATCAACTTGGTAAGGTAGACGTGCATGCTCATTCTCCCAAATTTGAATGAACCGTTAAACATCCTCTGCTCGGTGAAATTAGCCCGAGCAAATAAATGGGAGACGCGAAATTACCGTCCTATGTGGGAGACGCATTAATTGGCCCGTTGTGCATCGAGGGTAGGTTCAGAAACTTCATCCAAGCGCTTTCTCCTCAGCCGAAATGACATGTGCGAATAATTCATAAACCATGGTCGGCAAAACACGCTCTCCTCGCCTCAAATAGCTCATACCACTTTTTCAAAACACGCTCTCCTTGCCCAAATCGCTCGCGCCCACTATATTTCAAAGCACGCCCTCCTCCTCAAATCGCTCCAGCCCACTATTTGGGGAGAAGCAAAGTTACTCTACTATCCTGCACCCTCAAGACACAGACCCAAGCTGAGAAGCCTAAAGGCAGGGGGTAGAACTGTAAGTCCCCTCACATTTCGCACAAATCGTCCAGTAAAACATGGTTCCACTCCTCCCAATTCCCCCCATTCATACCTCATGGGCGCCAAATCACCTTCTCCCGAAGCTCCCTTCTCCCGAGCCGCGAAACCTCAGCCCCTCCTCCATGGTGCCCCCCACCGCACCAATTTCACAGCCGCCCTCCTCCCTAATGCCGGAGACGATGTCCATTTGCCGTTGTGCACTGGGTCGTGTGCCTCTTACTCCGTGTTGCTGGAGCTGACTCGACGACGGTCGCGTGAACCGTACCGGAGCCAATTCACCCCCGCTGTTGTTCACGGTGTCGGAGCGGCTCCAACTTCGGATCCGTCCAGAGTCCCGGTGCTGCTTCTCCGTAGCCGTCGACCGTCGCGACATCGCTGTTTCCCTGCCGCCGGTGGCCACCGCAACCGCGCCGGCCTCACCGACTCGGTAGCTGGACCTGCCTACTTCACCATGCCGCCAGATAGGTCGCACTCTCATCTCAAATCACTTTATTTAGGCGTCAGTTGTCTGAATTTTTATTCTGGGCCAATCGATTCCCAATGGGAAGCAACACCCCTCGAGGCGGCGGAGCTCCTAGGCTGTCGGTTGGCTGGTCTCTAACGTAAGGGTGCGGGAACGCAAGTTCGCCACGGTAGCAGCGCTTATATGGCTATCTTAGAGTTGCGTGGGTTCAAGGTACTGCCACCGCCGGATCTGGATGACGGGGAGTCTTTGTGGATTGGCCCGGGGGTGGCGCAACCACGGCAGTGCGGTGGGGCGGGGAGCGGGTTTTGGCCGGGGCCACAGACGGCGGAGGCAAGCTGCTCTGCCGTTGGTCGCTGGCTCTTCGGGGAAGATTCCTAACAGTGTCAGCCGGGAGGCACAAGACGGCCATCAAGCCATCCGGCGTAGATTGGACAGTACCAAAAAAAATCGTGTGACCCCAATTTAGTCTCAGTCAACAGACGTGTGACCACTCCCGTACCTTGTTGTTGATCTCTTACTGTATTTCTTCAGATCAAAGAGATGTGTCGTTCTTAACATTATGCATTATCTGCATCTTCAGCCACACCATCTTCCGACTCACCACAGCTGCTCCAACAAGGGAAGCATACACCAGAAGGGAGCTATAGTCCCCACTCAACAGTTCCCTGCTTCGAATGCGCGCGCCCGACATGGACATCCACAACAACTGCAGGGCCATCGACAAGTCAGCACATGATGCTCACTCCTATGGATGCCGGCCAGATAGCTTGTACCCTCATCTTACTTGTGTGCAACATTTATGGCTTTGTTATTCATCTAAGCATGGAAAATAGATTATCACATTTCATTGTATATTCATACTGATCTCTTACGAGTCTTGTTTAGGAGTTAACGTTGTTCCATAGTTCAGCTAAGATACTTGTTCTTTAGGAAACGTTGTTCCATAGTTATCATCCATCAGCCAGTGCTATACCACAGGCTGGTGATTATAGTATTATACCACTTCTAGTATTACCTATGTTGTTCTTTAATACTTTTGTGTGCCATCTAGTTAATCTCGAGTACAAACGATACATATTATGTAGCTTTAATCTCTGTTCTCCCTTTAGTTTTTGAGACCTGTTGCTGCTAGTTAACCCCGGTCCTACTATTTATGTCGTCTCCTACAGGCACTCATTACATAAATCTAACTACTAGTTATCTTCCATGCATGTCAAATATAATTGCACACACTGATATATCCACAAGAACCTCACGGAGCAATGTAAAGGCCAATAAACTTGATGTCAATGATACCCAATATGATGGAACATGTAAATGCAGTTCTTCAAAAGACTTGCAGAAAGATGTTGAATCCTCTTCACCCCACAAGGTCCTTGCTCTAACTTGGCCGGTGATATGGGTATAACATGCATATAATGTCCTAGAGTGTATCTACTCTGTTGCAATGCCATGTGCTTAGCATGCTGATCATGCATGTAAATATGTCATGCCTTACTGTTTTTCAGGACCTATTCCATTCATGATAACATGTTTTCAAATTCAAGCATCTTGCTATTCTACTCTATCGCAATGCCATCTGCTTAATTTGGACATCATGCTTCTGAATATCTTATGCATTGTTATTCATCAATACGTACTTCATTTGTCTACCATACCATGTTTTTTTACATTGAAGTGTTGTTCTAGTGCTCTGTTGCAATGCCATCTTAGTTTCCCAATCATACACGTGTATGCTGCCTTAGTTTTTTCTGTACGTATTCCGCTAGCATACAGTTTTACATTCAACTAGTGTTTTTTTACTGTGTTGTCCTGTCGTATCCCTAGCTCTTACACCATACTCCCTCTGTCCGGATTACATGTTGCCAAAATGGATAAAAAAAGATGTATCTAGAACTGAAATACGCCTAGACCCATCAATTTTTTTCCGGATGGAGGGAATACATGTCAATATGTCATGCCTTTCTATTCTTCAGTACCTATTCCATCTCTCTGATGTAGCATGTTTTATAACTGAAGCACCATTCTTCTATACAAAGCATGCAAGGGGAAGACGACTATGTTAGAATCTGAAGGGTTACAAACCAGGTCTTTGCAAAAGATCCAAACGCCAGTACATAATAAACCAACTCCAGTTTTTATAGATACCGCTCCAGCACAGAGAAACCCAACTTCTACTGATAATAAGCAGATTCCAGTTGCCAAAGAACTAGTCCGCTCCAGTCCAGCAAAAATATGTCAACTCCATTTTAAGAAGCGTGCGCGTATCCTTGCATCATGAAATTTTATAGCATGCTGGTCATATTTTCTACATGGTTCTTACCCATCTCTCTTTTAGAAAATAAGCTTAACAGATAGAAGAATTTCTGCACTGGTATCGTCTGTGAGGAAAGATTCTTGCAGGAATTCTCTGTACACCAATGTAGATGTAAGTACATGTTGTATATCACTGTATTTTTACATCAACATGTATTTTGCTAATCGGCGTGAATCCAACCTTTATCTGATCTAAATTTAGTTGTAGCAAAATGTATGATTAAAGGCCACAAGTTGATTTTTGTAAGGAAAACTGCCTGGTAGTTTTGCATCCTGAGCTGCATGAGTGTACTATCTCATATCAGCGGGTTTGATTACTTTGGTTCTGCAGTGGGTTTTTAGTGTTTTTTTACTGTGTTGTCCTATCGTATCCCTAGCTCTTACATCATACTCCCTCCGTCCGGATTACATGTCGCAGAAATGGATAAAACTGGATGTATCTAGAACTGAAATACGCCTAGACCCATCCATTTATTTCCGGATGGAGGGAATACATGTCAATATGTCATGCCTTTCTATTCTTCAAGACCTATTCCATATCCGTTGTAGCATGTTTTATAATTGAAGCACCATTCTTCTATATAAGGCATGCAAGGGAAGACGGCTATGTTAGAATCAAGGGTTACAAACCAGGTCTTTGCAAAAGATCCAAATGCCGGAGATAATAAACCAACTCCATTTTTCATATATACTGCTCCAAAGACGAGAAACCCAACTCCCATCGATAATAAGCAGATTCCAAAGCCAAAGAACTAGTCCGCCTCATCCAAAGAAAAGAATGTCAACTCCATTCTAAGAAGCGTGTGCGTATCCTCGCATCATGAAATTTTATAGCATTCTGATCATATTTTCTACATGTTTCTTACCCATCTCTCTTTTAGAAAATAAGGTTAAATGTTAGAAGATTTCCTTCATTGGGATTGTATTCGAGGAAAACATCTCGCGGGAATTCTCTGTGCTCCAATGCTGATGTAAGTACCTGTTGTATATCACTGTATTTTTACACATCATGTATTTTGTTAATCGGCGTGAATCCAACCTTTGTAGTGTTGCTCTGGTTGCCCATTCATTCATTGTGTTAATGTTGCTTTCGTATTACCTTACCTGGCTGATGATAGGTGTGCCATATTGTGTTAATTTGGTGTTGGCTAGTTGCCCAAACGCTCACAGTGCCAATGTTGCTTTCCTATTATCCGACTTGGCCAATGATAGCAATGCTAGTGTCTTAATTTGGTGCAGGCTCTTTGAAGATAAGAAGACAAACTCGAAAACAGCAAGGCAACCCCATTGTTTCTTTCCAATAAATCTAGGCCGTAATATGCCAATAACTCATGATTAATCTGTTTGGTTCCCTCCTAATTTATTTATGATGCGATGGTGAGACACTCTCCACTATCAATTATACAAGCTCGCCAAAATCGCCATCTGAATCTGTTCACATCCTCTGCCTCAATGCAACGAAAAATGTATGTTTGTGAACCAATTAATGGCTGAAGGAATGATGGAAATGGTGGAGGAATCAGAGGTGCAGAGTCGTGCGACACAACAACTGATCAATGTTTTCAGAGAGAGTGTAGCAAAGCAGCAAGAACTTGCCCAGATGCTTATGGGCGTCATCCATGCTGAGGTTGCAGATTGTGACGTTGTAGATCGCTAGGTTCTGTTTATTTATTTGCACTGGCATCAATCTTTGATTGCCCAGTGGATGTAATTTCCTGTAATATATGCTGGATGTGCAACGTTTTTCCTTGTATGCCGTACCTTTGCTTGATCGGTTTTGGTCCTGTGCATAATTGCTCGTCGTAATGGGCTCGAATTATCTAATTTAGCCTAAAGACATGTACGAACCTTAGTGGGCCCATTAAGTTAATGGGTTGTTACCAGGCTGAAAGTTAATGGTCGGCCCTCTTAACTCCCGGGTCGTTAACAGGCTGACATCGAAGCGGGCAACAGGTGGGCCTAATTGATTTCACGGGCCGTTAACAGGTCGTTACTAAGTTCGGGCTACATATGGCCCAACTATACTGTGGGCCTTTAGCAGGCCGAAAGAGGTAGCGGGCTTGTACTGGACCATGTAGAGCATGGGCTGCTAAGAGGCCAAAAGTCAGGTCGTATTGTAAAGGGCCCAACTGTGTTGTGGGCCTTTAGCAGGCCCAAAGAGAAACCGGGCTGGTATTGGACCATGAAGGGCATGGGCCGTTAAAAGGCCAAAACTCAGGTCCGACTACAAATGGCCCAATAGATATATGGGCCGTCACCAGGCTGAAAGACACACCGGGCCAGAAATTGGTGCAACACTTAAATGGGTCGCTAAAAGGCCGAAACTCAGGTCATACTACAAATGGACCAACTGCTTTATGGGCCGTCAACAGGCTGAAAGACACACCGGGCCGGAAATTAGCCCAATATTTAAATGGGTCGTTAAAAGGCCGAAAGATGTACATCATGAAAATTGGCCCATCCACTGAATGGGCCGTTAACAGGCCGAAATCTCACCGAGCCGATATTGAGCCCAAATATATAGCGGGCTGTTAACGGGCTCGAACTGACGATGGGCTGCAATGGTGTCAGATCTTTAACGGGCCGTTGTCGGGCCGAATTGGCACATCTCGTATGGGCCGTGGGCTTAAATGGACCTGACACAAGTAGGCCTTATATGGGCCGGCCTGCTATTTTTTACCGGGCTAGCCTTTTTCACCGGAATGGGCCACTGTTGGGTCGTGCCACGTGTCGACCTATCATAGGCGCCTCCTGTCCAATGAGTGGATGACATATGTCCCAACGGTGAGGCAACACGTGTTTCCTCCGGCCAATGATGATTTTACACGTGGAAAATCCCCATTGGTCCGGGCTGTTAACGGGTTATCGGATCCAAAACCGACCCGATAGCTTACATGCGTTCCGTTACGGTGGATGCCACATGTCGGTCACCCTTGACGAAAGCACTTCGTGACGCGTGATTTATCGTCATGGAAGTGGACACTCCGTGATGATAATTTTGGTAATTTCATGGAACACTTCTCGACAAAGACAGTATGACTATCTTGATTCTGTCATAAATTTGTCATGGATGTACATGCATGACAGAAAACGAGACCTACTGTGACAAACATGTATCATCATGGAAGTGTCTTTTTTTTTGTAGTGGAGTCCCCTCCCACGTACCAGTGGAAGCACCATGCTTCGTGCTGGCCGTCGACACTGCCGAGGAGCGGCTATGCCCGTGCAAGTGCGGAAGCGCTATGCTCCGCGCTGGTGATAAACAATTGAGGGCGGCCCCACGGCCGTATCAACTTCAGGGAGCCCTTGAGCTCAGTGTCCGACCTCACCGCAACACCTCCCCTCGGGAGAGTCGCGCGAGGGGGCTAGGCACGGGGGCTGCGCTCGGGTCACGCCGAAGCGTATGCCACCCAACCAGGTCTCCTGGACCTGTTCATCGCGCGTCCCTCCCTCCCGAGCCTCGGCAAGGGCAAAGGTATGAAGGTTGTTTGCACGTCAAGGGGGACTCCTGAGCATCGCGACTCAGGAGCCTAACTGGTCATGTAGCCCCTCACTCCTTGGTCTCGTCCTAGTCTCCAGACGACCCAACGGCGGCTGAGGTATGCGCACGGCCGGGCCCTTCCGATGTAGAACACTAAACCTACCCTCGCGTCTCCTCCCTATCAGTTGTTTGTGCGTCAAGGGGGACTCCTGAGCATCGTGACTCAGGAGCCTAACTGGTCACGTAGCCCCTCACTCCTTGGTCTCGTCCTGGTCTCCGGACAACCCAACGACAGCTGAGGTATGCGCGGGGTCGGGCCCTACCGATGTAGAACGTAAAGCAGATAGGAAGAAAATCGTAAAATGTCAAGCAAATATTACAAGACATATTGTTCTCACAATACCAAACGCAAGTTTAACGCCTCCATGAGGCATGATGCATGTTGCAGGAATAAAACAGGAAAGGAGCCGCAGGTCATCCCTAACACCACCGACGCCCTCGAGAGGCGCTCCTCCCTTGATGAGGTCGCCTTCGTCTTGGCCACCGGCCGGAGCTGCAGGAGTGGTGGCGCCTCCAGTCGAAGGCGCGGAGTTTCTTCAGAAGGGCCTCCACCTGACCTTTCACGGCTGCAGCGGCGGCTGTGCAGTGTTCATCAGCCACGGGCTCTAGCAGCTCGTCAAGGCGAGCGGTAGGGTCGCGAAGATGGAGGTGGCTGAAGACACGCGTTAGCGCAGCTGAAGAAAGGACACGAGCCTCTTCATCTGCCATGGGACCAATGCCGTCCGCGACTTCCTCGAGCGCCTCGACCAAGTAGGGGAGCAGCTAGGCAGGGCTGTCCTCGTCGGTGGTTAGCAGCTTCTCCAAGCCCTTCTCATAGAGCGTCTTCAGCGCCATGCGAGACCTCTCCTCGAGGAGTGCAAAGGCCGCGCGGTCCTCAGCCAGAACCTATGCCTTCGCGTCAAGTCCGGCTTCCTCCACCTTCACCTTCCGTTCCAGCTCCACCAGTCGGCCGCACTCAACGGCCTGCGCCTTTGCCGACTGCTCCAGCTCGGCGTTGCGACCCTTGACAGCATCCTCCCGGGCCTTCATTTTCTCCTCCTCCGCCTGACGGCCACGGGCTTCCTCTGCGCGTTCGTTGCGCAGGGTCTTCAGCTCGGCCTCCAGCGCCTGGCAGCGATCCTTGGCGGCCTCGACGTCCTTCAGCACCACCTCGCAAGTGGCCGCTGCCTGGGCAGCGGCCTGCTTTTCCTTCTCAGAGGTTGCCACGGCCTAGCTCAGTGTCGCCCGAACAGACACATCGGAACGGAGCCAGCCAGAAACCAGCTCCAGACGCCCGGCCACCAGGAGGGGGTCGGCGCCTTGAAGATCTTCTCGCAGCCGGGTCATCTCCAGAAGGGCACGCTCCAAGATGTCCAGGGAGGCAGAAGGACTTGGGATCAGCGGCGCAGCAGGAGGTGGAGGAGAAGGTATTGTCGCCATAGCCTGGGAAGCGGGGGGCTCCTGAGCCTCGGAGGCTTCAGCAGCCGAGCCGGACGCCGGTGCCTCTGGAGCCAGCGAGGCCACAGGGGCTGACTCCTCCTGAGGGTTCTCCCCCATACCTCACGAGGACGACCGGGCCGGAGAGACATGAGCGCCAATGCTGCCCTTCTCCACGGAGGGAGATGCCGACGGAGCAGGCGGGTTGGTCCCGGGCGGCACCACCGCCCCCTCCTTCCTCTTCTTCGTCACAGGCGTCGGCCTAATCGCACAGCAGAGAAGCGTCAAGAATCAACGGCATAATCAAGAACAAGGCAAAGCACGAGCACTTACTGGTCCACCGCGGTGTGGTCCACCTTCCTCTTGCTGAGCTTGAAGCCCAAGAGCCTCCCAGACTAGGGCGCGGGCGCACAAGCCCCAGGAGCAGAAGAAGGGGCAGCAGGTGGGCCGGAAGCGGTTCCAGGCGGTGCCAGAACAGAAGCAGCATCCTGGGAGATCAGCGCCGATCGGCCCCTCGTCGGGATTGGGGCGCCTCTCCCTTCTCCTAGTGGGCGTCAGCCTCGTCATCGTCAGGAAGGGTGCGGAGGATGTCAACTTTTCTCAAGGGGGAGGTCTCCCCCGTCCCTTCGGGGGTCACCTCCTCCTCTTCCTCCTCCTCTTCCTCCCTGCTGGACTCACCAGAAGACAACTCCACCAGTGTCGGCGCCACAGGGGCCCCGGTAGGCGCCAGCGGCACCAGCCCGCTCCCGTCGAAGGTCGGCCTGGAGGCCACGACCTGCGCTCCATCCTTACGGCGGAACAAGGGAGTGAAGATGCTCAGCGGGTACTCCTGGTCGTCCCCAACCAAGAGGCGGAGAACCACAACCAGCTCACCGTCGGACAAGGCTTTCGGGCTCAGGCGAACCTTGTCCTCTTCGTCCCCAAGCTCCCACAAGGGGCGCGTACGAGCTTGAAGCGGGGCTACGCGCAGCATCAGGAATTCCCTTAGGAGCATGGCCCCTGTCACCTTTGTCGCCTTCGCGTTGCCCGGCTTCAGGTCAGTCTTCATCTGCTCCAGCACCAACGTCACCCGCTCATCAGTGAGCTTCACGCAAGACCACCCCTTGTCGGACTGGGGCATCTCCGTTGGTAGCGTCAAGCGTGGGTGGACGCATTTGGCATCCATCATGGCCCACTTGCTCCTGAAGTCGTTGGCCTTCTTCCTAGTCTTCGAGATTGAGTTGGCCTTGCCGGCCGTGATGAAATTGGCACACCCGGAGGTATGACCCTCGTTGATGCAGAGGAAGAATAAGTGGCGCAACAGAGCCACGGACGGCATCACGCCAAGGTACACCTCGCAGTAGTAGGCGAAGATCGACAGGAGAAGGATAGAGTTGGGATGAAGATGCAGGCGCCTGCATCCCGTAGTGGCCGAGGACCTCATAGAAGAAGTCAGAGAAGGGGGGAACCAGCCCTGCGACGATGTTTCTTGTGAAGAAGGGGAAGAAGGTGCTTCCCTCGGGCTCCGGCACGTCGGAGCCGGCCCGGAGCTCAGTCTTCCCCCTCTCGTTGCTTTACCCCGCCGTCAGCAAGCGCGTGGCGGCGAGGTTCTTCTCCGAGACGTTGGGCGCGTCGAGAGCTGGCTCGTTCCAAGCTGGCGATGAGGCAGGCTTGACCTTCCGAGGCGCCATGGGTCGCTGATGCGGAAGAGGATGGGAACAGATCTGGAGATTTTGGAAGCAGGGAGCAAGAAAGGGGATCTGGAGCAAGGGGAAAGGAAGCAATGAAGGCAAGCGCTGTCTACGCCAGCCTTTTGACAGTCGGGCAGTTGCCGAGGCAGCATGGGGAAGCGGAGACGCGCACATCCAATCAACCGCCATGCGTCGACCAAGGCCACAGGCTATTGGGGCCCGCGGCGCTCCGCACTTGCCCTTTGGCTTCGCCCCGAAGCCAAGCCCGAGCGCGCCTTGGGCCCGTGGGCTAATGTCGGCGTTTTGGGAACGGGGGTCCCCAGACTTGCCTGCCTGTGGCCCACGGCGTGGCTCTGCGAGCGGGCCCGTACGGCCCATCTTCACCAACAAGCATTTGAGACCCTCGCGAGGGGCCTAGCCTCGCGAGGCGGACGACATGAGACCTCCTCGGGAGCGGCCTCACCGGGCTGGCTCGCGAGGGGCGGAGAGATCAAGGCAAGGCAAACCTCGCGAGGTTCTAGTGACGTGAGCCATGACGGACGAGACCATGTGGGCGCCAGCGCGCACAGTGTCCTTGTTTCCTCTTTGGTGCTAAGGAGGCAAGCGCAGGCGAGGAATACTGAGGCATCAAGCAAAGGTTTCCATATCGGTGCAACGAGACCAAGACCAGCAGGACGGCAAGACGGAGGTCACCATGGAGCCCAAGGCGGCGTCACCACTAGAGCCTTTGGCAAGCGAAGACTGCTTTTGTTAGGATAGCTTGTACTAGTTGTCCCCTTTCAAACTGGCCGTTGTTGGCTCCCTTCTCGCTCAATATTTGGGAAGAGGACCAGGGCCTCTATAAATAGGATTAGCCACCACAGTAGGAGGCAATTGGAACTGGGCTGGGACAAACTGATCTTGAACCGAGCCTCAGCCATCTCATCTTGGACTAGATCCAATCCATCCCCACATCCACCAAGCACAAGAACACCCCACCTCAGGAGGCTGTTCTTCCCCTTGTATTGTTCATCCTCAGCCCGAGAGGCAATCCACCACACCACACTGGAGTAGGGTATTACACCGCAACGGTGGCCCGAACCATTATAAATCTTGTGTCTCTTGTGTTGTGAGTTCGTCGAGCTAGCCTGCGAGATCGTGGCGAGGTTGAGGGCATGATATGGTAGGGGAAGATCTTCGCGCGCACCCCAGTGTTTGAACCTTGAGGGTTTTGCCGGAACCCGAGATCCGACATCTGCCAATGTGAAGAGATTCAAGCAACTCTACCCTCAAGCGAAGAATATCACATGTGGCCGTCTGAGCAAAGGATAGTATGATAGGGCTTATCTGGGATAGGTTATCCAAGGTCAACGAAGGAATCTCAACCCAACGTGATTCTCGAGTTAATGTTCTTCGCAATCTCTTCAACTGCTTCAAAAGACTCGGCAATGAAAATGTTCAGCAAACCTTCGATCGCCTCACTAACATCTCGAATGAGCTTCAAGCACTTGGTGCCACTGACATCACCGACCATGAGGTGGTGAAGAAATTGCTGAGATCACTTGATTCCTCATTTGATACACTGGCATTGATGATTCAAGAACGTGGGGACTACAAGTCACTAGATCCTGTTGATATCCTTGACAGACTGAATACTCATGAGTTCCAACTAGATGAGAAGAGAGACCTCTGCGGGCCAAGCTATGGAAGATCACGTGCACTGAAGGCCAAGGCAATTTCCTCATCTGAAGGGGAAGATTTTGACAGCAGCATTGGTGATCCTGAGGAACTAAGCTAGGAGCTAGCAATGCTCGTGAGGAAATTCCAGAAGTTCTCAAGGCGTGCCCGTTTTGGAAAATCTTTAAGAAGTGACGACTTGAGATCAGATTCTTCATCCCGCGATTACAAGAAGAGGACTTGCCACAAATGCAAAAAGCCTGGTCACTACATGGCTGACTGTCCTCGGTGGCTGAAGGGATCAGAGAAGAAGAAGTACAAGGATGACAGTTCTGATGACTCGATGGAAAACAAGAAATCTTCATATTCCTCATCATCAAAATCCTCAAAGTCTTTATCTCACAAGAAGAGAGGTTCCAGAAAGGCTCGGGCATTCATTGGCAAGGAAATGGACTCTGAAGCTGAATCTGAGGATAATGAGGAAGAGGAGGAATCTGAGGAGTCAGACTCTGGTGTGGGGAGCCTAGCTCTCGCTACTGCTTTCATCACCAAGTCCATCTTCAACACTAAGGAACATGGCAACTCCAACTCCCCTGATGATCGTGACGATGACTTTGCTCCCACTTGTTGCTTCATGGAAAAAGGTGCCAAGGTACTCAAATATCCTTCCTATGAATCTAGTGAAGATG
The DNA here is from genome assembly GCA_021605205.1 of Aegilops longissima. Lineage (NCBI taxonomy): Eukaryota > Viridiplantae > Streptophyta > Magnoliopsida > Poales > Poaceae > Aegilops > Aegilops longissima. The sequence continues at coordinate 140,740,004 of CM038676.1, read as the reverse complement.
AATCTATTGAAAACCTCAAAGCTATTCCAAGCTTGCTAATATTGCCACTAAACAACAAAAGGCTTTGGAAAGGGTTCAAAATCTGCTAGACAAAAAGCGATGACCTGTTGGGTGAGGAAATGGATCGAGCTCAAACTCTGACTGATGATCTTAAACGACTTCATTCCAAGTTTCATAAACTTCAAGGTCATCATGAAACACCCTTAGCTGATCATGAGAAGCTTTCTCATGAATTTCTTCAAGAAAGCAAGATCTTGAGAAACTAAGGGTAACTCATGATGATCTTCAAAGGGAAAATGATTCTTTGCTTGCTCAACAGATTAGTTCCACTCAGGAAGAATTCATTCCACCATGTTTGAAATGCATCAAACATGAATCTGCTAAGTCTTCACCTAAAAATTCAAATGCTTCTATTGCTGCAAATTCTTCAACTGTCTTTGTGGTCACAAATTCCTCATCTGAGGATACCACAAGTATCATGACGAAAATGCAGGGTTTAAGGAATTGTATGTGACTAGCATGTACAAAAGCCTCAGAGGACATCAAGCTCTTTGTGATGTGCTCAATAAGCAGATCTTGAACAGGAACCCTGGGAAAGAGGGTATTGCCTTTGAAAGGAAACTCAATGCTGATGGGACCTACTGGAAACTTGAGCACTATCCAAAAACCTCATGGGTTGTTGCAAAAGGACATCCTGTAGATCAATCCACTTTATCTGGCTTTACATGTGAATCTTAATATTCAACTGATGAGTGAATTGACTCCAGCTGTAAACTGTTCAAAAACCAGAATGGTGAAGTATTTGTCAGATATGTTGGAACTAACTGCAGGAACGGTCCCCCTATGAAGAAAATATGGGTTCCCAAAAGGTGCCTTGAAAGTCTTCAGGTGAATGCCCTCATGACACCACATGTGAAGTATAGGAACCCCAGATCAAATTCTTCATATGGACCAAATTCCTCATATGGATCCAAGACCTCACATGGGTCAAATTCATCATATGTTCATCATCGTGCTAATGCATATGTTTCGCAGGGAAAATCTAAGAGTTATGAATATGTCCATTATTTGTCAAATCGTTATGTTCATAAGTCCTCGAAGAATTTCTCTGCTTATTCATATGCATACTCTAACCCCTCCTCTGTGAAATGAAGCGCACTGGCTTCAATGCCACCTTTCCCATATGGAGCTCACGGAATGATGAACTCTTTGCCACCCCTCCAGATGTGGGTGGTGAAGAAAAAGAACTAATATCTTATGTAGGGTCAAGTCTCTAGACAAACTTGAACGTCTGAAGAATTTGCTGGAGACCTGAGAGTGCTTGAAAGGACGCAAGCTAATCATGAAGAAATGAATTATTCATTTCTCACGTCCTTATACTGATGTATCTATTGTACTACTTGATGAAAATCTATCTGATGAATTTGATGTCATATTCTTCACTGTGAAGTATATGAGTTCATAAGATGCACTAATTCTTCTAGAGGATGAATCTCTCAAAGCTACTGAGTGGGTCCTCGACAGTGGATGTACAAATCACATGACCGGTGACAAGAACTTCCTCATGGACTCTGCTCGATCTCCATCGCACCTGAAGCATATCACCTACACTGATAAAGGGAAAAGCAAGGTATTGGGTCTAGGTAGGGTTGCAATATCAAAGAATCGACATATGGACAAAGTCATGCTTGTCGAGTCCCTCAGATTCAACCTCATGTCTGTCTCAATGCTTTGTGATCTTGATATGGTTGTCATCTTTGGAAAATATCGTTTCATAGTACTCATGGAATCTGACAAATCCAAAGTCTTCGAAGGCTTTAGGAGAGGAGACTTGTATATTGTTGATTTCTCTGCAGGACCACAGCCTACCACATGTCTACTTGCAAAAGCTTCAGAAGGCTAGCTATGGCATCGTCAACTCGGTCATGCTGGCATGAGGAACTTGCACACGCTTGTGAACAAGAAGCACGTCATCGGCATCAAGGGTGTCAAATTCCTCAAAGATCATCTTTGCGGGGCTTGTGAGGCTGGAAAGATAACCAGATCCAAGCATCCCTCGAAGACTCTCATGACTACTGCTCGTCCTTTTGAATTTCTTCAAATGGACCTCTTTGGCCCCACTCATTATGCCACACTAACAAATGCAGCATCATTATATGGCTTTATTATTGTTGATGATTATTCTTGTTAGACCTGGGTGCATATCATTATGTACAAAACTGAAGTGCAGGAAGTCTTCAAACGATTTTCCTCAAGGGCCTCGACGATTTTCGGTGTGAATATCAAGCATATCAGGAGTAACAATGGGACCGAGTTCAAGAACAATGGTCTTGATGACTATCTTGATGAACTTGGTATTACTCATGAGTTATCTGCCCCATACACTCCTCGGCAGAATGGCATCGTAGAGCGCAAGAACAGGACTCTTGTTGAGATTGCTCGCACTATGCTTGATGAATACAAGACACCTCGTCGCTTCTGGCCTGAGGCTATTGATACTGCATGACACATCATCAAAAGGGTATATCTTCACAAATTCTTCAAGAAGACCTCATATGAACTCCTCACTGACAAGAAACCGAATGTGAGTTATTTCAAAGTCTTTGGTCCTAAATGTTGGATTAGAGATCGTCATCACAATTATAAATTTGCACCGAAAGCACATGAAGGTTTTATGCTTGGTTACGGGAAGGACCTGGACACCTACAGAGTCTTCAACACCTATCACAACAAGGTTGTGAAACTGTACATGTGCGGTTCGATGAAACTAACGGCTTGCAAAGAGAGCACCTACCTCATGTGCTAGATGAAATGTCTCCTGAGGAATCCATTAAATTCAAGGCTACTGAGGATGTCATACCCACTGAAGAACCTGCTGAAGAAGTTATTCCAGACCGTGAAGAAAATCGTGCTGGTGCACCCGAGGAAAATGGCACTGAAGAAAATGCTCATCCCAATCAAAATCGTCAACCTACTCATCCTCACATCACAAATGAAGTGCAGATTGAGAAAATCCTCGATGACATCAATGCACCAGGTCCCCTCACACGCTCAAAAGCTTCACATTTGTCTAACCTTTGTGGGCACTTTGATTTTGTCTCGATCACAGAGCCCACCAAAGTTGATGAAGCAGTTCTGGAGCCTTAGTGGATTCAAGCTATGCAAGAGGAATTACATCAATTCGAGCTCAATAATGTGTGGGAACTCGTCAAGCGAGCAGATCCTCGCAAGCACGACATCATAGGTACCAAGTCGATCTACCGCAACAAGCAAGACGAAAATGGCCTAGTGGTGAGGAATATGGCTCGTCTTGTAGCTCAAGGCTACACACAGGTTGAAGGTGAAGGAAATATGCGCTAGAGGCAATAATAAAGTTGTTATTTTATATTTCCTTATTCATGATAAAGGTTTATTATTCATGCTAGAATTGTATTGATCGGAAACTTAAATACACGTGTGAATACATAAACAAATATCGTGTCCCTAGTAAAGCCTCTACTAGACTAGCTCGTTGATCAAAGATGGTTAAGGTTTCCTAACCATGGACGTGTGTTGTCATTTGATAACGGGATCACATCATTAGGAGAATGATGTGATGGCAAAGACCCATCTGTTAGCTTAGCATATTGACCGTTCAGTTTTTTGCTATTGCTTTCTTAATGTCAAATACATATTCTTTGGCTATGAGATTATGCAACTCCCGGATACTGGAGGAATACCTTGTGTGCTATCAAACATCACAATGTAACTGGGTGATCATAAATATTCTCTACAGGTATCTTCGAAGGTGTTTGTTGAGTTGGCAAAGATCGAGATTAGGATTCGTCACTCCGAGTTTTGGAGAGGTATCTCTGGACCCTCTCGATAATACACATCATAAGAAGTGTGGCAAGCAAAGTGATTAATGAGTTAGTTGCAAGATGATGTATTGCAGAACAAGTAAAGAGACTTGCTGGTAATGAGATTGAACTAGGTATGAAGATACCGATGATCAAATCTCGGGCAAGTAACATACCGATGGACAAAGGGAATTACGTATGTTGTCATAAGGTTCAACCGATAAAGATCTCTATAGAATATGTAGGAACCAATATGGGCATCTATGTTCCGCTATTGGTTATTAGCCGGAGAGGTGTCTCGGTCATGTCTACATAGTTCTCGAACCCGTAGGGTCCGCACGCTTAACGTCCGATGACGATATAGTGTTATATGAGTTATGTGATTTGGTGACCGAATGTTGTTTGGAGTCATGGATGAGATCACGGACATGACGAGGAGCTCCGGAATGCCCCGGAGGTAAATATTTATATATAGGATGATACTATTTGGACACCGGAAGAGTTTCGGGGCGTACCGGCTAGTCATCGGGTCACTGGAAGGGGTTCCGGTAAGCCCCGAGAGGTTTATGGGCCTTATGGGCCAAGAGAAGGGTGCACACCATCCTACAAGGGGCTGGTGCGCCCCTCTATGGCAGCTGGCCCTAGGGGAGAGAAGGAAAGAGGGGAGTAGGCCTCCTCCTTCCTTCCCTCTCCTCCTCTTTCCTTCCCCCTTAGGGGAATTATGGCAGGGGGCGCATGCCAGGGCAGGAGCCCTAAGGCTGTACGGCCACCTTTGTGGTGCACCTAGCTGCCTCCCCTCTCCCCCACCTATATATATGTGGGAGGGGCACACAAGGGACACAACATTGTCTTAGCCGTGTGCGGTGCCCCCCTCTTTCGCCCCTCGGTCATATTTTCGTAGTCCTTAGGTGAAGCCCTGCGGAGATGGCATCGCCATCACCGTCACCATGTTGTAATGCTGCCGGAACTCATCCACTACTTTGCCATCTTGCCGGATCAAGAAGGCGAGGATGTCATCGAGCTGAACGTGTGCTGAACACGGAGGTGCCGTACATTCGGTACTTGATCGGTTGGATCGCGAAGAAGTTCGACTACATCAACTGTGTTACTAAACACTTCTGCTTACGGTCTATAAGGGTACGTAGACACACTCTCCCTCTCGTTTCTATGCATCTCAATGGATAGATCTTGCATGTGCATAGATTTTTTTTTGTTTTTCATGCAACGTTCCTCGACAGAAAGGAATTGATTTCGACGAAACTTTTGCACATGTTGATAGGCTTGAAGCTATTTGCATATTGCTTGCTTATGCTAACCATCATAACATCATCTTATATCAAATGGATGTGAAAAGTTCATTCCTCAATGGTAAGCTTGAGGAAGAAGTATATGTTGCTCAAACCCCAGGTTTTGAAGATCCTAAGCATCCTGACAAAGTCTTCAGACTCAACAAGGCCCTCTATGGCCTCAAGCAGGCCCCTCGGGCGTGGTATGATACACTGAAGGAATTATTCATGAAGAAAGGCTTCAAATACGGTTCACTTGACCCAACTCTTCTCACAAAAATTTATGACGGTGAATTATTGGTGTGCCAAATATATGTAGAGGATATTATCTTTCGTTGTACTGACGAACGTTACAATGATGAATTTGGATACATGATGCGTGAGGAATATCAAATGTCTATGATGGGAGAATTGAAATTCTTCTTAGGTCTCCAAATTTGTCAACAACGCAATGGAATCTTCATATATCAAGAGAAATACCTCAAAGATGTTCTGAGGAAATTTGGCATGCAAGATTGCAAAGGCGTCAAAATCTTATGCCCACAAATGGCCATCTATGCACCGATGAAAATTGTAAAGACTTTGATCAAAAGGTATACCGCTCCATGATTGCCTCTTTATTGTATCTTTGTGCATCTAGGCCAAATATTATGCTTAGTGTTTGTAAGTGTGCCTGGTTTCATCCTACATCGAAGGAATCACACCACAAGGTTGTGAAACATATTCTTTGATATCTAGCTCACACTCCAACACTTAGATTGTGGTATCCCAAGGGCTCGGCTTTTGATCTCATTGGATACTCCGACTCTGACTATGCTGGTGATCGAGTGGATTGCAAGTCAACATCAGGCACATGCCATTTCCTTGGACGATCCTTAGGATGTTGGTCCTCGAAGAAGAAGAACTGCGTATCGCTGTCTACTGCTAAAGCTGAGTATATTGATACTGGTTCTTGCTGTGCTCAATTGTTGTGGATGAAGCAAACCCTCAAGGACTATGGCATCAATTTGAAGAACTTGCCTCTCTACTGCGACAACGAGAGTGCCATCAAGATGGCTCTCTCCCCAGGTTCCATCTCGTAAGCGCCTGCAAGGGCTTTCCAACCAGGGCAACCAAAGTAGGTGCGGTTTGCGTCATTGGTGACAAGACAATTAAATTTTTGGGCCGTCAGCATCTTCATGAGGGTGCACTGGAATGTGATGGTGGCATCAACTGGAACTTTAAACTTCTGTAAGAAGTCATGCCTTGCCCCACAAGGTATGACCTAAGCAAAATTGAAACAAAGAAGTAGCTAGCTAGTTAAAAAATTGTCTTGTCATGCATGAAACTCAATCAAAACATGTTCAACTAAACAATACCATCCTAGTGAGGAAGTCATTCGGCAGATCTATGAAGAACTTCTTATCCCTTTGGCATCTCACCGAACCACAGGTCTCACATGGGGCATCCATTTACCGCTTTCATGCATGAAGTTGAGAAAAATAAGCATACATAAGATGCACATAAATATAATGAAACATAATAAGCAGTTAGTACGAACCATTGCTATCTGTTACACATATTGTTCAATTGCTGGTGTTTCTTACTTTTAGTTATGTGTTAGACATATTGTTTTTTATATTTATATAGATTTTTAGTTTATTATTTTATTTTCCTATTATTTATTATATTGTTATTTTTACTAATTATTTTGTGTAAATATATGTAACCATATAAGGGAAACCAATAATTAGACATCGATCGATCTCATTAATCTAGCACAGATACATAATAGTTGAAGGATGAAAATAATAACACATATATATAACTTCTAGCTAGTACTACACACTCTTGATCTGTACTAAGAACATCATCAGTGTAATGATTCCCACGAGAGAAAAAAGCTGCCACCGATCCAGCAGGGAGAACGAGGCCAAGCATAATACTAGCTAAAAGGACATATCGAAGCATCTTGTTTGGATTTGGCCACGCATCACATCAGTCTTCAGCTGCATCTCACATATCTGTTGTCTTAGTTCACCAATGGTGTACTCAAGCAACTCGTTCACGTACTTCTGCACAAGATCAACCCATATCCATGTGTAGCAGTATTTTGTCCCTAACGCCTATGGATCACAATATACACACACATACATTAATGATAGCGAATTGTGCAAATTAGCATAATATTGAGGTATTTTCTGTCATATTACCTTTCCACAGTTACCGCAGATGTAGAACCCTCGCTCTGGATAACTTTGTGTGTGCGACGTATGCTTGTCAGCAGGGCGTCCACAACCGCAAAAAAGCAGCATAGGTGCCCTCGCTCGATTCCTGGCAGCTTTGGCGCCGGTGGCATAGCTAGCGGATCATCAAAGGGGCGTCACGCTGCTGTCGGATGATTCGCCAGACAGGGCTGGCTGCATTGGCCGTGGCGAGCACATGTCATGGCCAACGGGGCCAGATGAGAGCTCGGCCAAGGCGGCGGAGTCCCAAACTTGCGACACGCCACGCTGATGTGGGCTCAAACGGGCGGCTCGTGCCGATTCGACAAGCTCCGGTGGGTCCATTGTCACCAAAGCAGCTCACTAAGAGGGAGTAGAATTTTGTGGAGAATGGAAGCGAATGTATTTGATAACAAGGGGCTGCCAACACATTTATATATAGGCACAACTTAGTGTTGGCGTTCTGGGAGAAGACGTGACAGCACAAAGTTAAGTATCTATGGCGTGTTTATAAATCGACGGCAATATACTGCAACTGGTCACGACAACTAGGCCCACATAGTAGTGGCGTAGGATGTATTGCCAGCGTCAGCAATACAAACTTATAGCTGGCGTACCAATTTGGCAGACGCTAGGACTATTTGGAAAAAGTAGTGCTAGCGTTGATGAAAAATGGCGCCCCACAAACAGAAGTTGTAGCTAGCCGTTTTTCCACTAGTGCAAGCTAAATATCTTAGAATCTTCGAATTTTCTTTGAAAGGACACACATCCTAACACCTATGCAAAATTGATGATGTGCAACACATGAAGTAACGTTTTTCTTCAATCAATGAAGACTAACTGTTGGGGATACAACTCTCGAGTGTGAACCGCCTACAGAGGGGCCGTTTACCCTCGCCCATGATCCAGCCCACGGAGGAGGCCCGGAGCCCGTGAGGCGAATTAAGGTCCATTTATGTGAACCGCCTTAGTGTTGTAACTTGTGTTGTAAGACAAGAGAGAAGAGACCGAGCGGACACTTGTATGAGCCGGATCGGGACTCAGATACCGCCAAGCGTCAACCCGTATATAAGGGGCGACCCGGGCGGATTAGGATGACGATTCGAGGCTTAAGGAAGCTATTGCTCCCAAGTCGCCAAACTACATCAATCCCATCAAAACTAGACGTAGGCCTTTCCTTCATCGAAGGGGCTGAACTAGTATAACTCCGTGTCTTTGTGTCCGCTTTAACCCTCTAAGTTAACCCGCACGATGGCCCCGCGACTAAGTCCTTTCACGAGGACATCTGCCGTGACAATTCCACGACGCTTGGCGCCCACCGTGGGGCTATCGCACGATGGTTTGATGATCTTAGAGGGCAAGTTCGAAGGACTCGAAGGCTATCTGTGGGCGGATGACTAAGAGTCGTCGCGGCAAACTCTACATCGACGATGCGGATTTGGGGCCCCGAGGCGGCTCGATTGAGTCGGTATCGGGTCCCCTTTGGTGGCATACACGTGTTCATCGGCAAGATCGGTGAGCCAGGCCTGGGCGGACATCTGCACCGACCTCGCCGAGACGGCTCAGCGGGCGAGGAAGAGTCCCGCCCTGGTTAAACCGCCCGTCAAGCGTGCTTTCGTGGGGGTCGTCCACGGAAACTACGAGGGCGGATCAGCGTCCGGCGACGAAACCGTTGTCTACTCTGGCGACGAGTCATCCGCCGGAGAAACCGTGGCTCTCTACCAGCTCCAAGATGGCCAGATCGGGGCTGTTCCGACGGTGAGTATTCCGACCCTTTGATCTACCCAGCCGGGTTGGAATTTTCATGACCGGTACACAAGCGGCGCTTCACTCTTCGACCGCGGCGCCTATCGTCGGCGGTTCAGCGGCGGTGGTGGCGACCGGGGAAGGAGGTCCCGTGCGCCCGCCGGCTCAAGTTCTATCAGAGTTATTCGACGCGTGGCTACGCCATGGCGGAGGCTAACCCGCGGATCAGGACCTACACAACGCAGATTGCGAGGGTGAAGGAACAGATCGCTAAAGCTAAAGCGGATCTGGCAGCCGCCGACGTGAGGATGGCGGCAGAACGGGCCTCTTTGGATGCGCGGGCTTATAGGCTCATGCTGGATCAGAGTGCATCACATGAAGTCATGAAAAGGAAGTACAGATCCCGTTTGCCTTCGGTTTTCGAGGGAAGAGAGCTCTTCAATACCCCAGGGGCGGGGACCAGTAATCCGCCACGGTGGTAAACCGCCGAAGCACTGGGGCGGCCGCGCCGGTTCAGCCCGTGTGATAGATCTGCCCCGCCATCACACCGGCGCACCCCAGGCTGTGCAGACACCTCCGGGTCACTACTCCAACCCGATGGATAACCTTGTCGCGGCTGCGGCACGATTGGAGGCGATTCCGATCGAGGGCGATTCACCACAGGCGGTAGAAACTCGCCGGGTCAAGGAGCTCCTCAGACGGCCCAGCTCGGCGAGAAGCATATTCATACAGTCGGGATCGGATCCACTCCACCCCCCGCCCAAGCCGGAGTTATAGCCGGCGCGCAGATGAACCGGCCGTGTCAAGCAACGCGCAGCACGGTCCGCCTCGAGGCAACAACCCGGCTGGCGGCTTCGAAGACGCTCAAGTGGTGGTGGACCGGGCCAGGGCACGCAGGGAGGCCGAGTTAGCAGCGCAACATGAGGACCATCAGCTCGCGCCGGTTCGTCCGACCATCTTCAAACCGGGGGTCACGTCCGGATCATTGGGGGTGCCTTGTCTCGTCCCTGCTTTACGCAATGTGTGTTTGCCTAAGGACTTCAAAGGACCCCGCAAGGTGCCCAATTACACCGCCGATTTGGCTCCAGAAGCGTGGATAGAAAGCTATGAGATGGCCATGGAGATGCTGGATGTGGACGAAGCTGCGTGTGCGAAGTATTTCACCATGATGTTGGAAGGTACGGCTCGTACTTGGTTGAAAAATTTGCCACCCAACTCAGTTAGTTCGTGGACCCGATTCGGACCGGTTCATTCAAATTTCAAAGATACCTGTAAGCAGCCTATGTCCGTGGTGGATTTGGCGGCTTGTGTCGAGCAGAGGGAGAATCTACAACACATTGGGTGCGCGCCGCTTTGAGGTCTTACATTCATCAGACCGGATCAACCCGGATTCTGCTATCTTAACCCTAGAGGCCAACTGCCGGTTCGAACCGTTGAAGTTGAAGCTGGGTCGCATGAAGCGTTTTTTCAATGACATGGGCGCGCTCATGGGCGTTTTGGTAAAATATGCTGACTCTGATAGTACCAAGGATCCCGAGTCTGAAGGTGACGAAGTAGGGAAGGGAAAGCAGAATGGCAATTCCAGAGGCCAGCAGCATCATCCGGCAGGCAATGGAGGAAACAAGCGTAAGGTAACGGTAACATGGGTTTCGTGGCCAACACCAACGCACAGGACAAGGGCCAGCGGCGCAAAGGTAGGCAATCAAACCGGGGTGGTGCACAAGGTCACAATCCGGAGCGTTTGAATTACTTGTTGAATCAACCTTGTCTGAAGCATGGGACGAAGGAGGCACCGGCGAATCACCTCTGGAAGGATTGTTAAATTATGCACGAGTTCAAAAATTCTAATGCTTTCCGGTATGATCAAGGGCCCGGCGGCGGTTCAGGGCCCGCCCGGTTACGGTGATGGAAATTCGGCCCAGGTTCGTGGTAATCCGGGCGGCAAGGCAATCAAAACAATCAAAACAATCGAACAATCGAGCCAAGGGGTTACAATCAACAACAGCAGCAATCGGGTTACCAAAGTAATCCAAAACAGTTAAACAAAGGATGATATCATGTCTTTACCACTAGCTTGGACAGACGGGACCGCAAACTTCAGCGAAGGGCGGTCGGTGTTGTTGAACCGGCCGCACCGCATTACCTGCGCTGGTCGAGCAACCTATTGTATGGAGCGAGAGGATCATCCTCCCGAAGTTTACAATCCGGGTCAGCTGGCCCTAGTAGTGGCACCTCAGGTGGGAGGCTACAAGTTCACCAAGGTGCTTATGGATGGAGGAAGCAGCATCAACATCACTGTACTACGAGACCTTCCGACGATGGGGTTGACGGATAGACATCTCAGGCCATCCAAAGACCGTATTTCACGGCGTGGTGCCCGGCAAGTCGGCATATCCGGTCGGTAAGATAGCTCTGGAGGTGGCCTTTGGAGATGAACATGACTCCAGATCGGAAACATTGACGTTTGAGGTGGTGAAAATCCAAAGCCCTTACCACGCCCTGTTTGGGCGGCCGGCTTATGCTAAGTTTATGGCACGGCCTTGTTATGTTTATTTGCAGCTGAAAATGCCGGGTCACAAAGGGACGATAACGGTTCACGGGAGCCGCCGGATTGCTTTGGAATGCGAGGAAGGTGACGCGGCTTATGCGGAGTCGGTTTGTGCCACCGAGGAGTTAAAGTATTATAAAGATAATGTTGATCCGGCCGATATGACCCCGTTGAAGAAGCCAACTACAGAGCACGATCCGGATTTGAAGTTTAAATCGGCGGCGGAGACTAAGCTTGTTGATTTTGTGCCCGCGATTCGTCCGTGCAGTTCACCATCGCTAACTTGATCCTAAATAGGAAAGCGCGTTCATCGAAGTTCATCCGTGAGCACCGGACATTTTTGCATGGAAGCCTTCGACATGCCGTGTACCGAGGAACTCGTGAGCACACTCTTAATGTTGATCCCAAGTACAAACCGTAAAACAGTTTCTCGCGGTTTAATGAGGAAAGGCGCAAGGCCATTGGAGAGGAGGTTGCGGTGCTCTTAGCGGCAGGGTTCATTGTTGAAGTTTTCCATCCAGAGTGGCTTGCTAACCCGGTGTTGGTCCTTAAGAAAAATGGCACTTGGCGCATGTGCGTGGATTATACAGATCTTAACAAGGCTTGTCCAGCAGATCCTTTTGCCCTCCCCCGTATTGATCAGATTATTGATGCTACGGCGGGTTGTGAGCATTTGAGTTTTTTGGATGCATATTCCGGATATTATCAGATTAAGATGGCGGTTAAGGACCAGGAGAAGACGGCGTTTATCACCCCTTTTGGAGCCTTCTGCTATGTATCTATGCCTTTGGGCTCAAGAGCGCCAAGCAACTTATCAACGCTATGCATGTAAACTGCTTGCATGAACAGATCGGCCGTAATGTGCACGCTTATGTGGATGATATCGTAGTTAAGTCAAGGAAGAAGGAAACACTGATTGAGGATTTGAGAGAAACCTTTGACAACTTGCGGGTGTACAAGATGATGCTTAACCCGGCCAAGTGTGTCTTTGGTGTTCCGCAGTCAAGTTATTGGGTTTCCTTGTGTCCAACAGGGGGATTGAAGCTAATCCGGAGAAGATTACAGCTATCACCTCCTTGGCTAAGCCAAAGTGTATCAATGATGTCCAACGTTTGGCGGGCCGGATTGCTGCGCTAAGCCGGTTTATCAGCCGCCTAGGAGAGAAGGCCATTCCCTTGTACCAGATGCTGAAGAAGACGGATCAATTAAATCGAGTTCAGCCACCGATGAAGCTTTGAAGACTTAAAGCGGCAGTTGGCCAACCCGCCGTTCTTGCCGCCCCATTGACAAGGAGCCGCTCTGTTATATGTTGTTTGCTAATGCGGGGCAGTCGGTGTAGCCATTGTGGTGGAGCGAAGGAGGCAGGAAGGAGTATCCGGTTCAGCGCCGATTTATTACATCGATGAGGTTCTCATTGAGTCCAAACAAAGATATCCGCATTGGCGTAAGCTGGTATATGGAGTTTTTATGGCAAGACGGAAGTGAAGCAAGATTTCCAAGGGCACCCCATCACGATGGTCGGCTCAGCTCCTTTGGGCGATATCATACTGAACCGGAAGCGATCGTCGGATTGCTAAGTGGGCTATAGAACTTGGGCCGCACGGTTTACGGTATGTGCCTCGGACGGTAGTAAAGTCTCGTGCACTTGTGGATTTCATTAATGATTGGACGGAGTTGCAAGCACCAAGAAAAGCGGATCATACCTATTGGACCATCCACTTTGATGGGTCCAGCAATTGAGGGCTCGGGGTGGAGTCGATTAACTTCCCCACGAGGTGACAAGTTCATACGTTCTTTGCTTAATGTTCCCTGTACTAACAATGCAGCTGAGTATGAAGCTTTGCTCCATGGTCTACGGATGGCTAAGGAGATGAATCTAAGCCGGTCAAGTGCTTTGGTGACTCGGACTTGGTGGCCCAAAAAGTATCGTGCACTTGGGATTCCAAAGATCCACTCATGGATGCGCATCGGGAGGTGGATATGGTTGCGGACACTTTAAAGGATATCGTGGACCATGTGGATCGCCGAAGAACGAGGCGGCGGATGCTCTAAGCGGGCTGGGTTCTCGCCGTAAACCGTCCCGCCTAATGTTTTCCTTGACGATCGCACAATCCGCCGCTTAAACTTCCCGATGAGGTCGATTTGGCTATCCCTCGATCCGGAGGCTCATTTGGTGGCAGCCTTGCATGTCATTCTGGATTGACGCTCCTTATTTGGCATACATGAACCGGGCGAAGTTACGGAAGATGAGACGCCGGCCCGACAGATAGTTCGGGCGGTCTAAGTCTATGACCATACATAAGGGCGAAGTTGCATCATCTGCAGCGTGTCCGGGCGTTTCAGCGCCAGTGTCCCCGAGGAAGGCCGTGAGATATTGCGTGAGATCCATGAAGGGATTGTGGTCATCACGCGGTTCAAAATCCTTGGTGGCCAAAGCGTTCGCCACGGTTTCTATTGGTTGACCGCCCATGCCGATGCGGAAGATCTGGTCGACGATGTGATGGTTGCCAAAAGTTCTCCAGCGTGCTCATGTGCCAGCCCAAGAATTGAGGATGATTCCAATTACTTGGCCGCTTATGCGACTTGGGGTTGGATATGGTTGGACCTTTCAAAAGGTCCAAGGACAAGAAGACCCACCTGTTGGTGGCGGTTGATAAATTTACCAAGTGGGTCGAGGCGAGCCTGTTAGCAAGTGTGATGCGCCACGGCGGTTCAGTTCATCAAAAGGTGATTTTCGGTTTGGGTTTCCACACAGTATCATCACGGACAATGGCATCAATTTGTCCAAGGGAGCTATGAAGGAATTTTGTGAACGAGAGCACATCCGGCTTGATGTTTCCTCCGTGGCCCACCCGCAATCCAATGGTCAAGCGGAACGAGCTAATCAGGAGATATTGAGAGGTATTAAGCCCCGACTTATGGTCCCTTTAGTGAGGACGCCGGGTTGTTGGGTCGAGGAGCTGCCATCTGTGACATGGAGTATCAATACTACACCAAACAGATCCACTGGATACACGCCGTTCTTTATGGTCTATGGAGCGGAGGCGGTTCTTCCTGCGATATACATCATGACTCGCCCCGCGTGGCGGCTTATGTTGAGGCCGACAGTGAGGCAGCCCGGCAGACGATTTGGATCGACCGGATGAAGAGCGAGATATGGCGGCTGCTCGCTCGGCGATTTACCAAAGAAGATCTTCGTCGGTATCACAGCCGCGGGTTAGAACAAGAACCTTTCAGAAGGAGACTTGGTGCTTGGCTCATTCAAGACCAGACTGATATGCACAAGCTATCCCCGCCTTTGGGAAGGACCCTTTGTGGTCGATGAAGAATCAGTACAACGGGTCATACTATCGATTGATGTTCGAGAGCGAAAAGACTCACGCACGTCGAAGAGGAGACCAACAGCCGTGGAACATAGCTCATCTTCGCCTTATTATACCCGAGCCATCGGCTCCACTTATGTACATATTAAGACAATGTATATATTATGAATAAAGCAATAAACCGGATCCTCGGCCAAAGCGGGTATCCGCTCAGATAAAGTCCGGTTTGGGTACATGGAGATGTTGTCGTGAAGCGGCCTCCGTTTAACCCTTGGCCTTGCTTTTCAGAAATTTTTGTCACTTGGGGCTTGGTCGTGTCCGAACCAATGCAACACCTCTTGACAAACGCGAAGCCACCAGATCACTTGGGGACATGGTCACGCCTGAACCGATCACGCCTCTTGGTCGGCCTAAGGCCATAGAATCACTTGGGGCTTGGTCGAACCCAACCATTGCCATGCCACTTGATCGGCATCATGCCACGATTTCAGCTTGGGGGCCTGGCTGACTTGAACCATCGCTACACCTTATGGGGAGCTTGGTCTTGTCCGACCATGGTAACACCACCGATCAGGCTCAAGAAAGCCTATTCTTGCAAACGGTTTTGTCATTGCCTTTGCTTCCATGTGTTTTTATACCTATTATTTGGTTTTCGTTTGCTTTCTTAAACCGACAAACCTCTTTAAGACCGAATTCAAGTTGTCGAATTCGGTCCATTTTAATCCGGCGATTTTGTTCCGGTTTGATTTTTCTGTTAACATCCCATTATGGAGTAACAGGGGCTTATCATGCCGACACGGTTTACACGGTAAACCGCATTTTGAGCACAGGAGTTATTTTCTCCTTTGCGGTAATGGTTTCTAAACCTCCACCTCAAGATTGGCTAAGCCACCGCATGCCCAACGCTGGCGGTATTTTTATATCATAACGTTTGGTTATATACATCCCTATTTTCTTATATAAATATATGGGCGTCACAAGCCGGCTGGCGACACAAGCCGCCGTGGCGGGTTAAAGAATTTGTGATTGCAGGCGAAATAAGTTGACGGTTCATCAATCCACAGTATCAGCACCACAATGCAAAAGGTTACAGACTGAGGTTGTTAAGGCATTATTCAAAACAAAGTGCTGACTATCCTATTACAAAGCCTTTTAAGGCCCGGTGTTTCATGTGGTGTTATGCCTTGAAGCTTCGGAGGCGTCACCCGGCTTGACGGATTACGCTTCTTCGCCGGGTTGACATGAGGTAGAGGGGGCGCCTGGCGTCGGTTCAACTTCTTCTTCCTCACCCAAAGCCCGGAAGTCATTGGTAGACCAGTCAATCCGGGTTAAGGCCTGAAAGACAGCTTCTTCACTTATCAGCTCAGCCGGATCAACGTCAGGGGCATAAGTGTGCTTACGGATTGGAGGAACAAGGCTCTGCACTTCAGGGATGACAAACTCCACCCGCTTGTTGTTTGCGTCATAAAAAGAGCGGTGAACCGCCAGGTTGGCTTCAGCTGCCAGTTGACTCGCCAATGGACGCATTTCCTTTGTTATCCGTTTCAGGGCGTCGTTATCAAAGGCTTCACCGTTCTCTTGAGCGCTCGGGAAACCTTTGGCTATGTCAGCCGGATCAAGATCTGCTATCCACGCCTTGGCGCGAGTCAGAGCTAGTAGGGTGCCAGCCGAGCCGCGGATCGCTTTAACTCTTCAAGCTGCCCCGAACCATGGACAGCCGGTCCGGTGTCTCTCGATCGTGGACGGCGCCGTGTTGTCGTATGATGTAGCACATATGACTTCATTGGGCGCCGGTATACAGCTGTTCAATCAGCGTATAAGCGGCCTTGAGCTTCTTCCGCACATCGAGCCCATATGCGCAATACGCTTGCTCGCACGGTTTCGCATAACTCAGGGTAAACCGCGGAAATATCAAAATTAAGATAGTCGGTGCAAATTTTCTTACCAAAGACGGCAGAGGTCATGGCATGCACTTGGCGCTTGAGTCCGGTAAGCTCTTCAGTCACCGGTTTAAGGGCTGCTTCACTTCTTCCGCCCGCTTTTTCAAACCGCCTTCTCGGTGTCCCATTGGCCTGCTCGGATTTATACCACTCCTTCAGCTGTTCCATAGTGGCCAAGGCCGCTTCAATTCGCCCTTGGCCTTAGTGGTTTCGCTTGTTGAGTTTCCAGATTGACTCGCAGATCCTTGAGTTGCACGCTTTGTCGGTATATTTCATTCGGCAACAAAGGAGCACGTTAGTTGTTTCATTATAAAGTCCCAAGCTCAATATAAATATTCACCTTGGCACTTGGGGGCTAATGGCTAGTTGATCTCAGTTTGCCATGAGGATACAGAAATTAAGTCCCGTTTAACTATACTAAGTTGAACCGACCCTTGGGGGCTACAATACTGCAGTTTAAAGCGTATGTTCTTTATGTAAAGTTAAGTCCCGGTTTAACTATGCTAAGTTGAACCGACCCTTGGGGGCTACTATATAGCCACAAGACAGAAACACATAATTCATTACCTCATAGCGGTCCTTCATTCGGTTTACTGCACCAGCTTCAAAGTCACGGTGGTATAGAGCCGTTCAAACCCGAGGAAGTTCTTGGGCGGAGAAGTTGTCGTGTCGACAAATCAGTTTTTCCTTTATCTTTACTCATGGTGGCAGACTCGCCCTTGGCGCTGTGTTTTGCTAAAGCGACCGGTTGGCTAGGAGCGGTGTAGCGATGCTCGTCACAATAACATCGCTATTTTCGGCGGTCTTCTTTGGGCTGGATGTCTTCTTACTCGCTCGGCGGTTCATCAATTACAACCCGCTCTGTGGGCGGGTTTGGTGGAGCAGGCTGCGAGGTTTCCACTTGACCTCGGTTCAGCTTCCGCGGATCAGCAGATCGTTTTTGTACAACTCGCCGAGCTATCTTTGGCGACTTCGTGATTTTCGTGGGTTTGTTCGGGGTCTTTTCCGGATCAACATCTGCAGAGGATCAAGGGTTTTCGCTTACTTACTCAAGCGAGCCTTGGTGCTGCAATATTCAGAATTGGATTAAGACAAATCGACCAAGGCAATGGTAAATCGAATTGACGGACAGCGATTACATACCCCGCGGCAACTTTCAGCGGAGGCGCTTGCGTGGTTGAAGAACCGCCGAAGAGTTGGAAGAGGCCCGATAATTGGGTCGACGGATTGAGAGGACATCGGAAGAAACCTTTTAAGGGATAACGCTTTCAGGAGAACAAGTCACCTCGGGCGACGCTTCCGGGTTGGTGTGTCAGTAAACCGAATGAGGTAATCCGCTGGCCACCGTGCGGGTCGTGTGGCGCTCTTCAGCCTCTTTGTGTCTTCAAGGAAAGATTTGGATTCAAGTAAGCACATGAAGGATATTGTTTCACTTTCCGGACGGCGCGATTTAATTCTTTTAACCGGCGCAAGATCGGATTCGAAGAAAGAATGATTACCTCAACAGGTCGGCATGATCGCTTCAGATCATCCAGGAGGTGAAATTGTCGATAAAAGGGATACAAAGGACAAGTCATAAGCAAGAGGAAACACAAAGCGGAAAGCGGTTTACGGCGGCTCCCGTAAGAATATCAAGTTTTACCTCAGCTTCGATTCTTCGTCCTCCGGCGGATCGAGGACTCGGTGGCTTTCTTCTTGCCTGCCTTCTTGGTGGCCTTGGACTTTACACGCGCGCTTGAACCGGTTTAGTACGCTTCGGTAGGAGCTGTCACCGAGAAGTAACAAGGATTAATGCATATCAACAAAGTATTAAGGACCCAAAAGCGGTGAGTAGAGCTTTACCGCGGCGGTTTGTTGGCAACATGAATGGAGCCAACCCGGTTAGGCTGCGACGGAGATCGGTTCATCAAGCATCTTCTTTACAATCTCTGTGACCTCAAGTTCGCTTATGGGCAGCTCGTGACGTCTTTGAGGGTCTTTGAGGCTGCCGTGTACTCATGCATCAATCCGGGCGGCGGCTTAGTGGCAAGACGCCCCAAGAAACCCAACACCGCACAAGGTCCACGCCAGCTTAAGCCATTGGCCATTAGAGCCCGGAGCTTGATTATTTGGGGCGCGAAGTTCTTCCGTTCCGCGGTTAAGCGTGAAGGCAGCGGATGCTGGTTGTTGAGCGGTGAGGACGATAACCCGCAAGGGGTTCTCGTTGGCGAGCAGCAGTGTTCGGCAGAGAACCAGGTTTGGTTCCAACTTTTGATGGTTGTGGTGTTTGGCGTGAGGAAAATCCACTTCCTTCCTCTTCGGATTGAAACGCCGCCCAGCTACGTGTTGGGACCATCGAGAAAATTGATGCGACGGTTCAAGTGGAAAAATCCGGAACAGCTCCACGATGGTTCTTCCGAAGATAGACTTCACGAAAGACTTGAAAGTTGCATATGTTTGACACGAGTTCGGGCCGATATCCTGCGGATGGAGTTTCAAACTTGCAAGGACGCCCCGGAAATTTTTGAACCGGGCGGGCAGAATCCCGGTCTAAGTGCTGCATAAACACAATTACTTCTCCTCTTGTGGCTCGGGAGGAAACTCGCCATCCGGAACACGCCATGGAGGACATTTTTGGAGCCAAACCGCCAGGTGGTGACATAGCCGTTGAGTTGCGTTTGAGTGATTTTGGACCGACCCAATTGCAAGCTGAGAATTGAGGAGCCATTCCGAAGACTAAGCTGCGAAAGAAAGGAAGAAACGGTTCACCATTAAACGGTTCAGCGTATCATACATTGTTAAACCGGCGATTCAGCAGCCGGCTTCCCATTCCGGTTTAACTGAGGACTAATGGAGTGACGGATTAGCTATCAAAAGTTAAACCGCCAAATAAGGCAGAGCTGAAAAATCTACGAAGTGTGGACAGAAACAGTTTTCACATGCGAATGGAAGTAATCGAGATCTACCGAAGTTCCAGTAAGAAAAACCTTTACGACCTATGCAAACCTCATAAAGAGCAGGAGGGTTCGAATATTCTAAACTCGAGGATCTGAACGAAAGGAAAGGTGCATAAAGAGTTCAATGGACGGCGGAGCGACACCAGACAGATGCACGGTGCGGCCGAGGCGTCTGACCATGGCGAAACAAGTGTGAAGAAACCGATATGAACTGCGGGATGAACAGGATCTACGAGATGGGATCTAGGGCTTGAAAAAGGACCTTACCGATGAGCAAAGCCGTGGAGGAGCGCCAAAACTCTCGATCGATCAGGTTGATGCAGCGCCCGGCGTTGACGCGTCGTTGGAAGGTCGGAGGCGACGGCGGAGCTTCAGGGATGGAGCGTCGCGAGGAAGGAGAAGAGCGGAAGAAGAAGAAGAGAAAGGGGCGACCGGTCTATTTATAAGGAGCCGGAGCAATCAACGGGCGCGAGAATCGAGGAGTCAAAAGCGGCGGACGGTGCAGCGGCCGCCTCGATTTCCGGGATAGCATTAAATGAAGGGAATCTTACTGTTTGGATTTCTTTATTAAAGATGACGTCAAGGTGCCCTGACACGGAGATCGGAGGATGACGTCACGGCGTTCAAGCGGATGGCGGTTTACAAAATATGAAAGGAGATCAAGAGTTTCTGAAGATGTTGAAGATTAACTGAACCGTTCAAGTCAATCTGGGGCCTAATGTTGGGGATACAACTATCGAGTGTGAACCGCCTCGAGGGGCCGGTTTACCTAAATGATCCATCGAGCCCACGGAGGAGGCCCGGAGCCCAGAGGCGAATTAAGGTCCATTTATGTGAACCGCCTTAGTGTTGTAACTTGTGTTGTAAGACAAGAGAGAAGAGACCGAGCCGGACACTTGTATGAGCCGGATCGGGACTCTGTAGACCGGCCGGGCGTCAACCCGTGTATATAAGGGGACGACCCGGGCGGATTAGGACAGACGATTCGAGGCTTAGGCGAAGCTATTGCTCCCAAGTCGCCGAAACTACATCAATCCCATCACAACTAGACGTAGGCCTTTCCTTCATCGAAGGGGCTGAACTAGTATAACTCCCGTGTCTTTGTGTCCGCTTTAACCCCTCTAAGTTAACCCGTACGATGGCCCTGCGACTAAGTCCTTTCACGAGGACATCTGCCGTGACAATTCCACGACACTAACCCTCTAAGTGTGAGGAAATTAATGAAGAATTTGATTCTCAGAGCCCTACGACAATTGTACGCGGTGTCTGAAATCATCATTCTTATATAGTGGGTCACGGTACCAATAAAAGTTGAAAATCTAAAAAATTGAGTTTTCCTTCATTTTGCAAATTCTTCAAATTTTCAAATTCCTCAAGTCTGCAATTTGTTCAACTTTTCGACTGATGTTCTTCATTGACTCAAGTTGTTTTTTCCTCTAAGTGAATGTGATCGGAATTGTTCCCCCTCTATGTTAAACTCAACCCAGTCTGTTCACATATTCTTCATGTACGTTCTATTTGAAACTCGTTCAAAGTCTTCACTATGTCCTTGACAGATGAAGAATTTGCGAACGAAATATTAAAATTCTTCCTATCTAATTTTTGGTTGTTGCCGCTCAAACCGTTTCACTTCCCACGACAGAATATAGTACTCACTCGCGATCCCCCACGATCTCCACCTCTCAGTACATGGGTGACACATGTCGATAGGATAACGAGGGTCAGGGGCATGTTCGTCCAAAATCTTCGGGCGAGCAGTTTTTCACTGCGGCTATAAATACCCCTTACCCTCCACTGATCTCATTTACTCCGCTCGACTACAACTCTCCTCACTCGAGCTCAGACCTAGCGCCTCTGCTAACCTCCATCGTCGCTGGTGAGGAAGAGCTTCCCTGCCTCGACCTCGTCGTCGTACTCACGCCGACCGCGGAAATCTTCACTCCGTCGCCGCTGTAGCTGTCTCCCGTCACCGAGTTAGGGCGT
This sequence comes from Aegilops longissima, assembly GCA_021605205.1. Taxonomy (NCBI): domain Eukaryota; kingdom Viridiplantae; phylum Streptophyta; class Magnoliopsida; order Poales; family Poaceae; genus Aegilops; species Aegilops longissima. Next base: position 140,718,199 of record CM038676.1, on the reverse strand, counting down.
GGGAGATCTGCACTGACGAACTTCTCCATCTCCACTCCTAGTTCATCGTGTTCTTCATCAAGGGTAATTAAAATCTTATTTTACTGCCCAACTTTGATTCTTATGATTTTCACAAAATCTTCAAAAGGTGTTTATTCTTCAACTATCCACTCCTTAAACACTGAAATGCTTCCTTTCCTTGATCGGTTTCTCTAAGCTATGATTTTCCTCAAGATTCCTCAATTGTGTGGATTATCAAATATGTACAACTCTGGAACCTGAGTCAAGAACGCTTAGTGAAATTCCTCAATACATCTATGGTCAAATTCCTCAACTTGATACTTTTTGAAAAAAAAATCTGAGAACGCATAGGACCTCTTCAAATTCTTCGCACATATACTATGTTCACAGGTACAAAATGCCTGCTTCCTCAGAATCCCCAAAAGTACATCATCTTGTAACTAACTCCTTAGTCACTTTGCTTGCAAGCTTCTTGTGATGTTGTATTACCGAGAGGGCCCAGAGATACCTTTCCGTCATACGAATGACAAATCCCAATCTTGATCCAAGCCAACTCAACAGACACCTTCGGAGATACCTGCAGAGCACCTTTATGATCACCCAGTTAGGAAGTGACGTTTTATACACACAAGGCATTCCTCCTGAGTCCGAGAGTTGCATGATCTCATGGTCGAAGGAACATGTATTTGACATTAAGAAGGAAGTAGCAATAAACTGAACGATCATATGATATGCTAACGGATGGGTCTTGTCCATCACATCATTCTCCTAATGATGTGATCCCGGTATCAAATGATAACTCATGTCTATGGTCAGGAAACCTTAACCATCTTTTGATCAACGAGCTAGTCTAGCAGAGGATTAGTAGGGACTTGGTATTTATTTATGTATTCACACATGTATTTAAGTTTCCGATCAATACAATTATAGCATGAATAATAAACCTTTATCATGATTAAGGAAATATACTAATAACCACTTTATTATTGCCTCTAGGGCATATTTCCAACAGTCTCCCACTTGCACTAGAGTCAATAATCTAGATTTACATAGTAATGAATATAACACCCATGGAATCTTGGTGCTCATCATGTTTTGGCCGTGGAAGAGATTTAATCAATGGGTCTGCCACATTCAGATCCGTATGTACTTTGCAAATTTCTATGTCTCCATCCTTGACTTATTCACGAATGGAGTTGAAGCGTCGCTTGATGTGTGTTTGGTTCTTTTGTGAAACCTGGGCTCCTTGGCTATGGCAATTGCTCCAGTGTGTCACAAAAGATTGTCATTGGACCCGATGCACTGGGTATTACACCCAGATCGGATATGAACTCCTTCATCCAGACTCCTTCATGCGCTGCTACCGAAGCAGCTATGTACTCTACCTCGCATGTAAATCCCGACACGATGCTCTGCTCAGAACTGCACCAACTGATAGCTCCACCAATCAATATGAATACATATCCGTTTTGCGACTTAGAGTCATTTGGATCTGTGTCGAAGCTTGCATCGACGTAACCCTTTACGACGAGCTCTTCGTCACCTCCATAAACGAGAAACATATCCTTGGTCCTTTTCAGGTACTTCAGGATATTCTTGACCTCTGTCCAGTGTTCTACTCCTGGATTACTTTGGTACCTCCTCGCCAAACTTATGGCAAGGCACACATCAAGTCTGGTACATAGCATGGCATACATTATAGAACCTATGGCTGAGGCATAGGGAATTACTTTCATTCTCTCTCTATCTTCTGCCGTGGTCGGACTTTGAGTCTGACTCAATTTCACACATTGCAACATAGATCTTGATGTGCAATATGTAAGCATCTCGATCTATCCCTATAGATCTTGATGCGCAATATGTAAGCAGCCTCACCAAGGTCTTTCATTGAAAAATTCTTATTCAAATATCCTTTTATGCTATCCAGAAATTCTATATCATTTCCAATCAACAATATGTCATCCACATATAATATTAGAAATGCTACAGAGCTCCCACTCACTTTCTTGTAAATACAGGCTTCACCATAAGTCTGTATAAAACCAAATGCTTTGATCACCTCATCAAAGCATATATTCCAACTACGAGATACTTACACCAGTCCATAGATGGATCACTGGAGCTTGCACACTTTGATAGCACCCTTAGGATTGACAAAACCTTCTGGTTGCATCATATACAACTCTTCTTTAAGAAACCCGTTAAGAAATGCAGTTTTGATGTCCATTTGCTAGATTTCATAATCATAAAATGCGGTAATTGCTAACTTGATTCTGACAGACTTAAGCATCGTTACGGGTGAGAAAGTCTCATCGTAGTCAACCCCTTAAACTTGTCGAAAACCTTTTGAGATAAGTCGAGCTTTCTAGATAGTGATATTACCATCAGTGTTTTTATTTCTCTTGAAGATCCATTTATTCTCAATGGCTTGCCGATCATTGGGCAAGTCCACCAAAGTCCACACTTTGTTCTCATACATGGATCCTATCTTAGATTTCATGGCCTCAAGCCATTTGTCGGAACCTGGGCTCATCATAGCTTCTTCATAATTTGCAGGTTCGCCGTTGTCTAACAACATGACTTCCAGGACAGGATTACCCCACCACTTCGTGCGGTACTTGTTCTGGTTGACCTACGAGGTTCAGTAGTAACTTGATCTGAAGTTTCATGATCATCATTTTCTTTGTCTCTGGTTGTTGTACGCATCATGGCAACGGTTTTCTCTGATGCGCTACTTTCCAATTCAAGAGAAGGTACAACTACCTCACCAAGTTCTACTTTCCTCCTTCTCACTTCTTTCGAGAGAAACTCCTCTAGAAATGACCCATTCTTAGCAACAAATATATTGCCTTCAGATCTGTGGTAGAAGGTATACCCAATAGTTTCTTTAGGGTATCCTATGAATACGCACTTCTACGCTTTGGGTTCGAGCTTATTAGGTTGAAGCCTTTTAACATAAGCATCACATCCACAAACTTTAAGAAATGACAGCTTAGGTTTCTTGCCAAACCATAGTTCATACGGTATCGTCTCATGGATTTAGACGGTGCCATATTTAACGTGAATGCTGCTGTCTCTAATGCATAACCCCAAAATGATAGCGGCAAATCAAATGTGAAGGTAAGAAAATAACGATACCCGCCGCGTGCTTCAACACTCATCGGACTGCATGCATCGGTATGTATTATTTCCAATAAGTCATTAGCTCGCTCCATTGTTCCAGAGAATGGAGTTTTAGTCATCTTACCTATGAGGCATGGTTCACAAGTATCAAATGATTCATAATCAAGTGATTCCAAAAGTCCATCCACATGGAGTTTCTCCATGCGCTTTACACCAATATGACCTAAACGGCAGTACCACAAGTATGTTGCACTATAATTATCAACTTTGCATCTTTTGGCATCAACATTATGAATATGTGTGTCACTATGATTGAGATTCAACAAGAATAGACCATTCACTAAGGGTGCATGACCATAAAAGATGTTACTCATATAAATAGAACAACCATTATGCTCTGACTTAAATGAATAACAATCTCGCAATAAAAAAATCCAGATATAATGTTCATGCTCAACGTTGGCACCAAATAACAATTATTGAGGTCTAAAACTAATCCCGAAGGTAGATGTAGAGGTAGCGTTCCGACGGCAATCACATCAACCTTGGAATCATTCTGGACGCGCATCATCACCTCGTCCTTAGCCAATCTTTATTTATTCTGTAGCTCCTATTTTGAGTTACAAATATGAGCAACCGAACCAGTATCAAATACCCAGGTGCTACTACGAGCATTAGTAAGGAATGAAGGAAATCTGCCCTAGAGGCAATAATAAAGTTGTTATTTTATATTTCCTTATATCATGATAAATGTTTTTTATTCATGCTAGAATTGTATTAACCGAAAACTTGAAACATGTGTGGATACATAGACAAAACATTGTGTCCCTAGTATGCCTCTACTAGACTAGCTCGTAAACCAAAGATGGTTAAGTTTCCTAACCATAGACATGTGTTGTCATTTGATGAACAGGATCACATCATTAGGAGAATGATGTGATGGACAAGACCCATCCGTTAGGTTAGCATATTGATCGTTAAGTTTTATTGCTATTGCTTTCTTCATGTCATATACATATTCCTTTGACTATGAGATTATGCAACTCCCGGATACCGGAGGAATACCTTGTGTGCTATGAAACGTCAGAACATAACTGGGTGATTATAAAGATGCTCTACAGGTATCTTCAAAGGTGTTTGTTGGGTTGGCATAGATCGAGATTAGGATTTGTCACTCTGAGTATCGGAGAGGTATCTCTGGGCCCTCTCGGTAATGCACATCATAATAGGCCTTGCAAGCAATGTGATTAATGAGTTAGTTACGGGATGATGTATTACGGAACGAGTAAAGAGACCTGCCAATAACGATATTGAACTATGTATGTAGATACCGATGATCGAATCTCGGGCAAGTAACATACCGATGACAAAGGGAATAACGTATGTTATCATTATGGTACGACCGATAAAGATCTTCATAGAATATGTAGGAACCAATATGAGCATCCAGGTTCCGCTGTTGGTTATTGACCAGAGAGGTGTCTCAGTCATGTCTACATAGTTCTCGAACCCGTAGGGTCTGCACGCTTAACGTTCGATGACGATTTTGTACTATATGAGTTATGTGATTTGGTGACCGAATGTTGTTCAGAGTCCTGGATGAGATCACAGACATGAAGAGGAGTCTCGAAATGGTCGAGAGGTAAAGATTCATATATAGGACGATAGTATTCGGACACCAGAGTGTTTTGGGGGTACCGGGTACATATCGGGTCACCGGAAGGGGTTCCGGCACCCCCACCCCCACCCCCCCCACCCCACGCGCGCGGCAACTATATGGGCCTAATGGGCCAAGAGGGGGACAGACCAACCCCTAAGGGTCTGGTGCGCCCCCATATAGGCCGAAATAGGAGGGGAAGGAAAGAGGGAAAGGGAGAATGAAACGGGAGGATTCGGCCTCCCCCTTCCTTCCCTCCCCCCTCTCTTTCCTTTCCCCTCCGACGAATAAGGAAGGGGCGAATTGGGGAGGAACCCCAAGTAAGATTCGGCCTACTTGGGGCGCCCCCCTTGGCTGCTCCCTCTCCCTCCCACCTATATATATGAGGGGGGAGGCACCTAGCACACAACAAAAACATCTCTTAGCCGTGTGCGGCGCCTCCCTCCACAGATTACACCCTCTGTCATATATCTGTAGTGCTTAGGCGAAGCCCTACATGGATAACTTCACCATCACCGTCACCACGCCGTCGTGCTGATGGAACTCATCTCCCTCGACACTTTGTTGGATCAAGAGTTCGAGGGACATCATCGAGCTGAACGTGTGCAGAACTCGGAGGTGTTGTACGTTCGGTGCTTGATCGATCGGAACAACAAGAAGTTCGACTACATCAACCACGTTGTCAAACGCTTCCGCTTTTGGTCTACGAGGGTACGTAGACACTCTCTCCCCTCTCTTTGATATGCATCTCCTAGATAGATCTTGTGTGAGCGTAGGATTTTTTTTGAAATTGCATGCTACGTTTGCCAACAGTGGCATCTAAGCCAGGTCTATGCGTAGATGATATGCACGAGTAGAACACAAAGAGTTGTGGGCGGTGATCGTCATACTGCTTACCACCAATGTCTTATTTTGATTCGGCGGTATTGTTGGATGAAGCGGCCTGGACCAACCTTACATGACCATGTTCATGAGACTGGTTCCACCGACAGACATGCAACTAGTTTTGCATGAAGGTGGATGGCGGGTGTCTGTTTCTCCAACTTTAGTTGAATCGAATTTGACTGCATCCAGTCCTTGTTGAAGGTTAAAACAGCAAACTTGATAAATCACCATTGTGGTTTTGATGCGTAGGTAAGAACGGTTCTTGCTAGAAGCCCGTAGCAGCCACGTAAAACTTGCAACAACAAAGTAGAGGACGTCTAACTTGTTTTTGCAGGGCATGTTGTGATGTGATATGGTCAAGACATGATGGCATATACGTTATTGTATGAGATGATCATGTTTTGTAAAAGTTATTAGCAATTGGCAGGAGCCTTATTGTCGGGGATATGCCCGGCGGTGTAAACCGGCCGGAAGTTAACCCGGCCGGACTTGGCGGTTTATTTGAGGTCCCGCTGGCACTTGACGATATTCATCTGGTGACCCGCCTGACACTGGCAATTCACCAAAGAACCCGCCAGACGTTGTAACTCACTGGTGACCCATGCGGACGGGTCGAGGAGCGACAAGACCGGTGGCCCGTCTGGCGGTTCATGAAGGCGGTTCAACTATTGTGGGCGGTTTAAGAGGAAAGGCATGAGGAATATTTACCTTACAAGGAGTTAAGACCAGGACTTGTATCCGGTTTGCATTAGAGATAGACTAGTCCTAATCCTAATAGGACTCCACATGTAACCCGCCCTTCAACATATATAAGGAGGGCAGGGCTCTAAAAAGGGACAAGCTACAAGCAAGAAGAAACAATCTTAGGGCTAGACACAAAGAGGAGAGCCAGGTTCTGGCGACTCCCTCGTGATGATAATGAGACCTAGCCTCAAACAGCATGTAGGGTTTTTACCGGATGATGTTTCCCGGGGCCCGAAGCTGTCTAAATCCCTGTCTTGTGTTGCGTCTCTCGAGATTCCGCTCAACCCCTCTCAAGTTACCACATAGATGCGTTCGCCTCACGACTAAGTCCTGACACTAAGGACATCTGCCGTGACAATTCCACGACAGTTGGCGCCCACCGTGGGGCTCGCGCACGGTGGTGTTGAGTTCTTGAAGGGATTTCTTTCATGAATCGAGAAGTTTGCGATTTTTCGAATGAAGAAGAGCCGGTTGGAAAAGATCTGCAGTTCATCAATCCGGATTCATAATCTGTGAGATTTAAAGTTCAAGAAGAACAAGGTGGTGATCTGCTTGCTGCCAAGTCGCCAAGAAAAGAATTTATAACTCGACCGACACCATTGTCATCGATGGCTTATTTCGCCCCGGCGGGTCACGTTTCCGTCGGTAAATCGCCAAAACCAGTACGGTTATCAGTCAAGATTAAAGAAGTGTTCAGCAGCAGCATCGCCACGTCTATATGTCGTCACGTCTTATGTAACACCCCGGACGTAACTTTCCATATTTGTAACTCCAACTCTTGCCATTTTCGGCATTGTGATATGATATTTCCCTCCGTGGTTGGGTTCTTGTCTTTCGTTTTTGCATTTTGTCCATGTCATGCATTTTATATCATGTCATCATGTGCATCGCATTTGCATACGTGTTCGTCTCATGATTCCGAGCATTTTTCCCGTTGTCCGTTTTGCAATCCGGCACTCCTATCTTCCCCGGCGGCCTCTTTTACGTTTTTCCGTGAGCGGGTACTAAACTTTCTCGGAATGGACCGAGGTTTGTCAAGTGGCCTTGGTATACCACCGGTAGACCACCGGTGAAGTTTCGGGTCATTTGGAGCTCGTTTGGTACTCCAACGGTTAACCGCACTCTCACAAAGGCCTCTTTCGAGTTGCAGCCCAACACCCCTTCAAAATAGTCCAATAACCCATCTAAGTCACTTCCATGCTCTCCGTCGTTCGATCACGATCGTGTGGGCGAAAACTACACCTCATTTGGACTCTCCTAGCTCCCTCTATGCCTATTTATACAACCCCCATTCCAAATCCGGGTCTTCTTCCCCTAACCCTAGTTTTCTCCTCGCCCGAGCCGAAGTGTCCGCCGGCGCGGACACGTCGCCGCCGCCGCTCCAGCCAACGGGAGCACGCCATGTGGCGACTCCGCCCCGCCGCTGCCTGAGGCTCGCCGCCCAGAGCCGCCCTCCCGCTTCCATCCGGGCGCGCCCGCCCCTCGTCAGCGCCGCCCGCCTCCTCGGCCGCGCTGCCCGCCGCCCTGCCCGCCACCGCCATCGCCGCCGCCGCCGCCCACGCCCTTGCCCGCCGCCCATGCCTGCATTGCCGACCAGCGCCGCCCGGCCCGCCGCCCTCCGCCGGCGACCTCTCTCCTCCCGGCTGCCCGGCCATCTCCGGCGAGCCAGCAGCTCAAGCGCCAAGATCGCCGCCCCGATCGGATCCGCCGATCCGGATCTAGCCGAGGTTGACTTTCTCCTCCCCCAGAAATTCATCCAAGTTTTTCATTCGGTGATTATTTCGTGGCATTTTCAATGCAGCATAACTTTGCATCTGTAGCTCCATTTTGCGCGTGTAATATGTCAAAATGTTCGCCTCGAAGAGTAGATCATTTCATCTCATTGCATCATTTTCATTTGAGCTCATTTTGATGCCCGAAATGCTGTTGGAAGAAGGCTTTGTGATGTTAGTTTCTGTTTCTTAACAGAACATGCACTTTTGTTATTTTTGCTATGATTGATGTGTGCACCCTATGAAGTTGAGTCCTACATGTGTTTTGTAATATGCCATGCCATATTTCCAAGGGTGTATGCCATGTATTTTTGTGATATATGTGGTGACTAGCACAAGCATGCAAAGTAGGTGTCCTGATGTTGCTGTTTTCAGCCCTGTTTAGCTGATATTTTGATGCCATGTTAACTTGATGCTACCGAGAGATCCATGCATATTTTGAGATACCTCAGTAAGGATGTTTTGTTCTACATGTCTTGCTCTATCCATCCATGCCTTTGTTTGCAATTATAGAGTGCCATAGCTTGAGTCAATCGAGCTCTACTTTTGCTACCAAATGTTTCTTGGCAGATTGTTTACATGTTATTCAATTTTGCCAAGGTTGTTGTGGTTGATCCGTGTATGCTATGATATTGTTCTTGCCATGTATGTCTTCTATGCCATGTCTTCTTGATGTATGTATGCTTAGTTTATCATATAAGGCTCTGTAGTGAGTGCTTTGAGCTCTCAAACATGCCTACTTGTTATCTGTTTTTGTCATGCCATGTTGCTGAATCTGTTAACGAAACTTGCGATATTGACATGGGTGTTACTTTATTTTCTGATCCTTTTTGGCTTATGGTCAGTAAGGGACTTTTGTTCTATGCTTTGAGTAGATTCATGCCATGCCTTGTTTTGCTATTATAAGTTCCTGTAGCATGTTGTTTTCTTGCTCTGAACATTGCTACCTGATGCTATTTTTGCCATGTCCAAATGATATTTTGTGCACTTTTGCCATGCTTGTTTGAACCTGTTATGATGTGAATTAGCCGTAGCTCAGTGTTCATCTTTTGTCAAGCATCTTGAGTAGATCACTGCCATGTGCTTTGTTGGTACGTTTGGGTGCATTAGATTAATTTCTTGTTGCTTGCTAAGTGGCATCATGCTGTTAATGGCAGATTTGTGCCATTCTTGTTTTGCTTGTCATTTGCAAACCGTGCATCCGATTCCGGTGATCTTTATATCGATTTCAACCGAAATCATCTCATCTTTCCAGCGGCATACTTGGTTTGCCAAGTTGATGCCTGGTTCATCATTTACCTTCCGAGCGCATACGCATTGCATATCACATCTCGCATATCATGCCATATTTTGCATCATGTTGATTGTGCATTGCACCGTGATTTATTGTGGTTCCTTTGTTTGTGTTCTTGCTTTGGGTAGAGCCGGGAGACGAGTACGTGAATGAGGAACCTGTTGAGAACGCTTACGAGGATCAAGCTTTCGACAACTCTGAGAACATTGCAGGCAAGATGACCATACCCTCGAAATCACTTCTATCTTTGCTATGCTAGATGCTCGCTCTTTTGCTATGCCTATGCTACGATGCCTATCACTTGCTTATCATGCCACCCATATTGCCATGTCAGCCCCTAACCATCCTTTCCTAGCAAACCGTTGATTGGCTATGTTACCGCTTTGCTCAGCCCCTCTTATAGCGTTGCTAGTTGCAGGTGAAGATGAAGTTTGTTCCTTGTTGGAACACGGAGATGTTGTTCCTTGTTGGAACATGTTTACTTGTTGGGGATATCACAATATGAATCTGCTATATTTAATACATCTATATATTTGGTAAAGGGTGGAAGGCTCGGCCTTATGCCTGGTGTTTTGTTCCACTCTTGCCGCCCTAGTTTCCGTCATACCGTGTTATGTTCCTTGATTTCGCGTTCCTTACGGTTGGGTGATTTATGGGACCCCTTGACAGTTCGCTTTGAATAAGACTCCTCCAAAAAGGCCCAACATTGGTTTTACCATTTGCCACCTAAGCCTTTTTCCCCGGTTTTCGCGAGCCCGAGGGTCATCTTTATTTTAACCCCGGACCAGTGCTCCTTCGAGTGCTGGCCAAACGAGTAGATCGGGGCCACCACGGGAAACTCGAGGCTTGGTTTTACTCGAGGATGTCTCATCCGGATGTGCCACGAGAACGAGATATGTGCAGCTCCTATCGGGATTTGTCGGCACAATCGGGCGGCTTTGCTGGTCTTGTTTTATTGCTGTCGAAATGTCTTGTAGTCCGGGATTCCGAGATTGATCGGGTCTTCCCGTAGAAGGAATATCCTTCGTTGACCGTGAGAGCTTATAATGGGCTAAGTTGGGACACCCTGCAGGTATTATCTTTCAAAGCCGTGCCGCGGTTATGAGGCGATGGGAATTTGTTAATGTCCGTTGTAGAAAACCTGAAGTTGACCTCAATTAAAATACACCTCAACCGCGTGTGTAACCGTGATGGTCTCTTCTCGGCGGAGTCCGGGAAGTGAACACGGTGTTGGAGTTATGTTTGACGTAAGTAGTTCAGGATCACTTCTTGATCGCTACTAGCTTCACGTCCGTGCTTTGCTCCTCTTCTCGCTCTCTTTTGCGAATGTAGCCACCATATATGCTAGTTGCTTGCTGCAGCTCCACCTTACAACTTTGTCCTTCCTATAAGCTTAAATAGTCTTGATCTCGCGGGTGTGAGATTGCTGAGTCCCCGTGACTCACAGATTCTACCAAAACAGCTGCAGGTGCCGACGATGCCAGTGCATGTGACGCAACCGAGCTCAAGTGGGAGTTCGACGAGGAACGTGGTCGTTATTATGTGTCTTTTCCTGATGATCAGTAGTGGTGCCCAGTTGGGACGATCGGGGATCTGTGTAGCATTTGGGGTATCTTATTTTATTTTGGTTCCGTAGTCGGACCTTGAGTGTAAACTGTATGATGGATGTTTATTTATGTATTGTGTGAAGTGGCGACTGTAAGCCAACTATGTATCTCTTTCCCTTATTTATTACATGGGTTGTGTGAAGATTACCTCACTTGCGACATTGCTTTCAATGCGGTTATGCCTCTAAGTCGTGCTTCGACACGTGGGAGATATAGCCGCATCGAGGGCGCTATGTTGGTAATCGAGCCTTCCCACTTAGGAGCCCCTACTTGATTGTTTGTCGTTGTTGAGTCTAGAATGGAAAATGTTTTGAGTCTTAGGATTATATATATAGGAGAGTAGGATTCTTTTTACTCCCGGTCCCTTCGTCGCTCTGGTGAGGTATCCCGACGAGAAGTTTTGACTCTCCTCTCCTCAAATTTCACTAAATTTTTTTTAGGATCACGCTGGTATCTTGGGATCGTTCCGATGGTTTTGTGACGAGAACATTGTTCTTGGTGCCTCCCGACATTTAGGGGTTGTGGCGGTGTCTCGGGAGTTGAGCTCCGAGGTGTTGTCGCCACAATTTTATCGTTGCAGCTCTGGAATACCGAGTTTTGCCGACATCAAAATCTCTTTTGTGCAGTTGTTGGTGAGATAACCCGATAACCCAAAGATCTTTGGGCGAGCTCGAGTATTGCCATGACTCAGTATAACGGATGTTTTTCAAGCTCGAGGTACACGATTTCGAGGATTTCTTGGTTATGTGTTGACGGATGGATACAATGGATCTAGGTATTGTTAGTTTGGGTGATATATTTTGTGTCCCTGTATCCCCAACACCAGATTGCATAACCGTAAAGTTTTGGGAGTTTATAGGTGGAATTCTAGTAGCTTACGGGATATCTTTCCGACGGATGTATGATTTGAGATTGGGGTTCAACGTCTAGTGGTCCGCCCATTCACGGTCGATTTATAGTGGTCGCGAGGCGTCTTAAAGAATCCTTGGCTATGCTGATTCGGGACGTCTTGTTTGTCATTCATGACGTCCATCAGACGTCGTGCCGTGTGGGCCCCACCACTAACACTTTGGGCGTAAATCTCTATCATGTGTTTGTTCCGGCTTATTCTAGAAGCCAATCTTTTGTTTTCAGTTGTGATATTCGAGTTGTTTCAATGTCAGATGGTGATTTCATACCTTTATCTAAGTGGCTTCTCACCTTAATGGACGTGTGATGATTAACTTTTGGAATTCATTCGTTCATCATTGTTCGAATGTTTATTGTGAAGACTATATGTTGCAATTTCTATCCGTTGATTCAACTTGACTATTTGTCTATCAAGGACTAACGGATGTCACCCTCTTCAGGATGGCTCCGCCAACGCGTCAGAATCCGGAATTGAGTGAAGGGAATCAGTCGAACCCTCCACCTCCACCTCTGCCTCCGGAGGCCTGGCAAGCTATCATGGCAGCCACCAATGCCAATGCTCAGATGATTTTGCAGCTCTTGCAAGAGCGTACTCAAGGGCAAGGCAATCAAGGAAATCAAGGTCAAGGCAACAACCAGCCGCACTTTGCTACTCTCAGTCAGTTCCTCGCTAATCAGCCGAAGTCTTTCAGTTTCTGTGTCGAGGCCACAGACGCTGACGATTGGCTTGTGGACATCTGCAAGCATTTTGATTGTAGCAATGTCGACCACGAGGACTTTGTCAAGTTTGCATCGCTTCAACTCAAGGACCAAGCTGCTGAGTGGTACCAGAATACAAAGATTCCAAAGGAGGTCGTGTCATTACCTGGGATGAGTTCCGCCGAGATTTCAGAGCTCACCACATTCCGAAAAGTGTTGTTGAGAGCAAGCGTGAGGAGTTCCGCAATCTCAAGCAAGGCAACATGTCTGTCTATCAATACAATATCCAGTTCCAGAAACTCGCTCGCTTTGCTAAGCAAGACGTTCCTGATGAAAAGAGTATGATCTATCAATTCAGAGGTGGTCTGAGAGAAGATCTGCAATTAGCTCTTGTGCTTTTTGAGCCAGAAAAGTATGATGAATTCTACAACATGGCACTGAAGCAAGAAGCTGCCTAGCTCAAATGTGAGGCTTCTAAGAAGAGAATCAGGGATGCAGTTCAGTCTTCTTCTTCCTCTCAAGTGGCAGCTAAGCAGCAGAAGTTCTACCTTCCTCCTCCTCCGCTTTAAATCCCTTATCGCCAGAAGAACTCAGTGGGCGTGGATCTTCCCACCCACCCAACCCAGCTATCGAACAAGTCTAATTCTCAAGCTCCAAGGTCAAGTGCTCCTTACCACCGTCCGCTCTCGGGTGACTTGCAACAAGTGTCGTGAAAGGTCACTATGCTAACAAGTGCTTCAACCAGAGGCGCCTTCCGCCTCCTCCTCTGTGAAATCTTCCAGCAATGCAAAGGTCAAGCATAATCCCAAGTCTGCAAAGGTGAACATGATGAATGCAGCTCAAGCGGAGGAATCTTCCGATGTGATAATGGGTAATCTCTCGCTTAATGATATTCCTGCAAAAGTCTTATTTGATACCGGTGCATCGCATTCTTTCATGTCATATCCTTTTGCATCAAGCACAATGTTGACACAGAGATTTTGTCCAAAGTTATGCAAGTTGTTTCTCCAGAAAGCTTATGACTTCTAGTTTGGTTGCTCCCAATGTCTCTATCAAGATGGGCGACTATAGATTTCTGCTAAACCAATTGTCCTTGGTGACTCGGATATTGATCTTATTCTCGGGATGGATGGCTTTATCAAAGACAAAGCTCAGCTTGATTGTGCTGCTGGGAAATTCAATTGACTCACTCTTCTAATGATGTGATCATCTATGCCGCTCGTGATGAAACCATTCGGTTGTTTTCTCTCAATGAGAAGGGCGAATTGGATGCTATCTCTCGATTCCATCGTTTGTGAGTACCAAGATGTCTTTCCGAAGAGCTTACGGTATGCCTCCTCATCGCCGCTTGAGTTCAAGTTATCGATCTTGAGCCCGCATCAACCCGTTTGCAAGCGCCCATACAAGCTTGGACCTGATGAGCTGAAGGAATTGAAGAAGCAGCTCGATGAACAAGAGCGTCTGGTTTGATCATACCGAGTTCATCTCCTTGGGGTTGTGGTGTTCTTTTGTCCGAAGAAGGATGGCACGGACCGACTTTGCGTTGATTACCGTCCCATTGAATAAGAAGACAATCAAGAACAAGTATCCACTTCCCAACATCAATGAGCTTTTCGAGCAACTCAAAGGTGCTAAAGTGTTCTCCAAGCTTGACCTTCGTATGGGTTATCATCGATTCGCATTCATGAACAAGATATTCCCAAGACAAAGATTCGAACAAGCTTTGGTTCTTATGAATATACTGTCATGTCTTTCGCCTTGTCAATGCTCCTCCAACATTCTCTCGGATGATGAACTTCATATTCAACCCCTACACCAATGAATTCGTCTTGGTCTATCTTGATGATATTTTGGTCTTCTCCAAGAATAAGAAGGATCATGCCAAACATTTGCGATTGGTGCTAGACAAGCTCGAGAGTATCAATTCTATGCTAAGTTCTCCAAATGTGAATTTTGGCTTGATGAAGTGCTTTATCTTGGTCATATCATCTCCGCCAAGGGCATCGCTGTTAATCCAGAAGGTGTCCGCAATTGTGAATTGGGAACCTCCTCGTAATGTCAAGCAGCTCCGCAGTTTTCTTGGTCTTGCAAGCTATTGTCAAGATTCGTTGAGAATTTCTCCAAGATTGCAAAGCCTCTTTCCAACCTTCTCCGAAGCATGTGAAGTATGTCGGTCTCCCGAGTGTGACGTTGCTTTCAATACTCTCAAAGAGAAACTCGTCACAGCTCTGTCTTGACTCCTCTGATGAATCCAAGCCATTCAAGTTTTCGTGATGCTTCTCTTCAAGGTCTCGGTCTGTGTTAATGCAAGAGAAGAGAGTTGTGGCCTATACCTCTCGCCATTGAAGCCCAACGAAAAGAACTACCCCACTCACGATCTTGAGTTGGCGGCGTTGTCCATGCATTGATAACATGGAGACATCTCTTGTTGGGAAGGAAAGTGGACATTTTCACCGATCACAAGAGTCTCAAGTATATCTTCACTCAACCCAACCTCAACCTCGTGCACTCGATGGGTCGAAATGATTCAAGAGTACAACCCAAGTATTGAATATACTCCGGCAAGGCCAATGTCATTGCAGATGCTTTGAGCAGGAAGGCTTATCGCAATGCTTTAATCCTCAAGCCCTTCCAACCGGATCTCTGTGAAGCTTTCCGCAAGCTGAATCTTCAAGTTGTTCCTCAAGGCTTTCTTGCCAACCTCATAGTCTCTCCTACTTTGGAAGATCAGATTCGTGAGGCTCAACTCCTGGATACCATGGTGAAAAAGGTGAAACGTGGTATCGACAAGGGCATTTCAAATACAAGTGCTTCCACGTTGATGACAAAGATACTCTTTTCTTCGAGGACCGGATTGTGGTTCCTAAGGGTGATCTGAGAAAGTCATTATGAACGAGGCTCACAATTCGCTTCTATCCATTCATCCTGGAAGTACGAAGATGTACCATGACCTCAAGCAATCATATTGGTGGACTCGAATGAAGCGAGAAATTGCTCAATTCGTGAATGAGTGTGATGTCTGCGAGAAGAGTGAAAGCGAACACCAACGACCAGCTGGTCTCCTCCAACCTCTTGCTATTCCGAATGGAAGTTTGATCATATTGAGATGGACTTCGTCCTTTGGATTTCCAAAGTCCAAGCGTGGAAATGATGCTATCTTCGTTGTCATTGACAAGCTTACTAAAGTGGCTCATTTTCTTCCTATCAAAGAATCTATCACAGCAGCTCGGTTGGCGAGCTATACACCTCGAGGATTGTCTCCTTGCACGGCATTCCACAAGTGATCTCTTCAAACCGTGGCAGCATCTTTACCTCCAAGTTTTGGGATTCTTTCCGAAGGCCATGGGCACCAACATTCGTTTCAAAGACAGCTTTCCATCCTCAAACAAGTGGCCAAGTCGAGCGAGTAAATCAAATCCTTGAAGATATGCTCGGGGCTTGTGTCATTTCCTTCGGTATGAAGTGGAAGATTGTCTTCCATATGCCGAAGTTCTCCTACAACAACAGCTTCCAAGCGAGTTCGGCAAGGCCCCATTCGAAATTCTCTATGGCGAAAAGTGTCGTACTCCTCTCAATTGGTCCGAGACAGGTGAACGCCAACTTCTTGGCAATGACTTGATCACGAAGCGTAAGAAATGTGCAAGTCATTCGTGAGAATCTCAAAGCCGCGCAATCGCGCCGGAAGAGCTATTATGATGACAAGCACCGTGATGTGGCTTTTGAAATCGGAGACCATGTCTACCTCCGCGTCTCTCAATGAAAGGCACTCGCCGCTTCGTATCAAAGGAAGCTTGCCCCTAGATACATGGGTCCTTTCAAGATCATTGGCAAAAGAGGCGATCTCGCCTATCAACTTGAGCTTCCGTCAATTTTGCAAATGTGCACGATGTGTTTCACGTGTCACAACCGCGCAAGTGCTTCAAGACTCTGAACGCACTATCAACTTCAAGAAATTGACCTTCAAGAAGATCTCTTATCATGAGCACCCGTTGCTATTCTTGAAGAAGCCGAGCGCAAGACTCGCAACAAGTCAATCAAATTCCTGAAAGTGAAGTGGTCACACCATTCCGATCGAGAAGCCACCGGGAGCGCGAGGATCACCTCCGTTCGAATATCCGGAGTTCTTTCAGTCCTAGATCTCGGACGAGATCCTCTTGTAGTGGTGGAGTGTTGTAACACCCGGATGTAACTTTCCATATTTGTAACTCCAACTCTTGCCATTTTCGCATTGTGATATGATATTCCCTCCGTGGTTGGGTTCTTGTCTTTCGTTTTGCATTTTGTCCATGTCATGCATTTTATATCATGTCATCATGTGCATCGCATTTGCATACGTGTTCGCCTCATGATTCCGAGCATTTTTCCGTTGTCCGTTTTGCAATCCGCACTCCTATCTTCCCCGGCGCCCCTTTTACATTTTTCCGTGAGCGGTACTAAACTTTCTCGGAATGGACCGAGGTTTGTCAAGTGGCCTTGGTATACCACCGTAGACCACAGGTCAAGTTTCGTCATTTGGAGCTCGTTTGGTACTCCAACGGTTAACCGTGACTCAAGAAAGGCCTCTTTTGAGTTGCAGCCCAACACCCCTTCAAAATAGTCCAATAACCCATCTAAGTCACTTCCATGCTCTCCGTCGTTCGATCACGATCGTGTGGGCGAAAACTACACCTCATTTGGACTCTCCTAGCTCCCTCTATGCCTATTTATACAACCCCCATTCCAAATCCGGGTCTTCTTCCCCCCCCCCTAACCCTAGTTTTTCTCCTCTGCGCCCCCGACTCTCCTTCCCCCGAAATTCATCTAAGTTTTTCATCCGGTGATTATTTCGTGGCATTTTCAACGCAGCATAACTTTGCATCTGTAGCTCCATTTTGCGCGTGTAATATGTCAAAATGTTCGTCTCAAGAGTAGATCATTTCATCTCATTGCATCATTTTCATTTGAGCTCATCTTGATGCCCGAAATGCTGTTGGAAGAAGGCTATGTGATGTTAGTTTCGCTTCTTAATGTAACATGCACTTTTGTTATTTTGCTATGATTGATGTGTGCACCCTATGAAGTTGAGTCCTACATGTGTTTTGTAATATGCCATGCCATCTTTCCAGGGGTGTATGACATGTATTTTTGTGATCTATGTGGTGACTAGCACAAGCATGCAAAGTAGGTGTCCTGATGTTGCTGTTTTCAGCCTTGTTTAGCTGATATTTTGATGCCATGTTAACTTGATGCTACCGAGAGATCCATGCATATTTTGAGATACTTCAGTAAGGATGTTTTGTTCTACATGTCTTGCTCTATCCATCCATGCCTTTGTTTGCAATTATAGAGTGCCATAGCTTGAGTCAATCGAGCTCTACTTTTGCTACCAAATGTTTCCTGGCAGATTGTTTACATGTTATTCAATTTTGCCAAGGTTGTTGTGGTTGATCCGTGTATGCTATGATATTGTTCTTGTCTTGTATGTCTTCTATGACATGTCTTCTTGATGTATGTATGCTTAGTTTATCATATAAGGCTCTGTAGTGAGTGCTTTGAGCTCTCAAACATGCCTACTTGTTATCTGTTTTTGTCATGCCATGTTGCTGGATCTGTTAACGAAACTTGCGATATTGACATGGGTGTTACTTTATTTTCTGATCCTTTTTGGCTTATGGTCAGTAAGGGACTTTTGTTCTATGCTTTGAGTAGATTCATGCCATGCCTTGTTTTGCTATTATAAGTTCCTGTAGCATGTTGTTTTCTTGCTCTGAACATTGCTACCTGATGCTGTTTTTGCCATGTCCGGCCTGATATTTTGTGCACTTTTGCCATGCTTGTTTGAACCTGTTATGATGTGAATTAGCCGTAGCTCAGTGTTCATCTTTTGTCAAGCAACTTGAGTAGATCACTGCCATGTGCTTTGTTGGTACGTTTGGGTGCAGTAGATTAATTTCTTGTTGCTTGCTAAGTGGCATCATGCTGTTAATGGCAGATTTGTGCCATTCTTGTTTTGCTTGTCATTTGCAAACCGTGCATCCGATTCCGATGATCTTTATATCGATTTCAACCGAAATCACCTCATCTTTCCAGCGGCATACTTGGTTTGCCAAGTTGATGCCTGGTTCATCATTTACCTTCCGGAGCGCGCATACGCATTGCATATCACATCTCGCATATCATGCCATATTTTGCATCATGTTGATTGTGCATTGCACCGTGATTTATTGTGGTTCCTTTGTTTGTGTTCTTGCTTTGGGTAGAGCCGGGAGACGAGTACGTGAACGAGGAACCTGTTGAGAATGCTTACGAGGATCAAGCTTTCGACAACTCTGAGAACATTGCAGGCAAGATGACCATACCCTCGAAATCACTTCTATCTTTGCTATGCTAGATGCTCGCTCTTTTGCTATGCCTATGCTACGATGCCTATCACTTGCTTATCATGCCACCCATATTGCCATGTCAGCCCCTAACCATCCTTTCCTAGCAAACCGTTGATTGGCTATGTTACCGCTTTGCTCAGCCCCTCTTATAGCGTTGCTAGTTGCAGGTGAAGATGAAGTTTGTTCCTTGTTGGAACACGGAGATGTTGTTCCTTGTTGGAACATGTTTACTTGTTGGGGATATCACAATATGAATCTGCTATATTTAATACATCTATATATTTGGTAAAGGGTGGAAGGCTCGGCCTTATGCCCGTGTTTTGTTCCACTCTTGCCACCCTAGTTTCCGTCATACGGTGTTATGTTCCTTGATTTCGTTCCTTACGGTTGGGTGATTTATGGGACCCCTTGACAGTTCGCTTTGAATAAGACTCCTCCAAAAGGCCCAACATTGGTTTTACCATTTGCCACCTAAGCCTTTTTCCCGGGTTTTCGCGAGCCCGAGGGTCATCTTTATTTTAACCCCCGACCAGTGCTCCTTGAGTGCTGGCCCAAACGAGTAGATCATGGGCCACCACGGGAAACTCGAGGCTTGGTTTTACTCGTAGGATGTCTCATCCGGATGTGCCTGAGAACGAGATATGTGCAGCTCCTATCGGGATTTGTCGGCACAATCGGGCGGCTTTGCTGGTCTTGTTTTATTGCTGTCGAAATGTCTTGTAGTCCGGGATTCGAGATTGATCGGGTCTTCCCGTAGAAGGAATATCCTTCGTTGACCGTGAGAGCTTATAATGGGCTAAGTTGGGACACCCTGCAGGTATTATCTTTCAAAGCCGTGCCCGCGGTTATGAGGCAGATGGGAATTTGTTAATGTCGGTTGTAGAAAACCGAAGTTGACCTCAATTAAAATACACCTCAACGCGTGTGTAACCGTGATGGTCTCTTCTCGGGAGTCCGGGAAGTGAACACGATGTTGGAGTTATGTTTGGCGTAAGTAGTTCAGGATCACTTCTTGATCGCTACTAGCTTCACGTCCGTGCTTTGCTCCTCTTCTCGCTCTCTTTTGCGAATGTAGCCACCATATATGCTAGTCGCTTGCTGCAGCTCCACCTTACAAATCTGTCCTTCCTATAAGCTTAAATAGTCTTGATCTCGCGGTGTGAGATTGCTGAGTCCCGTGACTCACAGATTCTACCAAAACAGCTGCAGTGCCGACGATGCCGGTCAGGTGACGAACCGAGCTCAAGTGGGAGTTCGACAAGGAACGTGGTCGTTATTATGTGTCTTTTCCTGATGGTCAGTAGTGGTGCCCAGTTGGGACGATCGGGGATCTGTGTAGCATTTGGGGTATCTTCTTTTATTTTGGTTCCGTAGTCGGACCTTGAGTGTAAACTGTATGATGGATGTTTATTTATGTATTGTGTGATGTGGCGACTGTAAGCCAACTATGTATCTCTTTCCCTTATTTATTACATGGGTTGTGTGAAGATTACCTCACTTGCGACATCGCTTTCAATGCGGTTATGCCTCTAAGTCGTGCTTCGACACGTGGGAGATATAGCCGCATCGGGGGTGTTACATCTTATGACCTGCCGAGAACGACCGCGCCTCCAAGCCGTCGAGATCGACAAGAGTTCTGTCAGAGTAATCCTCATCCGAGTCGATTTTAAGAAAAAGGGCAATCCGCACGATGTGACTAGAGACAACAATCACGTGTCACGTACGACAGCTGTTTACGGTCGCGACAGGTCTCGGATTGATCTAGCACATGCCTAAAAAGCCTGATGGGTTCCACAGCTCCTCCACGAGCTCCCAACTAGTACAAACGGTATATACACGGATTCCAAAGAAGGATTCAATACAAGTCGCCGGCCACGCCTGAGAGCCGCTTGCTGTTTCTGATTCGCCATCTTCGGCCGTCTCCACCATGGTGCCTCACTCTGTGCTGAGTCGCCGCACCGCTCCAACCCGCTGGCCTTCGTCGGGCTACAACGCGCCTCGCTTGGCTGGCCTCTCCTCTCCAAGGCCAATTCTGGACCGGCTCTGCTTAGTCGCCTCTGCTCAAACCGCCGTGAGCCGCCCGGGTTAGACCCGCCTCTGCAGTGAGTCAGCGCTCCGCCTCCACCTACACCTTCAAGTCACCACCGTCGTGCCAAATCGCTGGTTCATCTCCACCACCGGCTCGTCTTCGTTGACCCACTGCGCCCCCGCCGTTGCCGGTTCGCGCATCCGACCCGCTGGGCCATTACCGCTACAAGCCACCGGCGTGCCGCCTCATTCGCCCAGCTCGCCTGCGTCGTCACCGTCCCTCAACCACTGCTGTCGCGCCCAAGGCCGCGCCACGAGCCACCCTGGCCTCGACGCCGACTTCAAATCGCCTCCCCCACGACCGTCTTCAAACCGGATTTTACTCCGACTTCAAGCCGCTTTCCGCTCCAAGTCACCGCTGGAAACAGACTCCGCCTACGGTGTGTCACCATCATCGATCCGCTAGAGCCGCCACAATGGCGTTTTAGGCTGGCGGCTGCTGGGTTTTTCTAAACCGGCTAGCCTCCACTGTCTTCAAAACCGCCGGAGCCACGTGGGGCCGCGCCGGTCGTGCGTTGAGCTGCCCCGATGATTCGCTTCAGCTGAAACAATGGCCTGCGGCACTGCTAAACCGCCTCGGACTCGACTTTGCCTTTAAATCGCCACTGCCTCGGGCCCGGCCCCTGCGTCGCCTATCGCGCCGGACTGAGCCTGCCTCGGACGGCCATGTCGTTTCTGCAGTATGAGCCGTCGCGCCGGGTCACCATACCCGTCCCTTGGTTCGACGCCGCTCTTCCTCTGCCATTACCTCGCCGTGCCGCTCTGCAAGGGTGCCAACCCACTGGGCAGAGCCCAACTGAGCCGCCTGCACTGGCCGTCACCTGCAAACCGGACGAACCACCCAACTCTGCAGGCAGCCGCCTCAGAGACGTCCCCGCCGCGACCGGTCTCCACACCGCGCGCCGCTTCGCACCGCCGTCGCCTCCACGCGTCCGAACCGCCCCGGTTTCCATGTTCCTCCCGCGGACTCACCGGCGTCACCGCGGATCGTCTTCCTTCGCCTTGTGGTGCTGCGGTTTCCCGCGGGTTGTCGTTGGTCGCACTCCACGGGGCTCCTTAGCTGCAGCCGCGCTTTTTAACCGCCGAGGCCGTGATCTGGCTTGCTCCGGCCAGCGCCGGTTCACTGCTGCAGCCTGCATGGATCATGCGTTGAACCGGAGCATCTGATTCTGCCGGCTGCTGTCGAGTCGTCGTCGCCTTCACCGGTTTCCGCGGCTGTGACATGCCTTCACTTTGGGCCGCTACCTCTGTCAATCCGGTTGTCACGGCCGATTCACAACAGCAACAAGTCGTCAGAATATGCTCATGTTCATCTAGAAGAAGAGAATGTGCTCATGTTTGCTTCTGCTGTGGTTTGCCTCGCCGTCCGCCGTTGCCTCCGTGGCCAGGTTACGCCGCGCATTGCTGCCGCTTTAAAACGACGCTGCTCTCCAGTTGGTGTTGCCAGGCATTATTTTTATTTCTCCAATGTCAAAGTGTACGGCCGGGGGTTTTGCTGCCCACTTATCTGCCGTATGGATCGGGCGTCGAACCGCCGAAGCCCTTGGAGGCATACAGCCACGCGAGATATCCGGGTTAAGGACAGCAGCAATGACAGACAGAACGGCAGCACAGTCATGTAATCACTGTATACACACTATATACGTCCAACATCGCCGTATATGCATCAAGTAACGTTCAAAGGCAATCAATCAATACAGGAGCTCTCACGTGGAAACAAAGGGCTCCATTCTGGATTTTTGGTTTTCTGATCTCACGGCTATGACAACAAAAGCTCAGATTAATCCGCCGACAGAATCGCGGTGACAAAGATACTTCGGATATAAAGTTATCTACCAAAAAATAGGGTCAAACATGACCCGGAGGGTCCGTCTGAGCCGACCGGTGCAGTGGGTTAAGCCGCCGCCTATGTTGCAGTGAACGGATCATTCGACATCCAAAGCCGTTTGCTATCTGCAAACATCAGGTGATATCCATCTAAGTTTATTAGCACACATTGTTTTTGTCAAAGAGCAATTACTTTGGTCTGTATACTTTTGTGTGCAGGACAATAATTTATTATAAAGGTGGTGCCATGCTGTGCATATGGAGTGTGCGTTAGCATCATCATGCACCAGCGTCGCACCAACTTGTTTTGAATGGTGTGCACAAACCACCACCCGTACAGCTCGATTTACATCAAATTGCGGGACCGCGCTGCAGTTGACTTCGCCCGTCTGCGGCTTATCAAGCCCATGATTGATCCGCTCGTCCAAGACTGGTTTATAACGCCGCGCCAACTCGGCCGTCATTAATTTCAGCTTTACCATGGTGATCATCAACTCCACGATGAATAACCCCGCATGATATATCGGTGAAATCCATCCAATATATTTTATATTGTATATTGCCTTCTTTAAAAGAGCAATTACTTTGGCCTGCAAAGTTGTCTAATGCAGGACCCTAAACCGCCATATTGGTGCAAATTTAAAGGCCGTCAGAAAATTTCCGGCTTAAAAAGAGGGATTCCGGTTTAAAATCCGGCTCAAGGGGAAGATATCTCCCACAAAGCTTTGAAGCTCTCAAATCCGGTCCAAAATCCCGGTTCAAGAATGTGACGCCCCCGATTTAATCATACACTAATCATGCACGCAAACGTGTACGATCAAGATCAGGGACTCACGGGAAGATATCACAACACAACTCTACAAATAAAATAAGTCATACAAGCATCATAATACAAGCCAGGGGCCTCGAGGGCTCGAATACAAGTGCTCGATCATAGACGAGTCGTGGAAGCAACAATATCTGAGTACGGACATAAGTTAAACAAGTTTGCCTTAAGAAGGCTAGCACAAACTGGGATACAGATCGAAGAGGAGCAGGCCTCCCGCTCGATCCTCCTAGCTACTCCCGGTCGCCGCCGGGCTGCACGTAGTAGTAGGCACCTCCAGAGTAGTAGTCGCCATCGACGGTGGCGTCTCGCTCTCGGCTCCATCGTGCAGTTGCAGCAATCGAGTAGAGGTAGGGGAAAAGGGGAACAAGGCAACCGTGAGTACTCATCCAAAGTACTGCAAGCAAGGAGCTACACTACATATGCATGGATATATGTGTAAAGGGCCATATCGGTGGACTGAATGCAGAATGCCGAGAATAAGAGGGGGATAGCTAGTCTTAACGAAGACTACGCTCGTCACCTGCCTTGCAACGGTAGGAGTGGGTAGGTTGAAGTCCTCCTAGTAACATCACATAGCAATAATCCTACCCGCGATCCCTCCTCATATCCACGAGAGAGCGACCACCGGTTGTATCCGCACTTGGAAGGGTGTGTTTTATTAAGTATCCGGTTCTAGTTGTCATAAGCTCAAGGTACAACTCCAAGTCGTCCTGTTATCAAGATCACGGCTATTCAATAGATTAACTTCCTGCAGGGTGCACCATCTTACCCAAAGACGCTTGATCCCATTTGGCGGACACACTTTCTGGGTCATGCCCGCCGCAGAAGATCAACACGCCGCAGCCCCACCTAGGCACAACAGAGAGGCCAAGACGCCGGTCTAAACCTAAGCCAGGGTGCAGGGCCCATCGCCTGAGCACACCTGCATGTTGCGGGGCGGCCGAAGCGCACCTAGCCTAACAGGCGTTCAGTCCAATCCGGTAGCGCCGCTCGTCGTGACGTCTGAAGTGCCGGGTGATACCACGGCGGGGATACCCATAACTACTCCCCAGTAGATGGTTAGTGCGTATAAGCTCGTAGCCAACTCAGATCGAATACCAAGACCTCGTTAAGCGTGTTAAGTAACCGCGAGCGCCCGAACAGGCCAGGCCCACCTCTCTCCTAGGCGGTCTCAACCTGCCCTGCCGCTCCGCCTCAAGATCCACTCGCGGGTGCTCCATCAGCCGACCCGACTTTAGTCTCCACATGTATCATGTATAAGTATATAGTATATACCCGTGATCACCTCCCGAGTGATCACGGCCCGATAGTATAGCACGGCAGACGGACAAGAATGTAGGGCCACAGATGGAATACTAGCATCCTATACTAAGCATATAGGATTGCAGGTAAGGTAACAACAGTAGTAACAAGGACAAAGCTATGCAAAGATATAGGAATATCTGAAAGCAAGAACATGTTACACTACTCTAATGCAAGCAGATAGAGAAGAGTAGGCGATATCTGGTGATCAAGGGGGCTTGCCTGGTTGCTCGGCAAGAGAGAGGGTCGTCAACACCGTAGTCGAACTGGCAGCAGCAGCAGCGGTCTCAGTAGTCTACCGGAGAGAAGAGGGGAAGAAACAATGAATACCAAGTAAACAGATGCATATCGATGCATGACATGCCAAGTAGTGATGCTAGGCGTGCCCTAACGTGGTATGAGGTGGTATCGGTTAAGGAAACATCCGGAAAGTATTCCGGTGTTTAGCTTTTGGGCGAGAGGAGCCGAGGGGAAAGTTGCAGGTTCGATAGGTTAGGGGTGTGTGGCGGACGAACGGATGCGTATCCGGATTAAATCACGTCGTTCGAGCAACTTTCATGTTGAAAATATTTTAATCCGAAGTTACGGTTAAAAGATATGATTTTCTAAAGATTTTATTAATTTACGGAATTTAATTAATTAATTAATTAATTCAAAAAATGTATCTATGACGTCGGCATGACGTCATCTTGACGTCAAGATCAACGAGGTTGACTAGGTCAACCACGACATGTGGGTCCCGTTATCATACTCTGCTTTAACTAATTAACCTAGCTTAGTTTAATTAATGGTAGTTAATTAGGTTAATTAGTCATTAGGTTAATTAATCAGGATTAATTAAATTAATTATTTACTTAATTAATTAATCAATTAATTAATTTTATTCACTATTATTTTTATTAATTATATTTATCTAAATTCCTTTCCCTTTTCTTTTAGTTTAAAAACGTCACGGGGTGGGGCCCCATGTCATAAGCGGGGGTGCCCGATCGGCGATTGGCCGACCGGGTCAACAGGTCGGCGAGGGGGGGCCTGCCCATCAATCGATGGCCCAGGCGGTGGCCCCGGGTCGGCCATGTCGGCAGGGCGTTGGGAGCCCCGGTGGGCGTCCGCGGCGGAGGGGGCACCGGACTTCGCCGGAAATCGCCGTCCGGCGGCCAAAGGGGGCGTGGGGGCGCGTTCGAATGGGGAGTGGACACCGCGTCCATTGGTGGCAAGGGGACAGCCGGACTCGGCCGAAAGCAGCGTCGGGCGAGCGGCGGAGGCGGCGGGTGGTTCGGTCCGCGACGAGAGCGCTTCTGGGGCCGGGGCTTCTGGCTGGCCTGAGCACCACGGCTCGGCCAGCGCCCGCATTTAGATCCACAACGGGGGCATTCGTGCGGCGTGCTTGCCGGGCCGAGGCTCGGCGAGAGAAGGGAGAGGAGGCCGGGAGCACGCCCCGTGCTCCGTGGCGGGAAATGAAGAGCGAGGGCCGGTCTGGGGCGGCCGAGCCGGCGACGGAGGGCGCGTGGTGGCACTCGGGAGGGGAACGAGGGAGAGAGGGATCCATGGGGGGTGGGGGAGAGCTCACGGGCGCCAGCAGGTCTCGAGGCGTGCTGGGACGGTCGGGGCGACCGTGAGGAGGAGGGCGGGAGGCGGCCGTCCGGCATTGCGGATCCGGCGAGGTGGTCGCCGGGGCGGGCTGCCTGAGACGACGAGGGGCCTTGCGCGCGGTCGGGAGGAGGAGGGGTGAGGATGGGCGTGAGTCGCCGCGCCGGGGGGGGGGGGATCGGGCGGAGCCGATCCAGATCGGCGCGAGGAGGAGGAGGAGGGATCGGGGCTAATGGGGCGGCTAGGGTTTCCACCGACGGGGAGGTGGATAAGGGAGTGGGGGTTGGGCGGGCGGGGCTGGCCGGGTGGGCAGTGGGCTTGGCCCAGGTTGGGCCGATGGGGGGGTTTCCCCTCTCCCAATTTTTGTTTTATTTTGCTTTTCTTATTTTTTTCTTTCTTTCTTTTCTGTTTTAATTTATTTAAACTATCCAAACACTTTACAAAAATGTGTGCACCCCACCATAATTAACTTGGTAATATTTGACAACCCCTAACATTTTAGTTTTAATTTTTGAAAACTTTTATTGTTTGCCTATGTTTTCAATTTGAATTTGAACCGGGTTCGAATCAACGTGAGTTTAATCACAGTAACCGAGGTGACGTGGCATCACTAGCAGGGATTACTGTAGCTTAATTACCCGGGTGTTACAAAGAAGGATTTATCTCTTGCAAAAAGTTAAAGGGTGCCAAAGAGGACCTGCTGCCATGATGCGCGGTTCAGACATGGGTATCATGCCTTATTGGCTTATCATATTATTGATCACTTGGGGGCTTGGTCATGTCTGAACCATAGTCACACCTCTTGATCGGCGCAATGCCACAGTATCACTTGGGGGCTTGGTCGTGTACGAACCAATGCAACACCTTTTGATAGGCGAAAGCCACCAGATCACTTGGGTACATGGTCAAGTCTGAACCAGTCACGCCTCTTGATCGCCTAAGGCCATAGAGTCACTTGGGGCTTGGTCAAACCCAACCATTGCCACGCCACTTGATCGGCATAATGCCACGGTTTCGCTTGGGGACCTGGCTGACTTGAACCATGGCTACACCTTATTGGGAGCTTGGTCGGTCCGACCATGGTAACACCATCCGATCGGCTCAAGAAAGCCTCTTTTGCAAACGGTTTTATCATTGCCTTTGCTTCCATAATTTTTCATAACTATTATTTGATTTTTGTTGCGCTTTTAAACCGACATTGTTAATCCGGTTCAAACTCAATTACAAATTGGCGGAACACGGTCAAATCCTAATCCGGAGACTATCTGCCGGTTTGATTTTATGTTACCATCTTATTATGGAGTAAACCGGTGTTCATTAACCCGGCTCGACTTTCAATTACAAATTGTCAGTGCATGATCAAATCATAATCCGGAGACTATCCGCCCGGTCTGGTTTGACTACGAGTCGCCAAGTATTATATATGGTTAAACCGGTGTTTATCACAACCCGGTACGGTTTTATCATAAACCGGCACAGTATGAAAGGAGTTATCATTACTCAAGATTGGGGTTATCACCCTTACTACAAAAAATTGGTAAACCAAATTCAATGTCACAGGTATGATATATTTCATTGATTATTCTTAAAATGCAGCCTTGGTTATAAACCTGGGTTATATGTTGGGTATTATGACCCGTCTGGTGGTAAACCGCCAGGACACTTTAAACTTGTTGTATGCAGAGACAGGTTGAATAAAGCATGATGATAAATTATCCGGTGTTTATTAAACCGGCCTGGCTTTAAGATGATAAGTCGCCAGTATATGATGAGAAATTATCCGGTGTTTGTTAACCCGGCCTGGCTTTGGACTATAAGTCGCCAGTGCATATATTTGGATTGCGCCATTGGAATCATGCACTTAAAAATCATTGGGTTATATTATTCAAATAGCCAAACTTGGCTGAATTTTTATTATGATATTGAATGAATATGGTTTTCATACCGGATTATATTATCTTGAATTGCCAACATGGCTGGATTTTTATTATGGTTATTAATAACCGGTATTATTGAGGTTTTCAAAGTCGCTTTAGCGCAATGGATATTATTTTATCAAAGGATATGATTTATTCTACAATTGAAGGAATAGTCCTGAGTCGCTGCAGGCTTACGACGCGGCACTTGGGGGCTACATTATTTAAATTGAGTTTATATCAAATATGCAAGTCACATGTCACTGCCAGCATGCACCATGGCACTTGGGGGCTAATGCAAAGTCATTTTTTGCTCAACTTATTGAAGACCCGACTCATCACATTCTAAATGACAATTACCAGTCCCAGGTTGCTGCAAGCATGACAACCCGGCACTTGGGGGCTACATAGTATGGAGTATTCAGTTTTTACTAGTCACTGGGATGAACAACATGGATTTCTTTGAAAGTGGCAGTATTTATATTGAAGCAAAGTCTTAATCCACCACTTTGTTCTGCTCAAAGACTTGGGGGTTAAAGGTATTATATTATTATCAAAGAAATATTGTCAAATTCTCGATTGAGCAAACTAGGTTGACCGGCGCCACCAATCATTATGACCACAATGGCTGCAACCCGGCGTCATTAATAATCATGAACGGCGTTGGCAACAATCATGAACCGTGTATACGCAACAATCATGACTCGAAATAATCAAGTTTTTATAACCCGACGGTCTTTGGCAATGATAAAACCGGCAAGTTCTGCATCTTCAAACCGGTTGAATATCAGATGAGTATTTCAAGACCAATATTTCTTAAACCGGCGCTTTGGAAGACGACTCAAGTGGATTATTCTTCATAATATTTTTTTCTATAAGAAGCCAACATCAGCAGTTTGAGTATGAAGCTGGTTATTGACCCGGATTTTCTAGAAGGAGGAAATGACAAAGGACCTAAGGACGATCAGGTGCCGGTCTACAAGAATTCTTAACCCGGAGCACAACCTACCAAATTTGTTCTGGTGTTTATTTTGCAGCATAAGTTTACCATGGATAAATCCAAGCTAAACTTGGGGGCTAATGTCGGGGATATGCCCCGCGGTGTAAACCGGCCGGAAGTTAACCCGGCCGGACTTGACGGTTTATTTGAGGTCCCGCTGGCACTTGACGATATTCATCTGGTGACCCGCCTGCACACGGCAATTCACCAAAGAACCCGCCAGACGTTGTAACTCACTTTGGTGACCCGCGGACGGGTTAGAGGAGCGACAAGACCGGTGGCCCGTCTGGCGGTTCATGAAGGCGGTTCAACTATTGTGGGCGGTTTAAGAGGAAAGGCATGAGGAATATTTACCTTACAAGGAGTTAAGACCAGACTTGTATCCGGTTTGCATTAGAGATAGACTAGTCCTAATCCTAATAGGACTCCACATGTAACCCGCCCTTCAACATATATAAGGAGGCAGGGCTCCCCAAAAGGGACAGGCTACAAGCAAGAAGAAACAATCTTAGGGCTAGACACAAAGAGGAGAGTCGGTTTACGGCGACTCCCTCGTGATGATAATGAGACCTAGCCTCAAACAGCATGTAGGGTTTTTACCGGATGATGTTTCCCGGGGCCCGAAGCTGTCTAAATCCCTTTCTTGTGTTGCATCTCTCGATTCCGCTCAACCCCTCTCAAGCTACCACATAGATGCGTTGGCCTCACGACTAAGTCCTGACACTAAGGACATCTGTCGTGACAATTCCACGACACTTATGGTTGTCACTTTATTGTATGAAATGCAAACGCCATGTAATTGCTTTACTTTATCACTATGCGTTAGCGATAGTTGTAGAAGCAATAGTTGGCGAGAGGACCACGACGCTACGATGGATATCAAGGTGTCAAGCCGTTAACAATGGAGATCATGACGGTGCTTTGGAGATGGAGATCAAAGGCACAAGATGACGATGGCCATATCATGTCACATATTTTGATTGCATGTGATGTTTATCTTTTATGCATCTTATTTTGCTTAGTACAGCATTAGCATTATAAGATGATCCCTTACTAAAATTTCAAGGTATAAGTGTTCTCCCTGAGTATGCACCGTTGCGACAGTTCGTCGTGCTGAGACAACTCGTGATGATCGGGTGTGATAAGATCTACAGTCACATACAATGGGTGAAAGACAATTTTGCACATGTGGAATACTCGGGTTAAACTTGACGAGCCTAGCATGTATAGACATGGCCTCGGAACACTGGAGACCGAAAGGTCGAACGTGAATCATATAGTAGATATGATCAACATCGAGATGTTCACCATTGAAGACTACTCCATCTCACGTGATGATTGGACAAGGTTTAGTTGATTCGGATCACGTAATCATTTAGATGACTTGAGGGATGTCTATCTAAGTGGGAGTTCTTAAGTAATATGATTAATTGAACTTAATTTATCATGAACTTAGTCCTGATAATTTTTTCATATCTATGTTTTAGATCAATGGCATGTGCTATCGCTCCCTTGAATTTTAATGCGTTCCTAGAGAAAGCTAAGTTGAAAGATGATGGTAGCAACTACACGGACTAGGTCTGTAACTTGAGGATTATCCTCATTTCTGCACAAAAAAGTTATGTCCTTGATGCACCGCTAGGTGTGCCACCCCCTCCAGCAACTGCAGACATTGTGAACGCCCGGTAGACGCATATTGCTAACTACTCGATAGTTTAGTGTGCCATGCTTTACGGCTTAGAATCGGGACTTCAAAGACGTCTTGAACGTCATGGACCATATGAGATGTTCCAGGAGTTGAAGTTAATATTTCAAGCAAATGCCCGAGTTGAGAGATATGAAGTCTCCAACAAGTTCTATAGCTACAAGATGGAGGAGAACAGTTCTGTCAGTGAACACATACTCAGAATGTCTGGATATCATAATCACTTGACTCATCTGGGAGTTAATCTTCCAGATGATAGTGTTATTGACACAGTTCTCCAATCACTGCCACAAGCTACAAAGGCTTCGTGATGAACTATAATATGCAAGGGATGGATAAGACTATTCCCGAGCTCTTCGCAATCCTCAAAGCTGCGGAGGTAGAAATCAAGAAGGAGCATCAAGTGTTGATGGTTAACAAGACCACTAGTTTCAAAAAAAAGGCAAGGGAAAGAAGGGGAACTTCAAGAAGAATGGCAAGCAAGTTGCCACTCCCGGGAAGAAGCCCAAATCTGGACCTAAGCCTGAAATTGAGTGCATCTACTGCAAAGGGACTGGTCACTAGAAGCGGAACTGTCCCAAGTATTTGGCGGATAAGAAGGATGGCAAAGTGAACAAAGGTATATGTGATATACATGTTATTGATGTGTACCTTACTAGTGCTCATAGTAGCGCATGTGTATTTCATACTGGTTCGGTTGCTCATATTTGTAACTCGAAACAGGGGCTAAGGATTAAACAAAGATTGGCTAAGGACGAGGTGACGATGCGCGTCGGGAATGGTTCCAAGGTCGATGTGATCGTCGTCGGCACGCTAACTCTACATATACCTTCGTTATTAGTTTTAGACCTGAATAATTATTATTTGGTGCCAGCGTTGAGCATGAAAATTATATCTGGATCTTGTTTAACGCGAGGAGGTTATTCATTTAAATCAAAAAATAATGGTTGTTCTATTCATATGAGTAATATCTTTTATGGTCATGCACCCTTGAAGAGTGGTCTATTTTTGTTGAATCTCGGTCGTGGTGATACACATATTCATAATATTGATGCCAAAAGATGCAAAGTTGATAATGATAGTGCAACATATCTGTGGCACTGCCGTTTACGTCATATTGATGTAAAGCGCATGAAGAAACTCCATGCGGATGGACTTTTGGAATTCACTTGATTATGAATCATTTGATGCTTGCGAACCATGCCTCATGGGCAAGATGACTAAGACTCCGTTCTCCAGAACAATGGAGCGAGCCACTGACTTATTGGAAATAATACATACCGATGTATGTGGTCCAATGAGTGTTGAGGCTCGCAGCGGGTATCGTTATTTTCTGACCTTCACAGATGATTTGAGCAGTAATACGTCTCCAACATATCTATAATTTTTTATTGTTCCATGCTGTTACATTATCAATCTTGGATGTTCTATAATCATTTTATAGTCATTTTATATTATTTTTTGTACTAAATTATTGACATAGTGCCAAGTGCCAGTTGTTGTTTTATGCATGTTTTTTACATCACAGGAAATCAATATCAGACGGAGTCCGAACGCAACGAAACTTCATGGAGATTTTTTTTGGACCAGAAGGAACATAATGGGCCCTGGCTGCACCTGGGGGGGTGTTCCGAGGAGAGCACAACCCACCAGGGCGTGCCAGGAGGCCCAGGCGCGCCCTGGTGGGTTGTGCCCACCTCGGGTGCCCCCCGGATCACCTCTTTGCTCTATAAATACCCCAATATTCCCAAAACCCTAGGGGAGTCGACGAAATATTGATCCAGCCGCCGCAAAGTCCAGAACCACCAGATCCAATCTATACACCATCTCGGATGGGGTTCACCACCTCCATTGGTGCCTCTCCGATGATGCGTGAGTAGTTCTTTGTAGACCTTCGGGTCCGTAGTTAGTAGCTAGATGGCTTTCTCTCTCTCGCTGAATTCTCAATACAATGGTCTCTTGGATATCCATATGATGTAACTCTTTTGTGGTGTGCTTGTTGGGATCGATGAACTTTGAGTTTATGATCAGATATATCTTTTTATATCAATGAAAGTTATTTGAGTTTCTTTGATCTCTTATATGCATGATTGCTTATAGCCTCGTATTTCTTCTTCGATATATGGGTTTTGTTTGGCCTACTTGATCTATTTATCTTGCAATGGAAAGAGGTGCTTTGCAGTTGGATCGATCTTATGGTGCTTGATCCCAGTGACAGAAGGGGAACCGACACGTATGTATCGTTGCTACTAAGGATAAACGATGGGGTCTATCTCTGCATAGATAGATCTTTCTGCATCATGTCATCATTCTTATTGCACTACTCCGTTTCTCCATAAACTTAATACACTAGATGCATGCTGGATAGCGGTCGATGTGTGGAGTAATAGCAGTAGATGCAAGCAGGATTCAGTCTACTAATCTTGGACGTGATGACTATATAATGATCATTGCCTGGATATCGTCATGAGTGTTTGAATTTCTATCAATTGCCCAACAGTAATTTGTTCGCCCACCGTTTGCTATTTTTCTCGAGAGAAGCCACTAGTGAAACCTACGGCCCCCGTGTCTCTTTCTCATATATTTGCCTTTGCAATCTACTTTTCCTTTGCATTTATCTTCAAACCTATTAAACCAAAATACAAAAATACCTTGCTGCAATTTATTCTTATTTATTTTATTTGGTGTTCAATCTATCAATCTACTACAATTTTATCTCATGTCTGTTTGCCTATCTTGAGGCACCATACCCGGAAGGGATTGACAACCCCTTTAACACGTGGGTTGTGAGGATTTGTTATCTATGTGCAGAGGCTGTTTACGTTGTGTTGCTTGGCTCTCCTACTAGTTCGGTAACCTTGGTTTCATATCTGAGGGAAATACCTACCGCCGCTGTGATGCATCATCCCTTCCTCTTTGGGGAAATACCGATGTAGCTTCAAGCGACATGAAAAGGAATTTCTGGCGCCGTTGCCGGGGAGGATCTTCAACATATACCAGGTTCCTAATCACAAATATCATCTTGCAATTTACATTATTTTCCATTTGCCTCTCATTTTCCTCTCCCCCACTTCACAAAAATTTGCCGTTTTATTCGCCTATCTTTTTCGTTTGTCGTGTTCTTGTTGGATCTGTTTTTGAGTGCAATCTTGTTGTGTGGTCTTCATGACTCAAGAGAACACCAAGTTATGTGATTTCGCAAATACCAACAACAATGATTTTATTGGCACTCCGATTGCTCCTCCCGCCACTAGTGCGGAGTCTTGTGACATTAATACTGCTTTGCTGAATCTTGTTATGAAAGATCAATTTTCCGGTACTCCTAATGAGGATGCCGCGTCCCATCTTAATACCTTGGTGGAATTATGCGATATTCAAAGAAAAAAGATGTGGACAATGATGTGGTGAAGATGAAATTATTTATGTTTTCTTTGCATGATTCTCCAAAACTTTGGTTCTCTTCTTTGCCTTGCAATAGTATCGATTCTTGGAACAAATGCAAAGATGCTTTTATCACTAAGTATTTTCCTCCTGCAAAAATTATTTCCCTTAGAACCCAGATCATGAATTTCAAGCAACTTGAACATGAGCATGTTGCACAATCTTGGGAAAGGATGAAAATGATGCTAAGGAATTGCCCAACTCATGGGTTAAATCTTTGGATGATCATACAAAAAATTTATGTGGGTTTTAGTTTTGTATCTCGTAATCTTTTAGATTCCATCGCGGGTGGTACTTTTATGGAAATTACTTTGGGAGAAGCCACTAAATTGCTTGATAATATCATGGCAAATTATTCACAATGGCATACCGAAAGGGCTCCTACTAGTAAAAAAGTTAATTCGGTTGAAGAAATTTCTTCTTTGAGTGAAAAAGTTGATGCTCTTATGAAATTGGTTGCTAGTAAAAGTGCTCCTATTGATTTTAATGATATGCCTTTTTCTACTTTGATTGAGCAAAATAGTGATGCCATAGATGTGAAATTTATCTCTCGAAATAATTTCAACAACAATGCTTATAGAGGTAATTTTAATCCTAGGCCTTTTCCAAGTAATTCCTCTAATAATTATGGTAATTCCTATGGAAATCAATCTTATAATAACAATAATCGGAACACCTCTGATCTTGAGAACAGTATTAAAGAATTTATCAATACGCAAAAAGTTTTCAACACTTCCATAGAAGAAAAGTTGAGTAAGATTGATGATTTGTCTAGAAGTGTTGATAGAATTGCTCATGATGTGGAAAATCTCAAGATGAATTTTTTTTGCCTAAATTAGATGAATCAATTAAAACTCTTTATGTTTCTATGTATGAAAGTAAGAAAAGAACCGCTATGCATAGAGCTAAAAGAGAAATTTTAGAAAAGGCGTTTTCTAGTGATTTCTTTCGCAAAAGTGATGAAGATCTTAAAATGATTGGTGTTTCTTCTATTGATTCCTTGTTTAGTAAAGTTAATATTGATGAAAAAGGGACTGGATAAGAGTCAACTTTAGGTAGAAGGCGTCCCAATATTTCGGAGGGTGAAAATCTTGTTGAGAAAATTGATGAAAGTGGGTTTGAAGAGGTCAAAACTTTAGCTAGTGATGTGCCCACTCTTTTGGATTACAAAGACTTTAATTATGATAGTTGCTATTTGATTGATTGTATTTCTTTGTTTCAATCCATGATAAATTCACCCCATGCTTATGAACAAAATAAAGCTTTTACTAAACATATTTGTTGATGCAATGATGAAAACTTTTGAAGAAAAATTGGAATTAGAAGTTTCAATTCCTAGAAAATTGCATGATGAGTGGGAACATACTATCAAATTCAAGATTAAAAATTATGAGTGTTTTGCTTTGTGTGACTTGGGTGCTAGTGTTTCTATAATTCCGAAATCTTTATGTGATGTGCTTGGTTTTACCGATCTTGAAGAATGTTCTTTAAATTTGCACATGGCGGATTCTACTATGAAAAAGGCATGGGAAGAATTAATGATGTTCTTATTCTTGAAAATAGGAATTATGTTCCCATAGATTTTATTGTTCTTGATATTGATTGCAATCTGTCTTGTCCAATTATTCTTGGTAGACCGTTTCTACGCACTATCGGTGTCGTGATTGATATGAAAGAAGGCAATATTAAGTTCCAATTCCCTTTGAGAAAGGGTATGGAACACTTCCCTAGAACAATAATTAGGTCACCATATGAATCAATCATGAGGGCATCTTATGGATCTCGAACCAAAGATGACAAAACTTAGATCCTTGTCTTATGCCTAGCTAAGGGCGTAAAACTATAGCGCTTGTTGGGAGGCAACCCAATGAATAAATTTTTTTTTTGCTTTTTCCTTTCTGTTCTTGAGTGTTAGAACAATTATGCTACTGTTATGATTGTGTTTTTTGTGTTTTAGTTAGTATTTGTGCCAAGTAGAACCTATAGGATCTTCTTGGGTGATAGTTGTTTGATCTTGCTGAAAAACAGAAACTTTTGCACTCACGAAAACAATTCTTATTTTTTACCAAAGCATGATAAAGTGTCAATTCTTTTTGCATAAGATTAATATACAAATTTCTCAAGTCGTCCTATTTTTTCAGAATTTTTGGAGTTAAAGAAGTTTTCGAAATAGTCAGATTGCTACAGACTATTCTGTTTTGACAGATTCGGTTTTCTTTGCGTTGTGTGCTTATTTTGATGGCTCTATGGTTTTGTTTGATGAGTTTTTGCCATAGAAAATTTGGAATACAGTAGATATAATGCAAAAACAAAATATGAATTGGTTTGGTACAGTACTTATAGTAGTGATTTGCTTTCTTTTACTAACGGATCCCACGAAGGTTTTGTTGAGTTTTGTGTGATTGAAGTTTTCAAGTTTTGGGTTATCTTACGATGGATGAAGGCATAAGGAGTATAAGAGCCTAAGCTTGGGGATGCCCCGGCATCCCAATCTATTATCCAAAAATGAGCAACCAACTAAGCTTGGGGATGCCCCCGAGTGGCATCCCCTCTTTCTTCTAATGACCATCGGTATTTTACTCGAAGCTATATTTTTATTCGTCACATACTATGTGTTTTGCTTGGAGCGTCTTGTATGATATGAGTATTTGCTTGTTTTATTTTGTGTTTTAAGTCATGATCCCTTGCTGGACACACCTATTTGAGAGAGCCAAAATTATGTCATGACTTGTTAGAATTGCTCTCTATGCTTCACTTAAAATTTTATGAGCTATGGACTTGCTCTAGTGCCTCACTTATATCTTTTTGAGCACGGTGTGCTTTAGTATTTTTGAAGAAATTCTCTCTTGCTTCACTTAAATTAATTTGAGAGAAAGAAAGAAAAATTATGCTCATGATCTTCACTTATATTTGTTTGAGCTTATGAAAAGCAACACATGAAAATTAGTCCCAAAGTGATAGATATCCAAGAAGGATATAATAAAAACTTTCATGAAGATCATTGGACAAAATAAACTTGATTCTTAGTAATAGTTTTGATATATGATGATGTGATATGTGAGTTATTTTGATGAGTAATTATGCTTTAGTAAGAATATTGGTGTTAAGGTTTGTGATTCCCTATGCAAACACAAAAGTCAATAGTCATGCAATGAAATTATATCCTACTTATGGTGCATTATTTGGTGTTAATTATGCTTAATGCTTGCTTATGAGATTATCCGTTTCTTGGTTGGTCGCTTCTCAATCTTTTGCTAGCATTCATTTTGCACTAAATATGGTCTCTACTTGTGCATACAAAAACCTTTAAACCGGTTTTGCCACACGAGTCCACTATATCTACCTATATGCGGTATTATTTTTCCGTTCTAAGAAAATTTGCATGTGCCATCTCTAATTTTTAAAATAAACTTCTCTTTTGTGTGTTCGTTTCGCTCACGGAGTGGTGAGGGTGGCTAATATTTTCCATGCTAGATGTGTTATTCTCACGATGAGTGTTTATTCACTTGTCATTGCACGAGAGTAAGCCAAAGGTATTAGGGATGCCCAGTCCCGAAATAAAAAATGAATTTACTTTATGTTGTCAAATAATAAATTCCTTGGAAAGTGTTGGTATGGAAGACACCCGTGGATCCGGTTAGCCACGGAAAGTGAAAGTATGGTGGAAAAAGGAATAAAATTTATTTCCTGTTTGGGAACCGCATATGATATATCTAGCATGGAAAGTGTTGGGAACTCTAAGTCGTTTTCGTTGGTGGGATGGATACACCTCCCAAAATGTTTTTGTCTCTAAGTTTTTCGCTTTGAGCTCTGGCACCTCTACAAATCCCTACTTCCCTCTGCGAAGGGCCTTTCTTTTACTTTATGCAATTTTTATTTTTGAATTTGAGTCTCCATCTTCTCTTATAAAAGCACCAACTAGGAGGCAATATGATCGTAGTTAAGTATTGGGTATAGCTAATATGCGAGTGTGTTTCATGAATGGATCAATGGTTGAGAATGATGGCCTAGGGATAACTTATTTTAGCATTGATATTTTGAAAAACATGGTTGCTTGTTGATATGCTTGAGTATTTAAATTATCATGTCAAAACTAGACTATTGCTTTGAACAAAAAAAGTCAAAATGTCCATGCTACAAAGAAAGAAATATGATATGACATGTTAGGCAGCATTCCACATCAAAAATTCTGTTTTTATCACTTCCCTACTCGAGGACGAGTAGGAGTTAAGCTTGGGGATGCTGATACGTCTCCAACGTATCTATAATTTTTTATTGTTCCATGTTGTTATATTATCAATCTTGGATGTTTTATAATCATTTTATAGTCATTTTATATCTTTTTGGTACTAACCTATTGACATAGTGCCAGGTGCCAGTTGTTGTTTTTGCATGTTTTTTACATCACAGGAAATCAATATCAGACGGAAGCCAAACGCAACGAAACTTCACGGAGATTTTTTTTGGACCAGAAGGAACATAATGGGCCCTGGCTGCGCTTAGGGGTGTGATACATCCATTTTGCATCATGTTTTTAGATCGATATTTATTGCATTATGGGCTGTTATTACACGTTATGTCACAATACTTATGCCTTTTCTCTCTTATTTTACAAGGTTTACATGAAGAGGGAGAATGTCGGCAGCTGGAATTCTGGGCTGGAAAGAAAGCAAATATTAGAGACCTATTCTGCACAACTCCAAAAGTCCTGAAACTTCACGAAGGCATGTTTTGGAATTAATAAAAAATACTGGGCGTGCCCCCTGCCTCGTGGGCCCCCTGGCAGGCCTCCGGTGCCCATCTTCTGCTATATGAAGTCTTTTACCCTGGAAAAAATCATAAGCAAGCTTTCGGGACGAAACACCGCCGCCACGAGGCGGAACCTTGGCGAAACCAATCTAGGGCTCTAGCGGAGCTGTTCTACCGGGGAAACATCCCTCCGGGAGGGGGAAATCATCGCCATCGTCATCACCAATGATCCTCTCATCGGGAGGGGGTCAATATCCATCAACATCTTCAGCAGCACCATCTCCCCTAAAACCCCAGTTCATCTCTTGCATCCAATCTTTGTCCCAAAACCTCATATTGGTACATGTGGGTTGCTAGTAGTGTTGATTACTCCTTTTAGTTGATGCTAGTTGGTTTATTTGGTGGAAGATCATATGTTCATATCCTTAATGCATATTAATACCCCTCTGATTATGAACATGAATATGATTTGTGAGTAGTTACATTTGTTCCTGAGGACATGGGAGAAGTCTTG
Source organism: Aegilops longissima (assembly GCA_021605205.1). Lineage (NCBI taxonomy): Eukaryota > Viridiplantae > Streptophyta > Magnoliopsida > Poales > Poaceae > Aegilops > Aegilops longissima. The sequence continues at coordinate 140,678,186 of CM038676.1, read as the reverse complement.
CTATAAGTAGTCATGTGAATTTGGTATTCGTTCGATATTTTGATGAGATGTATGTTGTCTCTCCTCTAGTGGTGTTATGTGAACGTCGACTACATGACACTTCACCATTGTTTGGGCCTAGAGGAAGGCATTGGGAAGTAATAAGTAGATGATGGGTTGCTAGAGTGATAGAAGCTTAAACCCTAGTTTATGTGTTGCTTCATAAGGGGCTGATTTGGATCCATATGTTTCATGTTATGGTTAGGTTTACCTTAATACTTCTTTTGTAGTTGCGGATGCTTGCAATAGGGGTTAATCATAAGTGGGATGCTTGACCAAGGAAGGGCAGCACCCAAGCACCGGTCCACCCACATACCAAATTATCAAAGTAACGAACGCGAATCATATGAGCGTGATGAAAACTAGCTTGACGATAATTCCCATGTGTCCTCGGGAGCGTTTTCCTTTATATAAGAGTTTGTCCAGGCTTGTCCTTTGCTACAAAAAGGATTGGTCCATCTTGCTGCACCTTATTTACTTTCATTACTTGTTACTCATTACAAATTACCTTATCACAAAACTATCTGTTACCGATAATTTCAGTGCTTGCAGAGAATACCTTACTGAAAACCGCTTGTCATTTCCTTCTGCTCCTCGTTGGGTTTGACACTCTTACTTATCGAAAGGACTACGATAGATCCCCTATACTTGTGGGTCATCAAGACTCTTTTCTGGCGCCGTTGCCGGGGAGTGAAGCGCCTTAGGTTAAAATTTATATAGTGTTCTGAAATTTACTGTCACTTGTTACTATGGAACATAATCCTTTAAGGGGCTTGTTCGGGGTATCTTCACCCCGACCAGTAGAGCAAATAGTTGCTCCTCAACCTACTGAACCTACTGAAAATGTTTACTTTGAAATTCCTTCGGGTATGATAGAGAAACTACTAGCTAATCCTTTCACAGGTGATGGAACATTACATCCCGATTTGCACCTAATCTATGTGGATGAAGTTTGTGGATTATTTAGGCTTGCAGGTATGCCCGAGGATGTTATAAAGATGAAGGTATTCCCTTTATCTTTGAAGGGAAAGGCATTGACATGGTTTAGGCTATGTGATGATATGGGATCATGGAACTACAACCGATTGAAATTGGAATTTCATCAGAAGTTTTATCCTATGCATCTTTTTCATCGTGATCGTAATTATATATATAATTTTTGGACTCGCGAAGGAGAAAGCATGGCTCAAGGTTGGGGGAGGCTTAAGTCAATGTTATATTCATGTCCCAATCATGAGCTCTCAAGAGAAATTATTATTCAAAAAATTTATGCTCGGCTTTCTCTCAATAATCGCTCCATGCTCGATACTTCTTGTACTGGTTCTTTTATGATGAAGAATATTGAATTAAAATGGGATTTATTGGAAAGAATTAAACACAACTCTGAATATTGGGATCTCGAGAAGGTAAGGAGTCAGGTATAACACCTAAGTTTGATTGTGTTAAATCTTTTATGGATACCGATGTTTTCCGTGAATTTAGCACTAAATATGGACTTGACTCTGAGATAGTAGTTTCTTTCTGTGAATCCTTTGCTACTCATGTTGATCTCCCTAAGAAGAAGTGGTTTAAATATAATCCTCCCATTGAAGTAAAAGTAGTTGCACCTATTAAAGTTGAAGAAAAGACTATCACTTATAATGATCATGTCGTTCCTACTGCTTATATTGAAAAACCACCTTTCCCTGTTAGAATAAACGATCATGCTAAAGCTTCAAATGTGGTCAAGAAAAGTAATATTAGGACACACAAACCCCCTGAGCAAATTAAAGTTTAACCTAGTATTGCTATGGCTAAAGATCTCTTGGCTGATAATATTGATGGGCGTGTTATTTACTTCTGTAATGAAGCTGCTAGAATTGCTAGACCTGATACTAAAAATAAACACAGACTTGTTGTAGGAATGCCTGTTATTTTTGTTAAAATAGGAGATCATTATTATCATGGCTTATGTTATATGGGTGCTAGTGCAAGTGCAATACCTCATTCCTTATACAAAGAAATTATGCACGATATTGCACCTGCTGAGTTAGAGGAAATTGATGTTACAATTAAGCTTGCCAATAGAGACACTATTCACCAGTTGGGATTGTTAGAGATGTTGAAGTCTTGTGTGGGAAAGTTAAATATCCTGTTGATTTTCTTATTCTTGGTTCCCCACAAGATAGCCTTTGTCCCATCATATTTGGTAGACCCTTCTTGAATACTGTTAATGCTAGGATAGACTGCGAAAAGGATGTTGTTACTATTGGTTTGGGGGATATGTCTCATGAGTTTAATTTTGCTAAATTTCAAAGACAACCCCATGATAAAGAATTTCCTAGTAAAGATGAAATTATTGGTCTTGCTTCTATTGTCGCGCCTCCTAATGATCCTTTAGAATAATATTTACTAGACCATGAAAATGATATGTTTATGAAAGAAAGAAGGGAAATAGATGAAGTATTCTTTAAACAGGGACCTATTCTGAAACACAACTTGCCTGTTGAAATCCTAGGGGATCCTCCTCCACCCAAGAGTGATCCCGTGTTTGAGATTAAACCGTTACCTGATACTCTTAAATATGCTTATCTTGATAAAAATAAGATATATCCTGTTATTATTAGTGCTAACCTTTCAGAGCATGAAGAAAAGAAATTATTGAAAACTCTGAAGAAGCATCGTGCTGCTATTGGATATACTCTTGATGATCTTAAGGGCATTAGTCCCACTTTGTGCCAGCACAAAATAAAATTGGAGAAAGACGCTAAACCAGTTGTTGATCACCAATGACGGTTAAATCCTAAGCTGAAAGAAGTGGTGAGAAAAGAAATACTAAAGCTTCTGGAGGCAGGTATAATTTATCCCGTTGCTGATAGTCAGTGGGTAAGTCATGTCCATTGTGTCCCAAAGAAGGGAGGTATTACTGTTGTTCCTAATGATAAAGATGAATTGATCCCACAAAGAATTGTTACAGGTTATAGAATGGTAATTGATTTCTGCAAATTAAATAAATCTACTAAAAAGGATCATTACCCTTTACCTTTTATTGATCAAATGCTAGAAAGACTATCCAAACATACACATTTTTGCTTTTTAGATGGTTATTCTGGTTTCTCTCAAATACCTGTGTCAAAAGAGGATCAAGAAAAGACCACTTTTACTTGCCATTTCGGTACCTTTGCTTATAGACGTATGCCTTTTGGTTTATGTAATGCACCTGCTATCTTTCAAAGATGTATGACTGCTATATTCTCTGATTTTTGTGAAAAGATTGTTGAGGTTTTCATGGATGATTTCTCCGTATATGGAACTTCTTTTGATGATTGCTTAAGCAACCTTGATCGAGTTTTGCAGAGATGTGAAGAAACTAATCTTGTCTTGAATTGGGAGAAGTGACACTTTATGGTTAATGAATGTATTGTCTTGGGGCATAAAATTTCTGAAAGAGGTATTGAAGTTGATAAAGCTAAAGTTGATGCTATTGAAAAGATGTCATGTCCCAAGGACATTAAAGGTATAAGAAGTTTCCTTGGTCATGCCGGTTTTTATAGGAGGTTCATTAAGGACTTCTCTAAAATCTCTAGGCCTTTGACCAATCTCTTACAAAAATATATTCCTTTTGTCTTTATTGATGATTGTGTAGAAGCATTTGAAATACTTAAGAAACCTTTGATTTCTGCACCTATTGTTCAGCCACCTGATTGGAATTTACCCTTTGAAATTATGTGTGATGCTAGCGATTATGCTGTAGGTGCTGTTCTAGGACAAAGAGTTGATAAGAAATTAAATGTTATCCAATATGCTAGTAAAACTCTAGACAGTGCCCAAAGAAATTATGCTAGTACTGAAAAAGAATATTTAGCAGTTGTATTTGCTTGTGATAAGTTCATACCTTATATTGTTGATTCTAAAGTAACTGTTCACACCGCTCATGCTGCTATTAAATATCTTATGGAAAAGAAAGATGCTAAACCTATACTTATTAGATGGGTTCTCTTGCTACAAGAATTTTATTTGCATATTATTGATAGAAAGGGAGCTGAGAACCCCGCTGCAGACAACTTGTCTAGGTTAGAGAATGTTCTTGATGACCCACTACCTGTTGATGATAGCTTTCCTGATGAAAAATTGGCTATCATAAATGCTTCTCGTGCTGCTCCATGGTATGGTGATTATGCTAATTACATTGTTGCTAAATTTATACCACCTAGTTTCACAAACCAGCAAAAGAAAAAGTTTTTCTATGATTTAAGACATTACTTCTGGGATGACCGACACCTTTATAAAGAAGGAGTAGATGGTGTTATTAGACGTTGTATACCTGAGCATGAACAAGAACAGATCCTACGCAAGTGTCACTCCAAAGCTTATGGAGGACACCACGCTGGAGATAGAACTGCACATAAGGTATTGCAATCCGGTTTTTATTGGCCTACTCTCTTCAAAGATGCCCGTAAGTTTGTGTTGTCTTGTGATGAATGTGAAAGAATTGGTAATATTAGTAGACATCAAGAAATGCCTATGAATTATTCACTTGTTACTGAACCATTTGATGTTTGGAGCTTTGATTATATGGGACGGTTTCCTTCCTCTAATGGGTATACACATATTTTAGTTGTTGTTGATTACGTTACTAAGTGGGTAGAAGCTATTCCAACTAGTAGTGCTGATCATAACACCTCTATTAGGATGCTTAAAGAAGTTATTTTCCCGAGGTTTGGAGTCCCTAGATATTTAATGACTGATGGTGGTTCACATTTTATTCATGGTGCTTTTCGTAGAATGCTTGCTAAGTATGATGTTAATCATAAAATTGCATCTCCATATCACCCACAGTCTAGTGGTCAAGTAGAATTGAGTAATAGAGAGCTCAAATTAATTTTGCAAAAGACTGTTAATAGATCTAGAAAGAATTGGTCCAAGAAACTTGATGATGCATTATGGGCCTATAGAATTGCATACAAAAATCCTATCGGTATGTCTCCGTATAAAATGGTTTATGGAAAAGCATGTCAATTACCTCTCGAACTAGAACACAAGGCATATTGGGCCATTAAAGAGCTCAATTATGATTTCAAACTTGCCGGTGAGAAGAGACTATTTGACATTAGCTCACTTGATGAATGGAGAACCCAAGACTATGAGAATGTCAAACTGTTTAAAGAAAGGGTTCAAAGATGGCATGACAAAAGGATACAAAAGCGTGAGTTTAATGTAGGTGATTATGTGTTGCTATTCAACTCTCATTTAAGATTTTTTGCAGGAAAACTTCTCTCTAAATGGGAAGGGCCTTACGTTATCGAGGAGGTCTATCGTTCTGGTGCCATAAAAAACAACAACTTCGAGGGCACAAATCCAAAGGTGGTGAACGGTCAAAGGATCAAACATTATATCTCAGGTAATCCTATAAATGTTGAAACCAATGTTATTGAAACCGTAACCCCGGAGGAATACATAAGGGACACTCTCCAGAACGCTTCAGACTCCGAAAAGGAATAGGTATGTGGTACGGTAAGTAAATTGACTCAAAAACAGTTCTAGTGGTAAGTTTTCTCTGTTTTAGAATATTTAAGAAAATAGGAAAATAAGAAGTAGTCCGGGAAGGACACGAGGCGTCCACGAGGGTGGAGGGCATGCCCTACCCCCCTGGGCGCGCCCCCTGCCTCGTGGGCACCTCGTGTGCTCTCCGGACTCCGTTTTCTTGCACGATACTTCTTTTGGTCAGTAAAAATTCATTATATAATCTCCCGAAGGTTTTGACCACCGTATCACGCAAATATCCTCTGTTTTTGTTTCGACTGTTTTCCTGACAGATCTAGATCACCATGAGGTCTCCAAGTGCCCCCAAGGACAAGTTCTTCGAGAAGGTCATCAACCCCTACCTCGCGGAAGTGCTGCAACATCCTCAAACCATTGATATGCATGAGGGGGTGCTGCACATCCGCGATGTTGAGGGACCAAGGAGGACCGGAAGCATGGAGACAAGGCTTGAAGCAATGGAGCAACAAGTTTTCAAGTGTCAGGAGATGGTGGAGCGTGGACTCGACACCAATCACATAATGATCACGGAGTTCACCAACAACCACAAGCTGGACGCCGAGGACATTGGGGAGGCCATCTTCAAGCTTCACGAGAAAATCGAGCACCTCCAAGCCCAGATCTATGACCTGCAAAACCAAAACTATGAGTATGAATATAGATTCAAGAGGATGAGTTTGGCTGCAGATTTAAGAATCCCGAAGACTCGATCATCCTTCTATGATGGTGAGCCTATGCCTTGGAAGATGGACTACAAGCCTACATCATCAACAACCCCATCACCACCACTTCCGAGGAAGGAGACAGAATCACATGGGTATGGGCACTCCCCTTGGCAACTGCCAAGCTTGGGGGAGGTGCCCCGATATCGTATCACCATCACACTCCTATCTTTACCGTTTTTCTTAGTTCCATCCTTTTGGTAATATCTTGATCTAGTAGAATAAAGTTTTAGTATGATTTAGTTTTGAGTTTGGCTTTATGATCCTTCTATGTAATCGAGTCCGTGAGCTATATATAATAAAGATTAGTGTTGAGTCAAGGGCTTGATTATCTTGCTATGATCGTGAGAGGAATAAAGAAAAAGAAAGAATAAAAAGAGTATGATGAATAGATCATATTGATCTTATGGAGAGTAATGACTTCACATATAAAGAGTATGATGAATAGAAGTTGTTGAGAGTGGACAAGCATAGTTTTGGTCATCGTTGCAATTAATAGGAAGTAATAAAGAAATAGAGGTTTTCACATATAAATATACTATCTTGGACATCTTTTATGATTGTGAGCACTCATTAAAGTATGACATGCTAAAGAGTTGATGTTGGACAAGGAAGACAACGTAATGGGTTATGTTTTCTTATATCCGAAATAAAGTATATTGTCATGGATCATCCAACATGTTGAGCTTGCCTTTCCCTCTCATGCTAGCCAAATTCTTTGCACCAAGTAGAGATACTACTTGTGCTTCTGAATACCCTTAAACCCAGTTTTGCCATGAGAGTCCACCATATCTACCTATGGATTGAGTAAGATCCTTCAAGTAAGTTGTCATTGTTGCATGCAATAAAAATTGCTCTCTAAATATGTATGATTTATTAGCGTGGAGAAAATAAGCTTTATACGATCTTGTGATGTGGAAGAAATAAAAGCGACGGACTGCATAATAAAGGTCCATATCACAAGTGGCAATATAAAGTGACGTTCTTTTGCATTAAGATTTCGTGCATCCAACCATAAAAGCACATGATAACCTATGCTTCCCTCTGTGAAGGGCCTATCTTTTACTTTTGTCTTATACCTTATGCAAGAGTCATGGTGATCTTCACCTTTCCTTTTTACATTTTATCATTTGGCAAGCACACTGTGTTGGAAAAATCCTGATATATATATATATATATATATGTGTGTGTGTGTGTGTGTGTGTGTGTGTGTGTGTGTGTGTGTGTGTGTGTGTGTGTGTGTAACGCTAAACTAAGCGTGAGTGTAGAATGGCTTATTCTACAGCCCAGTAACGATACATACAAAATACAGTAACACACTATGTAAAATATAGTAATTTTCGTAAAAATGTAGTAAATTACAAACTTTGATGATAAAAAATATATTTTCCGAATTACTACATTTTGTACACCGTTTTACTAGATTTTGTACATAGCGTTACTAGGAGTGTAGAATAAGCTATTCTACACTCACACTTAGGATAGCGTTATATATATATATATATATATATATATATATATATATATATATATATATATATATATATATATATATATATATATATATATATATATATATATATATATATATATATATATATCCAATTGGATGTAAGTTAGCATGAATTATTATTGTTGACATTACCCTTGAGGTAAAAGGTTGGGAGGCAACACTATAAGCCCCTATCTTTCTCTGTGTCCGTTTAAAACTCCATACCCATAAGTATTGCGTGAGTGTTAGCAATTATGAAAGACTAAATGATAGTTGAGTATGTGGACTTGCTGAAAAGCTCTTATATTGACTATTTCCGATGTTATGATAAATTGCAATTGCTTCAGTGACTGAGATTATAGTTTGTTAGTTCTCAATGAAGTTTCTGATTCATACTTTACATAGTGAATAGACTATTACTTGAGCGTAAGAAATCATATGACAATATTTATATATGTTGATGTTATAAGAATGATCATGATGCCCTCATGTCTGTATTTTATTTTATCGACACCTCTATCTCTAAATATGTGGACATATTTTTCGTTATCGGCTTCCACTTGAGGACAAGCGAGGTCCAAGCTTGGGGGAGTTGATACGTCCATTTTGCATCATGCATTTATATCAATATTTATTGCATTATGGGTAGTTATTACACGTTATGTCACAATACTTATGCCTTTTCTCTCTTATTTTACAAGGTTTACATGAAGAGGGAGAATGCCGGCAGCTGGAATTCTGGGCTGGAAAAGGAGCAAATATTAGAGACCTATTCTGCACAACTCCAAAAGTTCTGAAACTTCACAGAGGCACATTTTGGAATTAATAAAAAATACTAGCGAAAGAATCCACCAGAGGGGGCCCACACCCTGGCCACGAGGGTGGGGCGCCCCCCCCAGTGCCCCCCCCTCGCCTCGTGGCCCCTCGGCAGCCTCCGTGCCCATCTTCTGCTATATGAAGTCTTTTACACTGGCAAAATCATAAGCAAGCTTTCGGGACGAAACACCGCCGCCACGAGGCGGAACCTTGGCAGAACCAATCTAGGGCTCCCGCGAAGCTGTTCTGCCGGGGAAACATCCCTCCGGGAGGGGGAAATCATCGCCATCGTCATCACCAATGATCCTCTCATCGGGAGGGGGTCAATCTCCATCAACATCTTCACGAGCACCATCTCCCCTAAAACCCTGGTTCATCTCTTGTATCCAATCTTTATCCCAAAACCTCAGATTGGTACCTGTGGGTTGCTAGTAGTGTTGATTACTCCTTGTAGTTGATGCTAGTTGGTTTATTTGGTGGAAGATCATATGTTCAGATCCTTAATGCATATTAATACCCCTATGATTATGAACATGAATATGATTTGTGAGTAGTTATGTTTGTTCCTGAGGACATGGGAGAAGTCTTGCTATTAGTAGTCATGTGAATTTGGTATTCGTTTGATATTTTGATGAGATGTATGTTGTCTCTCCTCTAGTGGTGTTATGTGAATGTCGACTACATGGCACTTCACTATTGTTTGGGCCTAGAGGAAGGCATTGGGAAGTAATAAGTAGATGATGGGTTGCTAGAGTGACAGAAGCTTAAACCATAGTTTATGTGTTGCTTCGTAAGGGGCTGATTTGGATCCATATGTTTCATGCTATGGTTAGGTTTACCTTAATACTTCTTTTGTAGTTGCAGATGCTTGCAATAGGGGTTAATCATAAGTGGGATGCTTGTCCAAGGAAGGGCAGCACCCAAGCACTGGTCCACCCACATACCAAATTATCAAAGTAACGAACGTGAATCATATGAGCGTGATGAAAACTAGCTTGACGATAATTCCCATGTGTCCTCGGTAGTGTTTTCCTTTATATACGAGTTTGTCCAGGCTTGTCCTTTGCTAAAAAAAGGATTGGGCCATCTTGCTGCACCTTATTTACTTTCATTACTTGTTACTCGTTACAAATTACCTTATCACAAAACTATCTGTTACCGATAATTTCAGTGCTTGCAGAGAATACCTTAATGAAAACCGCTTGTCATTTTCTTCTACTCCTCGTTGGGTTCAACACTCTTACTTATCGAAAGGACTACGATAGATCCCCTATACTTGTGGGTCATCAAGGTGCTCCTAGGAGAGCACAACCCACCAGGGCGCGCTAGGAGGCCCAGGCGCGCCCTGGTGGGTTGTGCCCACCTCGGGTGCCCCCCGGACCGCCTCTTTGCTCTATAAATACTCCAATATTCCCAAACCCTAGGGGTGTTGACGAAATATTGATCCAGCCGCCGCAGAGTCCAGAACCACCAGATCCAATCTAGATACCATCTCGGATGGGGTTCACCACCTCCATTGGTGCCTCTCCGATGATGCGTGAGTAGTTCTTTGTCGACCTTCGGGTCCGTAGTTAGTAGCTAGATGGCTTTCTCTCTCACACTGAATTCTCAATACAATGGTCTCTTGGAGATCCATACGATGTAACTCTTTTGCGGTGTGTTTGTTGGGATCGATGAACTTTGAGTTTATGACCAGATCTATCTTTTTATATCCACGAAAGTTCTTTGAGTTTCTTTGATCTCTTATATGCATGGTTGCTTATAGCCTCGTATTTATTCTCCGATATTTGGGTTTTGTTTGGCCAACTTGATATATTTATCTTGCAATGGGAAGAGGTGCTTTGTAGTGGGTTCGATCTTGTGGTGCTTGATCCCAGTGACAGAAGGGGAACCGACACGTATGTATCGTTGCTACTAAGGGTAAAAAGATGGGGTCTATCTCTACATAGATAGATTTTGTCTACATCATGTCATCATTCTTATTGCATTACTCCGTTTCTCCATGAACTTAATACACTAGATGCATGCTGGATAGCGGTCGATGTGTGGTGTAATAGTAGTAGATGCAGGCAGGAGTCGGTCTACTAATCTTGGACGTGATGCCTATATAATGATCATTGCCTGGATATCGTCATGAGTATTTGAAGTTCTATCAATTGCCCAACAGTAATTTGTTCACCCACCGTTTGCTATTTTTCTCAAGAGAAGCCACTAGTGAAACCTGCGGCCCCCGGGTCTCTTTCTCATATATTTGCTTTTGCGATCTACTTTTCCTTTGCATTTATTTTTAGATCTATTAAACCAAAAATACAAAAATACCTTGCTGCAATTTATTTGGCGCTCAATCTATCAATCTACTACAATTTTATCTCAAGTCCGTTTGCCTATCTTGAGGCGTCGTACCCGGAAGGGATTGACAACCCCTTTAACACGTCGGGTTGTGAGGATTTGTTATCTGTGTGTAGGGGTTGTTTACGTTGTATTTCTTGGTTCTCCTACTGGTTCAATAACCTTGGTTTCATATCTGAGGGAAATACCTACGGGAATTGTGTTGCATCATCCCTTCCTCTTTGGGTAAATACCGACGTAGCTTTAAGCGACATCAAGCAAATATGGGTATATCTACTTGATGAAACACAAATCTGAAACATTTGAAAGATCAAAGAATTTAAGAGTGAAGTGGATAATCATCGTAACAAGAAAATAAAGTTTCTACGATCTGATCACGGAGGCGAATATTTGAGTTACGAGTTTGGCCTTCATTTAAAACAATGTGGAATAGTTTCACAACTCACGCCACCTGGAACACCACAGCGTAATTGAAAGTGCAACTATCCCTGGGTGGTTTTGGTAATTCCTAACAACATATAGTTCATTGAGATAACATTATTCCAAGATAAATATTTCAGGAAAAGCTCAATGAATGGCATGGCATGGATGAGGAAAGTGGACCCCTCAAAATACTAAGGATAAAAGGATTGGCTCAAGCTTCAAGCACAAGACTCTACATTTTATATTTTAGTGATCCAAGATCACATTGAGTCTATAGGAAAAGCCAATACTATCAAGGAGGGATGAGGTGTTTCTTAATGGCTTGCTTTCTCAAAGTGCTTAGTGATATGCTCCAAAAACCCTCAACTACTTTCTCACATCCACATATGACCTAAACCAAAAATCAAACTCGGCCCCACTGATTCTTTCTATCCGGCGCCACCGAGTTCAGATGTCATAGCCACTGCCACAAACCCTAGGCAAATCTGTCTCACCGATAGGGATCTCGGTCTCACCGAGATGGGATTGTAATCTCTCTGTTTCCCTTCGTAACATTTCGGTCCCACCAAGATGAGTGATCGGTCCCACCGAGATTGCAATGTAAACTCTCTGTTTCCTTTTTGTAACATTTCGGTCTCACCGAAATGAGTGAATCGGTCCCACCGAGTTTACCTGACCAACTCTCTAGTTAGCTTATTACCAAAATCGGTCCCACCGAGTTTGTGTAATCGGTCTCACCGAGATTACATTATGCCCTAACCCTAACCATATCGGTCCTACCGAGTTGCATGTCGGTCCCACCGAAAATCCTAACGGTCACTAGATTTGCTGAATCGGTCCGACCGGGTTTCTCAATTCGGTCTCACCGAGATTGGTAAATTGTGTGTAAAGGTTAGTTTTTGTGTGGAGGCTATATATACCCCTCCACCTACTCTTCATTCGCGGAGAGAGCCATTAGAACGAACCTACACTTCCAATACACATTTTCTGAGAGAGAACCACCTACCCTTGTGTTGAGGCCAAGATATTCCATTCCTACCATATGAATCTTGATCTCTAGCCTTCCCCAAGTTGCTTTCCACTCAAATCTTCTTTCCACCAAATCCAAATCCTGTGAGAGAGAGTTGAGTGTTGGGGAGACTATCATTTGAATCACAAGAGCAAGAAGTTCATCATCGACACACCATTTGTTACTTCTTGGAGAGTGGTGTCTCCTAGATTGGCTAGGTGTCACTTGGGAGCCTCCGACAAGATTGTGGAGGTTGAACCAAGGAGTTTATAAGGGCAAGGAGATCGCCTACTTCGTGAAGATCTACTGCTGGTGAGGCAAGTCCTTCGTGGGTGACGGCCATGGTGGGATAGACAAGGTTGCTTCTTCGTGGACCCTTCGTGGGTGGAGCCCTCCGTGGACTCGCGCAACCGTTACCCTTCGTGGGTTGAAGTCTCCATCAACGTGGATGTACGATAGCACCACTTATCGGAACCACGACAAAAACATCCGTGTCTCCAATTGCGTTTGAATTCTCCAAACCCTTCCCTTTACATTCTTGCAAGTTGCATGCTTTACTTTCCGCTACTCATATACTCTTTGCATGCATGCTTGAATTGTGTTAAGATTGCTTGACTTGTGCTGAGATAGTTAAAATCTCCCAAAGACTAAAATTGGGAAAAGGATAAGTTTTTATTTGGTCAAGTAGTCTAATCACCCCCCCCCCCTCTAGACATACTTTCGATCCTACAAGTGGTATCAGAGCTTTGGTCTCCATTTGCTTTGATTTCCATAGCTTTTGGTGGTCATAGCCTTGGTTTCACAACCTAGGAGAGTATGGCGTCTAGCGAGGGAAATTATCACCGTAGAGGTCCTTACTATGATGGTACTAATTTTGCTAGTTGGAAGCATAAGATGAAAACGCATATTCTTGGACATAACCCCGCCGTTTGGGCTATTGTGTGTATTGGCTTGCAAGGTGAATTCTTTGATGGGATAGAACCGAACCGTGAAGCTAGCGCGGAAGAGTTGAAGATGCTGCAATACAACGCTCAAGCTTGTGATATCCTCTTCAACGGATTGTGCCCCGAAGAATTCAACAAAATCAGCCGCCTTGAGAATGCAAAGGAAATTTGGGATACTTTGATTGATATGCATGAAGGTACCGACTACGTCAAGGAATCCAAGTTGGATGTGCTTCAAAGTCAACTTGACAAGTTCAAAATGAAGGATGGTGAAGGTGTCGCTGAAATGTACTCTAGGCTTGCTCTTATCACAAATGAGATTGCCGGCTTAGGAAGTGAAGAGATGACCGACAGATTCATCATCAAGAAGATCCTAAGAGCCTTGGATGGAAAATATGATACCATGTGCACATTGATCCAAATGATGCCCAATTACAAAGATCTCAAGCCAACGGAAGTCATTGGAAGAATTTTTGCTCATGAGATGTCACTCAAGGATAAGGAGGAACTTCACAACAAGTCAAGCGGTGCTTACAAAGCCTCATGTGAAGCCCCCACATCATCAAGTGAGAAACAAACCTTCAATGAAGAATTAATCTTAATGGTGAAGAACTTCAACAAATTCTACAAGAGTAGAAGCAAAGAAAGAAGCTCTAAGTCAAGGTCCTACAATGACAAAAGATCTTCTAGTCGAGAGCGCAATTGCTACAATTGTGGGAGACCCGGACACTATTCCAGTGAGTGTACGGCACCCTACAAAAGAAGAGAAGATTCTCCAAAAAGAAGAAGTAGAAGAGAAGAATCACCACCAAGAGAGAGAATGAGTAGAGATGATCATTATGAAGGAAGACCCTCACGGAGAAGCAAGGATTCGGAAAGGAAGGACAAGTCATCTAGGAGCTACACAAAACAAAGACATCAAGATCATGTTGGTGAATGGGTATCCGGCTCCGACTCCGAAAATCACTCCGAGAGAAGCTATCACTCCGACTCCGAATATACTCAAGATGAAGGTGTTGCCGGTCTAGCACTTGTGTCAACCAACTCCTATGACATATTTGATTCACCAAATGAAGGAATTGGAAGATGCTTCATGGCCAAAGGTCCAAAGGTAACACATCCCGAGTATGTTGATTTCAATAGTGATGAAGATGACTTGTTAGGTGATGATGATTTACTTGTTGACAACTCTAATGATGAATACTATGATGAAACATCAATTAATCATGCTAATCAAGATAAAACGAATGACAATGATAAGGAGAAGACTGAGCTTCTAACTAAAGAACTAAACACTCTTAAGTTAGCTCATGAAACTATCTTAGGAGATCATCGAGAACTTTTAAGGACTCATGAGAAGTTACGCTTTGAAAAGCTCAACCTTGAGCAAGAGCATGAGTTCTTAAAGGCAATCAATGATGATCTTCGCAAGAAAAGTTCTTCTTACATTGCCAAGCGTTTACTCTTATCTACTTACATGCCTCAAGTCAAGACTAGTAACAAGGACAAGAAGGATTCTTCCTCTAGTAGTAACAATAATCATGCTAAATCCAATGTTGTTGCTTCTAGTAGTTCTCTTGATTCCACTAATGATTCTCTTAGCCAAGTTACAGTTGAGCAAGAAAATAGCTTATTGAAGGGAATCATAGAGAAAGGTGTTTACAAGAGCCTTGCCGGGAGTAAGCAATTTGAGGAAATTGTACACAAGCAAGGAAGGCACCGGAAGAATCAAAGTGTTGGTTTTGAATGAAAGTTCAATGCCAATGGATTTGAGTGGGAAGAAGATCAATACCCCAAGACGAAGTTTGTTCCCCAACAAGAGAAGTATGATCCTACTTCTTTCAAAGGGACACAAGCTCAAGATGATCTTCCACCACAAGACCACAAGCAAAAAGGTAAGGACAAGCTTCAAGAAGAAATTGATGCATTTGAAGAAGCTCCTAAGGCCTTGGTCAAGTGGGTTCTCAAAACTACATCAAGTTCCACTTCATCAAGTACGACTAAAACTCCGAGGATTCCCATCAAGGTGATGTGGATCCCGAAGAAGAAGAACTAGAGAGTTCTTGAGGGTGACTCCGCCAACATATTTCACTCATATCATTTTGGCAAGGACAAGTGCAATCAACTTCCACATCTTGCACTAGTTTAAGGAGTCACAAACCCTCTTGTTGGTAAGACAAGGGACAAGGTAACCTAATGCTCTCATAGACACTATCTTGTGTGTGTGCATCACTCTATGTCTATGGATATCCTTGTATGTTCCTTGTGGGACTAACCCGTGTAGGTATTGAAAGTGCAACTCACTCCAAAGGATTTCTCCAAATGATCTACATCAACATTGAGCATCCACATCTTCAACACCTACATGAAGTCATCATCGAAAAAACCCAAGGTTAGTCTATCCCTCTAAGGGGGGATCTCACATCTAGGGGGAGCTTTACTCTAAGAATTGAGCTAAAGCAACTCTAATGGTGTGAACACAACAATGCATTATGTAAAAGTGGTAACCCCACTTGAGCTTAAACGATGAGTATGACCTATGATCAAATGTTCTCATTTGACTCCTAAGTCAATATGCTCATATATAGATGACCTAGTCAGCGCCAATTACTTGATAGATGCTAGAATTGGTTGTGCATGCTTTGCCACATATTTCATTTGCCATTTGTTGTGTGAGCATGTTGGTTGCATATTTTACTCATTCGAGGACATCCACTTGTTGTTTTGATTGATTGTTTTCTTTTTCTTTTGCCAAGTGGATGGACAAGAATGCCTAAGAACCTTCTCTAGCTATCTATGCTCTTCTCGTCTCAAACTCTATTCATGCTACATCACAAAATTTGATCAAGTCAGATTCAAACCACTCTGTGTGAGGAGCACTCGGAGTCCCCGATTCGTCATAGGCTTAAACTTCCAAAACTTCTTTGTGCGTTTCGGTCTGACCGATTCATCCATTTCGGTCATACCGAGATCACTAAGTCGATCTAGGTTTTCAATATCGGGGCAACCGATTTGAACTTTTCGATCACACCGAGTTCTTTAGAATCGCTTGCGTTATGCATCTCGGTGCCACCGAGTTGTTCCACTCGGTCACACCGACAGGGTCGGGCCATATATACCCACGGGCAAAATTTTGGAAATTTTCTCCGAACTCCTTCGCCCGCGCTCAGCCCGCTCTGCCTCCAGGGTCTCCGGATCGTCCTCCTCGTCGCCAGCTGCCTCCTGCCGCTGGTCTCCACCGCCGTCAACAGGAATCATCCCCGTCGTTGCCGTCGTAGCGAGTTCATCGCCGAACTAGGGTATGAACTTGATCACTGTGCTATCCTTATCTGATTCCTAGCACATTGTGTTCGCCATGAATCTTGCCATGATTGAAACTATCCTATCCAGTCAAAACACTCCGTAGATTAGAGATGAATTGAAAATTTAGGGTTAGGTTTCCGCCGAAACCATCTCGGACCAACCGAGTTGTGGAACTCGGTACCACCGATTCAGCTAAGGCCATTGCACATGTAACTCTCGGTCTGACCGAGAATTGCAAATCGGTGTGACCGAGTTCAGGACTTTGTGAAACCCTAGCAATCTCAGTGCCACCGAACTGTGACTCGGTCTGACCGAGTTCACTAGTTTAGGTTCCAAAAGCTGCTTCGGTATCACCCAGTTTACAAATCAGTAGATCCGAAATGCTTTCTGTGGAAAACTAAAACTAAGTTTTTGACTCATTCTTTTGCAAAAATCTCTGTATTTGTGATGCTCATCCACTCTATCTCATCTATATCTACTCATAGGGTCTGTTGTCAGTGATTGCAATATGTCTGATCAAAGTGACAGCCAGAACAGGGAAGAGGAGCAGGTTCACATGAGTGAGGGCACTAGTCCCTCTAGCAGCTATGATGAGGGCAGGGAGCACCCAAGCAACCTACCCAAAGCTGCCACCAGGCGGAAGAAGAAAACCTCAGAATCGAGGATGAAGACTATGTGGCAGTTGAGGATGAGGCCACTTCCAGGAAGAAGGTGCTCAAAAGGGAATATGGATCAGCTGCAGCAACTAAGCCAGGTCTGAAGACCAAAAGGCCAGCAGGAAGACAGCCCATGTCTAAAGCCAGAACCTCCACTCAAGCATCTCTGGAAGCTGAACCCAAAGAGGATGCTGCAGAAGGGAAGAAGAGGAAAGAAAGGGTCAAGAAGACCATGGCCAGAGTAATTGGAAAGCCTTCCATGATGGAAGAGGAGGAAGAAGAAGAGGATGCTGCACCAACACCCAAAGCTCAGAAGCTTATGGGTGATGCTATTAGGTCAGGGGCTGCTTCATCAAAGCCCAAAGTAGCACCCAAGGCTGCCTCCAAACCCAAGACTGCACCCAAGAGGAGTACCAGGAACATTCTAGCTGCTGAGAAGAACAAGGCCCCAAGGCACAAAAATCTATTCTTGATGAAGAAGATGATGAGACACATGTTTTGAGAAAATTGAAGCCTAAAATTCCAGATCATAATGATGCCCATCCTGTAGCTGAGAACATGAAGATCAGGAAGGACTCAGGATTGAGGCTATGGAGAGAGTCAGATCCATATGCCACCAGAAGGAGAACTGTTGTAGACTACAGGTTCCACACAAAGGAACAACAGGACTTCTGTGAGACAATCCTGCTGGACAAGAAGCCAATAGTGTGTGACATGAGATGGGTCAACTGGGAATACATCAAGGAGAATGAAGAACACTATCCTGGTGTGTATGACAGCTTCAGTGCTTGTGGAGTGGTAGACTTTGTTGGGCAGAAGCTCACAAAGTGGAATGATGAGCTAATAATGCAATTATACTCCACAGCACACTTCTTCCAGATGGCAGGATAGTATGGATGTCTGAAGGTACTAGGTACCAATCATCAATTGAAGAATGGGCAAATCTGATCAATGCACCTAAGGAGGAAGAGGATGACTTGGATGTCTATGCCAAGAAGAAGATGGATCACAACACTATGGCACATATGTACAAGGAGATCCCAGATGTGCTATAGAATCACACAAGTTTGGATCAAGACATTACTTTACGTCAGATGCCAACCATTAATCTGGATCCTCGGGCACACTCTCTTGCCCCAAGTCGGTGATCACAACATGATCGAGGCCATGCAATAAATCTGCTACATTTATTTGATGTGCCACAAAAGTTCAAGGTCATGAGTCTTATAGTTGAAACTATCAAGAGGACATTCTTGACCAAAGAGAAGTTGTGGGTATGCCCCATAGATCCAGGAGCAGATTAACTCCAAGATGGGCACTGGCACATACTTGTTGGACAAGGAACACATGCCTATCTGTCCAGACTTTGAGGACAACCAAGTGGTTATGAATGAAGATGAACCATCTTCTGTGCAAGCTCAAGTGAAGAAGGAGAAGGCAAGGACTGAGAAGGTTGCTAAGATGCCAACAATGGAAGAGGCATCTCAGTACTTCCTGAAGAGCAAACAAGATCAACTTAGATAATTGATTGCATCCACTCTGAGGATTGAGAAGGGGCTGGCCACCTTGACTCGAAACCAGGAGAGCCTGGAGAAGATAATGGAACAGAAGTTCTATGACATGGATGTGAAGGTAACAGAGATCCAGTCTGTTGTTGAGCAACTTCAGGATGATATGCAGAAGAGGAAGGGCAAGGCAACCACTAAGGCATTTGCCAGAGTGCCTAGAGCTCAGAGGTCGATTGCGATGCCAAGGATGCACACACGAGCTACTTCATATGCACCAGCTACATGCCTTCAAGTGCCACCAGCTCCAAAGACCTACTCCACCACCTCCATCTACATCAACTGATGCCTTCGTCCTTGGCGTTCTGTCTACACCACCACCTGAAGATCAAGCCTGAGAGACGATTTAGTGCTATGCATTTTCTATGAACTTTTTGGTAACTTGTTGCCAAAGGGGGAGAAAAATGTATAGATCATAGGCTTCAAGAGAGAGCGTTGCTTTTTATTCTCTCTTGCTTTGGTGGTTGAACTTTATTTGCTTGATTGAGATACTTTACATGCATGTGATACTTGGACGATCATGTGTTTGATCATATGCTACATTAGTGCTTGTTGGATGACATTATCCTTTTATCTCTATATGATCATTCACTTTGCTTGGTGATGAGTGCATGTATTTATTTATTTATTATCATTTTGAGCGCTCCACCAAGATGTATGTGACATGGAAGAGTAACCCATGAACCTAACTCTTTGTGCATTTGCAGTCCAAAGCAAATCTTAAACTATGCACAAATTTAGGGGGAGCTCTTGCTTTTCACATACTTCTCAAAGCAACAATGTTTTTCACTCTTATTATCATTTTTCGAAGCTTTGATCTATATGTTGTCATCAATTACCAAAAAGGGGGAGATTGAAAGTGCAACTATCCCTGGGTGGTTTTGGTAATTCCTAACAACATATAGTTCATTGAGATAACATTATTCCAAGATAAATATTTCAGGAAAAGCTCAATGAATGGCATGGCATGGATGAGGAAAGTGGACCCCTCAAAATACTAAGGATAAAAGGATTGGCTCAAGCTTCAAGCACAAGACTCTACATTTTATATTTTAGTGATCCAAGATCACATTGAGTCTATAGGAAAAGCCAATACTATCAAGGAGGGATGAGGTGTTGCTTAATGGCTTGCTTGCTCAAAGTGCTTAGTGATATGCTCCAAAAACCCTCAACTACTTTATCACATCCACATATGACCTAAACCAAAAGTCAAACTCGGCCCCACCGATTCTTTCTATCTGGCGCCACCGAGTTCATATGTCATAGCCACTGCCACAAACCCTAGGCAAATCGGTCTCACCGAGATGGGATTGTAATCTCTCGGTCTCCCTTCGTAACGTTTCGGTCCCACCGAGACGAGCGATCGGTCCCACTGAGATTGCAATGTAAACTCTCTGTTTCCTTTTTGTAACATTTCGGTCTCACCGAAATGAGCGAATCGGTCCCACCGAGTTTACCTGACCAACTCTCTGGTTAGCTTATTACCAAAATCGGTCCCACCAAGTTTGTGTAATCGGTCTCACGGAGATTACGCTATGCCCTAACCCTAACCATATCAGTCCTACCGAGTTGCATGTCGGTCCCACCGAAAATCCTAACGGTCACTAGATTTGTTGAATCGGTCCGACCGGGTTTCTCAATTCGGTCTCACCGAGATTGGTAAATTGTGTGTAACGGTTAGTTTTTGTGTGGAGGCTATATATACCCCTCCACCTACTCTTCATTCGTGGAGAGAGCCATCAGAACGAACCTACACTTCCAATACACATTTTCTGAGAGAGAACCACCTACCCTTGTGTTGAGGCCAAGATATTCCATTCCTACCATATGAATCTTGATCTCTAGCCTTCCACAAGTTGCTTTCCACTCAAATCTTCTTTCCACCAAATCCAAATCCTGTGAGAGAGAGTTGAGTGTTGGGGAGACTATCATTTGAAGCACAAGAGCAAGGAGTTCATCATCGACACACCATTTGTTACTTCTTGGAGAGTGGTGTCTCCTAGATTGGCTAGGTGTCACTTGGGAGCCTCCGAAAAGATTGTGGAGTTGAACCAAGGAGTTTGTAAGGGCAAGGAGATCGCCTACTTCGTGAAGATCTACCACTAGTGAGGCAAGTCCTTCGTGGGCGACGACCATGGTGGGATAGACAAGGTTGCTTCTTTGTGGACCCTTCATGGGTGGAGCCCTCCGTGGACTCGCGCAACCGTTGCCCTTCGTGGGTTGAAGTCTCCATTAACGTGGATGTACGATAGCACCACCTATCGGAACCACGACAAAAACATCCGTGTCACCAATTGCGTTTGAATTCTCCAAACCATTCCCCTTACATTCTTGCAAGTTGCATGATTTCCTTTCCGTTGCTCATATACTCTTTGCATGCTTGCTTGAATTGTGTTAAGATTGCTTGACTTGTGCTGAGATAGTCAAAATCTGCCAAAGACTAAAATTGGGAAAAGGATAAGTTTTTATTTGGTCAAGTAGTCTAATCACCCCCCCCCCTCTAGACATACTTTTGATCCTACAGTAATGGTGTCTCCGAACGTCGTAACCGTACTTTATTAGATATGGTATGATTTATGATGTCTCTTACCGATTTACCACTAGTGTTTTGGGGTTATGCATTAGAGACAGCTACATTAACGCTAAATAGGGCACCGTCTAAATTCGTTGAGACGACACAGTATGACATGTGGTTTGGCAAGAAACATAAGCTATCGTTTCTTAAAGTTTGGGGTTGCGATGCTTATGTGAAAAACCTTCAGCCTGATAGCTCGAACCCAAATCGGAGAAACGCGTCTTCATAGGATACCCAAAAGAAACTGTTGGGTACACCTTCTATCACAGATCCGAAGGCAAGATCTTTGTTGCTAAGAATGGATCCTTTCTAGAGAAGGAGTTTCTCGAAAGAGTGAGTGGGAGGAAAGTAGAACTTGATGAGGTAATTGTACCTTCTCTCGAATTGGAAAGTAGCTCATCACAAAAAACTATTCCCGTGATGCCTACACCAACAAGAGAGGAAGCTAATGATAATGATCATGAAACTTCATATCAAGTTACTACTGAACCTCGTAGGTCAACCAGAGCACGTTTTGCACCAGAGTGGTATGGTAATCCTGTTTTGGCAGTCATGCTACTAGACCATGACGAACCTACGAACTATTAAGAAGCTTCCGCAAAATGGCTTCAGGCCATGACATCTGAGATAGGATCCATGTACGAGGACAAAGTCTGGGCTTTGGTTGACTTGCCCGAAGATCGGCGAGCCATAGAGAATAAATGGATATTCAAGAAGAAGACTGGCACTGATGGTAATGTTACTGTCTACAAAGCTCGACTTGTCACAAAAGGTTTTCGACAAGTTCAAGGAGTTGACTACAATGAGACTTTCTCACCCGTAGTGATGCTTAAGTCTGTCTGAATCATGTTAGCAATTGCCGCATTTTATGATTATGACATCTAGCAAATGTACGTCAAAACGGCATTACTTAATGGATTTCTTAAAGAAGAGTTGTATATGATGGAACCAGAAGGTTTTGTTGATCCTAAAGGTGCGAACAAAGTGTGCAAGCCCCAGCAATCCATTTATGGACTGGTGCAAGCATCTCGGAGTTGGAATATATGCTTTGATGAGGTGATCAAAGCATATGGTTTTATACAGACTTTTGGAGAAGCATGTATTTACAAGAAAGTGAGTGGACGCTCTGTAGCATTTCTAGTATTATATGTGGATGACATATTGTTGATTGGAAATGATATAGAATTTTTGGATAGCATAAAAGGATACTTGAATAAGAGTTTTTCAATGAAAGACCTTGGTGAAGCTGCTTACATATTGGGCATCAAGATCTATAGAGATAGATCAAGACGCTTAATTGGACTTTCACAAAGCACATACCTTGATAAAGTTTTGAAGAAGTTCAAAATGGATCAGTCAAACAAAGGGTTCTTGCCTGTGTTACAAGGTGTGAAGTTGAGTCAGACTCAATGCCCGACCACTGCAGAAGATAGAGAGAAAATGAAAGTCATTCCCTATGCCTCAGCCATAGGTTCTATCATGTATGCAATGTTGTGTATCAGACCTGATGTGTGCCTTGCTATAAGTCTAGTAGGGAGGTACCAAAGTAATCCAGGAGTGGATCACTGGACAGCGGTCAAGAACATCCTGAAGTACCTGAAAAGGACTAAGGATATGTTTCTCATTTATGGAGGTGACAAAGAGCTCGTCGTAAATGCTTACGTCGATGCTAGCTTTGACACTGATCCGGATGACTCTAAGTCACAAGCCGGATACGTATTTTTATTGAATGGTGGAGCTGTCAGTTGGTGCGGTTCCAAGCAAAGCGTCGTGGCGGTATCTACATGTGAAGCGAAGTACCTAGTGCATTGGGTCCAATGAAAATCTTTTGTGACAATACTGGAGCAATTTCCTTGGCGAAGGAATCCAGATTTCACAAAAGAACCAAACACATCAAGAGACACTTCAACTCCATCCATCATCAAGTCAAGGAGGGAGATATAGAGATTTGCAAAATAAATACGGATCTCAATGTGGCAGACCCGTTGACTAAGCCTCTTCCACGAGCAAAATATGATCAACACCAAGACTCCATGGGTGTTAGAATCATTACAATGTAATCTAGATTATTGACTCTAGTGCAAGTGGGAGACTGAAGGAAATATGCCCTAGAGGCAATAATAAAGTTGTTATTTTATATTTCCTTATATCATGATAAATGTTTATTATTCATGCTAGAATTTTATTAACCATAAACTTGATACATGTGTGGATACATAGACAAAACATCGTGTCCCTAGTATGCCTCTACTAGACTAGCTCGTTAATCAAAGATGGTTAAGTTTCCTAACCATAGACATGTGTTGTCATTTGATGAACGGGATCACATCATTAGGAGAATGATGTGATGGACAAGACCCATCCGTTAGCTTAGCATATTGATTGTTAAGTTTTATTGCTATTGCTTTCTTCATGTCATATACATATTCCTTTGACTATGAGATTATGCAACTCCAGGATACCGGAGGAATACCTTGTGTGCTATCAAACGTCACAACGTAACTGGGTGATTATAAAGATGCTCTACAGGTATCTCCGAAGGTGTTTGTTGGGTTGGCATAGATTGACATTAGGATTTGTCACTCTGAGTATCGGAGAGGTATCTTTGGGTCCTCTCGGTAATGCACATCATAATAAGCCTTGCAAGCAATGTGACTAATGAGTTAGTTGCGGGATGATGTATTGCGGAACGAGTAAATAGACTTGCCAGTAACGAGATTGAACTAGGTATGTAGATACCAACGGTCGAATCTCGGGCAAGTAACATACCGATGACAAAGGGAATAACGTATGTTATCATTACGGTACGACCGACAAAGATTTCATAGAATATGTAGGAACCAATATGAGCATCTAGGTTCTTATGTTGGTTATTGACCGCAGAGGTGTCTCGGTCATGTCTACATAGTTCTCAAACTTGTTGGGTCCGCACGCTTAACGTTCGATGACGATTTTGTATTATATGAGTTATGTGATTTGGGGAAAATTTGACAAATTTGACCTATAGACGAAATTAAATCACAGAATGAACTGTCCGTGAAACTATTTCACGCGGCTGACCCGTGGCGCCTACCTCTTAGGCGCTGCACTAGTGCAACGCCTGGGAGCTAGGCGCTGCACTAGTGCAACGCCTAAGAGCTAGGCGCTACACTGTATAGTGTGGCGCCTAGCTCGTAGGCGCTGCACACGACTTAGTAATTTTCTGATCACACGTGTGCGGCGCTGGCCGTGTAGCGCCTATCTGTGAGGCGTTGCACAGTGTAGTGTGGCACCTTCATGTCGGGCGTCACACAAAAAGGTCAGCCGCGTGAAATAGTTTCACGGATAGTTCATTCTATGATTTGATTCCGTCTATAGGTCAAATTTGTCAAATTTGTCGTGATTTGGTGACCGAATGTTGTTCAGAGTCCCGGATGAGAGCACGGACATGACGAGGAGCCTCGAAATGGTCGAGAGGTAAATATTCATATATAGGACAATAATATTCGGACACCGGAAGTGTTCTGGGGGTACCGGGTACATATCGGGTCACCGGAAGGGGTTCCGGGCACCCCCCCCCCCCGCAACTATATGGGCCTAGTGGACCAAGAGGGGGACAGACCAGCCCCTAAGGGGCTGGTGCGCCCCCATATAGGCCGAAATAGGAGGAGAAGGAAAGAGGGGAAGGGAGAAGGAAAGGGGATGTTTCGGCCTCCCCCTTCCTTCCCTCTCTTTTCTTTCCCCTCCGATGAATAAGGAAAGGGGGCCGAATTGGGGAGGAACCCCAAGTAGGATTCGGCCTACTTGGGCGCCTCCTTCGCTGCTCCCTCTCCCTCCCACCTATATATATGAGGGAGGGAGGCGCCTAGGACACAACAACAGCATCTGTTAGCCGTGTGCGGCGCCTCCCTCCACAGATTACACCCTCGGTCATATCTCTGTAGTGCTGAGGCGAAGCCCTGCATGGATCACTTCACCATCACCGTCACCACGTCGTCGTGCTGACGGAACTCATCTCCCTCAACACTTTGATGGATCAAGAGTTCGAGGGACGTCATCGAGCTGAACGTGTGCAGAACTCGGAGGTGTCGTACCTTCGATGCTTGATTAGTCGGAACAAGAAGAAGTTTGACTACATCAACTGCGTTGTCAAACACTTCCGCTTTCGGTCTACGAGGGTACGTAGACACACTCTCCCCTATCATTGCTATGCATCTCCTAGATAGATCTTGCGTGAGTGTAGGAATTTTTTTGAAATTGCATGCTACGTTTCCCAACAAGGAACACATCAATAACATGTATATCAAATATACCTTTGTTCACTTTGTCATCCTTCTTATCTGCCAAGTTCTTGGGGCGGTTTCGCTTCCAGTGACCATTTCCCTTGTAGTAGAAGCACTCAGTTTCAGGCTTGGGTACAGCTTTGGGCTTCTTCATGGGAGGGGCAACTTGCTTGCCGGCCTTCTTGAAGTTCCCTTTCTTTTCCTTGCCCTTTTTCTTGAAACTGGTGGTCTTGTTAACCAGCAACACTTGATGCTCTTTCTTGATTTCTACCTCCGCCGATTTCAGCATCGCGAAGAGCTCGGGAATCGTTTTCGTCATCCCTTGCATATTATAGTTCATCATGAAGCCTTTGTAGCTTGGTGGTAGTGACTGAAGAATTCTGTCAATAACACTCTCAACTGGAAGATCAATTCCCAGCTGAGTCAAGTGGTTGTGGTACCCAGACATTCTGAGTATGTGTTCACTCACAGAACTGTTATCCTCCATCTTACAGCTAAAGAACTTGTTGGAGAATTCATATCTCTCAACCCGGGCATTAGCTTGAAATATCAACTTCAGCTCTTGGAACATCTCATATGGTCCATGACGTTCAAAACATCTTTGAAGTCCCGATTCTAAGCCTTAAAGCATGGCACACTGAACTATCGAGTAGTCATCAGATCGAGCTTGCCAGACGTTCATAACATCAGCATCTGCTCCTACAGCAGGCCTTTCACCTAGCGGTGCATCAAGGACATAATTCTTCTGTGCAGCAATGAGGATAATCCTCAAGTTACGGACCCAGTCCGTGTAGTTGCTACCATCATCTTTCAACTTAGCTTTCTCTAGGAACGCATTAAAATTCAAGGGAACGGTAGCATGGGCCATAGATCTACAACATAGATTTGCAAAAACTATTAGGACTAAGTTCATGATAAACTTTAGTTCAAATAATCAAATTACTAATGAACTCTCACTTAAATCAACATCCCTCAAGTTTTGTAAGTGATACATGATCCAAATCAACTAACCCATGTCCGATCATCACATGAGATGGGGTAGTCTTCAATGGTGAACATCTCCATGTCGATCATATCTACTATATGATTCATGTTCAACCTTTCGGTCTCCAGTGTTCCGGGACCATGTCTGTACATGCTAGGCTCATCAAGTTTAACCCAAGTATTCTGCATGTGCAAAACTAGCTTACACCCATTGTATGTGAATGTAGAGTCTATCACACCCGATCATCACGAGGTGCTTCAAAACAACGAACTTTAGCAATGGTGCATACTCGGGGAGAACACTTTTATCTTAAAATTAAGTGAAAAGATCATCTTATAATGCTACCATCGTTCTAAGCAAAATAAGATGCATAAAGGATAAACATCACATGCAATCAAAATATGTGACATGATATGGCCATCATCATCTTGTGCTTTTGATCTCCATCTCCAAAGCAATGGCATGATCTCCATCGTCACCGGCGCGACACCTTGATCTCCATCATTGCGTCGGGGTTGTCTCACCAACTATTGCTTCTACAACTACTGCTAACGCATAGCGATAGAGTAAAGCAATTACATGGCGCTTAGTGATTGACACACAGGTCATAAAATAATTAAAGACGGCCCTAAGGCTCCTGCCGGTTGTCGTACTCATCGACATGCAAGTCATGAACTTATTACAAATGTGATCATCTCATACGTCAACATATATCATATCACATCTTGATCGTATCACATCTCAACATGCCCTGCAAAAACAAGTTAGACATCCTCTACTTTGTTGTTGCAAGTTTTACGTGGCTGCTACGGGCAACTAGCAAGAACCGTTCTTACCTACGCAAAACCACAAAGGTGATTATCAAGTTGCTATTTAACCTTTTGCAAGGATCGTCGTAGTCAAATTAGATTCAACTAAAGTGGGAGAAACAGACACCCGTCAACCACCTTTATGTAAAACAAGTTGCATGTCAGTCGGTGGAACCGGTCTCATGTACGTGGACATGTAAGGTTCGTCCGAGCCGCTTCATCCCACAATACCGCCGAATCAAAATAATACATAGGTAGTAAGCAATATGAACATCACCGCCAACAACTCCTTTGTGTTCTACTCATGCATATCATCTACGCATAGACATGGCTTATGATGACACTGTTGGGAAACGTTGCATGGAACACACACAAAATTCTACGCACATGCAAGATCTATCCATGGAGATGCATAGCTATGAGAAGGGAGAGCATCTACATACGCTTGTAGATCGCTAAGCGGAAGCGTTTATCAACGCGGTTGATGTAGTCATACACCTTCACGGTCAGTTTCGATCAAGCATCGAACGTACGGCACCTCCGCGTTTAACACACGTTCAGCTTGATGACGTCCTCGCCTTCTTGATCTAGCAAGAGGAGCGAAGTAGTAAATGAGTTCCGCAGCATGACGGCGTGGTGACGGTGGTGGTGAAACTATTTCCGCAGAGCTTCGCCAAACACAATGGATTCGGAGCGGAGGATGAACTAGAGGGAGGAGATTAGAACCACACTAGGCTTCTAATTATGAGGATTAGAGGTAGCTAGGGCTAGCTCTAATTAGTCAACTAGGACCAACTAGAACTAGAACTAGATCAACTAGAGGAGGCTCAAAAACTTGTGTTCTAGGGGCTAGCCTTGCTCCTCTATTTATACGTGAGCCCCGGGGTCGTTACTTGGGGAGAGGGCCTCCCCAAAGTCGGTTTGGAACGCAAGGAAGAGTCCTTCTCAGATTCCAGCATGAGACGCCACGGTCCTCGGTGTTTGTCACTGATGCCATGGTCCTCGGCGTCTGGTCCCCGACCTCCGCAAAACTTCCTTTTGCACAGACCTAAAGCCCCATGGGCCTTACACCTTGGCCCAACCATCATCCTATATATCAATCTTTACCTCTAGACCATCCTGGAGCTCCTCGTCATGTCCGTGATCTCATCCGGGACTTCGAACAACATTCGGTCACCAACATACATAACTCATATAATACTATATCGTCAACAAATGTTAAGCGTGCGGACCCTTGACATGACCGAGACGCTTCTCCGGACAATAACCAATAGCGGGACCTGGATGCCCATATTGGTTCCTACATATTCTACGAAGAGCTTTATCGGTTGAACCTTTATGACAACATACGTAGTTTCCTTTGTCTGTCGGTATGTTACTTGTCCGAGATTCAATCGTCGGTATCTCCATACCTAGTTCAATCTCGTTACCGGCAAGCCTCTTTACTAGTTCTGTAGTACATCATCTTGTAACTAACTCTGTAATCACTTTGCTTGCAAGCTTCTTGTGATGTTGTATTACCGAGAGGTCGCAGAGATACCTTTCCATCATATGGAATGACAAATCCCAATCTTGATACATGCCAACTCAACAGACATCTTCGGAGATACCTGTAGAGCACTTTTATGATCACCCAGTTATGAAGTGACGTTTGATACACACAAGACATTCATCCTGAGTCCGGGAGTTGCATGATCTCATGGTCGAAGGAACATGTATTTGACATTAAGAAAGCAGTAGCAATAAACTGAACGATCATATGTTATGCTAACAGATGGGTCTTGTCCATCACATCATTCTCATAATGATGTGATCTCGTTATCAAACAACAACTCATGTCTATGGTCAGGAAACCTTAACCAACTTTTGATCAACGAGCTAGTCTAGTAGAGGCTTACTAGGGACTTGGTATTTGTTTACGTATTGACGCATGTATTTAAGTTTCCGACCGATACAATATAGCATGAATAATAAACTTTTATCATGATTAAGAAAATATAATAATAACCATTTTATTATTGCCTCTAGGGCATATTTCCAACAGAGAAGCGGGAAGGAGGAGAAGGGTGGCGGTGTCGTCTAGCCGTTTGGATTGCGCCCGTGGTCGCCTTGCCAATTCGATGGCACGCCAAATTTTGGCGGAGGAAACTGCCGCCCGTGCCTTGCCAAATAATTGGCTGCGTAGTAGAAGGGAGGGAAGGCTGGAAGGGGCTGGGGCAAGCAAAATAATTGGATCCCAACCAAACTCACGCCATGCTCTTGTCAACGACCAATTTTTTGGTCGGGCACGTCAGGGATGTGATCCAAACAGGCTCTAGGTCGTTGCCTAAGTCGCCCCTGGTGAGTGACACGGGGGCCTATACGAGGATCCGTTAAACCCACCAATTCCATAATTTTGTGATTTTAGGGCCTTGTGGGTTACAAAAAAGTCAGACTATTATAGGGTGTGTTTTTAGTCATGTCTGCAGGTGATGGGAGAGTTATTATGGACAACATGTTTCAACACTAGTACATGCCCTTAGCCAAAGGCATTGGTGTGTTTTCTGCGGAAATTTTACGTGGAGTGGGTTGGAAATCCCATGGATTTTTTTAGTCCACGGGCCTCGTTCTTTCATTCCTAACCATAGCCGCGCTCTTACCCCACCTCTCTTGTTTGATGATCTCATTGGCAGTTAAAAGAGTGGGGACCCATCGTTATGCCCTTATTTCCCTTGGATTTTCTTTCCCTAGCGGTACCGACGAGGTGGTGGCGACGATGATGCATTGGAATAAGGTCTCTCCGGGCTCTCCCTACCTCGACGACAGTCAATCAAACACCGACGAAGGGCCTGCAAGGGCAGGTGCTGCTTGATTTTGTGGTTGTCTTCATATTCAATATGTGGAATCAAAGTCGTGATCACATAGGTACCTATCCGAACGAGAATCCAGAAAGTGCTCGTTCGATCAAGGGAAGTAGTTGCTTGGCTCTTGGTGCAATGATTTCGACCTCTTCTTCTGATTTTTTACTATGGCATGGTTCGGTTTCTCCAACCCTACGGGCTTGTGGTGAAAAATATTCGTTTCATTTCTAGCGACGGGTAGCTATTGTGGCCTTCAAAGGCCGGTATTAAGAGGGTGTAAATTTCTCTTACTGTCAGTTCGGTACAATTTTTTAAGCTTCGACGAGCGGCATACAATTGAAGGAAGAAGACAATCAGCATGGTTTGGATGTAATTTTATTATTTGCTGGTTGTTTTATGTCTTATTGTCTATCCATTGTACTAGCTATATTGTTTTCCTTGATGATCATTATATATAAATTGACCGTCTTTCCTAAAAAATTAATATCAACTTCTATTATAGAGCTCATCTCTTTCAGTTCAGGCAACGTTCGGGCGTCGGGGCAGGTTGTTCTCCCCTTGCCCCTTGCCCTCTGCTCCGGCATAACAGGATATTCTTGTGCACCTTCCTGTGATGTCGACATAATAACGTCCACGCCCAGAATAACTATTCAACAGCACACAACTAATATTACACACATTCGTGCTGTCGGGGTCTAGGGTATGTTTGCCTGCTACCCAAAATCAACTCTACCAACTTTCTGGTTATGACAAACAGGCTTTTGCCTTGCCCGTCGGGTTCATGCCATCTTGCCTACTTTGCTTCATTTTCGGTGCCAATATTGGCTAAATCTGGAGCAAGCAAAACATACCTCACTATATCAAATCAGACCCGACTCCTTCGCCGAAATTACTAGAAGACATATTTTAGGTGTCAAGAATGATGATGCGACTCATGTGACACAAGCAGGAAATAAAGGGATCTGTTCATCTCATTTTACGAGCAACAAGCTACGTTGGCTCAGGAGTCAAGAGTTAACATTTGTGATCTTGTATAAGGTCAATTCTGAATTTTGCAGATGTGGCGACACCCACCCAGCCACATGCTAATGGAAATTCACCTCTATAGATTCAGTTATTTCATCATAACATTCCTCTTTTTTGCGATGGAGAATCCCGCAAGGACCTATACAGGGTAATATGCACACCCACGGCACCTACTACTTGTCACGAAGTGGCGGAAAAGGACCTGGACTGGAATAAGTCTCAGCACACGGCAGGCTGATGGAGAGTAACAGGGGGCGATCCAACATCTGCAGGCCGAAGGTTAGCGCTTCTTGTTTCTTGTTAGAAGAGCTGAAAGAAGAGGGTCGTTGAACCGTCGCTGAATGACCGGATGTCCCCTGGCTTCACCAGCGCCCTGCATAACGGGCATGTCCGCTCCCGCTCCAACCTGCCATCATTCGGCAAGCGATGAGAAGTTCCAATTTGGTACTCCCTCCGTCCGAAAATACTTGTCAAAGAAATGGATGTATCTAGACATATCTTAGTTATAGATACATCCATTTTTAGCCATTTTCTTGACAAGTATTTCCGGACGGAGGGAGTAACTGTTACTCCCTCCGCCCCATAATATAAGAGCACTTTTGACACTAGTGTAGTGATATAAGAGCACTTTTGACACTAGTGTAGTGTCAAAAACGCTCTTATATTACGGGACGGAGGGAGTAGATGCCAGCAAAGCATCAAGAACCAGACAACAAAGGTGTATGGGATATACCATTCAGAGGCACAGTCTTCGCAGAAGATATGTTTACACTGCAGGAGGATGGGAGTATGCATCTTTTCTTGGCATATAGCACACAGATCTCCAGCAGCAAGAACCTGCATACCATATAGTGAAATGAATGCAGACTTTCTTAGCTAGAAGCTCCAGAGATATAAACCAAGAATGCATATGCCACCAACACATTTCACTCATGCGCCTAGAAGCCTAACACTGCATTACCTGCTCAGTTGTTGCATGTGAACCATAATGCAAGTCCTTATGAGACAGCGCATTCACTGAAGCCAAAAGTGAACGAACCTGGTAGAAAGCAGCAGTAATGTCAGCTATTATAAACCCAGAATCGGTTAAGAAATGAACAAGGGAACTAGAAGTACCTTTTCCACCATTGATGCCACCTTGAAAGTAAGGTACAATCCAGTTGTTAAAGATGAAAAAAGACTTCCATATTCCTTGTTCAGGAAAAAACGATACCACACAGGAGCCGGCAACAACGCACGGTACAGAAGAAGGGAATATTCCACAACTGTCAACATTTGACCCTAAAGAGAAAGTTGAGTTACAACGAGAAAAGCTTGGCTGTACATCTCTCCATCGAAACTAGTAAAATTTACATAATTAGCTGAACAATGATAATGTACAGCAGATTACCTGTCTACGATAGTGACGACCTTTGCTGTTTTTGTAGTACATGAGCAGCACACACTTGACAACCATAGCAGCTTGCCGGACCATTGTATCTGTGGAGCACAAAACAGCAGTCAGCCTGATTAGAAATTTTAAAGAGCGCAGTGCTAGTTTAAGAGTTATGGACAGATAGCAATGGTGCATAAATTCCTATTATTCAACAAACGTAAGTTAATTTCCAAGTGAAACACAGGACAACGTTATCCGCTTCAAAACAAAACAGAACACACAGATACACACATTGTCAAGTTTTTCCACAAATGAGTTACTGACTGAGCCTAATTCATGAAATGACCAAGGGCCTCATCGGTTCGCAGGACCTAAAAAAACTCTTAAATAGGAAAACCATTGGGTTGCAATGTCATGCCCTCTCTTGATACAATATGATCAAAAGGATATTTTGAGTGCATCATAGAAAACCATAGAAGTTCTTCAAGGTCTCATATTACAATCATATGGAATAATTTGAAGCAGAGAGGCCCCAAACAGAGAAATCATGCTGTGTGAGGGAAAAGAGAATACCATTCACAGCGATGAAAAATATAGCATGCCAGAATGGTGGTATTTCTTTTGGAGGAAGCATCACCAAAGGTCTAACAAGGTCATCATTCCTGTACCACCAGTAGACTCCAAACACATGAATGGTGAATACTATTACAATCCCGATAAGCATTGGCATTTTCCTCTCCCCCTGAAATAAGAAAAATAAATACAAGTGATAGATCAGCTGAAGATCTTGTTTAATTGACATTCACAGCATTAACTTAAAGAGGAAATGACATGATAGTTACTCCCTCCGTTTCTTATTACTCTGCGTCTAAGTTTTTCTCGTTTTTTCCCAATTGCTTTGCGCGGTAGTCTATTTCTCCATTTCCTTCCAACTTTGCCCCTTCCAGCTAGCCAATCCGTTGCATGGCAGAGCAATTAGTGGAGCAGTCAGTGCGCATGCATGAGCAGGCTAGCTGCATGCAGGGCAGCCGAGGCGCGCGGGCCAATTAGCTGCATGCAGTTACTTAAGGCGCGCCAGTTCCCAACGTGCA
Organism: Aegilops longissima; assembly: GCA_021605205.1. Taxonomy (NCBI): domain Eukaryota; kingdom Viridiplantae; phylum Streptophyta; class Magnoliopsida; order Poales; family Poaceae; genus Aegilops; species Aegilops longissima. Next base: position 140,644,385 of record CM038676.1, on the reverse strand, counting down.
ACTAACATGAGAGGAAGGATAAGACGGTCCAAGAAACAACCAGCGGTACGCTCCTTGGTATGCGGGCTTCAAGTTATGCGCGGAGAAAAGAAAAACGGAGGGAATACATTCTAGAGCACATATCCATACCAAAACATCTACAGTGTTTCTAGCTCTTCTAAGCATGTGAGATCACTATGAGGACAATCAAATGGAGTTATCTATGTAATTTGACAATCACATGGAGTTATCCTGGGGCCCAGTGTTAGGGATGTAGTGGCAGCAGCAGTCTGCCAGCCCGCTTCCTCAATAGAAAAGACAGACCCAGTGCTAGAAGCTCCCACACCAGGTGGGGTCTGGGGAAGGATTATACGAGGCAAGCCTTACCCCTGCACAGTGCAATGCAGAGAGGCCGCATCGACCCTCAAAAAAAAAAGAGAGAGGCTGCATCAAATCCAGGACCTCTTGGCACACAGCCTGCTTCCTCAATGACGCATAAAATTGCTATGAAGCTCACCGCACAGCTTTAGCGACACTCGGCCCACAAACACCAGCAACTGGTTTCATCAGCAACAGCTAAGCCCCGACCCTCCTATGCCTAATTAAGAGCATCAACTTTCCTGGCACCAGAGCAGGTGTGCAAGTCTAGCTAAAGAGGCTTCAATAGTTCAGTGAGGCGCCAATTATACATTTACGTGTTGTTCCTTGTGTGCCATTTTGATAATACCTACTCAAGTAACCGTAAGGAGGCATGGTCATTGTGGATTATTCTCGGCATTGGAATAGATCGTCTTATAGACTTAGACATCCGTTGGCGTTATCAATTACCCTTAGCTGTACACATTCATTTCCCAACACATGAAAGGACAACGAAACCCTTCATGTTTCTTTTCAAATCAAAGAATGAATGATGTGCATTTTTGGCAGACACCGGGTTGCCAAATGTTTACATGGGCAGACGCATATGCCCACATAAAGGCTCGTGGCCAGCTCGCAATTTGTCTACTTACATCCTGACCCAAACCCAATGTAGCTGTGCTGCTGACAGCAGCAGAAGGGTTTGCATTTGTTCACTGGGTTTGCAGAGCAGCTGTGCATCATGATGTTACATATGGTAAGAAGATATTCACATTTCTGCTGGCAGTTGCTGAGGAAAACTAACATGATCAACAATATGGCATCCAAACAAACCTCTAGAAGCATACCAATTAACCTCTACACTAGAACCAGAACAATAACGTTGATACACCAGATAAGAAGCACAAGCCCTTGAGAGCAGTCTGCTTGCCAGAACAATTAATTAACCTCTAGAAGCAGAACAAGCACGTTGATGAGACAAGTTATTACGAAGCACAAACCTTGAGAGCGGTCTGCTTGCGCAAGATATCATTGGACTTGAACATGACCGCGGCAATCCAGATCATGACGAAGAAACCTACACAATATAAACTCAATTGGAATGAGGAACTCGCCATCATCATCTTCTGACCAGCGACTTATCCACGCTGTGAAGCAGGCGCGCAACGAAATGGATCGAACCAAACTCGCATCACAATTCACGCGTATAGCGCCTGGTGAGGCAGGCAAACCCTCACGCTACAATAGAGATAGAGAACGGGTAGGTGCTGCACGCGGATTCGCGTACCTTGCAGGTGCTGGCGGATGAAGACGCCGAGCAGGAGCAGGGAGAAGGGCAGCGCGTGCTCCACCCACCTGGCCAGGCGCTGCACGTCGTAGCCCTGGTAGGGCGAGTCCCCCCTCCCGCTCCCGCCGCCCGCGCCAGCCTCGTCCCCCCGCGCCGCCGGGGCCTCCTCGTCCGCGGGCTGCTGCCCTCCTCCCGCGTCCCCCGCGCCAGCGCCAGGCGCGTCGTCGGGCCCGGCGATCCGAATCGACACCTCCCCGTCGGCCCCCGCGGATGGCTCCCCCCGCTGGGCGCCCCCGCCGGCCTGGGCCCGCAGGACGCCCGAGGAGTACTCGAGCAGCGCGGAGAGCGGCGCGTGGATGAGGCCGGCGGGGGAGAAGCGCTGGGCGTAGCCCCCGTGCGCCGGCTGCGGCGGAGGCGGGGCCGGCGGGTCCATCGGGGCGGGCTGGCGTCGCCGTGCGATGGCGCGACCCGGTCACCGGCTGGCGGTGCGGTGCGGTGGGGTGGAGGGGAGGCGTGGAGCCGCGCTCGCAGCCGAGGGCCGAGGCGAGGGGGGAAAGGGGAAGAGGGAAGGAAGGAAGGGGGTTTATGTCCTCGTCGCTCTTGAGTTTGGATTTTGTGGGCAACAGAATGAGAATTCGATCGATCGATCGAACTGTTCGTGTGGGCGACGCTCCTGCGTTTGGATTTTCTTCGTCTCCCCGGGTCTTCCCCCTTGCTTTCGATGGTCGTCTATTGGTATTTCGCTTGTGGGCGAAGGGATTCGTCGGCGTCAAAGGCTCCAACAGACCGATCCCAACGTAGCTATCCCTGGGATAGCATGTTGGTCAATTGTGTTCCCAAATTCAGATCACCCTACCGCTGGTAATTCTAGGGATTTCGAACCATGAACTACAGGGTTTCATTATCTGATGATGATGGTGGAACCCTGTCCAATTTAGACATGGGAAAAAAGGAAGGCAAACTGACATGGATTTTATATTTTATAAGAAAGAAAATGAAACGCAGTTCGGATGCATCAAAGACACCAGCAGACGAAACACCAACCAACTGAACGAACTAGGCGTCCGGAAATTGTATATACTAATCTAAACGCCAGCAAAATTGACCAGCGGACTATGCACTAACCAGACAACCGGAAACTGTCCAAGACAAGCGTCGAATCTTTGCTGCGAAGGCCGGAATTTTGCTTCACTCTCAAAAGAATGTTTCAAACCGTGTGAAGAACGTATAACATTTTCCTTATGCAGCTTGATGAAATGAAGCATCCAATTCCACCACACGACAACAACCACAGCAAAATACATTGACAAACGAATTCAAGCAGCAAAGATTCAACAGGCCATTCATATTAGTACCATCATCACAAAATAGATAATATCTTCCATAACAAGGTTCGACACAACATTCAGACAAAATAACATAGCACCACAGGCACTTGGAATCTAAGTTCCACACGGTAAAATAAGTTTCGATAGAACGGATAGACTTCTTCTGCTAGATTATGCGGCAGACAGGAAAGCTTGTCCAGGGGCACGGTTCGCAAGGCGGCCATGGCATCCGAGCAGCTGCAAAGCAAGAGGCATGAAACAATTAGTTGATGCAGGGATACTGGCTTCCCAAGGGAGAGCAAAACAGAAGATCATGCAGAGGCCTACAAAACAATTGCCCAGGATCAAACCTTAGCATTGACTCCATCAGGCAAGATCCTGCCCTCACTCTTGAACTTGAGGTAGTCGTTGCGGTTGAACTTGGTGAAGCCCCTGAAAGAAGAAGCACAAATTAGAGATATGCACAAGAAATTTCAACAGGCATATCATATCATCTCAGCACATGAAACTATCTTCAGTGCTTACCACTTCCTGCTCTCAATGATCTTTTGGCGACCAGGGAACTTGAACTTGGCACGGCGAAGGGCCTCAGTGGCATGGATGGCATTGTTGGGCTTGCACCGCACAGAAAGGAGGACCTGCCCAATGGCAACACGGGCACAGACTCCCTGCGGCTTCCCGAAAGCACCCCTCATACCAGTCTGGAGCCTATCAGCCCCGGCACACGAAAGCATCTTGTTGATACGGAGCACATGGAACGGGTGAACCCTGACCCTTAGGTGGAAGGCATCCTTTCCTGCATGCTTCGTCATGTACTTGTTGCAAGCAATACGGGCAGCCTCAAGAGCCTCACTGGACACGTTCTCCTTCTCCCATGAGACAAGGTGAACACAGTGAGAGAACTCATCGACACCCTTCTTCTTCATGCCAACATCATAGATCCTGATCTTAGGGTCAGGCACACCACGGCAGTACCTTGACTTGGGGTACGGCTTGTTCTTGATCTGCCTATAGCACCTCGCAGGTCCTGACCAGAGAATTGTCATTACCAGAACAAAACTACCAAAAGCAACAAACATGCAAAGTAAATAACTAAATGCAGTGAACATTGAAAAGAATGTGCAACTCAGTTCAGTCACTGCATTATTCCAGGTACTGAGAATGAATCATTTTAATTTGCACCAAATTCAACACTAGATATGAGCAACGTGTACAATCAGACTCAGTTTAAGATAGGCTACCATCTACAGGCAACCAAGAGATTACTAACTATCATGATTCAGCATGAGCAGTTGACAAGTTGATCAACAACGAGCCACAACTACTAATTCAGCTTCATAGAATATCATGGGCCATACAACCCTACCAAAAGCAGCAGTGTTTAGAATAACTTCAAAGCAAGAGCATATAGATCTTCATTTCCTAGCATACTACATGAAAGAGCACAGGAAATATCAACATTCGAGAAGACAAGAGCATTTTTCGGGCACCATTTAACAAACAGATACTAAAATGAAACGAACAGAGGATGACACGCAGCTTGAACTACTCAAATGTTGTTTCGAATCACCACATGAGAACAGCTACGGGCATGAATTTATCTTGCCAAATCAACCAGACAGAAACTAAATAATCATCGGGAGCAACACATATCACAGGTTCCTCGCGGCTACGACGGATCTAGGCCAGATTCACACGCAACCGAGGACACTCAAACGATTACACGAACCATAGCTACGGCCAGATGAACGCTAGACTAGGGTAACATACACGCAAGGGGGAGAGGGAGAGGGAGAGGGTAATCGCGTGCTTACTTCTCCCCATGGCGACGGCGGCTCGAGGCAGGCGGCGGCTGCGGCGGCGGCGGGAGGAGACGGAAGAGCTGCGACTAGGGTTTGGTGTGGATCGACGGGGCCGCTTATATAGAGGTGGGGATTGCGAATGGGTTGCTGTCCTGGCTGGGGTTTCCGCGTGGAGGTGGTGCTATTGGACTTGGACTGTCCATATTGGGTCTGCGTCATGCGTGACCCGGTGGAGCTGTTGGGCCTGAGTAGAAATTAGTCCAGGCCCAGAAAACACTAGAAGATTCGGGCCACACTTTACTCCCAGTATTAGCCGTTGGATTTTTCAATCGTTCGGCTCAAATCGGTTTGCTCCACCCGTGTCATGTATTGGACTTGGACTGGCCGACGTCTACATTTGGTTTGCGTCATGCGTGACCTGGGAGTTTGGGCCGCAGGAGGAAATGGTTTAGGCCCAGAAGCACCACATGCATAATTAGCAGAAAACTATCACATTACGATTTCTGACATTTCGCACCGAAAATCCGACAGTGACAAAAACATTGAGGGCCTCTTTGATTCGCAGGATTTTAAAAACGTAGGAATAGAAAAAGTATAGGATTGGAGTGTCTCTCATTATTTCTATCATGTTTGCATTAGATTTTGCTACTGTTGTTTGATAGCTCCTATTCTGATGCATAGCCTGCTTTCGTAACCTGCTGTTGTTACTTTACCTGGTATCCTATATGCTTAGTATAGGTTGGTTAGTGATCCATCAGCGACCCCTCACCCTTGTCCTTGTTGCCCCGCTTTGTTACCACAAGATTCGATCCAGGTGATCGACGTGCTGAGACCGACACAACACCGCACACCCCCTTAGTTGTACGACTCTGCAGAGCTACTATCGAGTACCGAGGGTGATACCTCCTACCTCGCTCCTGATGATATCTATGTAGTGTAGCTAGTCGATTGTGGGATACCGAGGATGATTCCTCTTTCACCACCTCTGATGATGCCTCTGTCGTGCAACCCCTCAAGTGTGAACCCATCGAGGGTGATTCCTCCAAGTTCACCTTGACGGATACATCGAGTGGGATTCCATCGAGGGTGATTCCTCGGATTTCCCCCTTGATGTTAAAGACACACTGTTACCTTTCACTGTTGCCCCTTTTACTGTTACTGCGGGACTGAAGGGACAGGCGGTACCACCCGGTAGAGGTGGACATGAGTTCCCGACAGTCTCTTGTGAGTCGGGTTGACCTGGAGGGTACCCACGAGATAATTACGAGGCACGGTTGGCAGGCAGACCGCCCTAGAGAGGGATGGGCCTGACCCTTGTCGTAAGTCCTCGAGACGGGGTGTCTCCGTGCGCTCCCAAGACACTAACGGTTTTGGATATGTGATCTGAGTAGGCCACTGTCCTTTTCGCACTAACCACCACGCGGGAATAAGTATGGGCACTCGGCGTTATACGATTCTCCAAAAGCTCTTCGGATGTCAGTGGTTGAGCGGCGCGCGCCCGGTTGGATGGTAACCTCCTACGCTTGTATAAGGAGGTGGGTCTGCTCCAAGCCGCGTACGCAACGCACAGGAGTGTAAAGGACGATGGGCCCAAGACCCATGAGCGCTTAGGATGTAGACCGGCGTGTTGGCCTCTCTGTTGAGCCTAGGTAGGACTATGGTGTGTTGATCAGCCGAGGCCGGACATGACCCGGTAAGTGTGTCCGGTCGAAGTTAATCGAGCGTGTTGGGTAAGTTGGTGCACCCCTGCAGGGAAGTAATCTATTGGAATAGTAATGCCCACGGTAAGGAACGCTCGGAGTTGTATCCCGATCTATTACAACTAGAACTGGATATTGGAGACACTAAATGGATATGATGGCTCCGGGATCGCTTTCTTGCAGGGAGTCGAGGAAGGATCTCTGGGCATTGATACTACATACTTATTACTTATGTTATACTATATGCACTCTTTTAATGCTGCAAGATGCTAGTCTTCGATAGGCTAGGCCTTCCCCTCTATTCTGGCATTTCTGAAGTCTGGTCCAAAGATATAGCCCCATTCCTTTGATACCGATGCATACTTAGTATAGATCTGATGCAAGTTTTGCGAGTACTTTGGATGAGTACTCACGGTTGCTTTACTACCTCTTTTCCCCTCTACCCGATTGTTGCAATCAGATGATGGAGCCCAGGAGCCAACTGATCCCACCGATGACTACTACTACACCGACAACACCTACTACCACGCGGAGACCACCGATGACCGGGAGTAGTTAGGAGGCCCCAGGCAGGAGGCATGCGCCTTTTCGATCCAGATGTCCTTGTTTTGCTCATCCTTCTTATGGCAGACTTGTTTACTTATGTTTGTACTTAGATATTGTTGCTTCCGCTGACTCTTGTGTATTCGAGCTTATGTATTCGAACCCTCGAGGCCCCTGGCTTGTAATATAAAGCTTGTATTATTTTTTGTGTGTCTAGAGTTGTGTTGTGATATCTTTGTTGGGGAACGCGGTATTTCAAAAAAAAATCCTACGATCACGCAAGATCTATCTAGGAGATGCATAGCAACGAGAGGGGAGAGTGTGTCCATGTACCCTCGTAAACCGAAAGCGGAAGCATTTAGTAATGCGGTTGAAGTAGTCGAACGTCTTTGCGATCCAACCGATCAAGTACCGAACGCACGGCACCTCCACGATCTGCACACGTACAGCTCGGTGACGTCCCTCGAACTCTTGATCTAGTTGAGGCCAAGGGAGAGTTTCGTCAGCACGACGGCGTGGTGACGGTAATGATGAAGTTACCGGTGTAGGGCTTCGCCTAAGCACTACGATGATATGACCGAGGTGTGTTACTGTGGAGGGGGGCACTACACACGGCTAAGAGAAACTTTGGTGTGTCTTTGGGGTGCCCCCCTGATATGTCTCCAATGTATATATAATTTTTATTGCTCCATGCTATATTATCTATTGTTTTGGACAATATTGGGCTTTATTATCCACTTTTATATTATTTTTGGGACTAACCTATTAACCGGAGGCCCAGCCTGAATTGATGTTTTTGCCTATTTGAGTTTGAAGAAACGGAATATCAAACGAGTCCAAACGAAATGAAACCTTGGGAACGTGATTTTCTCACTTGAATATGATCCAGAGACTTGGACCCTCGTCAAGAAAGAAAGGAGGAGGGCACGAGGTAGGGGCGCGCCTCTACCCTCGTGGGCCCCTATTGCTCCACCGACGTACTCCTTCCTCCTATATATACCTACGCACCCCCAAGCGATCGACACGGAGCCGAAAACCTAATTCCACCGCCGCAACCTTCAGCACCCACGAGATCCCATCTTGGGGCCTGTTCCAGACTCACATGGGAGGGGGCATCCATCGCGGAGGGCTTCTACATCATCATAGCCTCTCCGATGAAGTGTGAGTAGTTTACATTAGACCTTCGGGTCCATAGTTAGTAGCTAGATGGCTTCTTCTCTCTTTTTGGATCTCAATACAATGTTCTCCCCCTCTCTCGTGGAGATCTATTTGATGTAATCTTCTTTTTGCGGTGTGTTTGTTGAGACCGATGAATTGTGGGTTTATGATCAAGATTATCTATGAACAATATTTGAATCTTCTCTGAATTCTTTTATGTATGATTGGTTATCTTTGCAAGTCTCTTGAATTATCGGTTTGGTTTGGCCTACTAGATTGATCTATCTTGCAATGGGAGAAGTGCTTAGCTTTGGGTTCAATCTTGCGGTGTCCTTTCCCGAAGGATGAGGGGCAGCAAGGCACGTATTGTATTGTTGCCATCGAGGATAACAAGATGGGGTTTTATCATATTGCATGAATCTATCCTCTACATCATGTCATCTTGCTTAAGCGTTACTCTGTTTCCTTGAACTTAATACTCTAGATGCATCTTTGGATAGCGGTCGATGTGTGGAGTAATAGTAGTAGATGCGGTAGGAGTCGGTCTACTTGTCTCGGACGTGATGCCTATATACATGATCATACCTAGATACTCTCATAACTATGCTCAATTCATCAATTGCTCAACATGAATTGCTCACCCACCGTAAAATACTTATGCTCTTGAGAGAAGCCACTAGTGAAATCTATGGCCCCAGTGTCTATCTTCATCATATCAATCTTCCTACACTTTATTATTGCCTTTGCTTTTTACTTTTCTTTTATTTTACTTTATGCGTCTTTATCACAAAATACCAAAATATTATCTATCGATCTCACTCTCGTAAGTGACCGTGAAGGGATTGACAACCCTTATCGCGTTGGTTGCGAGGAGTTATTTGCTTTGTGCAGTGCACGAGGGACTCATGGCGTAGCCTCCTCTTGGATTGATACCTTGGTTCTCAAAAGCGAGGGAAAATACTTACGCTACTTTGTTGCATCATCCTTTCCTCTTCAAGGAAATCCAACGCAGATGCTCAAGAGGTAGCACCCCCTCCCACGTATATAAAGGGGGGAGAGAGGAGGAGGCTGGCCAAGGGGAGAGGCGCGCCATGGGGGGGAGAGTCCTATTCCAAGTAGGATTTGCCCCCCCCCCTTTCCTATTCCAACAAGGAGAAGGGGGAAAGAGGAGGAGGAGAGAAAGGAAAGGGGGGCCGCCACCCCAACCCCTAGTCCAATTAGGTTTGGGCTTGGGGGGCACGTGCCACCTCCTGGCCGCTGCCTCCTCTCTTCCACTAGGTCCCATGAAGGCCCAATAACCCCCCGGGGGGTTCCGGTAACCCCCCGGTACTCCGGAAAATACCCGATACACTTCAGAACCATTCCGGTGTCCGAATGTAACCTTCCAATATATCAATCTTTATGTCTCGACCATTTCGAGACTCCTTATCATGTCTGTGATCTCATCCGGTACTCCGAACAACCTTCGGTACATCAAAACACATAAACTCATAATACGAATCGTCATCGAACGTTAAGCGTGCGGACCCTACGGGTTCGAGAACTATGCAGACATGATCGAGACACATCTCCGGTCAATAACCAATAGCGGAACTTGGATGCTCAGATTGGCTCCTACATATTCTATGAAGATCTCTATCGGTCAAATCGCATAACAACATACGTTGTTCCCTTTGTCATCGGTATGTTACTTGCCCGAGATTCGATCGTCGGTATCACTATACCTAGTTCAATCTCATTACTGGCAAGTCTCTTTTACTCGTTTCGTAATGCATCATCCTGCAACTAACTCATTAGTCACATTGCTTGCAAGGCTTATAGTTATGTGGATTACCGAGAGGGCCCAGAGATGCCTCTCCAACAATCGGAGTGACAAATCCTAATCTCGATCTATGCCAACCCAACAAACACCACCGGAGACACTGTAGAGCATCTTTATAATCACCCAGTTACGTTTTGACGTTTGATAGCACACTAAGTGTTCCTCCAGTATTCGATAGTTGCATAGTCTCTCAGTCATGGGAACATGTATAAGTCATGAAGAAGGCAATAACAATAAACTAAACGATCATAGTGCTAAGCTAACGGATCGGTCTTGTCCATCACATCATTCTCTGATGATGTGATCCCATTCATCAAATGACAACACATGTCCATGGCTAGGCAACTTAGCCATCTTTGATTAACGAGCTAGTCTAGTAGAGGCATACTAGTCTAGTAGAGGCATACTGCAGGATGCTGCTAACGCGGCACTACGATCAGAGACCCTTCGAGAAACTATGTGCGATGCAATAATCGCAAACGGTGGTGTATGAAAACCGTCAGAAATGTATAAAACGTTTGCGATGACGGATGCATCAAACACAGTTCAGGTTTTAGTTGTGTGTGCGATGAGGGGTGATACGTCTCCAACATATCTATAATTTTTTATTGTTCCATGCTATTATATTATCTGTTTTGGATGTTTAATGGGCTTTATTATACACTTCTATATTATTTTTGGGACTAACCTACTAACCAAAGGCCCAGTGCAAATTGTTGTTTTTTGCCTATTTCAGTGTTTCGCGGAAAAGGAATATCAAACGGAATCCAAACGGAATGAAACCTTCGGGAGAGTCGTTTTTGGAACAAACACAATCCAGGAGACTTGGAGTGGACGTCAAGGAAGCAACGAGGCGGCCACGAGGTAGGAGGGCGCGCCCGGCACCCTCGTGGGCCCCTCGTGGCTCCACCGACCTACTTCTTTCGCCTATATATACTCATATACCCCGAAAACATCCAGGAGCACCACAAAACCCTATTTCCACCGCCGCAACCTTCTGTACCCGTGAGATCCCATCTTGGGGCCTTTTCCGGTGCTCCGCCGGAGGGGGAATCCATCACGGAGGGCTTCTACCTCAACACCATAGCCTCTCCGATGATGTGTGGGTAGTTTACCACAGACCTTCGGGTCCATAGTTATTAGCTAGATGGCTTCTTTTCTCTCTTTGGATCTCAATACAAAGTTCTCCTCGATCTTCTTGGAGATCTATTTGATGTAATACTTTTTGCGGTGTATTTGTCAAGATCCGATGAATTGTGGGTTTATGATCAAGTTTATCTATGAACAATATTTGAATCTTCTCTGAATTCTTATATGCATGATTTGATATCTTTGCAAGTCTCTTCGGATTATCAGTTTGGTTTGGCCTACTAGATTGATCTTTCTTGCAATGGGAGAAGTGCTTAGCTTTGGGTTCAATCTTGCGGTGCTCGATCCCAGTGACAACAGGGGAAATGACACGTATTGTATTGTTGCCATCGAGGATAAAAAGATGGGGTTTATATCATATTTCTTGAGTTTATCCCTCTACATCATGTCATCTTGCCTAATGTGTTACTTTGTTCTTATGAACTTAATACTCTAGATGCATGCTGGATAGCGGTCGATGTGTGGAGTAATAGTAGTAGATGCAGAATCGTTTCGGTCTACTTGACACGGACGTGATGCATCTATACATGATCATGCCTAGATATTCTCATAACTATGCGCTTTTCTATCAATTGCTCGACAGTAATTTGTTCACCCACCGTAGAATTTGCTATCTTGAGAGAAGCCACTGGTGAAACCTATGGCCACCGGGTCTATTTTCCATCATATTAATCTCCCATCAACTAGCTATTTCTGTCATCGTTTATTTTGCAATCTTTACTTTTCAATCTATACAAAAAAAATACCAAAAATATTTATCTTATTATCTCTATCAGATCTCACTTTTGCAAGTGGCCGTGAAGGGATTGACAACCCCTTTATCGCGTTGGTTGCAAGGTTCTTAATTGTTTGTGCAGTACTAGGGACTTGTGTGTAGTCTCCTCTTTGGATTGATACCTTGGTTCTCAAAACCGAGGAAATACTTACGCTACTTTGCTGCATCACCCTTTCCTCTTCAAGGAAAACCAACGCATGCTCAAGAGGTAGCAAGAAGGATTTCGGCGCCGCTCTTAGGGAGATTTACGCACAATTCAAGACATACCAAGTACCCATCACAAACTCTTATCCCTCGCATTACATTATTTGCCATTTGCCTCTCGTTTTCCTCTCCCCCACTTCACCCTTGCCGTTTTATTCGCCTTTTTTTTGTTCGCCTCTTTTCGCTTGCTTCTTGTTTGCTTGTGTGTTGTACTACTTGCTTGTCACAATGGCTCAAGACAATACTAAATTGTGTGACTTTTCCAAGACCAACAACAAGGATTTTCTTAGCACTCCGATTGCTCCTATTACCGATGCTGAATCTTGTGAAATTAATGCTGCCTTGTTGAATCTTGTCATGAAAGATCAATTTTCTGGCCTTCCTAGTGAAGATGCCGCTACTCATCTAAACAACTTCATTGATTTGTGCGATATGCAAAAGAAGAAAGACGTGGATAATGATATTGTTAAATTGAAGCTATTTCCGTTTTCGCTTAGAGATCGTGCTAAAACTTGGTTTTCTTCTTTGCCTGAAAATAGTATCGATTCATGGAATAAGTGCAAATATGCTTTTATCTCTAAGTATTTTCCTCCACCTAAGATCATCTCTCTTAGAAATGATATCATGAATTTTAAGCAACTTGATCATGCGCATGTTGCACAAGCTTGGGAGAGGATGAAATTAATGATACATAATTGCCCTACACATGGTTTGAATTTATGGATGATTATACAAAGATTTTATGCTGGATCGAATTTTGCTTCTAGAAATCTTTTAGATTCGGCCGCGGGAGGCACTTTTATGGAAATCACTTTAGGAGAAGCTACGAAACTCCTAGATAATATTATGGTTAATTATTCTCAATGGCACACCAAAAGATCCACTAGTCAAAAGGTGTTGGGGAACGTAGTAATTTCAAAAAAATTCCTACGCACACGCAAGATCATGGTGATGCATAGCAACGAGAGGGAAGAGTGTTGTCCACGTACCCTCGTAGACCGAAAGCGAAGCGTTAGCACAAAGCGGTTGATGTAGTCGTGCGTCTTCACGATCCGACCGATCAAGTACCGAGCGTCACGGCACCTCCGAAGTTCAGACACGTTCAGCCCGATGGCGTCCCTCGAACTCCGATCCAGCCAAGTGTTGAGGAGAGTTTCATCGATCTGACGGCGTGGTGGCGATGTTGATGCTCTCACGGACGGAGGGCTTCGCCTAAGCACCGCTACAATATTATCGAGGTGGACTATGGTGGAGGGGCACCGACACGGCTAAAAGATCAAACAGATCAATTGTTGTGTCTATGGGTGCCCCCGCCTTTAGATATAAAGGAGCAAGGGGTGCGGCGGCCAAGGAGAGGCGCGCCAGAGGAGTCCTACTCCCACCGGAGTAGGGCTCCCCTTCCTAGTTGGAATAGGATTCGGCGGGGGGAGAGGAGAGAGAGAAGGAAGGGGCTGTCGGTGTCAAAACCGCGGATCTCGAATGCACGGGTCCCGAACTGTGCGTCTAGGCGGATGGTAACAGAGACAAGGGACACGATGTTTTACCCAGTTGGGCCCTCTCGATGGAGGTAAAACCCTACTCCCGCTTGATTAATATTGATGATATGGGTAGTACAAGAGTAGATCTACCACGAGATCGGAGAGGCTAAACCCTAGAAGCTAGCCTATGGTATGATTGTTGTTCGTCCTACGGACTAAAACCCTCCGGTTTATATAGACACCGGAGAGGGGCTAGGGTTACACAGAGTCGGTTACAATGGGAGGAGATCTACATATCCGTATCGCCAAGCTTGCCTTCCACGCCAAGGAAAGTCCCATCCGGACACGAGACGAAGTCTTCAATCTTGTATCGTCATAGTCCAGGAGTCCGGCCAAAGGTTATAGTCCGGCTATCCGGACACCCCATAATCCAGGACTCCCTCAGTAGCCCCCGAACCAGGCTTCAATGACGATGAGTCCGGCGCGCAGATTTGTCTTCGGCATTGCAAGGCGTGTTCTTCTCCAAATTCCATATACCTGTTGAATAGTGTCCGGCTTCTTGTGAATGTTGCGCTCCCTGGCTTCCACGCCCAATAATGTCCATCCTCCATGTGTCAAACGAATGCGAAAAGCCAGGGTGTTTTTTCATTTACCCTTCTAGCTGCGCAAATGAGCTGCCTATAAAAGAGACGAGGATTTAGATCCGAATCACACCATCTTCCTTCGAGCATTCATCGGGCGCATCCGGCAGAGATCCATTCCATCATGGCGGTCGACGCAGCTCCTCCTCTCGCCCTCCCCCTCGGCTGGAGATTGGGAGAGATGTCTCCCCCGCACAGCGAGCTAGTGACGCTCAAGCCAAGGGTTTCTCTCCCCCAGCCTACATGGTCCGGTTCGGCCGGGCTTGCCACCTATAATGGTGGAGAGCAAGCGGAGAGCGTCCCAATCCCTCCAAAGGAGAGCGGGTCTGCCTTGTCCCTTATTTGATAAGAGGGCTCGGATTTCCAATTCATCCGTTTCTCCGGGGCTCCACAGAGTTCTACGACCTCGGTTGCACAACCTTACGCGTGCCTCCATATTGCATATTGCGGGCTTCGTAGCCCTTTGCGAGCTATTTTTGGGCATCGAGGCTCGAGCTGTGGAAGAAGTCTGTTACGCCTTGTGCCCCGCTCGAAGGGGTCAATATATCAAGTGGGCGGGCCGGTATATAGCGCATCGCCGGACCGGATATCTATCCGAACCCCAAAGAAGGCGTCCAAGACGGCCTTCGAATGATTTTACATAGAAGATGTTCCTTGCCGGATCTGTTGGATCGGCTCCCGAGTTTGATAATGCTCCCTTGACGGCGCTGGTGAGCGTCCCACGGAGCCCTCGTAAGGAAAATGACAAGGACGTTCTTTATCGATGGGCCGGATAAGGCTGTTAGCTCATTCCGGACTGACCATGATCGAGGTCATGGCCACATGCTTCAGTATAGAGGCCACCCCATGTGGGATTTCAACGGGGAGGATGATGCCACCCGCTGCGGTCGTAAGGGGCCGGAATCGGTTGCCGCTCTGGCGAAGATCTTGTCCGCATTGTACAAGGGAGAAGAGGAGGAATTCCTCCGTGCCAATTCTCAGGGCGGATTTTCCATGTACAATCCTCCAAGCTGGGTAAG
This sequence comes from Aegilops longissima, assembly GCA_021605205.1. NCBI lineage: Eukaryota > Viridiplantae > Streptophyta > Magnoliopsida > Poales > Poaceae > Aegilops > Aegilops longissima. Next base: position 140,629,142 of record CM038676.1, on the reverse strand, counting down.
CGGACACTTCTTTTTGCCCATCCGTTCCATATTCCCATGGTCAAGTACCTTAACTTATGATTTCGACGCAGGAATTGCGCCGGGCCGTAAAGGATATAAACATCCTTCCTCCACAATCCGAGGATCTGGAACGGTCCCTCGATCCGGCCTCCCAAGAGGATCCGGACATATCTGTGGAGCTGATTGATGGGGTATTTACCAACCGAGCATCGACAATGCCTTGGTGGCTATTACGACCGATTATCTGGACTGCTCCCCGCCTCACAAGTAATCGAGACCAAGTCCTAATACTTGAAGATGATCCATCCGTGCTTATTTTTATCATCATTATACCAATGGTGTTTCGCAGGGAGGATCTCGGGCGAAATGCCGAGCTCTGCGGCGACTAGCCAACAAGGGACCGCGAGGGCGGTAGGCTAAAGAGACACAGTCCGGGTCGAGGCACCGCGCAGATAGTAAGCGCGATGCCTTATTCAAGGTATTATTCTTACAATGCATACTAACGCCTGTGCTCTCCTTTTTTAGGAAAAGAGGGCTCACGGACTATATCCGGAGAGATTTCAATCGCGCCTCCACCAGCCGTGCTCCAAAGCCGAGTCCATAAGCGAGGCGAACACGAGGCGTCGTCTTGACGCTCCTCCGATAGAGGATGCGGCAGGCTCGTCCGCCACCAATTCTGAGGTGGAAAGTGCCATGAATCACAGGCGCCACGAACAGCTTCTTCACAACGCTTGTTTCTCCCAAGAGGCATTGGGCGCCTTCAATTCGGGAGATGCGTACCTCCGTGCCGCTCAAAATGGTCTAGCGAGCCATGAAGCGAAGAGTGAAAGACATCGGGTAAGAAAATTTGATGGTTATATATGTCAAGAGTCTCGAGACTTGAAACAGTTAGAATAACTGATTTAAGGATCATTTGTTATCTGAGGATCTTACGAAAAAGAATACCCAACTGTCCCAGGAGCTGGAAGAGTGCAAAGCCCAACTTGAGGCTGCACTAGCCTCGACAGGGGAGGCCAAGGAGACCCCCTCTGGTAACATATGCTTCGAAAGATAAGTATGTTGTGAAGTGCGGCGTGTGTGCAAATCTGACAATAACATTGCAGATGGCGCCGAAGTAGATCCGGACAAGCAACAACTCTTGCGCCGGTTAAAGGCCGACGAGGCGTGCTTATGAAGGTGAGGCAGAGAAGAATAATCTCAAGATGCCAACACCCACCGGCGAGGAACTAAAGGATGTTCGTGCCCGGTGGCCGGACTCCGTGAAGGAGAATCGGCGGCTTCAGTAGCGGCATGTTTAATAAGCGTGAGCGAACTTTGAAAAAGAGTTCGGTGAGGAAGTCGACTAACAAAGTTATGTCAGTAGGTATGCTCACTGTGTCGTCCTGCAGAGGAAATGCCCGGTTCTACGGTGACCTTCTTCCCGAGCTCTTACAACCGCATTTAATGGCGGCAGTGATGAAAGCGTCGCCAGTGCCTTGTGGCCATCTGTCTCCATGCCCGAAAGCCTTGGAGAGTTTGCAGAGAGGCTTAAGGGAGCGCGGCGACGCTTCCGATTATGGAAGATATTGGCCTGCCGTCAAGGCGCCTGGGAGGCCTGGGCCATGGTGAAGACGCTAGTACATGAAGGCTGACCCAAACCACATGGCCGAGGTCGGACACTGTGGGGGCCGATGGGAAGGAGATCCTGTGAGCTTAGTGTACGGCCAAGTAGAGTTGGCATAAATATTCCCAACAGGACTGTAAACTAGACAGCTGTTGGATGGTATTGAAGAGGAATATGCTCGGTCAAATTGACTATGTAATTTAAGATGACATGTAAAATGCCTTCTAGCGGATTGTAGATTGTTTTTCATGGCGACCTTTTGCTTCAACCTCGGGACCCAACAGTCCGAGTGTGTCCGAATACCCTCTCGGTTATGTAAGAACCGGGGCATGCATGGAGACCAGACGTAGGGGTCATTAGTGCTTGAATGCACAAATGCCCAACTAGTTATGTTATATTACATGGTTAGTAAGAAACATCTTCCGGGGAGAATAGTTCCGTTAGGGTTCCTTTCTCGGGAGGCATGCCCTAAAGTGCATGTTCTGATTTGTGAAAAAGGTAAAAGCATCTGGGGCAGATAAATAAACAAGTGAGAAATCATCTTTAGTTCACCGACCGAATATTACCTTAAGAACGCTAGCTTTGGCCAGCGATCGAGGTACACATCCGGTGACCGACAAGTAATAATCGCAGAGGTGCTCCTTTACCGCCTAGCCGAACAATCGAACGTAGGGGTAAGCACAGAGCGAGCAACCCAGCTTGGCCAAAACTTAAGTCATATCGATGCATATAATGGTGAATAAAAGGTACATGCGGAAGGGTGACATATGTGTTGGGCATGAAGCCCGCATAAATAAGCTTCAGTTAAAGAAGCCCTCGGGTATAATGAGCGCGGATAGCGCGTCAATTGTGTGCGAACAAGGCGCGAACGAGCCCTTAAAGGCTGTAAGAGAAAGGGAGGAGAAGGAGAGAAATATAAGACAGCTAATGTGTAAAAATAGGCAGAGGAAGGAGACGAACACAGAGTCCGCGCTAGGCGTAGAATCTTGGAGGCGGGCTACGTTCGAGGGGTTCGGCTCGAGTCGGTTATCGATCCATCTCGCAGACGGTGCGCTCCACCACCAGGACTTGGTCAATAATAAAGGGACCTTCCCATTTGGGCTTGAGTTTGTCCTTTTTCTTGTCCGTGAGCGAGAACTAACTTCGCCAACATTGTAAGTTTTGGCCCGTATTTCTGCTTTGATATCTTGAGCCTCTTGTTGATAGAATGCGGAACGGGCTTTTGCCACGTCATGCTCCTCCTCCAAGGCGTCCAAACTGTCCTGCCGATCGAGTTCGGCTTCTCTTTCTTCGTACATGCGCACGCGAGGTGAGTCATGAATTATGTCGCATGGCAGAACTGCCTCTGCGCCGTATACCATAAAGAATGGTGTGAATCCGGTGGTTCGATTCGGCGTGGTCCGCAGCCCCTAGAGTACGGAGTCGAGCTCCTCTACCCAGTGCGTGTTAGATTCCTTGAGGGACCGCACTAATCTGGGTTTGATGCCGTTCATGATTAGACCATTTGCTCGCTCGACTTGACCGTTAGTTTGTGGGTGATAGACTGAAGCATAGTCGAGCTTGATGCCCATGTTTTTGCACCAGAGTTTGACCTCGTCGGCCGTAAAGTTCGTGCCGTTATCAGTGATGATGCGGTGGGGGACGCTGTAACGGTGTACGACCCCTGATATGAAGTCTATCACCGGTCCGGATTCGGCCGTCTTGACAGGCTTGACCTCTATCCATTTGGTGAATTTATCCACCATGACCAGTAGGTATTTTTGCTTGTGGATTCCTCCTGTAAGGGGTCCAACCATGTCAAGCCCCGGACCGCGAAGGGCCGTGATGGGTATAGTTTGGAGGCGGTGGGTGGCATATGGCTTTGGTTAGCAAAGAGCGGCAACCGACGCATCGTTGGACTAAGTCTGAGCATCTGCACGGGCCGTCGGCCGATAAAATCTGTCTGGAAGGCCTTGCTTACAAGGGCCGGGCTGCGGCGTGGTGCCCGCCAAGTCCGGCATGAATTTCAGCCGAAGATTCTGCCCTTCCTCTTGAGATACACCTTTGAAGGACTCCGGTGGTGCTTTTCTTATAAAGCTCTCCCTCATGGACTTTAGAGGCTTTAGATCTCAGCACTATGCAGCGTGCCTCGTTTTGGTCCTCGGGAAGTTCCTTCCTGGTTAGGTAGGCTAGGAATGGTTATGTCCACGGGGCAATGACTTCCATTATTACGTGGGCTGAGGATGTTACTTCGTCGGCAGATCCTCCCGTTGTGTCAGAATGTTTGGTGTTGGGCAGTGCGGTTGGGTCCGGGCTGTTATTTCCGGATTCCCCTTCCCACAATACATATGGCTTTAATAGCCTCTCCAAGAAAATGTTGGGGGGACTGCATCATGCTTTGCGCCAATGCGTGCCAAGACGTCTGCTACCTGATTGTTTTCCCGGGCTATATGGTGAAATTTGAGCCCCTTGAACCGAGATGACATTTTTAGGACGGCGTTGCGATAAGCTGCCATTTTCGGATCCTTGGCGTCAAAGTCTCCATTTATTTGGGATATCATGAGGTTCGAATCCCCGCGCACCTCTAGGCATTGGATGCCCATGGAGACTGCCATCCGGAGACCATGTAGAAGGGCCTCGTATTCAGCTGCGTTGTTGGAGTATGTATACATTATCTGGAGTACGTATTGAATCAGATCTCTGTTGGGGACGTCGAGCGACGCCAAACCCCAGCACCAGCCAACATTTTGGAGCCGTCGAAGTTCATGATCCAGTTGGAATATGTGTCGCACTCTTTAGGGAGTTCGGCTTGATCCATTCGGCGGCGAAGTCGGCAAAACTTACGACTTAATAGATCTCCGCGCTTATAGGTTATGTCGAATCGGGAGGAGCTCAATGGCCCATTTGGCAATCCGGCCCGTCGCGTCGCGGTTGTTTATAATATCGTTGAGAGGTACTTGGAGGCTATCAAGTATCGAACACTCTTGAAAGTAGTGTCGCGGCTTCCGGGATGCCATAAACACCACGTCGCTATCTTTTGATAATGCGGTACCGTGACTTGCATGGAGTGAGGACGGTGGACACGTAGTAAACCGGCTTTTGAAGGGGAATTTGTGTCCGTCCGCTTTCTCGTTCGACGACGAGCACCGCTTACAACTTGATGAGTTGCGCGATGTATAATAGCATTGGTTCGCCCATGTTAGGCGCGCCAGACCGGGTTTGTTGCCAATATGGCTTTTATTTCTTCGAGTCCGGTTGGCGGCATCCGTCCACTCGAAGTGTTGGTGCGCCGAGGAGGCGATAAAGGGTAATGCCTTTTCTCCCAAGCGGAGATAAAGCGGCTTAGAGCCGCCATGCATCCATCAATTTTGTACTTGTTTGAGGTCCTTTGGGATATCCAATTGTGACAGAGCTCGGATCTTGGCTGGGTTTGCTTCAATTCCTCTCTCGGATACAATGAAGCCCAGGAGCTTTCGGCTGGTACAATCAAAACGCATTTTCGGGTTAAGCTTGATGTCATATGTTTGGAGGTTATCGAATGTGAGCCTCAAGTCGTCTACTAGAGTTTCGACATGCTTGGTTTTGACGACCACGTCATCTACGTATGCCTCCACTTGTTTTGCCGATCTGGTTTGCCGACATGTCCGGATCATGCGTTGATATGTTGCGCCGGCGTTTTTGAGCCGAAGGGCATTGTGTTGAAGCGAGAATGGGCCGTATGGGGTGATGAATGCCGTTGCGGCTTGGTCTCGCTCGCCATCTTAATTTGATGGTAGCCGGAGTATGCGTCGAGGAAACACAATGAATCGTGGTCGCGGTAGCGTCGATAATTTGATCGATGCGGTGGAGGGAAGGATCCTTTAGGCAAGCCTTGTTGAGGTCCTTGGAATCGACGATAGGCGCCAGATTTGTCCTTCTTTGGTACCATCACCAGGTTTGCTAGCCATCCGGATGTTTTATATCTCGATGAATCCGGCCTCCAATAGTTTGGCTAGCTCCTCTCCATGGCTTGTCTCTTAGGTTCGGGAAACGCTTTGAGAGCCTGCTTGATCGCTTGAATCCTTTTAGGATGTTTAGGCTGTGCTCGGCCACGGCGTGGGATTCTGGCATGTCTCAAGGGTGCCGAGCAAAAATATCCCAATTTTCACGTAGGAATTCTCGTGAGTCGCGGTGTCTACATCGGGGTTTAATTGCGCCCGATGGAGGCCGTTTTGTAGGGTCCGTTGGATGGACTTGGAATTTGACTATTTCGTCCGCCGGTTTAAAGGAGGTGGACTTGGATCTTTTATCGAGTATCACATCGTCCCATGTTCACCGTGGAGCGCACTGCGATCGGTTCCTCGGCCGCTAGGGCTTTGATAATGCCTCAAGGGCCAAGTCGGCTGTCTTATTTTCGGCAGGAGTGCTATGTCCGGTCACTAGCAAGAGTGATGATTCCGTTGGGCCCGGCATTTTGAGCTTCATGTACCCGTAATGGGGTATAGCTTGAAAAATTGTGAATGCCTCTCGCCCTAATAGGCGTGGTATCCGCATTAAGCGGGCCACTTGGAACGTGACCTCCTCGAACTGTAATTATCCAAATGCGAACACCACATCCAAAGTGATTTTTCCTGACAAAGACGCTTCCCGACCGGGAATTATTCCTCTAAAGGTTGTCTTGCTTCGCTCAATGCGGCTCCAGCCTATTTCCATTTTTCAAGGGTTTCATAAATGAGGTTCAATCCGCGCCACCGCCCATGAGTACCTTGGTAAGGCGAAGCCGCCCACTATTGGACCGAGGACCAATGCGGCCGGTGCTCGGGCTGTTCGAATTTAGGTTCATCACGGCATTAAAGGTAATAGCCGTGTCCTCCATGGGTTTATTGTTGCTACTTGATAGACTTGACAAGGCTGCGAGTGTTCGCTTCGCATATTATTTGATGCGGAAGTCTCAAGACTGCTAATACCGTCTTGGTATCCTTGGGCTGGTGCTCTGTGGATTACGGAGTTAGAAGCTCTTCGCCACTTCGCCACCGCGGAGTATCCAACATGCTCTAAGGCTATGAGTTGGCGTGGCGCCCTCTGTACTATGAATTTTACAGGTCCGTTGAGCCATCCCTCGAAAGACGGTTCCATACCCTATAGAGGGTTTTTGCTTTTTGGTGTTTAACCTAGGTGCCTGGCGATAATGCACCCTTTTATTTTGGACTGGGGTTGTATTCAGGGCCGGATTGTCCCAAAATTTTATTTCGGTTTTCCAGGCGCTTTCCATCGCACAGTACTTTCGTACTATGGTCGCCAAGTCAGTGAAGCGTGTAATTTCCTGACGACTTATGGCGTTGAGGATTCCGTTGTCCGTGCAATTATTGCGGAAAGAATGAAATTATGCCTCCTCGCGGCGAGTCCTTTATATCGTTCATGACCAGGAGGAATCGGCCTAGTAATGGTGTATCGTTTCATGGCTCTTGCCGAATTTTGGATAGATCGCTTATGTTTGGGTGGGCGGGTGGAATTAAATCCGAAACATCGCCCAATTTAAGACTCAGGGGCCGAGGAGTTTCCAAACTCGGAAGCTTGGGTTCTTGGATGTTGTCCAATGAATCTAGCCCGCTGCCTGCCTTTAGGTTCAGTGCTTGAGTGGCGTCCTCCCCTCCGCAGGTATCCGGCTTGGAGGGATCGGGGATCCGGACATAACTAGTCTTTAAGATGGATAAAGGCTTGCCGCATTGTTCCTCCACCACTGCAACGTGATGGGTGACCTGGGAGAGTTAATCTCTCTCGGATCGGGTTTAGGCCCAATCAGATCGTAGTCTGTAGCGACTCCCAGGGCGGCCATGCGATCCAAGAGCTCGTTTAAGGAAGAGAGCTCCATCGGATCTAACTGCTCGGCAAGTTCCGAGTTGACGTGAAGATTGCTTTCGATGACCCGAGAGGTCATCGTCGGCGAGGCGGCCGAACAGGCGGTCATAAGAAAACCGCTTAGCCGGAGAGTTTGGCCGATAGCCAAAGCTCCTTTAGCAACAGTTCCGTCTTTAAAGACGGGATGAGGCATCCTTCCTGATGGCGACGGCACAACGGAACTCTCAATGAAAGCACCAATGTCGATGTCAAAACCGCGGATCTCGGGTAGGGGTCCCGAATCGTGCGTCTAGGCGGATGGTAACAGGAGACAAGGGACACGATGTTTTACCCAAGTTCGGCCCTCTCGATGGAGGTAAAACCCTACTCCCGCTTGATTAAAATTGATGATATGGGTAGTACAAGAGTAGATCTACCACGAGATCGAGAGGCTAAACCCTAGAAGCTAGCCTATGGTATGATCATTGTTAGCCCCACGGACTAAAACCCTCCGGTTTATATAGACACCGAGAGGCTAGGGTTACATAGAGTCGGTTACAATGGGAGGAGATCTACATATCCGTACGCCAAGCTTGCCTTCCACGCCAAGGAAAGTCCCATCCCGGACACGGACGAAGTCTTCAATCTTGTATCTTCATAGTCCAGGAGTCCGGCCAAAGGTTATAGTCCGGCTATCCGGACACCCCCTAATCCGGGACTCCCTCAGGGGCGCCGCCCCCGTCTCCTTGTCCTATTCGGAATAGGGGGGGAGGGGCGCGCGGCCCAGCCCTGGCCGCCTCTCCTCTTCTCCGTAAAGGCCCACTAAGGCCCATTTACCTCCCGGGGGGTTCCGGTAACCTCCTGGTACTCCGGTAAAATCCTGATTTCACCCGGAACACTTCTGATATCCAAACATAGGCTTCCAATATATCAATCTTCATGTCTCGACCATTTCAAGACTCCTCGTCATGTCCGTGATCACACCCGGGACTCCGAACAACCTTCGGTACATCAAAACATATAAACTCATAATATAACTGTCATCGTAACGTTAAGTGTGCGGACCCTACGGATTCGAGAACTATGTAGACATGACCGAGACACGTATCCGGTCAATAACCAATAGCGGAACCTGGATGCTCATATTGGCTCCTACATATTCTACGAAGATCTTTATCGGTCGGATCGCATAACAATATACGTTGTTCCCTTTGTCATCGGTATGTTACTTGCCCGAGATTCGATCGTCGGTATCTCAATACCTAGTTCAATCTCGTTACCGACAAGTCTCTTTACTCGTTCCGTAATACATAATCCCGCAACTAACTCATTAGTTACAATGCTTGCAAGGCTTAAGTGATGTGCATTACCGAGAGGGCCCAGAGATACCTCTCCAGACAATCGGAGTGACAAATCCTAATCTCGAAATCGCCAACCCAACATGTACCTTCGGAGACACAGAGAGCACCTTTATAATCACCCGATTCGTTGTGACGTTTGGTAGCACACAAAGTGTTCCTCAGGTAAATGGGAGTTGCATAATCTCATAGTCATAGGAACATGTATAAGTCATGAAGAAAGCAATAGCAACATACTAAACGATCGGGTGCTAAGCTAACGGAATGGGTCATGTCAATCACATCATTCTCCTAATGATGTGATCCCGTTAATCAAATGACAACCCATGTCTATGGTTAGGAAACATAACCATCTTTGATTAACGAGCTAGTCAAGTAGAGGCATACTAGTGACACTGCTTTGTCTATGTATTCACACATGTATTATGTTTCCGGTTAATACAATTATAGCATGAATAATAAACATTTATCATAATATAAGGAAATAAATAATAACTTTATTATTGCCTCTAGGGCATATTTCCTTCAGCCTCCCACTTGCACTAGAGTCAATAATCAAGATTACACAAGAATGATTCTAACACCCATGGAGCCTTGGTGCCGATCATGTTTTGCTCGTGGAAGAGGCTTAGTCAACGGTCCGCAACATTCAGATCCGTATGTATCTTGCAAATTTCTATGTCTCCCACCGGACTAGATCCGGATGGAATTGAAGCGTCTCTTGATGTGCTTGGTTCTCTTGTGAAATCTGGATTCTTCGCCAAGGCAATTGCACCAAGATTGTCACAAAAGATTTTCATTGGACCCGATGCACTAGGTATGACACCTAGATCGGATATGAACTCCTTCATCCGCACTCCTTCATTTGTCGCTTCGAAGCAGCTATGTACTCCGCTTCACATAGATCCCGTCCACGACGCTTTGTTTAGAACTGCACCAACCGACAGCTCCACCGCTCAATATAAACACGATCCTGTTTGCGATTTAGAATCATCCGGATCGATTGTCAAAGCTTGCATCAACGTAACCATTTACGATGAGCTCTTTGTCACCTCCATAAACGAGAAACATATCCTTAGTCCTTTTCATGTATTTCAGGATGTCCTTGACCGCTGTCCAATGATCCACTCCTGGATTACTTTGGTACCTCCCTGCCAGACTTATAGCAAGGCACACATCAGTCCAGTACACACGATTGCATACATGATAGAGCCTATGGTGAAGCATAGGAACATCTTTCATTTTCTCTCTATCTTCTGCAGTGGTCGGGCATTGAGTGTTACTCAACTTCACACCTTGTAACACGATAAGAATCCTTTCTTTGCTTGATCCATTTTGAACTTCTTCAAAACTTTGTCAAGGTATGTGCTTTGTGAAAGTCCAATTAAGCGCCTTGATCTATCTCTATAGATCTTAATGCCCAATATGTAAGCAGCTTCACCGAGGTCTTTCATCAAAAACTCTTATTCAAGTATCCTTTATGCTATCCAAATTCTATATCATTTCCAATCAGTAATATGTCATCCACATATAATATCGAAATGCTACTGAGCTCCCACTCACTTTCTTGTAAATACAGGCTTCTCCAAAAGTCTCAGACAAAACCAAATGCTTTGATCACACTATCAAAGCGTTTATTCCAACTCCGAGAGGCTTGCACCAGTCCATAAATGGATCATTGAGCTTGCACACTTTGTTAGCTCCTTTGGATCGACAAAACCTTCCGGTTGCATTATATACAACTCTTCTTCCAAAAATCCATTCAGAATGCAGTTTTTACATCCATCCGCCAAATTTCATAATCATAAAATGCGGCAATCGCTAACATGATTCGACGACTTAAGCATCGCTTCTGGTGAGAAGGTTTGATCGCGATCAACCCCTTGAACTTGTCGAAAACCTTTCGCAACAAGTCGAGCTTTGTAGACGATAATATTACCGTCGTCGTCCTTCTTCTTGAAGATCCATTTATTCTCAATTGCTTGCCGATCATCGGGCAAGTCAACCAAAGTCCACACTTTGTTCTCATACATGGATCCCATCTCGATTTCATGGCTTTTAAGCCATTTTGAGAAATTTGGGCTCACCATCGCTTCTTCATAGTTCGTAGGTTCATCATGATCTAGTAGCATGACTTCGAATGGATTACCGCACCACTCAAGTGCGGATCTTACTCGTTGATCTACGAGGTTCAAGAATAACTTGATCTGAAATTTCATGATCATCATCATTAATTTCCTCACTAATTGGTGTAGGTGTCACACAAACCGGTTTCTGTGATGAACTACTTTCCAATAAGGGAGCAGGTACAGTTACCTCATCAAGTTCTACTTTCCTCCCACTCACTTCTTTCGAGAGAAACTCCTTCTCTAGAAAGGATCCATTTTTAGCAACAAATGTCTTGCCTTCAAATCTGTGATAGAAGGTGTATCCAACAGTCTCCTTTGGGTATCCTATGAAGACACATTTCTCCGATTTGGGTTTGAGCTTATCAGGTTGAAGCTTTTTCACATAAGCATCGCAGCCCCAAACTTTAAGAAACGACAACTTTGGTTTCTTGCCAAACCACAGTTCATAAGGCGTCGTCTCAACAGATTTTGATGGTACCCTATTTAATGTGAATGCGGCCATGATAACCCACAAGTATAGGGGATCGCAACAGCTTTCAAGGGTAAAGTATTCAACCCAAATTTATTGATTCGACACAAGGGGAGCCAAAGAATATTCTTGAGCATTAGCAGTTGAGTTGTCAATTCAACCACACCTGGATAACTTAGTATCTGCAGCAAAGTATTTAGTAGCAAAAGTGGTATGATAATAATGGTAACAGTAGCAAAAGTAAAGATAAATGTTTGTGGGTTTTTGTAGTAGTTGTAATAGTAGCAACGGAAAAGTAAATAAGCGAAGAACAATATATGAAAAGCTCGTAGGCAATGGATCAGTGATGGATAATTATGCCGGATGCGATTCCTCATGTAATAGATATAACATAGGGTGACACAGAACTAGCTCCAATTCATCAATGTAATGTAGGCATGTATTCCATAAATAGTCATACGTGCTTATGGAAAAGAACTTGCATGACATCTTTGTCCTACCCTCCGTGGCAGCGGGTCCTAGCGGAAACTAAGGGATATTAAGGCCTCCTTTAATAGAGAACCGGAACAAAGCATTAGCACATAGTGAATACATGAACTCCTTAAACTACGGTCATCACCAAGAAGTATCCCGATTATTGTCACTTCGGGGTTGTCGGATCATAACACATAATAGGTGACTATAGACTTGCAAGATAGGATCAAGAACACATATATATTCATGAAAACATAATAGGTTCAGATCTGAAATCATGGCACTCGGGCCCTAGTGACAAGCATTAAGCATAGCAAAGTCATAGCAACATCAATCTCAGAACATAGTGGATACTAGGGATCAAACCCTAACAAAACTAACTTGATTACATGGTAAATCTCATCCAACCCATCACCGTCCAGCAAGCCTACGATGGAATTACTCATGCACGGCGGTGAGCATCATGAAATTGGTGATGGAGGATGGTTGATGATGACGACGGCGACGAATCTCCCTCTCCGGAGCCCCGAACGGACTCCAGATCAGCCCTCCCGAGAGAGATTAGGGCTTGGCGGCGGCTCTGTGTCGTAAAACAAGATGAAACTTTCTCTCTGATTTTTTTTCTCCTCGAACGTGAATATATGGAGTTGGAGTTGAGGTCGGTGGAGGTCCAAGGGGCCCACGAGATAGGGGGCACACCCTCTGGGGCGCCCCCAGCCTCGTGGACATGCCTGGCCCCCGTGTATTTCTTTAGCCCAATAATTTTATAAATTCCAAAAGTGCCTCCATGGATTTTCGTGACATTCCAAGAACTTTTCTTTTCTACACATAAAACAACATCATGGCAGTTCTGCTGAAAACAACGTCAGTCCGGGTTAGTTTCATTCAAATCATGCAAGTTAGAGTCCAAAACAAGGGCAAAAGTGTTTGGAAAAGTAGATACGTTGGAGACGTATCAACTCCCCCAAGCTTAAACCTTTGCTTGTCCTCAAGCAATTCAGTTGATAAACTGAAAGTGATAAAGAAAAACTTTTACAAACTCTATTTGCTCTTGTTGTTGTAAACATGAAATGCCAGCATTTAAGTTTCAGCAAATATTATGAACTAACCATACTCACAATAACACTTAGGTATCACAATTACTCATATCAATGGCATAATCAGCTAGGGAGCCATAATAATAAAACTCGGATGACAACACTTTCTCAAAATAATCATAACATGACATAACAAATGGTATCTCGCTAGCCCTTTCTGAGACCGCAAAACATAAATGCAGAGCACCTTTAAAGATCGAGGACTGACTAAACATTGTAATTCATGGTAAAAGAGATCCAGTCAAGTCATACCCAATATAAACCAATAGTAATGAATGCAAATGACAAGTGTGCTCTCAAATGGTGCTTTTTAATAAGAAGGGTGATGACTCAACATAAAAGTAAATAGATAGGCCCTTCGCAGAGGGAAGCAGGGATTTGTAGAGGTGCCAGAGCTGAATTTTAAAATAGAGATTGAATAACATTTTGAGTGGTATACTTTCACTGTCAACGCAACAACTATGAGATGGCTATATCTTCCATACTACATGCATTATAGGCGGTTCCCAAACAGAATGGTAAAGGTTTATACTCCTCCAACCACCAACAAGCATCGATCCATGGCTTGCTCGAAACAACGAGTGCCTCCAACTAACAACAGCCCTGGGGGAGTTTTGTTTAATTATTTTGATTTACTTTGATCTTTTTGGATCATGGGACTAGGCATCCCGGTTACCGGCCCTTTCTCGTGAATGAGGAGCGGAGTACACTCCTCTTGAGAATAACCCACCTAGCATGGAAGATATAGGCAGCCCTTGTTGAAACATGAGCTGCTCGAGCATACAAAACAGAATTTCATTTGAAGGTTTGGAGTTTGGCACATACACATTTACTTGGAACGGCATGTAAATACCGCATATAGGAAGGTATGGTGGACTCATATGGAACAACTTTGGGGTTTAAGGAGTTTGGATGCACAAGCAGTATTCCGCTTAGTGCAGTGAAGGCTAGCAAAAGACCTGGAAGCGACCAAGCGAGAGAGCGACAACGATCGTAAGCATGCATTAAAATTAATTCACACCGAATACAAGCATGAGTAGGATATAATCCACCATGAAAATAAATATCGTGAAGGCTATATTGATTTGATTCAACTACATGCGTGAACATGTGCCAAGTCGAGTCACTCAATTCATTTAAAGGAGGATACCATCCCATCATACCACATCATAATCATTCTAATAGCATGTTGGCACGCAAGGTAAACCATTATAACTCATAGCTAATCAAGCATGGCACAAGCAACTATAATCTATAAATGTCATTGCAAATATGTTTAATTCATAATAGCTGACTCGGAAACGATGAACTCATCATATTTACAAAAACAAGAGAGGTCGAGTTCATACCAGCTTTTCTCATCCCAATAAGTTCATCATATATCGTCATTATTGCCTTTCACTTTCATGCGACCGAGCGATGTGTATAATAATAAGAGTGCACGTGCATTGGACTAAGCTGGAATCTGTAAGCATTCAACTCAAGAGAGAAGACAGGGTAATATGGGCTCTAAGTTAAATAAACAATCATTCATATAAGAGCCACTAAGCATTTTCAATACGGTCTTCTCGACCCCCAAAGGAAAGAAAAGAAAACTATTTACACGGGAAACCTCCCAACAAGTAAAAGAAGAACGAGAAATCTTTTTGGGTTTTCATTTTAATTTCTACTACAAGCATGAAAATTAAACTAACTAATTTTTTTTGTTTTTCTTAAGGTTTATCAAACACACAAGAAGAAAACTAGAAAAAAGAAATTTAAACTAGCATGGATAATACAATGAAAGAGTATGAGCACCGACGACTAGTGTGTGAACATGAATGTAAAGTCGGTGAGAAATACGTACTCCCCCAAGTTTAGGCTTTTGGCCTAAGTTGGTCTAGTACCAAGGATCGACTGGCTGATATCCATAAGTGAAACCGGGTTGTCTTGAGATCAGCGACAACCGCCTCTGAGCTGCAGCGTGTTGGCGAGCTACCTCCACTCCCTCTCGTATTCATCTGCTTCCTCCCTGGTGACAACATATCTTCCTTTTGCCTGATAATCAAAAAGGTAGGGAGCAGGAAGAGTAACAGGGACGACGTCGCGTCTGTCATAGATCAGTCGATAATGGAGGAATTGTTCATTCCTATCAAGAAAATGATGATTAAACATAGCTTCTTTATCCAAATAAACAGGAGGTAAAATCATATCCCCCTCTCGCAGGGCTATATTAAGATAATTAGCCACACGGGTTGCATAAATTCCTCCAAATAAATCTCCCTTTCTACTATTGTTCTGCAACCTACGTGCAACTATTGCCCCCAAGTTATAACCTTTATAACCTGAAACGGCACTCTTGAGGACACACAGATCAAGGACACACATGTGACAAGCTTCGTCTTTACCGTTAATGCATCTACCAATAAAGAGAGCAAAATAATGTATAGCAGGAAAATGAATGCTCCCTATGGTAGCTTGTGCTATGTCCCTAGATTCTCCCACAGTAATACTAGCAAGAAAATCTCTAAATTCAGATTTGTGAGGATCATTAATATTACCCCACTGCGGGAGTTTGCAAGCAGTTGTGAAATCCTCTAAATCCATGGTATAAGATGTATCATAAATATCAAACATGACACTAGGAGAATTACGCGTACAATTATATTTGAACCTCCGCACAAAGGAATCAGTCAATTGATACTACTGCGGACACTTATCTTGTAAGAAGTCCTCCAGCTCGGCATTACGCACATACGCGTCAAATTCCTCCTTGAAGCCTACTTCGACCATAAAATCATCGGATGGCCACTCACAAGCCCGTACATTTGCGTCCCTCGGCAATTCAACATCTTGCTCACGTATAGCAATCCTTGGCCCTTTCTTTGCCGAGGAGCCACCTTGGTACATTCTTCTAAGCATAATTCTTTTTCTGAAAATTTCTGAAATTTTAGTAACTTCAAAATAAAAGTGCATAAAACTAAACAAGATTGATAGCAACTACTCCTACAAGTGCCTAGAGCCTATATCATGCATTGGAATTGCTTGGGACCTCAAAAATTTAACATGCAAGCTCAAGAACATGGTCACCTATGCAGCAAAAATTTGTAATGAATAAAGCACTAGAACAAAAACTAATTGGACCAATGGAGGAGTCACATACCAAGCAACAATCTCCCAAAGCAGTTTTGTGAATGGAGCTTTAAGCAAGGAGATCGAAAATCGCAACAAAATGAGCTAGAACTCGTGCTTGAGCTGGATGGGGATTTTTTTGGGTAGAAGATGAAGTGTGTGGGTGCTGGCATAAGTTGAGGGGGGCCACCAGGGGCCCACGAGACAGGGGGCGCGCCCTCCACTCTCGTGGCCTGGTGCTTGCCCCTCCTGCAATGTTTTCAGTGCCTAAAATCCTCAAATATTCCAGAAAAAATCATACTGAATTTGCAGGGCATTTGGAGCACTTTTATTTTCAGACTATTTTTAATGCAGAATAATTCGAGAAAAGCAGACGGATAATACTATTTTTCTTTATTTATTCTAAATAACAGAAAGTAAAAAGAGGGTACAGAAGGTTGTGCCTTCTAGTTTCATCCATCTCGTGATCATCAAAATGAATCCACTAACAAGGTTGATCAAGTCTTGTTAACAAACTCATTCCGAATAACACGGAACCGGAGAAATTTCGAATAACACTAAGTTACCTCAATGGGGATATGAAAATCCCCAACAATAAGAATATCATACTTTTTCTTGATAGTAGGACGAGGAAATTCAAAACCTCCAATAATAATAGTTGGAACTTTTCCAATAGAATTGATGCTATGAACTTGAGATTGTTTCCTCGGAAAGTGTACCGTATGCTCATTACCATTAACATGAAAAGTGACATTGCCTTTGTTGCAATCAATAACAGCCCCTGCAGTATTAAGAAAAGGTCTACCAAGGATAATAGACATACTATCGTCCTCGGGAATATCAAGAATAACAAAGTCCGTTAAGATAGTGACATTTGCAACCACAACAGGCACATCCTCACAAATACCGACAGGTATAGCAGTTGATTTATCAGCCATTTGCAAAGATATTTCAGTAGGTGTCAACTTATTCAATTCAAGTCTACGATATAAAGAGAGGCATAACACTAACACGGCTCCAAGATCACATAAAGCAGTTCTAACATAATTTCTTTTAATGGAACATGGTATAGTTGGTACACCCGGATCTCCAAGTTTCTTTGGTATTCCATCCTTAAAAGTGTAATTAGCAAGCATGGTGGAAATTTCATCTTCCGGTATCTTTCTTTTGTTTGTAATGATATCCTTCATATACTTAGCGTAAGGATTTACTTTAAGCATATCAATTAAGCGCATACGTAAGAAGATAGGACTAATCATTTCAGCAAAGCGCTCGAAATCCTCATCATCCGTTGAATTGGATGGTTTAGGAGGAAAGGGCATGGGTTTCTGAACCCATGGTTCTCTTTCTTTACCGTGCTTCCTAGCAACAAAATCTCTCTTATCATAACGTTGATTCTTTGATTGTGGGTTATCAAGATCAATAGCAGGTTCAATCTCTACATCATTGTTTTTGCTAGGTTGAGCATCAACATGAACATTATCATTAACATTATCACTAGGTTCATGTTCATCACCGATTGTGTTTGACATCGAAATAGAAATATTATTGGGATTCTCGGTGTGTCTACAGAGGGTTCACTAGAAGCATGCAAAGTCCTATCATTTTCTTTTCTTCTTTTAGAAGAACTAGGTGCCTCTAAATTATTTCTCCGAGAATCTTGCTCGATTCTCTTAGGGTGGCCTTCAGGATACAAAGGTTCTGAGTCATTCTACCAGTTCTAGTAGCCACTCTAACAGCAAAGTCATTTTATTATTTAATTCATCAAGCAAATCATTTTGAGCTTTAAGTACTTGCTCAGCTTGAGTAGCAACCATAAAAGCATATTTGCTAACGAGGTGAAGTTCATCTTTAACTCTAGCAGATTATAAACTTCGTCCTATCTTGAAAGCATTATTCTTTAACTCTCTACCAACATAAGCATTAAAACTTTCTTGTCTAGCCATAAAGTCATCAAATTCATCTAAGCAAGGGCTATGAAATTTAGTAGAGGGAATTTCAACTTTATCATATCTATAGAGAGAATTTACCTTTACTACGTGTCGGGTTATCAAGACAATGTGGTTCTTCAACAAAGGTATATTAAGACCATGTATTTCTTCAATAGGAGGTAAATTCTTAACATCTTCAGCTTTAATACCTTTTTCTTTCATTGATTTCTTTGCCTCTTGCATATCTTGGGATGAGAAATAAAACACCTCTCTTCTTGAGTGGGTTTAGGAATAGGCTCGGAGTTGGCTCAATTGGTTCAAGAATTGCTTGAGAATTGGCTCAGGAAGAGTCAATTATTTTCATTAGTCAACATATTATTCAATAATATTTCAGCTTCACGATTGTTCTTTCCCTGAAAACACAACCAGCACAACTATCCAAGTAGTCCTTGGAAGCATCGGTTAGTCCATTATAAAAGATATCAAGTATTTCATTTTTCTTAAGAGGATGATCAGTCAAAGCATTAAGTAACGGAGAAGCCTCCCCAAGCTTTTGGAGACTCTCTTCTTTAATTTGCACAAAATTATATATTTCCATAAGGCAACTTGTTTCTTATGAGCAGGAAATATTTAGCGAGAAGTAATAAATCATATCACGGGACTACGCACACAACCAGAGCAAGAGAATTATACCAAGTCTTAGCATCACCCTTTAATGAGAGCGGAAATATCTTAAGGATATAAAAATAGCGAGACTTCTCATCATTAGTAAATAGGGTGGCTATATCATTCAACTTGGTAAGATGTGCCTAACAGTTTGATTCAAGGCCATAAAAGGATCGATTCAACTAAAGTAATAATTTCGGGATCAACAAAGAATTCATAATCCTTATCATTAACACGGATAGATGAAGTAGCAAATCGAGGTCGGGTTTCATTCTAGCATTAAGAGATTGCTTCCATTTAGCTAATAATTTCTTAAGATCATATATATCATTGCAAGCAAAGATTTCCCTAGCAGCTTCTTTATTCATAACATAACCCTTAGGAACGATAGGTAATACATAATCATTGGGAGAACCTTCATCATCACTATCATCAATAATAGGATTTTCAGTAATTTCATCCCCCCTAACTCTAGCAAGTTGTTCATCAAGAAATTCACCTAATGGCAAAGTAGTATCACGCATGCAAGTAGTTTCATCATGCATAGCGAAGTGGCATCATCAATAACATGCGACATATCGAATTTATAGCGATGCAGGTTTAGGTGTATAAGCCTACTAATAAAGGAGGAGAATCTAGTGCGAGCTAGATGGCGGTTCCTTACCTCCCTCGTAGTTGAGGGCAAAATAGTAGTTCGATCGTCTTTCAAGTCCTTCATAGTGATCAACAGATATAAATCCCAAGTGACTCAGAGAATAGAGCTATGCTCTCCGGCAACGGCTCCATAAATTAGTCTTGATAACCCACAAGTATTGGGGATCGCAACAGCTTTCGAGGGTAAAGTATTCAACCCAAATTTATTGATTCGACACAAGGGGAGCCAAAGAATATTTTTGAGTATTAGCAGTTGAGTTGTCAATTCAACCACACCTGGTAACAGTAGCAAAAGTAAAGATAAATGTTTTTGGGGTTTTGTAGTAGTTATAACAGTAGCAACAGAAAAGTAAATAAGCGAAGAACAATATATGAAAAGCTCGTAGGCAATGGATCAGTGATAGATAATTATGCCGGATGCGACTCCTCATGTAATAGTTATAACATAGGGTGACACAGAACTAGCTCCAATTCATCAATGTAATGTAGGCATGTATTCCATAAATAGTCATACGTGCTTATGGAAAAGAACTTGCATGACATCTTTTGTCCTACCCTCCCGTGGCAGTGGGGTCCTAGCGGAAACTAAGGGATATTAAGGCCTCCTTTTAATAGAGAACCGGAACAAAGCATTAGCACATAGTGAATACATGAACTCCTCAAACTATGGTCATCACCGAAGTATCCCGATTATTGTCACTTCGGGGTTGTCGGATCATAACACATAATAGGTGACTATAGACTTGCAAGATAGGATCAAGAACACATATATATTCATGAAAACATAATAGGCTCAGATCTGAAATCATGGCACTTGGGCCCTAGTGACAAGCATTAAGCATAGCAAAGTCATAGCAACATCAATCTCAGAACATAGTGGATACTAGGGATCAAACCCTAACAAAACTAACTTGATTACATGGTAAATCTCATCCAACCCATCACCGTCCAGCAAGCCTACGATGGAATTACTCACGCACGGCGGTGAGCATCATGAAATTGGTGATGGAGGATGGTTGATGATGACGACGGCGACGAATCCCCCTCTCCGGAGCCCCGAATGGAATCCAGATCAGCCCTCCCGAGAGAGATTAGGGCTTGGCGGCGGCTCCGTGTCGTAAAATGCGATGAAACTTTCTCTCTGATTTTTTCTCCCCGAACGTGAATATATGGAGTTGGAGTTGAGGTCGGTGGAGGTCCAGTGGGGCCATGAGATAGGGGGGTGCGCCCTAAAGGGGGGGGGCTGTCTCGTGGACAGGCCCTGGGCCTCCTGGTGTATTTCTTTCGCCCAATAATTCTTATAAATTCCAAATAGTGCCTCCGTGGATTTTCAGGACATTCCGAGAACTTCTCTTTTCTACACATAAAACAACATCATGGCGATTCTGCTGAAAACAACGTCGATCAAGGTTAGTTTCATTCAAATCATGCAAGTTAGAGTCCAAAACAAGAGCAAAAGTGTTTGAAAAAGTAGATCGTTGGAGCGTATCGGCCGTCTCTAAAGCATAACCCCAAAATGATAGCGGTAAATCAGTAAGAGACATCATAGATCACACCATATCGATGAAATGCGATTATGACGTTCGGACACACCATTACTGTTGTGGTGTTAGGGTGGCGTGAGTTGTAAAACTATTCGCATTGTTTCAAATGTAGACCAAACTCGTAACTCAAATATTCTCCTCTACGATCAGATCGTAGAAACTTTATTTTCTTATTACGATGATTTTCAACTTCACTCTGAAATTCTTTGAACTTTCCAAATGTTTCAGACTTATGCTTCATCAAGTAGATATACCCATATCTGCTTAAATCATCTGTGAAGGTGAGAAAATAACGATATCATACGAGCCTCAACATTCATTGGACCACATACATACGTATGTATGATTTCCAATAAATCTGTTGCTCTCTCCATAGTACAAGAGAACGGTGTTTTAGTCACCTTGCCCATGAGGCACGGTTACATAAGTACCAAGTGATTCATAATCAAGTGGTTCCAAAAGTCTATCGGTATGGAGTTTCATCATCGCTTTACACCGATATGACCTAAGCAGCGATTGCCATAAATAAGTTGCACTATCATTATCAACTCTGCATCTTTTGGCTTCAACATTATGAATATGTATCACTACTATCGAGATTCATAAAAATAGACCACTCTTTAAGGGTGCATGACCATAAAAGATATTACTCATATAAATAGAACAACCATTATTCTCTCGATTTAAATGAATAACCGTCTCGCATCAAACAAGATCCAGATATAATGTTCATGCTCAATCTTGGCACCAAATAACAATTATTTAGGTCTAAAACTAATCCGAAGGTAGATGTAGAGGTAGCATGCCGACCAGCGATCACATCGACTTTGGAACCATTTCCACGCGTCGTCACCTCGTCCTTGGCGGTGTTAAGCAATCAGTAGTCCACATTTGAGTTGCAAATATTAGCAACAGAACCAATATCAAATACCAGGTGCTCTGCGAGCTCTAGTAAGGTACACATCAATAACATGTATATCACATATACCTTTGTTCACCTTGCCATCCTTCTTATCCGCCAAATACTTGGGGCAGTTCCGCTTCGGTGACCGATCGCTTGCGATAGAAGCACTTTCGATTTCGGGCTTAGGTCGGACTTGGGTTTCTTCTCTGACGACAACTTGCTTGCTGTTCTTCTTGAAGTTCCTTCTTCTTCCCTTTGCCCTTTTCTTGAAACTAGTGGTCTTGTTGACCATCAACACTTGATACTCCTTCTTGATTTCTACCTCTGCAGCCTTTAGCATTGCGAAGAGCTCGAGAATCGTCTTATCCATCCCTTGCATGTTATATTTCATCACGAAGCTCTTGTAGCTTGGTGGCGATGATTGGAGAATTACATCAATGATGCTATCATCCGGAAGATTAACTCCAGTTGAATCAAGTGATTATTATACGGACATCTTGAGTATATGCTCCTTGTGAACTATTCTCCTCCATCTTGCAGCTATAGAACTTATTGGAACTTCATATCTCTCAATCCGGGCATTTGCTTGAAATATTAACTTCAACTCTGGAACATCTCATATGCTCCATGACGTTCAAAACATCGTTGAAGTCCGGTTCTAAGCCGTAAAAGCATGGCACACCGAACTATTGAGTAGTCATCGACTTTGCTCGCCAGGACGTTCATAACATCTAGTGTTGCTCCTGCGGCGAGGCTGGCGGGGCGTAATTCTTCTGTGCAGCAATGAGGATAATCCTCAAGTTACGGACCTAGTCCGTGTAATTGCTACCATCATCTTTCAACTTTGCTTTCTCAAGGAACGCATTAAAATTCAACGGAACAACATCACGGGCCATCTATCTACAATCAAACATAGACAGGCAAGATACTATCAGGTGCTAAGTTTATGATAAATTTAAGTTCAATGAATCATATTACTTAAGAACTCCCACTTAGAAAGACATCCCTCTAATCCTCTAAGTGATCACGTCATCCAAATCAACTAAACCATAACCAATCATCACGTGAAATGGAGTAGCTTTCAATGGTGAACATCACTATGTTGATCATATCTACTATATGATTCACGCTCGACCTTCGATCTCGGTGTTCCGAGGCCATATCGCATATGCTAGGCTCATCAAGTTTAACTCGAGTATTACTGCGTGTGCAAAACTGGCTTGCACCCGTTGTAGATGGACGTGAAGCTTATCACACCGATCATCACGTGGTGTGCAGGCATGACGAACTTTGGCAGCGGTGCATACTCGGGGAGAACACCTTTTATCTTGAAATTTAGTGAGAGATCATCTTATAATGCTCATCAATCAAAGCAAGATAAGATGCATAAAAGATAAACATCATATGCAATCAATATAAGTGATATGATATGGCCATCATCATCTTGTGCTTGTGATCTCCATGTGACGCCCTCGAGTCAATCGTACACTAATCATGCACGCAAATGTGTACGATCAAGATCAAGGACTCACGGGAAGATATCACAACACAACTCTACAAATAAAATAAGTCATACAAGCATCATAATACAAGCCGGGGGCCTCGAGGGCTCGAATACAAGTGCTCGATCATAGGCGAGTCGTGAAAGCAACAAATATCTGATACTGGACATAAGTTAAACAAGGTGCCATAAGATGGCTAGCACAAGCCGGATCTGAGATCGAAGAGGAGCAGGGCCTCCTGCAGGGATCCTCCTAGGTCACTCCCGGTCGCCGTCGGTGAGCTGCTGCGTAGTAGTAGGCGCCTCCAGTAGTAGTAAATGCGTGGCGGTGGCGTCTGGATCACAGGCTCCATCGTCAGTTGCAGCAATCGAGTAGAGGTAGGGGAAAAGGGAACAAGGCAACCGTGAGTACTCATCCAAAGTACTACGCAAGCAAGGAGCTACACTACATATGCATGGATATATGTGTAAAGGCCATATCGATGGGTGAGCTGCAGATTGCCGAATAAGAGGGGATAGCTAGTCTTAACGAAGACTAAACCACGGACACTGTCTTGCCTGACGAAGAGGACAACGGAAGTCCTCAAGTAACATCATATAGCAATAATCCTACCCGGCAATCCCACCTCATAACCACAGCGAGAGCGACCACGGTTGTATCGGCACTTGGAAGGGTGTGTTTTATCAAGTATCCGGTTCTAGTTGTCATAAGCTCAAGGTACAACTCCAAGTCGTCCATTACGAAGATCACGGCTATCCGAATAGATTAACTTCCTGCGGGGTGCACCAACTTACCCAGACGCTTGATCCCATTTGGTGGGACACACTTTCCGGGGTCATGCCCGCCGCGTAAGATCAACACGTCGCAGCCCACCTAGGCACTGTGAGAGAGGCCAAGACGCGGTCTAAACCTAAGCGCCAGCAGTGCAGGCCCATCGCCTACGAAAGCACACCACTTGCGTTCGCGCGGCGGCCGGAAGCAGACCTAGCCTAACAAAGCGTTCGATCCAATCCGTGCGCGCGCTCGTCGTGACGTCTGAAGTACTTGGTGATACCACGATGCGGGATACCCATAACTACTCCGCGTAGATGGTTAGTGCGTATAAGCTCGTAGCCAACCAGATCAAATACCAAGACCTCGTTAAGCGTGTTAAGTAACATGAGCGCCGAAACAGGCAGGCCGCCTCTCTCCTAAGCGGTCTCAACACTGCCTGTCGCTCCGCCTCAATGATCCACTCATGGGTGCTCCATCGGCCGACCGACTTTAGTCTCACATGTATCATGTATAAAGTATATGGTATATACCCGTGATCACCTCCCGAGTGATCACGGCCCGATAGTATAGCATGGCAGACAGACAAGTATGAAGGGCCACAGATGAAAGTACTAGCATCCTATACTAAGCATATAGGATTGCGGTAAGGTAACAACGAAGTTACAAGGACAAAGCTATGCAGCGATATAGGAGTATCAAAGCAGTAACATGCTATGCTACTCTAATGCAAGCGGTGTAGATAAGAGTAAGCGATATCACGGTGATCAAGGGGGCTTGCTGGTTGCTCGCAAGAGAGAGGGTCGTCAACCTTGTAGTCGAGCGGCCACCGCGGCGTCGGTCTCGTAGTCTACCAAGAGAAGAGGGGAAGAAACAATGAATACCGCGATAACAGATGCATAACGATGCATGACATGCCAAGCGATGCTAGGCGTGCCCTAACGTGGTAAGAAGGGTCTTGGTTTAGGGAAAGCATCAGGAAGTTATCCGATCTCCGGACGTCTGTCGAGACGATGAACCGGAGGAGAAAGTTTGCAGGTTCGATAGGTTAGAGGCGTGTGGTGGACGAGCGAATTGCGTATCCGGATTAGTCTCGGCGTTACGAGCAACTTTCATGTTGAAAATATTTTAATCCGGATTACGGATTAAAAGATATGATTTTAAAAGATTATATTAAGTTACGGAATTTTAATTAATTATTTAATTAATTTCGAAATTGCATTTATGACATCGACATGATGTCATCTTGGCGTCATCGATCAACGGGGTTGACTAAGTCAACCACGACGGTGGGTCCCACATGTCATTCACTATTAAGCAATTAACCTAATCAGTTAATTAACCTTACTTAATTAAGTTAATTAATGATTAGTGTTAATTAAATCGAAATTAATTAGTTTAATTAATTACCCAATTAATTTAACTAATGATTAGGTTTAACTAATCCGAATTAATTAGTTTAATTAATTACTCAATTAATTAATTAACTAATTATTTAGTAATTAATTTAATTCATTCATTTCCATTTTAGTTCTGGTTTTATTAAAACGTTCTTTTTTCGTTTTTGGGGGGGTGGGGCCCCCACGTCGAGCCCATGGCCAAGCAGGCGATGAGCGTCTGGCGTTGCCCGATTCGGCCGACCGAGGCCGAGAGCGACCAGGCGGATCGAGGCGGCCGGAGCGGCCGAACCCTGGCCCGCCACGGCCAGCAGCAGCCCGAGGTGGCGGAGTGGCGTGGTCCGTGGGGCCAGCCTTGAGCGAGGAAGGGGAGAACGAGGCGCCGAGCGAGGGGAAGGGCCAGGAGGCTCGGCGGCGCTAGAGCGCCGTGGTCAGGAACGCAGCTGGGCGCCAGTGTGGGCCGAGGCCACGAGGCGGATCCGGCGGGGAAGAAAGGAGGGGATCGGGGAGGCGCGTCGGGGCAATCTTGGCCAGCCAGGGCAGACGAGGCGGCGACCCTGACAGAGCAGCGAGAGGCCGGAGGGACCGGGAGGCGTCAGTCTGTGGGGCGGCCGGCCGAGCCGAGTCGCCGGGGGGGGGAGGAGGGGGGGGCCTCACAGGGGAGCGGGGTCTCGGCAGTGGGCTCGGTGAGGTCGGGGCAGGCCCGGCGGGAGGAGGCCGGGGGCGTGCCCGCGACAGGCGAGGCCGAGCCAGCATGGCAGGAGGCCTGCCTGGCTCGGGGGGCTGTGAGGGAGGAGGGAGCTCCGGGGCGTCGGAGGAGGAGGAGGGACCGGGGGGTCGGTCTGTGTGAGGTCGTGGCGAGGTGGGATCGGCCTGCCTGGGGGTTGAGGTCTCCGCCCGATCCGTCGAGGAGAGGAGAGGCGGCGTGGGGGAAGTGGGGTGGTGGCTAGGGTTAGCCACCGTGGGGAACTAAGTGGGGCGGGTGGGCAGTGGGCGTGGGCAGCCAGAGGGAAGGAATGGGCCAAGGCCAAGTGGGGAGGCGGTGGGGGCAGGGGGAGTGGGGAGGGGGGGCTGGTGGGCAGGGAGTTATCCCCTCTGCATTTTATTTTTCCTTTTCTCTTTTATTAATTTCCTTTTACGATATTGACTTATTTAAAATGCTTTGGCATTTTGTAAAGATATTGCACCCACCAATATTAGGTTAGGTATTTTAGAAAACCGGAACATTTTAGAATTAGTTTTGAAACCCTTTTATCGTTTGTTTCATTTACGATTTTGTTTTAGGGCGGTTCGAATTAGGAGAGGTTAATTAACATAACCGGGTGATTCTTGTTGCATAACCATCCAGGCGTTACAAATCTCCTCCACTACAAGAAATCTCGTCCGAGATTTAGGAGGTAGAAGGAAAGAGTGCGGATATTCATCCGAAGGCGATCCTCGCGTTCCCGGTGGCCGTCTTGAGTGATTCGACCATTGGACTTTGAGAACTTGATCGCCTTCGGCGGGTGCGGCGTTCACGAGTCGAGAATACGGACGGATGCTCTTTATAGGAGAGGTCCTGCTGCAATTCGAGCACTTCATGGTCCTTTGCTCGGCTTGGGTCCTTGAAGCAGCGTCGGAGTTGGGACACGTGGAACACATCGTGAACTGAGAAAGGTTCGACGGAAGCTCCAGATTGATAAGCCACTTTTCCGCCTTTCGAGAATAGTGAAAGGGCCAATATAGCGAGCGCTAACGCCCTTGATCCGAAGCGGTGAGCACCCTTCATTGGTGTAGCGAAGATAGGCCTTTTCGCGGTTGATAGACCATGTCTTTGTGATAGCGGTCATAATTACTCTTTTGACGCGGTTGGCGATCTTGAGATTCTCGCGAATAATGCGGACTTGTTCTTGACATATTGGATAATATCCGGACGAAGAGTGGGCGTTCCCGATTTCGACCGATTCGGAGGGTTCGGCACTTTCGTCCATATAACACTTGAAGGGGCCATCTTGGACTAGCTTGATAGCTATTATTATAAGAGAACTCAGCATCGGGAGAGATTCCTCCCATTTCTTGCGAATGAGGCGACACAAGCTCGAAGCATGTCTTGAGAATTTGGTTGACACGTTCAACTTGCCC
The DNA here is from genome assembly GCA_021605205.1 of Aegilops longissima. NCBI lineage: Eukaryota > Viridiplantae > Streptophyta > Magnoliopsida > Poales > Poaceae > Aegilops > Aegilops longissima. The sequence goes on along the minus strand of CM038676.1, from coordinate 140,601,615 downwards.
TTGTATTTGCGGATGAAAGCGATCTTGAAAGATAAATGAGTCCCCATAGCTTCTTGAAAACTTGCCCGAAATCTTGAAGTGAATAAGCTGCCACGGTCCGAGCGATAACGGTGGAATACCGTGAAGTGAAACAATTCTGGACATATAGAGCGTTGCAAGCTGGCTAGCGATGATCGTTTCTTTGACCGCGAGAAAATGTGCAACTTTAGAAAGCGGTCGATGGCGACAAGAATTGCATCATTACCTTTCTGCGATTTGGGAAATCCGGTGGCGAAGTCCATTTCAACATGGTCCCATTTCCATTCCGGAATAGAGATAGGTTGCGAGTTCCGGCCGGGCTTTTGATGTTACTGCTTTGATCTGACGGCAAGCGTCACACTCGAAACATAGCGAGCAATGTCACGCTTCATATTAGACCACGGAATCTCGATGAATGTCTTGATACATCTTTGTCTTGCCGGGATGGATACATAGAGGCGTATCATGAGCTTCTTGCATAACCTTCGAGTCATATTCAGGTTTTCCTTCTTACGGCACCACTAGGCGGCCTTTGAAGTACAAAGCGCCATCATCGGCAATAGTGAAGGAGGAGGATTTCCTTTCTGACGTCTTGTTTAAGCTTGTAGACTTGAGTCAAATCCTGCATTGTCTTTATGGTGTCCACGAGATCGGGTTCAACAGCCGGGGTAAAGAGGAACCACAGGGAACAACACGGAGATTCATCTTTTGGAACTCCGGAGGAGGGGAGCGAGTGCACCGGAGGAACAATATGGAGGTTCACTGCTGAATTCTTCAACAAGTGAGGGCTGAACTTTGTGAACTGAAGGTGGTTGCGATGAACTTGCGGCTCAAAGCATCAGCCATTACATTAGCCTTGCTCGGCGTATAGGAAATACCCAAATCAAAGTGCATAGCAGTCTCCATCCATCTCTGGCGGCGGAGGTTCAGTGCAGGCTGAGTAAGCAGATACTTCGGACTTTGGTGGTCGGTGTAGATCTACATAGCGATTACCGAGAAGGTAATGTCGCCACTTGCTTTAGCGCATGAATGACAGCACAAGTTCGAGGTCGTGAACTGGGTAGTTCTCCTCGTGAGGGCGAACTGTCGAGAGGCATAAGCAACTACTTTGCGCTCTTGCATTAGGACACCGCCTAAACCTTGGCGGGATGCGTCGCGATAAATGACGAAGTCCTTCTTAGTATCGGGAGGAGCTAGCATCGGGCGAAGTCAACTTGTCTTTGAGTGCTGAAACTTTCACGACACTTATCATCCATTGGAACTTGACGCCTTTATGCAGCGAGGTTAGTCGAGGCTGGCAATCTTGGAGAAGTTCTCGGCGAATCGACGGCAATAGTCTGGCGAGACCGAGAAAACCGACTTATGCGTTCTTGGAGGAGTCAATCGAGAATAGCTGAACTCTTTCGGGGTTGGCGGCAATACCATCCTTAGAGATCACATGTCCAAGGTAGGTTACTTGGGAAGCGAATTCACACTTGGAGAACTTGGCATAGAGTTGATGCTCTCGTAGCTTTTCGGCACAAAGGCGAAGATGTTGACATGTTCTTCTTCATTCTTGGAATAGATCGGGATATCATCCGGATAAACCACGACGAACTTGTCGAGGTAGTCCATGAATATATAGTTCATCGGTGAGAGAAGGTGGCTGGAGCATTGGTTAAGCCGAAGACATGACGGTGTACTCGTATGAACCATAACGAGTCACGAATGCGGTCTTGGGGATATCCTCCTCGCGAACACGGATCTGGTGGTAACCCAACCTCAAGTCGAGTTTGAGAACAGCGGCGAACCAGCCAGTTGATCATAAAGATCATTGATCCGAGGAAGAGGATACTTATTCGAATGGTAGCTTGATTTATAGGGGCGGTAGTCTTGGACCAATCGGTTTGTCCCATCCTTCTTCTTAACAAAGAAGAAGGTGCTCCCAAGGTGAACAACTTGGGCGAATGAAGCCGCTTTGAAGAGATTTGTCGATCCTCCTTTAGCTCAAGGAGTTCATGCGGCGGCATCTTGTAGGGGCAACTTGGCTATAGGAGTGGTGCACGGTTTCAAGTCGATGGCGAATTCGACAGACTCTAGCGGGGAATCCTGGAAGTTCTTGAGGAAGGCGTCTTGGAAATCATAAGCAGCAGAATGTTTTCAATTCCCTCGAGGGTGCGGCGTTCAATGCATTCAATGCATAGAGCCTTGCCTCGGCATCTTGAACGAGCGAGCATTGTAGCTTACGATTTCATCGGAAGGGTGCAGCAGATGGGCGGTCTTAGTGGCATAAGCGATCGGCGCCGTATCGCTTTCAACCAATCCATCCCCAAAATGAGGTCGATGTTAGGCGTCTTGAGGATAATGGGGAGGCATAGAATTCCAACCCTTGATTTCCACGGGGCGTCGGCGCCAACCATGGAGGTTTGACATTGTCCCAATGGGGTTTTACCACTATCAAGAGTTCATCTCTTCACACTTAACATCGTGCTTGTATGCAAAGTCCTCGGACATGAATGAATGCGATGCTCTGAATCGAATAAAGCAGATCTGAGTCTTGAATTTACGAGTGTACCCATCACGATGTGAGTTGGTCTTGAGCTTCGTTCGAGATCAACGTGGTTGGCTGAGCTTGCCCATAAGACTTGCCGGTGTTGTTGCGGTTACGGTTGTTTCCACGGCCAGTTCTTTGGAAGGGCGGTGATTACGGTTACGGTTGCATTCTCTAGCACGGTGCCTGGCTGTCCTTTTGAAGCATAAGCCATTATTGGGAGTGGGAGCAGGAGCTTGGGGTGGTGGAGCTGGAAGCTTGGCTGCTTAGTTGTAAGCGGGCGAGGTGTAGCATAGTTACGCTTTGAAGCGGTGCATTCGGTGGTACATGCTGTTGGGAATCCATATCTTGCGCCTGCGAGGGCGGGCCGAAGATGAGCCCGTGTCGCAGTTCGCTGTTAGAGCTCTGGTATTCCTGCAGACCAGTTTCGACGTTGATAGCTTTGTTCACCAAGGTGGCGAAATCAGCAAAGTCGTGCACTAGAAGTCTGAGCTTGATGTCGACTTGAAGACCGTCACGGAACTTCTCTTGTCTGCGTGCATCGGTTGCAATATCCTCTTGACATAGCGAGACAAGTCCAGAACTCTGTTGATAAACTAACAGTCTTGTTGCCTTGGGTGAGGTTGCGGAACTCACGCTTCTTCGGTCCATGACCCTTGAGGATGAAGCGGGCACGGAAGGCAGCTGGAAGTGCGGCGGTGATGAGTGTTCCAAGCTGGCGGAATCTGCGGTGGCTGTCCCACCATTGAGCTGCGGGTCCCTTGAGAAGAAGGAAGCAAAGGTGACATAGTGGCGGGGGCTACATCAGCAGACTCCATCTCATAGGTGATGTCACGGAGCGATCGTCGACATCCGATGGCTGAGTTGAGCTGCGGTATCTGTTGAGGTTCAGCGTATGAAATCCTGCGAGTTATCCGTTTGGGTCTTTGGTTCATATTGGGCGAGGCTGAGCCATCATATTCTCCATGAACTGGCGATTCATCTCAAGCTGTTGGACCATACCGGCCATGTACTCAGGCGGTGGTGGGAAGTTGGCACCACGGCCACGACCTGCCGGCCTAACCATCCTGCTATTTTTTAACAGGGGTAGTTCAGCATTTGAGAAATTAAGCAAGAGACAGGAATCATTCATGATGAAACATGCATAATGAAAGTAGCATGATTGGAACTACATAGTAGTTGGCATATCTTACAAAAGGAATCATGCATGGAGTTCGATACATAGAGTCCAGTACATAGACTACTACATCATAGGCGGCACAGGCTCATGGCGAATACATCAAATACTAACAAGCAAGTCTACATCAGGTCCCATGCGGTGCTGCGGAGGTAGCTGTAGCTCGAAAGCGATAGTGCGGCGGTGGATAGTCCTCCACGTCGGTGACACAGGGGCGCGGATACTCGTGCTGGATCCGGCGTCCGGTGGCGAGAAAGGGCCAAGTCGGAGAGTAGCCTCCCGTCGTCCGCCAACCGACACCTGGGCATCACGGTCTGGCTGGGTAGATCGCGAACGCGCAGCTCTCCGGATCGGACAAAGGGTGCATCGGCGTCGAGAACGCAGTAGAGTCTTGACGGGTGATGTACAACTCGTGGCGAAGAGCCCGGTTAGCTCGATCCAGCCCATCGGCATGCGTAACAAAGTTACGATGGTGGAAGGGCTCTCTGGTGACGATGGTGTAGGCAGCGGTGTAGTAACCCTCCTCACCAACATCGACGCGATAGCAATGTGCACGAAGGGGAGGTGTCCAACTCTCGATACTACTGCGAAGGCGTGTCGGTCGGCATAAGCGACATCGTGGACTGCCATATCGATAGTCACTCCAACACCATGTGCGGTGTGCGGCCGATGGTGGACTCATACTCCGAGAGTAGAGGTGGGCGATGGCGCGGTCGCTCTGGTTGTAGTCTGGTACTCCTCATAGGCGGTGTACTCGGGGTGCGGCGATAACCGGATAGGTCATCATCTCGGCTAGCACCGCAGTGATCCCGAGCACCAATGGCCGTCGTGTGGCGCACGACCTGCCTCGTGGGTTCCATCTGAAAACAAAGACGTTTCAAAGGAGTCAAATGACAGGTGGAAATTGTTCAAATACAATTCCAAAAACAACTAAGGCTATATCCATCTTGAGGTGAATGCGGTCACGGGACCCTAGTGATAGTTAGTAAAATCGTTTAACCCGAGTAGAAGAGAGTTGAGTCCCGAGTAAAGGTCGAGGTAAAAGATCCTAATACCACCCGATGGCGGCGTGGGCCCGTAAGGCACACAGCCAAGTTAGTAAAAGTTTTGCAATGTCTAGACTCGACTTGACCAAGGAGTGTGGAAGGGGATTCCTACAGCGATGGGCTCGATACCAACTTGTGACGCCCTCGATTCAATCGTACACTAATCATGCACGCAAATGTATGCGATCAAGATCAAGGACTCACGGGAAGATATCACAACACAACTCTACAAATAAAATAAGTCATACAAGCATCATAATACAAGCCGAGGGCCTCGAGGGCTCGAATACAAGTGCTCGATCATAGGCGAGTCGTGGAAGCAACAAATATCTGATACGGACATAAGTTAAACAAGGTGCCATAAGATGGCTAGCACAAAGCGATCTGAGATCGAAGAGGAGCAGGCCTCTGCACAGGATCCTCCTAGGTCACTCCCGGTCGTCGTCGGGCTGCTGCGTAGTAGTAGGCGCCTCCAGTAGTAGTAAATGCGTGGCGGTGGCGTCGGATCTGGGCTCCATCGTGCAGTTGCGACAATCGAGTAGAGGTAGGGGAAAAGGGGAACAAGGCAACCGTGAGTACTCATCCAAAGTACTACAAGCAAGGAGCTACACTACATATGCATGGATATATGTGTAAAGGCCATATCGATGGGTGAGCTGCAGATTGCCGAGAATAAGAGGGGATAGCTAGTCTTATCGAAGACTAAACTTCGGACACTGTCTTGCATGCAGAGAGAAGAGGACAACGGAAGTCCTCCAAGTAACATCATATAGCAATAATCCTACCGGCAATCCCACTCATAACCACGAGCGAGAGCGACCACCGGTTATATCGGCACTTGGAAGGTGTGTTTTATCAAGTATCCGGTTCTAGTTGTCATAAGCTCAAGGTACAACTCCAAGTCGTCACATTACCGAAGATCACGGCTATCCGAATAGATTAACTTCCTGCGGGGTGCACCAACTTACCCAGACGCTTGATCCCATTTGGCGGACACACTTTCCGGGTCATGCCCGCCGCGTAAGATCAACACGTCGCAGCCCACCTAGGCACAACAGAGAGAGGCCGACGCGGTCTAAACCTAAGCGCGCAGTGCAGGGCCCATCGCCTCGAGCACACACAAGCGTTCGGCGGGGCGGCCGCAGACCTAGCCTAACAGCGTTCAGTCCAATCCGTGGCGCCGCTCCGTCGACGTCTGAAATGCCGGTGATACCACGGCGGGGATACCCATAACTACTCCAGCGTAGATGGTTAGTGCGTATAAGCTCGTAGCCAACCCGGATCAAATACCAAGACCTCGTTAAGCGTGTTAAGTAACGCGAGCGCCGAACGAGGCCAGGCCCGCCTCTCTCTAAGCGGTCTCAACCTGCCTGTCGCTCCGCCTCAATGATCCACTCATGGTGCTCCATCGGCCGACCGACTTTAGTCTCACATGTATCATGTATAAAGTATATGGTATATACCGTGATCACCTCCCGAGTGATCACGGCCCGATAATATAGCATGGCGATGCAGACAAGTATGAAGGGCCACAGATGAAAGTACTAGCATCCTATACTAAGCATATAGGATTGCGGTAAGGTAACAATGAAGTTACAAGGACGAGGCTATGCAGCGGTATAGGAGTATCCAAAACAGTAACATGCTATGCTACTCTAATGCAAGCAGTGTAGATAAGAGTAGGCGATATCTGGTGATCAAGGGGGCTTGCTGGTTGCTCTGGCAAGAGAGAGGGTCGACCTTGTGGTCGAATCGGCATTGCGGCGTCGGTCTCGTAGTCTACTAGAAGAGAAGAGGGGAAGAAACAATGAATACGATAATGAGATGCATAACGATGCATGACATGCCAAGCGATGCTAGGCGTGCCCTAACGTGGTAAGAAGGGTCTTGGTTTAGGGGAAAGCATCCAGAAGTTATCCGATCTCGGACGTCTGTCGAACGGATGAGCCGGAGGAGAAAGTTCTGCAGTTCGATAGGTTAGAGGCGTGTGGTGAATGAGCGGATGCGTGTCCGGATTCTTCTCGGCGTTACGAGCAACTTTCATGTTGAAAATATTTTAATCCGGATTACGGTTAAAAGATATGATTTTAAAAGATTATATTAAGTTACGGAATTTTAATTATTTATTTAATTAATTTCGAAATTGCATTTATGACATCGACATGATGTCATCTCGACGTCATCGATCAACGAGGTTGACTAAGTCAACCACGACGGTGGGTCCCACATGTCATTCACTATTAAGCAATTAACCTAATCAGTTAATTAACCTTACTTAATTAAGTTAATTAATGATTAGTGTTAATTAAATCGAAATTAATTAGTTTAATTAATTGCCCAATTAATTTAACTAATGATTAGGTTTAACTAATCCGAAATTAATTAGTTTAATTAATTACTCAATTAATTAATTAACTAATTATTTAGTAATTAATTTAATTCATTCATTTCCATTTTAGTTACGGTTTTATTAAAGCGTTCTTTTTTTTCGTTTTTGGGGGTGGGGCCCCCGTCGAACCCATGGCCAAGCAGTATGAGCGTCAGGCGTTGCCGATTCGAACCTGACCAGGCCGATCGAGGCGACCAGGCGGATCGGGCGGCGGGGCGGCCGAGGCCAGCCCACAGCAGCCCGGGGCAGCAGCGCCCGTGGAGGTGACGAGCTGGGGTGGCAGGTCAGTGAGGCCAGCCTTGTGAGAAGAAACGAGGCGCCGAACGAGGGAAGGGGCTTGGGCTGGGGCGCTAGGGCGCCAGCGAGTCGGGAAGCCTGTAGCAGGCCCGGCGAGTGGGCCGAGGCCACGAGGCGGATCCGCGAGGAAAAAAGGAGGATCGGGGAGGCGCGTCAGGCGCAACCGCCCAGCCGGCAGAGGCCGGGCGGGGGCCACCTGGCGACGAGCGAGAGAGGCCGGAGGGGGGACCGGAGGCGTCAGTCTGTGGGGCCAGCCGGAGCCGATCGCCGGCAGAGAGAGAGGAGGGGGGGGCCTCACAGGGGGAGCAGGTCTCGGCGGTGGGCTCGGTGGTCAGGCAGGCCGGTGAGGAGGCCGGGGCGTGCCCGGCGACGGGAGGCAGGGCCGAGCCAGCGTGAGGAGGCCGCAGGCTGGCTCGGGGGGGGGCGCTTGAGGGAGGAGGAGCTCCGGGCGCGGAGGAGGAGGAGGACCGGGGGTCCGGTCTGTGTGAGGTCGGCGGCGAGTGGGATCGGCCTGTGTGGGTTTGAGGTCTCCGCCCGATCCGACGGGGAGAGGAGAGGCGAGGGCGTGGGGGGAAGTGGGGTGGTGGCTAGGGTTAGCCACGGTGGGGGCTAAGTGGGGGGCTGGGCGGTGGGCGATGGGCGGCCAGAAGGGAATGGGCCAAGGCCAAGTGGGGAGGGGGGCCGTGGTGGGCAGGGAGGGAGGGAGGGGGAGGGGGCTGGTGGGCCGGGAGTTATCCCCTCTCATTTTATTTTCCTTTTCTCTTTTATTAATTTCCTTTTCGATATTGACTTATTTAAAATGCTTTGGCATTTTGTAAAGTTATTGCACCCACCAATATTAGGTTAGGTATTTTAGAAAACCGGAACATTTTAGAATTAGTTTTCAAACCCTTTTATCGTTTGTTTCATTTCTGATTTTGTTTTAGGGCGGTTCGAATTAGGAGAGGTTAATTAACATAACGGGTGATTCTTGTTGCATAACCATCCGGCGTTACACTCCATCTCGAAGCACCTCCATGATCACCATAAATCACCGTAGCGACACCTTGATCTCCATCGTAGCATCGTTTTCGTCTCGCCAATCTTATGCTTCTCGACTATCGCTACCGCTTAGTGATAAAGTAAAGCATTACACAGCGATTGCATTGCATACAATAAGCGACAACCATATGGCTCCTGCGATTGCCGATAACTTCGGTTACAAAACATGATCATCTCATACAATAAAATATAGCATCACGTCTTGACCATATCACATCACAACATGCCTGCAAAAACAAGTTAGACATCACATGCTTTGTTGTTGCAAATTTTACGTGGCTGCTACGGGCTTAGCAAGAACCATTCTTACCTCGCATCAAAACCACAGCGATAGTTTGTCAAGCTGGTGCTGTTTTAACCTTCGCAAGGACCGGCGTAGCTTTTCAGTTCAACTAAAGTTGGAGAAACCGACATCCGCTAGCCACCTTTGTGCAAAGCACGTCGGGAGAACCGGTCTCGCGTAAGCGTACGCGTAATGTCGGTCCGGGCTGCTTCATCCAACAATACCGCCGAACCAAAGTATCACATGCTGGTAAGCAGTATGACTTATATCTCCCACAACTCACTTGTGTTCTACTCGTGCATATGACATCTACGCATAAAACCAGGCTCGGATGCCATTGTTGGGTAATGTAGTAATTTCAAAAAATTTCCTATGCACACGCAAGATCATGGTGATGCATAGCAACGAGAGGGGAGAGTGTTGTCCATGTACCCTAGTAGACCGAAATAGGAAGCGTTAGCACAACGGGGTTGATGTAGTCATACGTCTTCACGATCCGACCGATCAAGTACCGAACGTACGACACCTCCGAATTCAGCACACGTTCAGCCTGATGACGTCCCTCGAACTCCGATCAGCCGAGTGTTAAGGAGTGTTTACGTCGGCCTGACGGCGTGGTGACGATGTTGATGTTCTACCGATGCGGGCTTCGCCTAAGCACCGCTTCTGATGTGTCGAGGTGGACTATGGTGGAGGGGCACCGCACGCTAAAAGATCAAACAGATCAATTGTTGTGTCTATGGGGTGCCCCCCCTCGTATATAAAGGAGCAAGGGGGCGGCCGGCCGGGAGAGGCACGCCAGAGGAGTCCTACTCCCACCGGAGTAGGACTCCCCTTCCTAGTTGGAATAGGATTCGGTGGGGAAAGAGGAGAGAGAGGAAGGAAGGGCGCCTCTCTCCTTGTCCTATTCGGACTAGGGGAGGGCGCGCCCAGCCCAGCCGCCTCTCCTCTTCTCTGTAAAGGCCCACTAAGGCCCATTTACCTCCCGGGGGGTTGCGGTAACCTCCCGGTACTCTGGTAAAATCTCGATTTCACCCGGAACACTTCCGATATCCAAACATAGGCTTCCAATATATCAATCGTCATGTCTCGACCATTTCGGGACTCCTCATCATGTCCGTGATCACATCCGGGACTCTGAACAACCTTCGGTACATCAAAAGATATAAACTCATAATATAACTGTCATCATAACGTTAAGCGTGCGGGTTCGAGAACTATGTAGACATGACCGAGACACGTCTCCGGTCAATAACCAATAGCGGAACCTGGATCCTCATATTGGCTCCCACATATTCTACAAAGATCTTTATCGGTCAGACCGCATAACAACATACGTTGTTCCTTTTGTCATCGGTATGTTACTTGCCCGAGATTCGATCGTCGGTATCTCAATACCTAGTTCAATCTAGATTCGGAAGTCTCTTTACTCGTTCCGTAATACATCATCCATAACTAACTCATTAATTGCAATGCTTGCAAGGCTTAAGTGATGTGCATTACCGAGAGGGCCCAGAGATACCTCTCCGACAACCGGAGTGACAAATCCTAATCTCGAAATACACCAACCCAACATGTACCTTGGAGACACACAGAGAGCACCTTTATAATCACCCGATTCGTTGTGACATTTGGTAGCACGCAAAGTGTTCCTCCCAAGCAGGAGTTGCATAATCTCATAGTCGAGAGGAACATGTATAAGTCATGAAGAAAGCAATAGCAACATACTAAGCGATCGGTGCTAAGCTAACGGAATGGGTCATGTCAATCACGTCATTCTCCTAATGATGTGATCCGTTAATCAAATGACAACCCATGTCTATGGTTAGGAAACATAACCATCTTTGATTAACGAGCTAGTCAAGTAGAGGCATACTAGCGACACTGCTTTTGTCTATGTATTCACACATGTATTATGTTTCCGGTTAATACAATTTTAGCATGAATAATAAACATTTATCATGATATAAGGAAATAAATAATAACTTTATTATTGCCTCTAGGGCATATTTCCTTCAAAAGGTTCATGCGATTGAAGAGATTAATGTTTTGAGTGGAAAAATGGATGAACTTATGAAATTGTTTGCTAATAAGAGTGTTTCTTCTGATCCTAATGATATGACTTTGTCCACTTTGATTGAGAATAATAATGATTCTATGGATGTGAATTTTGTTGGTAGGAACAATTTTAGTAACAATGCTTATAGAGGAAACTTTAATTCTAGGCCGTTCCCCAGTAATTCCTCTAATAATTATGGTAATTCCTACAACAACTCTTATGGAAATTTTAATAAGATGCCCTCTGATTTTGAGACTAGTGTTAAAGAATTTATGATTTCGCAAAAGAATTTCAATGCTTTGCTTGAATAAAAATTGCCTAAGATTGATGAGTTGGCTAGGAACATGGATAGAATTTCTCTTGATGTTGATTCTTTGAAACTTAGATCTATCCCACCTAAGCATGATATCAATGAGTCTCTCAAAGCCATGAGAATTTCCATTGATGATTGCAAAGAAAGAACCGTGATAACCCACAAGTATAGGGGATCACAACCGTTTTCAAGGGTAGAGTATTCAACCCAAATTTATTGATTCGACACAAGGGGAGCCAAAGAATATTCTCAAGTATTAGCAGTTGAGTTGTCAATTCAACCACACCTGGATAACTTAATATCTGCATCAAAGTATTTAGTAGCAAAGTAATATGTAAGTAACGGTAACGATAGCAAAAGTAATATTTTTGGGTTTTGTAGTGATTATATGATAACAAACGAAATAGTAAATAAGAGAGAGAACAATATGTGAAAAGCTTCGTAGGCATTGGATCGGTGATGGAGAATTATGCGTATCACGGTTCATCATGTAACAATCATAACATAGGGTGACAGAACTAGCTCCAATTCATCAATGTAATGTAGGCATGTATTCGAATCTAGTCATACGTGCTTACGGAAAAGAACTTGCATGACATCTTTTGTCCTACCCTCCGTGGCGCGGGTCCTAATGGAAACTAAGGAAATTAAGGCCTCCTTTTAATAGAGTACAGGACCAAAGCATTAACACATAGTGAATACATGAACTCCTCAAACTATGGTCATCACCGGAGTGGTCCTGATTATTGTCACTTGGGGTTGCCGGATCATAACACATAGTAGGTGACTATAGACTTGCAAGATAGGATCAAGAACTCTGATACGTCTCCGTCGTATCTACTTTTCCAAACACTTTTGCCCTTGTTTTGGACTCTAACTTGCATGATTTGAATGGAACTAACCCGGAATGACGCTGTTTTCAGCAAACTTTCCATGGTGTTATTTATGTGAAGAAACAAAAGTTCTCGGAATGACCTGAAACTCCACGGAATGTCTATTTGGAATTAATAAAAAATCCTTGCAAAGATGAAGACCAGGGGCCCACCACTGCCCCGAGGGTGGGCGCGCCCCCCCTAGGCGCGCCCCTACCTCGTGGGCCCCTGGAGCTCCTCCGACCTCAACTCCAACTCTATATATTTGCTTTGGGAGAAAAAAACCAGAGAGAAGAATTCATTGCGTTTTACGATCACGGAGTCAGCCGAGCCCTAAAACACATGTCGGGAGGCTGATCTGAGTCCGTTCGGGGCTCCAGAGAGAGAATCCGTCGCCATCGTTATCATCAACCATCCTCCATCACCAATTTCATGATGCTCGCATTGCATGCGTGAGTAACTCCATCATAGGCTTGCTAGACGGTGATGGGTTGGATGAGATCTATCATGTAATCGAGTTAGATTTGTTAGGGTTTGATCCCTAGTATCCACTATGTTCTGAGATTGATGTTGCTATGACTTTGCTATGCTTAATGCTTGTCACTAGGGCCCAGTGCCATGATTTCAGATCTGAACCTATTATGTTTTCATGAATATACGTGAGTTTTGATCCTATCTTGCAAGTCTATAGTCACCTACTATGTGTTATGATCCGGCAACCTGAAGTGACAATAATCAGGACCACTCCCGGTGTTGACCATAGTTTGAGGAGTTCATGTATTCACTATGTGATAATGCTTTGTTCCGGTACTCTATTAAAAGGAGGCCTTAATATCCCTTAGTTTCCGCTAGGACCCCGCTGCCACGGGAGGGTAGGACAAAAGATGCCATGCAAGTTCTTTTCCATAAGCACGTATGACTATATTCGGAATACATGCCTACATTACATTGATGAATTGGAGCTAGTTCTGTGTCACCCTATGTTATGACTGTTACATGATAAACCGCATCCGGCATAATTCTCCATCACCAATCCAATGCTTATGAGCTTTTCACATATTGTTCTTCGCATATTTACTTTTCCGTTGCTACTGTTACAATCACCACAAAACACTAAAAATATTACTTTTGCTACTGTTACTTTTCTTACCGTTACCACTACTATCATATTACCTTGCTACTAAACATTTTGCTGCAGATACTAAGTTATCCAGGTGTGGTTGAATTGACAACTCAGCTGCTAATACTTGAGAATATTCTTTGGCTCCCCTTGTGTCGAATCAATAAATTTGGGTTGAATACTCTACCCTCGAAAACTGTTGCGATCCCCTATACTCGTGGGTTATCAAACTCACATATATTCATGAAAACATAATAGGTTCAGATCTGAAATCATGGCACTCGGGCCCTAGTGACAAGCATTAAGCATAGCAAAGTCATAACAACATCAATCTCAGAACATAGTGGATACTAGGGATCAAACCCTAACCAAACTAACTCGATTACATGATAAAATCTCATCCAACCCATCACCGTCCAGCAAGCCTACGATGGAATTACTCACGCACGACGGTGAGCATCGTGAAATTGGTGATGGAGGATGGTTGATGATGATGATGGCGACGGATTCCCCTCTCCGGACCCCCAAACGGACTCCAGATCAGCCCTCCCGAGAGAGTTTAGGGCTTGGCGGCAGCTTCGTATCGTAAAACGAGATGAATCTTTCTCTCTGATTTTTTTCTCCCCGAACATGAAGATATGGAGTTGGAGTTTAGGTCGGTGGAGCGTCAGGGGGCCCAAGAGGCAGGGGCGCGCCCCCCACCCTCGTGGACAGGTGGTGGGCCCCCTGGCCTTGATTCTTTCGCCAGTATTTTTTATATTTTCCAAGAAATAATTTCTGTGGAGTTTTAGGTCATTCCGAGAACTTTTGTTTCTGCACATAAATAACACCATGGAAAGTCTGCTGAAAACAGCGTCAGTCCGGGTTAGTTCCACTCAAATCATGCAAGTTAGAGTCCAAAACAAGGGCAAAAGTTTTTGGAAAAGTAGATACGACGGAGACGCATCAACTCCCCAAGCTTAAACCTTTGCTTGTACTCAAGCAATTCAGTTGATAAACTGAAAGTGATAAAGAAAAACTTTTATAAACTCTGTTTGCTCTTGTTGTTGTAAATATCTAAAGCCAGCATTCAAGTTTTCAGCAAAGATTATGACTAACCATATTCACAATAACACTTAGGTCTCATGTTTACTCATGTCAATGGCATAATCAACTAGCGAGCAATAATAATAAATCTCGGATGACAACACTTTCTCAAAACAATCATGATATGATATAACAAGATGGTATCTCACTAGCCCTTTATGAGACTGCAAAACATAAATGCAGAGCACCTTTAAAGATCGAGGACTGGCTAAACATTGTAATTCATGGTAAAAGAGATCCAGTCATAGTCATACCCAATATAAATTAACAGTAATGGATGCAAATGACAGCGGTGCTCTCCAGCTAGTGCTTTTTAATAAGAGGATGATGACTCAACATAAAAGTAAATAGATAGGCCCTTCACAGAGGGAAGCGGGGATTTGTAGAGGTGCCAGAGCTCGATTTTAAAGCAGAGATAAATAATATTTTGAGCGACATACTTTCATTGTCAACATAACAACCAAGAGATGGCGACATCTTCCATGTTACACACATTATAGGCGGTTCCCAAACAGAATGGTAAAGTTTATACTCCCCATCCACCAACAAGCATCAATCCATGGCTTGCTCGAAACAACGAGTGCCTCCAACTAGCAACAGCCCCGGGGGAGTTTTGTTTGCAATTAATTTGATTTGATTTGCATAAAGCATGGGACTGGGCATCCCGGTGACCAGCCATTTTCTCGTGAGTGAGGAGCAGAGTCCACTCCTCTTGAGAATAACCCGCCTAGCATGGAAGATACGGACATCCCTAGTTGATACATGAACTATTCGAGCATACAAAACAGAATTTCATTTGAAGGTTTAGAGTTTGGCACATGCAAATTTACTTGGAACGACAGGTAGATACCGCATATAGGAAGGTATAGTGGACTCGTGTGGAATAACTTGGGCGTTTAAGGGATTGGATGCACAAGCAGTATTCCCGCTTAGTGTAAGTGAAGGCTCGCAAAAGACTGGGAAGCGACCAACTAGAGAGCGACAACAGTCATGAACATGCATTAAAATTAATATACACTGAGTGCAACCATGAGTAGGATATAATCCACCATGAACATAAATATCGTGAAGGCTATGTTGATTTGTTTCAACTACATGTGTGAACATGTGCCAAGTCGAGTCACTTAAATCATTCAAAGGAGGATACCGCCCCACTATACCACATCACAACCATTTTAATAGCATGTTGGCACGCAAGGTAAACCATTATAACTCATAGCTAATCAAGCATGGCATAAGCAACTATAATCCCTACTTGTCATTGCAAACATGTTTATTCATAATAGGCTGAATCAGGAATGATGAACTAATCATATTTACAAAAACAAGAGAGGTCGAGTTCATACCAGCTTCTCTCATCTCAATCAGTCCATCATATATCGTCATAATTGCCTTTCACTTGCACGACCGTACGATGAGAATAATAATAACAGTGCACATGCATTGGACTAAGCTGGAATCTGCGAGCATTCAATAAACAGGAGAAGACAAGGCAATATGGGCTCTTGGTTAAATCAACAATAATGCATATAAGAGCCACTTCAACAATTCCATTATGGTCTTCTCCTATCGACCCCCAAAGAAAAGGAAAGAAATAAAACTATTTACACGGGAAAGCTCCGAACAAGCAAAAGAAGAACGGGAAATCTTTTTGGATTTTCTTTTAATTATTACTACTACAGCAAGAAAATAAACTAACTAAAAGCTACAACTAATTTTTTGGTTTTTCTTAAGATTTTTCAAGCACACAAGAAGAAAGCTTAAAAAGAAAATAAACTAGCATGGATATTACAGTGAGAAAGTATGAGCACCGACATCTAGCAATGAGTGTGTGAACATAAATGTAATGTCAGTGAGAAATACGTACTCCCCCAAGCTTAAGCTTTTGGCCTAAGTTGGTTTAGTGCCACGGATGGCCTGGCGGATATCCATAGTTGTAGTTGGGGTCGTACTGTGATGCAGCGGTCATTGCATCGTGTGCTGCAGCTTGAGGCGAGCTATCTCAACTCTCCTCTTATACTCTTCCGCCTCCTCTCTGGTTATGTAATATCTCCCCTTTGCCTGAAAGTCAAAGAAAGTAGAAGCAGGGAGAGCGACGTGATAGGTGCGTCGTCTATCAAAGATTAGTCGGTACTGGAGGAACTGATCGTTCCTCTCAACAAAATGATGACGAACCATAGCCTCATAATCCAAATAAGTAGGAGGCAACTCAATATCATCCTCACGTATGGCTATACCCAGAAAATTAGCTATACGGGTTGCATAAAATCCACCAAAGAAATCTCCATTAAATATATTATTATGCAACCTACGTGCAACAATGGCTCCCAAATTATAATGCTTATCCCCTAACACAGCGCTCCTGAGAACACTGAGGCCAGGGACACACATATGACATGCTTCATCCTTACCATTTATGCACCTACCTATGAAGAGAGCAAAATATTGTATAGCAGGAAAATGAATGCTCCCTATGTAGCTTGTGCTATGTCTCTAGATTCCTGATACGTCTCCAACGTATCTATAATTTTTTATTGTTCCATGCTATATTATATTCTGTTTTGGACATTATTGGGCTTTATTATACACTTATATTATTTTTGGCACTAACCTATTAACCGGAGGCCCAGCCCAGAGTTGCTGTTTTTTTGCCTATTTCAGAGTTTCACAAAAAAAGAATATCAAACGGAGTCCAAACGGAGTGAAACATTCGGGAACGTGATTTTCGGAGCGAACGTGATCCACAGGACTTGGACCCTCCGTTAAGAAAGCAACCATGAGGGCACGAGGTAGGGGGCGTGCCTAGCCCCCCAGGCGCGTCCTCCACCCTCGTGGGCCCCCTGTTGCTCCACCGACGTACTCCTTCCTCCTATATATACCTACGTACCCCCAAACTACCAGATACAGAGCCAAAAGCCTAATTCCACCACCTCAACCTTCTGTACCCACGAAATCCCATCTTGGGGCCTGTTCCGGAGCTCCGCCAGAGGGGGCATCGATCACGGAGGGCTTCTACATCAACACCATGGCCTCTCCGATGATGTGTGAGTAGTTTACCTCAGACCTTCGGGTCCATAGTTATTAGCTAGATGGCTTCTTCTCTCTTTTTATATCTCAACACAATGTTCTCCTCCTCTCTCGTGGAGATCGATTCGATGTAATCTTCTTTTGTGGTGTGTTTGTTGAGACCGATGAATTGTGGGTTTATGATCAAGTTTATCTATGAACAATATTTGAATCTTCTGAATTCTTTTGTGTATGATTGGTTATCTTTGCAAGTCTCTTCGAATTATCAGTTTGGTTTGGCCTACTAGATTGATCTTTCTTGCAATGGGAGAAGTGCTTAGCTTTGGGTTCAATCTTGTGGTGTCCTTTCCCAGTGATAGTAGGGGCAACAAGGCACGTATTGTATTGTTGCCATCGAGGATAACAAGATGGGGTTTATATCATATTGCATGAGTTTATCCCTCTACATCATGTAGTCTTGCTTAAAGTGTTACTCTGTTCTTATGAACTTAATACTCTAGATGCATGCTGGATAGCGGTCGATGTGTGGAGTATAGTAGTAGATCTACTTGTCTCGGACATGATGCCTATATACATGATCATACCTAGATATTCTCATAACTATGCTCCATTCTGTCAATTGCTCAACAGTAATTTGTTCACCCACCGTAAATACTTATGCTCTCGAGAGAAGCCACTAGTGAAACCCATGGCTCCCAGGTCTATTTTCCATCATATTAATCTTCCAACTCTTAGCTATTTCTGTTGTCTTTTATTTTATTTCTATTTTACTTTGCATCTTTATCATAAAAATACCAAAGAAATTGTCTTATCATATCTATCAGATCTCACTCTCGTAAGTGACCGTGAAGGGATTGACAACCCCTTATTGCGTTGGTTGCGAGGATTTATTTGTTTGTGTAGGTGTGAGGGACTGTATGTGGCCTCCTCTTGGATTGATACCTTGGTTCTCAAAACTGAGGGAAATACTTACGCTGCTTTACTGCATCACCCTTTCCTCTTCAAGGGAAAACCAACGCGATGCTCAAGAGGTAGCAAGAAGGATTTACGGCGCCGCTGTCGGGAGGCCTATGCAAAGTCAAGTCAAGATTTGAACTCCCGACAACGAGCCATTTCTGGCGCCGTTGCCGGGGAGTCTACGCAAAAGTCAACATACCAAGTACCCATCACAAACCCTTATCTCCCGCATTACATATTTGCCATTTGCCCCTCGTTTTCCTCTCCCCCACTTCACCCTTGCCGTTTTATTCGCCCTCTCTTTTCTGTTCGCCTTTTTCTCGCTCGCTTCTTGTTTGCTCGTGTGTTGGATTGCTTGCTTGTCACGATGGCTCAGGATAATACTAAATTGTGTGACTTTACCAATACCAACAACAATGATTTTCTTAGCACTCTAATT